>OY776112.1:250729979-251457479 GCA_963675035.1 Allygus modestus | reverse complement strand
TTACTGTAAAATTAATTGAGGAAAAGGTAAAAACCATTTTCCCATAAGATTAAGATGGGAGATTTTATGAACACTTATTTTATTTTCCCCGCAACCACTTAACCTACGTTAATGATACAAAATACTATACATCTTTTTTTAAGCTCTATAAAATGGTCAAAACAAAAATTAATTGTGTGTTTTAAAAATTTCAGGGTAAAAAGTGGAAAAAACTGATTTTTGAAAAATTTTGAAACCCCTAAAACTCCCCTTCATATGGTCCGATTTTTATGGTTTTCGAACTTAGTCATGAATGTCAATTTACACATTTTAGCCAAATTTCCTTGAAATCGGACATTTTTTACTCAAGTTATCGCATTCACGGACACATATGTACATAGCACACACACACACACACACATACACACACACACAAACAAACACACACACACACACACACACACACACACACACACACACACATACACACGCACACACACACACACACATATATATATATATATATATATATATATATATATGAATACATATATATATGTATATATACATATATAAATTTGAACGAATAGTGATTTTGGGATCTGGAATCTGATCCCATCTTTAGGTAATTTTATATGAATCCTTTCCGCCTCAAGAAGGGATTAGATTCCAGATACCGAAACGTCGTGAAACTTTGTTTTTACTAATAAGTGATGGAAAATGTCCGAAATAGTTTTAGTTTATTTGGATCTTCTGACTTTTAAAAAACATATAAAAACGGTTTATTCATTAATTGTATAGAATATAACTAAGGAACGTGTGTTAGTAGTTTAATAAATGTCGTTATAATGTTATCAAATAATTATGGAAGGAAAATGTAAATAATATCAACACCTTTAAGTATAATCTTGTAAAGTTAAATAAACCGAAATTAAGTTGAGATTAATTCCTGTCAAATAGGCAATTAAGAGACCTTAGGCAGACACATTTTTGGTTAGTACTTATGTACTTAAATTTTGCTGAGAAACAATGTCAAAAACACCATTCACTGAAAAATAAAAACTTAAGCTAAGGACCTGTAAAATATCTTTGGTTGCAACATTTGATTAAAGAATTAAAACAATAAAAGTAGGTAATCTATAAAAAATTTGTAAATAACCACTAATTTTTTTAATTTGAATAATTTATGCTAATTACAATCAATGTCTAAAAAATGAAATTGAGTTGTATTAACTATAATCATAACTGAATCGTATCGAGAAATGTTTTGTTTTATAGGATCAGGTTTTGTTTAATCAATTGCTTTTAACACATCTCATTAACCCCACGGGAAGGGTTGGTTCTTAAATTGATTAACTACCACTCACCATCAATGACAAGTTGGTTTGTGGGCACAATATAAATTGTTAACTTAGACAATTATAACTGTAATGTAAAGATAGGTTTATATGACACGCCAATACTATCATGGAAACCTGTTGGTGACGCATTTCTACGATTAATTCCTCAATTTGTACACCACGTGTTAACAACTAATTACTCCCAATAAGTGTTTTGACAACATTTTTCCCTAAATATTTGTTGCTGTAACAAAATTTGTTGCATTAGTGCAGATAAACTATAATTCACCTGATGGTAAAAACTTATCTTATGTTGTGCTAAAATGTGTACGTCATAAAAATAAGAGGGTGACTTGAAATAATATTAAACAGTTTAGTTTTCAAACAAGATCGGGACCTAAGTAAGTTTTTACTTTATTTTACAAAGTTGAATAAATAATTCAGATTAAAATCTAAGCTATGCTACTATTTGAAGGAAAAAAAACATGTTCAGGTAGCGTAGTTAAAGTATATGGTAATACATGTTGTTGATAATCTATACACCGAACCTTTTCCATTGCCTGTTAGGGTTAGTTAAGCCCTTAGCTCCAAGGACAGGTCCGGCGTGAGGGGTGGGTTGCCGACCGCAGGTGGCAGGATTAAGGGTCGTTTTGCGGCTGTCTTAAAATAATATTAGTTAATTCCATGGTTTTCACAAATATTTAGGGCTAATTAATTACTTACTGATTATTAAACATGCTTCACGACTTGTTGAAAACATGTTTATGTGAAATTGATGAATAACTTTAAACGTGTATGTTTATTTTTGGTAAAATGTAGATGTATTCACTTAGAAATGATATGCATGGTCATCCTCGAACATTATCATTTGTAAATGTTAAATTAATGTTCAAAAATGTTATATTTAGAAAAAATAATTTGATAATCAGTATTATTTCTCATTTAAACATTCGTTGAAGCATTAAACTATTACAATGTTTGTTTTACATTTTACAATTTGCCTGTAAAACCAGGTTTCAGCATTTAGAATGTCCCTCCTTGTCTCTCATTATCTTTTAATGTTTAAACGTAACTCGCTAAACATATTTTAAACTATTATACATTATTTTCAAGGTTTTTCTAGTCGTAAACTAACTATACAAATATAAATGTACAGTTGTATTACTTTACAAAGCAGTATAAATTTATGTTTGATATGTGTTATTTTTAGATGTCCTTATATATAATATGTGAAGCAGTTTTTTTTCAACGCAACTCCTCGCTTATCTTTTGACCAATTTGAAAGTTTTAATTATCAAAACATTTGTCTCAGCTCTTAGTTTTGTTAATAAGGTTTTTAATTTTCGATATTTCTATTCTCAAGGACACCGGCCACCCTTGAAGTTCGGTTTTTTCCCATAAGGTTAACATGGGGAATAATTTAATTTATATTGCAGCTGGTAATACATTATGGACAGGTTATTAGAAATACCAGATGTTACAAGTAAGGCATATATTTATCTATTTAAATCAAATAAGTTTTGTTTATACATCGCTTTGAGCAGTGAAATTGTGTCTGCAGCGGAGATATTTAAAATAATGTTAAAGTTGATTTATCTGTTTGGCTGATTACGAGCCGATGTGTTACGCGTTTCGCAAAAAAAGACTTTACTGATTGAAATAGAACTTTTTGCCTATCATCGTGTGGAGCAAAAAACGTGTGCTATTTCAAATAATCTTACGTTATTAGGATTGTGCCCCTTGGTCCATCAATGCCCCTTGGTCCTCCGAAGTAGAAGTTGCTCCAAAAGACATTGTGATTATAATGCTGCATTGTGTATGTGTTTTGTAAGTCCATCATGCGCAAACTACAGGAGTTATGGAGCAGATATTTGAAGAAGGCTTATTCCTGTTCTAGTGAGGCTCGAGCCTAATGATCTTCAACATTTCCATGTTAATCACATGACTACTTACTTGACCGATTGAGCAAAACATTTTTAAAAAGAAAAATGTGTAGGCCCTATAAGCAGAAAAAGGCCTATACTTTCAGTCCCTTAAGTCCTTTGCTCAATTGGCCTTTAGCAGCTTTATTTCAACAACACTGACACTTTATTAGTTAACTGGACCGATTAAAAATACATTTGTTAGGAAAATAGTTAATCCATAAGAATAAAACCTTTGCATACTCTTGTTCCGAAAATGGTTTAGGGCTCTAAAAATGTTAGAGCTATCGAATTTACACGTAAAGAAATGTATACTAATCAGGCCTCATCCCTGAAAAAATATAGCTTTTTATATAAAATCGTTAAAAATAACATTGGAGTTAGGGTTCAGATTTGTAAATAAAAACAAAATATATAAATGTTTAAAAACAACCAGTTAATTGTAAAAATAACGAAGTGACTACGTACTCGTCCGATGTAAGCCGCTACCGCTTATGTTAGGTTAGATTAGGTTAGGTTAGGTTAGGTTAGGGGGTTTTCGTTTTATGTCACTGGATCTCAATCTGTTTTAAAAATCACAGGAAAAGTAACGTACGGTGTATCATTGGGAATGGACGTGAACAGTAACGGCACACGTCGGACGTGTACGTAGCCTCTGCCTAAAAATAACACTCAGTTGTTAAATTATCATCATGTGATTTTGGTGAGAACAGTCTTAGAACCAATCTATACGTAACATACTTGATTATTTTATGTGTACGTTGTTAGAACCATTAAAAATTAAGTTTGGTTTTAAAGTGGACATGTCCAAAATAAAATTAAACGAACATATAAGCAAAGCAATAATGATCGCCTTGGAGTAGAACCGTGAAGATTTTGAACTCTAGGAACTCTAGAAATTTTGAACAAACTGACTGACTTTTCGAGCAAAGCTTGGTCCCCCAGGTGATTTAGCAAATTCAACTAGCTTTTCAAATAACATTCTATTTTGATCGCGAGTATATTATTTTGTCAACACTATTCACCTTGATATAATTTTCTCTTTCTCACAGTAACCTTAAATTAGTTATGCAAAATAAATGGTATCCTACAATTTTAAAACTCGTCAATACATCTTTATAGCCCAAATTAATTTTCCATATGCTTATATTTTTCACCACATACTAATGAATATGGTGGCATTGATGCTTAAAAAACAACAAAAAGATATACAAAATACTAAAAACATAGTCAAAATTGTTTAACGGTATATTAAATATTACTTACAAAACATGATATTTTTAACTGGGCTAAAAAGTTGTTGACACAAAACTAAATCATTTAAAGAATTAAAATAATGAGGAATTTTTGCATATAAGGGTTAACTTTGTTTGTGATATTTTGATTGTAACTGGGTATTTTGCTTTATAACTAGACAATTAGTACAATTACAATTATTCATCTTTTTCATTCCTAACTGTGGTATAACTGTTTACTTCATTCCCACTTGGTAAACATAATTTACCATTCAAGAGCACTCAGAATAATCCATGTCATCAAATCCAGAGCTCAACTAATGACCAGTGGTTATGATTCTAGTAATTACTACACTAATGACTTGCACACGTTCGTTGTTGGCTTCGTTCCAGAGTGGCTAGGGAAGAGTTTGCATTGAAACCATACAACTGAACTGTCATGATTGTTGTTAATCTATTATGAATAAAACTCTCCTTTTATTTATTGATGAACTTTAATTCTCTGGCTGATAAATGAGATTACATAAATTTGTATCCGACATCCAAGTGAGCGACATCCAAGTGACTCCAATAATGATGAGTAGGAGAGCTGGTTTTATTTTGCTATCTCCTGTAATAAAATATGATATGTACATATTTTAAATTAGGTAAGCTTAATACGTCACTAACCAGTTAGTTGAGCCAGTGTACAATAATCATTTTGATTAGACTGCGTCGCCTTTATGTTGATACACTAATATTCCAGAATAACCCATATCTTAAGGGAGGATTCAAGTCATTACATTTGACCTCTTATCATAACATTCCTTGCTAAAAATCGTTATGAGCAGTCCAACTTGAGCTAAATCATTTTGAAATAAACACTCGGAGATCTGCATAATGAGGAAACCTCTACCAAAAAGGTACGGCTATACAGTACGTAAAACGTGTCAAAGAACATACCATTTCGCTGGAATAGGCCAATATGAAGCAAATTAAAATAAAATTTTAATAACTAGACGTTAACTTATGGTAATACAACGTACCATAAGTTAACTATGAGTCTTATGAGTCTATGAGTCTATGGGTCTTAATTTATTATTAAGTTGATTATAATTTTTTAAGACTAGTGATTTGAGACAAGACAAATAAAACAACAAAAACAACAAGTATCGACATTTTAATAATGAAATTGTATTACACCTTAATTTTGGACTAATAAAGTCTGAGCTTTGCGTCTTAAATACAAATATGATTGAATATCTGATTGAATGTGCTCTGATTGGGCCTGATAATGGTTGGTGTAATTGATTGAAATCGATCGCCTGGTTTAAAGGTAGACGAGTTTGTATAATTACTGTAAGTCCACGAATTCTATGAAATGAAAAAGCATGTTTAAAGTAGCTTTTTATACTACGAGTGCTCTTTGCTTTTTCCTTGGAATTTCAAAACAGATTTTTGCAGATTTTGCATGGTTTTATTTGCATAGTGTGAATAAACAAAATTCTTTAAGAATGCATTTATTTATGAAATGTGTTTTTAGGTTAGATTGACGGGAATTTTTCAGCACAACATAAGACGATGCATATTGCATGTATTTGCTTGATAGAAAATAAACTTTCTCATTCTTAAATAGTTATTACCAGCGTCTACCATCAATCTTTTTTATTACTTTTTGTTTGTTTTCTGTTTTGTTTTTACTGTTGTTATTTTTTATACCTTACAAAACATGTCTGTAAAAAATATACATATCGAGTTGTGATAAATTAAATCAGTTTCTGAAAGTAATATTTAGTAATAGGTAGCACACTTATCAAAACTATTGCAAAACATTTTATTTCAGAAATAAGGCAACATACTATGAAGTTATAACAAAATAACTACCGGTACATGATTTTTATAGACTTCAAGCATGACTCGGATTAAAAACACTATTCGATGTTACAGTTAAGTTAAAATATGGTTATTATACAGTTGCGTAGAATGATTTTTATATTATTAAATAATATATTCATAATACTATCTAAATGCTTCATAATACAATAAAAACCATTGATTAAAAAACATTTTTAATAATTTCAAAGTAAATAGTGTTTTAAAACTTTTAAGTAGCCACCTGCTTGAAGTTTTAACCAACAGAGAAATAAAATATTTAGTTGAATGCACACACATAAAGCGTAAACGGTCCTCCACATTCACTGTGTTACTTCCGGTTGATTGGTTTTGAAACAACAGACGACATGGAAGATAAATTACCATAACACAGTCGGACATTTTTTGTTGAAATCAAATAAATAATTTAAAACTAACTTCTACTTGCTAAAGGCTTACAATAAACTATATAGTGGCGTGAAAAAACCGCGTCATAATACTTAGAATTTATAGGGGTTAAGTTAGGCAAACTATTTACTCTAATGTCTGTAAATCGCACTATAATAGTAAAATTTTTAAAATTAATTTTATGCAGGTTACGATGAAATGAATGATTTCGGCTTATTAAGACTATGAGCAAGACAAAATCATGCATTTAATCGTATCCTGCAAGTGTACTTAATTTCACTTATAAATTATTGGTACATAACACATTGATACATAAACAAATAACGGAATCTTTTTTACTCTTCAAAAGTGAAACAATTTTAAACTGACTTTTATGCCTAAAAGTTCATCTTCCTGTAATTACCTTGTATGAACTTGTTGATTTTAAAATGTTGACATACTTATAGGAAGCGTAAACACACATAAGAGTCAAATAATCAATTGAATAATAATGGTTTATAATACCTAACTTAATCTTCAAGTTTATTCACATAAAGAAATCAAAGTAATGCAAGCACGATATTTTGGATTTTCACTAAACTATTATAGGTTAGTTTTGAAATATTTTGGATGTATTTTTAATGAATAGATTATGAGAAAAAATCATTTATGAATTATCTATTATAATTGACTTTAAGGACATTTTATTTTCAAAAAGCGTTGTAAGTATTTTGTATAATTCCTAACAGTAAAAAAAATTTTAAATATCTTTTCGCATGAAAAGAAAATTATAATCTGTCATCTGTCTACTATAACAAAATGTTATACCTGCTAGCAAAAGAACCTTGGCTAACATACCAAATTTGTTTTAGTAAATAGACTTTGTTTAAAGACTACTCATTAAAAATATTACTGTAAATTATATTCTGAATATTACGACACATCATTTTGGTAAAAAAAAATCATTCCTTAATAATCTTGATAGCTAACTTGTTTTATTGCTCTTGGCTGCAGGACAATCAGGCGATCATGTATGTGGAGTGTTTATACCTGAGCTGTCCAAGTATTATAAATTGAAAATAATAATTTATGCTGCAGTTTACAGAAGTAAATAAGTTCTCTTTCAGCTTATTTTAAAATTATTATAACAAATTAAAAATCATACATGATTACTCGGAAGTAGTCTGTTTATTCAACGATGTGTTAGGGAGAGTTGTTAAATCAAATCGCCACATCGCACCTCTGAACAAAACATTTGCCACCCGGCGTCAACTGGCGTGAATAGATAAATAAGCCGTTTGCTGAATAATTCTACTTTTGGCTTTTGTTAATGGACATGAAGGTAGTAACAAAAATTAAATACCTCATGCTATGTATTTCAGAAAGCGTTAGTATTTAAGTTTGCACTAACTAAACTTATGTTGATGTATTTTGGTTGGTAGCTTTAATTATTATTCTTTAGCCTCTTTTTTAAATCATGGACGCCTTAAAAATAAAGCTTGATTTAAAAAAATAATATTCTATAATTAAGAGCGTGCCAGTTAACAGTTTTGTATCAAATGTTCTTAATATGAAATAAAACAATGTTAACATATGTAATCGTAACACTAAAATGGTAAATTGTTAAATATCTCCACAAAAAGTACATAGTGAAACAAATTCAACTCAAGCCAAACACAGCCAATTCTTTAATACATTTTTCACGATATGTAATTGTCGTGATGGTGTTTATAAATCAAGCGTTAACTGACTACTCATCACTAAATAAAAACAAATTTTCAAGGAAGACAAGATATATTTTGAATCTCAATCGATATTCATCCTCAGTCTATTAATACTGTATAGGTTATGAAATTAATAGATAGTTAATAACCTATCCAGTGGTTATATACTGAGGATGAATAGATGAATATCGATGAGATACGAAGTATATCTTGTTTTACTTGACAATTTGTGTTTATTTAGTGATGAATAGCCAATTAATGTTAGATCTTTAAAACATGTTTTTCGATTTTAATATCCTGTCCTATATATAGCAAACACAACTAATATTTATATAACTTATGCAACAGAAAGTAATTGTTGAGTTGTAAAGAGAGGGACATAACAAACGAGGAGACTTGGACAAAACTTTGGCTCATCAGGCATGTATTAAAATTAATTCTTTTGGTGTTGTTCTATTTTGTTTATTCTGTTATTTTTCTTCAAAGTTAATTTATGTCCATTATTATTGTCTTCTAACAACTATAGACCCCTACAATACTTCTTTAATCTACTTGGATTTTTGTTAAATTTGTTTATATCATGTTTTTGATTTTTTTTGCTAACTTCCTGATATCGTGTTTCTTCGATTAAGATTAGTTATAAATATAAACACATCACATATTTTTTAGCATTACAGTACTAGCATTATTAATTTGCATTTTATATTAACAGTTATTTGTTTTGTAAAAATATATTCGCAAACATATTTTCAGTGCTTATACATCAATCGGCCCGTGGATCCATGGAACCTATGTAATTATAATATTAATGGATATGAAAATAATGGATATATTTAAGATGATTTCAAGTTAATGAATGAATATTTTGTAAGTGATCTTATGTTATGTATTTAAAGATTATATTTCACCCGGTTCATGGTGTAGTTGTTCAAGAACTGAAGACTTTTTGGTTTTACTTAATTATTTCACCCCCAACTTAAATAGACTTGTTTTTATACCTTCTCTACCAAGGGTTTCTCCCCTCAAAGCACTACCCTTTGATACGTCATGTTCCCCAGATAATGCTAGTCTAGAAATTCAGAGCACACAAACATTACAAATAAATAAAGCGTGTTTTATAATACTTATGACCATAACAACTAATATTAATAAATTGCACGTAGTCAGTTTTTATGTAACATTATTTACTTTGGTGGGTGATATCTACTCAATTAAGAATAAATCATTATAAGAAGCGGGTTATATTACAACAAAATATAAAACTACTAAATTGTTAAAGGTGACCTAGGAGTTAAACCTTCTATGTACCGCTGTTATAAGGTATCCGACTATGAAAACGTTCCTGATATTCTATCATTGTAACACTGCGAATCAATGAACCACATAAAATATTGGGAAAATAAAGGGCAGTTAACTGAGTTATCAATTTAATATATCGTGCACCACTTGAGGATATAATCAGTTTGATGAAATTCTCTGATAAGCCACTTCAAAGGGATGGTTGAATTGTTTTAGAAACAGTAAACCTCAACTTTGCGATACATTAAAACGCAATATCAGGTTCGATAATGAATGTGACATCAGTTGAAAACTTTAATAAAAAAGAATTATAAATGTATCAAACACTCTCCAGAATTTCAGAGTTACCAACAAACTACATTATATATAATTTACACTAATAAAATCTATATAATATTTAAACCCAGTTGATCTTCCTGCTAGCATCATTGCAGAAAATCTTCATTACACCACCTATTATTGCATTTTATAAATGAGGGAAACGATGAGGTGACCAACTACTAGCCAAATCGTCAAAATACACAGGACACCTTCATGGGTTCCGTACTGTAGAAAGATGTAGCCTTAACTAATTTCAGCTGCTTCGTCAGAGTTGAGAACGTCAACGTACCTTTGTATGTAGTCGTATTCTCTGTAACAGGAATCGAAGCAAATTCGATATATTTACCGATTTTGAAGCTATGTAGTACAGGCATATTGTACAAAATTGAACCAAAGTTACATAATTTGGTTTATCAAGCTGGATATTGTTGGAGATGTTCTTTGAACATCCTGGAACAAAATATAAAAAGTCTCCAAAAATTCCCAACTGGCGAACATGTCAACATCTTGGAACGAACGTAGCCATCTTGACTACTCTACCTCGCATTATTTGATACGTCGTATCTCTGTCATTAGAGGTGATAAAGACACGCGGTTTGCACCAAACTGCTTGGTAAATTAAAGATACAATTATAATTCCATATTTTTAGATATATACAAGAAAACACTTAGCTAAAAACGAAAAACACCTGCTGGTAGAGTAGCGTTAAATGGAAAATCAGTACTAAATTTAGATTTTTGACCTTTTCTGGTAATGGGATTGAAAAAGTACCGAAATAAATTTTAAGAGCACATAAAAACGCATAAGAATATGCAATTATAATTTTTATTTTTGTAATTGTACCTTTTTCGAGGCGCCAATCATATGCGGACAAACGGGACACTCCTGTTGCGGAGCGCCTAAGTGGAGAGTCCTCGGCCGATCACCTAATATAATGCGGTAAAACACATTCTTTACTCAAAAATAAATGATTTAATTAATAAATAACCATCTATTACCTACTACATAACTGTAACATATTCAACCTGGTAACATAGTTATTATGATTTATAATGAGAAATTAAGGAAATAGTCTAGTCAACGAATGGTCCAAAAGGGGGTGTAGAGTGCGTGAGCAGTTACCCGAGCGACTGCTCGGTTTTAAGGTGCTTAGGGTGTGAACATACGAAAAGTCCTGACGTCTACAAGGTAATACCCCCCCCCCCCGGGAGGGGGGTGAAACGTGAAAATTTGGAGTTTTCCGCTCATATCTCGACAACAGTGCGTCATCGTAGAGGAAACCTTACCTTTTCTACAACTTTTGTTTATACCTTGTTCTTGAATTCCTAATTTTTATAGAGCTACACGCTCTCAAAATGTAAAATTTTCGAAAGAAATAATTTTACCTCACATTTGTCATCAAACTTTCCTTCATATCGTCTAAACTAATCATCAGGGAAAGAAATTCATTTGAAATCAGATGTAGAAAATTGAATTTCCTTTAAGAATAGAAGTCAGAAAACCTGTTTTATCATATTCCTAACGAACAACTCATATTTGTTTTGTTTGTTTCTCTAATAATGTGTTTCCACACTTTAAATTGACTTATTAAATGAAGTAGACAAAAATCATGTTACTTGGAACATTTAATACTGTATTCTTAAGATAATAAAAAAGTCCCATCATAATTTTGTTTTATTTCGATAAATTAAATGTGAAAAATTATACATCTAATTGTTATCAATGTTCTGTATCACTGTAAATTTTCAAACAATCCTTGGAAAACGTTTCTAGCATTAGCCAAAGTATTTGTTTAAGTTGTTTAAGGTTTCAAACTTTCACCTCTAAATAAGGGTTGTTGGGGGTAGTTTTTATTTTTCAAATATAAACGCCTAACAAGTTGCTTATCATTTTAAAGAGAGTAAATAAGAAAATGAATGCTGCAAACTAGACCTATCTATGTTTATTTAATATAATGTTTTGGCCAGCAAAAAATGTATTAATTTTGTTATTTATGCTGCTGTAATTGCCCTTCTCGCCAGAAATCAGATACAGAGTGTATTCATTCGCTCCTTTCTTAATTTTTAACCTGAGTTATTTTTCTTTTCATATATTGGCTTTAAGAACAGATTAAACTTGGGGTGGTGGTTGTTAACAGTGCCGATAGGAAGAGATGTATACCAATTAAATAAAATAATAATTAATTGGTTACGAATATGTTCCTCATTATATTAATATGGCATTTACAACTCTGCCAAGAACAATAGGGCATATATTTATAAGAAAATTAAAAGCGATGAAAATGATTCTTAAGTTTTAACGGTCTTACATTTTGCCGGTTCCATTAATTACACCTTGGTATTACACATTTATGTATGTGTGAAGGTGAGAAAGAAATTAATAACAACTGTAAATATTCCAGCCTTCTGCTGCATATTCATGTTTTAGGAGTAATCTGTTTTGCAACTGTTCGTTCGCGAAGGGTCAAAAGAATACATGAATACGCAGCCCCTAATTTTTAAGCTTCGGGGAACAATTTTCTAAGCAAAATGTTAAAGAGCGTTTTTTATAGTAAAAAAGTCAATAGATTAACAGTTAAATAGTACATAGAAAATCCTATTTCATTTTACTAGACATCCTCAATACAATCTCGTTTGTACACTTTTGGTAATACCGCTATTGCAAAATATACTACATAAATATTTTATGATTGCTAAATAAAAATGTTATAGAAAAAAACCTAATTTTTACCTTTTTTAAATTTGAACTTACAAGTAAAGAAAACATATAAGATCGTTTTAAGAACACATTTTATGATTTTTCAAAACTAATGTACATGTTTTGATTCAATATCCACTGTAATTGTTTTTAACGGATTAACAGTGACGGATAACTAACAACTTGAAGTCATAAAGGGACCAACGACTATGCTTTATACAGTTTATGTTTAAAAAGGCAATATTTAAAGTTATAAAATAAACTTTAACTTCATTATATCGAAAGTTCCCCATCTGCATTTATAATGAACAACAAGAACAATTAAACGTCAGTTGGGGGCCAAGTGATGACTGGTGAAAATTAAATTTTAATTCAATATTCAGCGGGAAGCTGCGATCTCTGTTCTTTATTCCACCCTTAATTATGAATCATGACCTTAGTTTTTTAAGTGCTAAACGTAATTTTAAGAGAGTATTGGCAATAAATATTGAAAGAGTAATTCGATCTAAGAACTTAATCCATACAATTACTAAAGTTGAATAAAAAATTTCGAAAGACTCAGATATATTATTTCTATATGTTTATGTAAGTAAAATACAATTATTGGGGTTAAATTCAAGTAGAATTATATAAAGAAACTTTAACCATCTAAAAGTTATGCTTTTGTGACATTTATCATTTTTTAACGACTGTAACAAGATGTAGGCGTTATACGGCATCAGCCGTATATTACGCATTTAAAGTCCATAGCTAATAATTGAAGAAAATATTTACTCCACAATTTTCCCTAACTAAAAATTTAGTTAATAACATTTTACAATATTAACAACTACGACAATATTAACATTAACAACAATATTAATAATACTACGATATAAATGAAGCTTATAGGGAAAAGTTCGATTCTTGTAATTATTAAACTGTAAGTAAGGATAGTGTTTAGTATTTATTATTTATACGGCTCTTAAAAACATATGCCCTACCCTATTAGACTGGGTAAATGATAGCTCTGTTAACACCATTAATGATGTTTTTTGTGTTGTAACCAAGGTTTTAAATGACAGTGTAGTAGCTTTACTTGAAAATCTGTTGAAAACGTTTTCACAACATGGATCATAAAAAAACCTACGTAATATGTTTTGGTTTGTTAAAAAAACAGACTCTACAATATAATATCTTATACAACATTAAAAATAGAATTTACTTTTCGTTCAACCATGCAATTGAATTTCAACTCATTTCAACTTGCTCGTCATCCACAGATGTGTATACAATTTACTAATATATCCAGTAATACCTTATTCAAATTAAAGAGAAAAAAATACGAATGTGTAACACATTAAAACTATATTTTTTGTTGATTGCAGGATAGATCGTTTTAATAAAAAACAGATCAAATATGCATAGATAAGTTAAGTTTATTTAAAAATATAATGCTAATATATACTTTGGAGGACTAGGGTGTACTTTTTTTAAGGCAATCATCCTCACAATTTACACAGGACATTTACAATACCACAAAAAGTTATATTATAGCCTGATCTAGTGAAAATAGTCAACTGTAACTTGTCAATTGTCCGTACAGACGTCACGTCAGTTAAAACTGCAATCAAGCGAAGAAACAAGCGGTAAGAAGCTTAAATGGTCTTAAACAAATTTATAGAAAGATTTACTCGTCAAAGTGTGAATCTTACAAATTTTAGAGCATTTACAAATATTTATGATGTTTATTGAGTAATATTATATTAAACTAAAATCTTATTACCTTGAGCTATTCATTACACAGTCTTAAAAGTTTAGATTTACCTGCTGTTGTTAGCCTACTGACATATAGCATTTCCTTAAATAATACATATTATAGCCTGAAATTTGAGTGCGGTACTATAAAAATTATTACTTCCTCTAACTTCAAAAGAATACCGAGACATGCTATTAAAACTTCGAGTCGGAGGTATTATGTGCGGCCTTTTAAAGCTATATGGTAACCTCTTCTTTGTTTTTCAAGTTTTTACGATTATTAGCTATAACTCTTATGATCGTAAACTTCATTTTTATTTCATAAGTTTTACAACTTGCGTCATAAGACTTTTCCTTTGTCCACCCCTCCGTATCTCGTCCCTCCCTTGCAATAAAAGACTTAAAGTCTGCGAATTATTAATCTTACTGACCGAACATCACAAAACATTCTAAATTTTCTGCATTACATCTTTTTCCAATATTTCTTACCATAGTCACAATTCACGTAACTTTACAAAGGTGCAAAAATGCGAATATGTTAGTGCTATAAAATAATACCATAGATTAAGCATACTCCTTAGTAATATGCTTAATCTATGATAATACCATATCGAACTTACTACATTTTTTGCATATCCAAATTAAAAAGGGAACATGTAGAGAAAAATACATATTCTGTGATAGTGTTAACTTTTACAGATATACTTTTACTTCATAAGTTTTATTATAAAGGCTACATAACCTTTAGTTATGTATCCTTCCTAGTAACAATAGAAATTGTACCCAGTAATAATTTGATGTTCATGCCTATTTATGATTCACTAAGAAAAATTAAATTGGTAAATTAATACAAACGTACTTAATGATACCTACAAAAACAACTCTATTAATTGTATAATAATCTAACATCGTTAGTAACCTCTCACAGCAGTTAAGTAAGGAACTGGCAAGGTAACGATAATAGTTGTTAATTAAATAAGTGCAGGAATACATTTCATAATAACTATCCAAAGATGTTGGAAATAGATGCTAATAATAATGTTGATTATTATATAAAGAAAAACTTTTGAAATAGGGAATTATATTGTTAACATTAAACTTTAATAAAAAAATAGCTAAAGTGATATGAAAAATTATAAACTATGTTGTTGTTTAGGCTAAACTACGAGGTATTAATATTGCCTTTCGTTCTCATATAAACTACTATATAATATACAATAATTTAATAACTCAACCAAAGAACAACCTTTAATATACATTTGAAATAGAAAGCGATTTGCGCTATGATTATTAAAAAACAATTTGCAAATATTTTAACCATGCAACAAATATTGCTACGAAAATGGCAAGGTAATTTATCTAGTTACGATGAATGACTCGGAAAACGTATATTGCAAACATCTTATATAAATTAAAAATGAAATATAAAAACAAAAGGTGTTTCGAAAGACAGTTAAATCATCAATTAGAGTTAGTAACAGGATAAAATAATACTCAAGAAATAATTTATTAGAGTTAGTGCAAGGCTTTGTAACCACGAATCACGGTTTGAATTAATAAACCCCCGTTTCTCGCCTTCAATTCCTTCTTAATGAGAACTAATAATGTCTGCCGGGTCTGGCAGCGGATTACCTGGGGGTAAACTTCGCTTATTATCACGTTATACTCGTATTAACTCCTCAATTTGTGGTAAATAATGTATTTTAATGTACGGACAATTTATTTTTATCTAAAAACTCAAATGTAAATATTCCCCAAAAGTAAATTTTTCAGAACTCTTATTAAAGAATTATGTTAATTTTATTTTCGGAACGTTTTTAATATCAAACTTATATTTTATATAAAAACTATTTTCTTTCACATATCAAAAAACAAATTTTGCTTCTATTACGTTGTTACTTTCTCTCCCAATACGTAGTACGTGGATAAAGTTTTGTTTCTACTTCATTTAAACAATATGTCATATTTTTTAAGAGTTACTAACCTAAAAAAACCCTATGGTTAAAATAGCTCTGCTTGAGATTTCTGGGAAGGTTTTCATTACATGTTAAGTTTTTATTATTTTTTTATAACATGATGGCCTGACTTTGAGAGATCTCCACTGCTTTTGGTGTTGGCCCATTTACAAGACATGCATTACTTATTTCAGCTTTTATTATACTTCTATACCCGGGTTACGTTGTCTTACAAATTTAATCACAAAACAAGTAACCGTGCGCTAAGCCATGTTTATCCAGTATTTTGACAACTTTAAAAACAAATAAAAGAAATAACCACTTGCCCACTTGGAAATCTTCCTTAATTAATTCTTTATAATGCATCATACAAAAATACCATGAAACGCCAATTTGCGTCGTTATAAACGGTACATAACATTGCAAACCTTCTGAGATATTCTAACCTCTCCCCAACATGCCAGACTTTCATCTCTCAACCGGAAGTAATAGTGTTTACACTAACTACACCCCCAGTACACCCCCACCACAGGCTTTCTACTGACATCAAATATACCCTGGCGTTCTCGTCTCCGGGATGTTTGAACAGTTACTATGCAAATAAATATATAAGGATTGGTACATAAGGGAAAATCCTCACTGTCTTTGCGATGCTTCTATGAACAGTAGTTAAAATACTCCCGTAGCAGCAAACCTGCTTACTCAGTTAATTTCCAATGCATATACTTGTATCTTTAATGCCAATTAAACACGCATACCAAGTTTCATCAATATATAGTAGTTTCATTCATAAATAAACTATTTTTCTCATTTAAGCGAATTTCCCCTTTAGGGAAGAAGCTATTACCGTAGGTCTCATGGTAAGACTTCGGCCCCAGACCATGATAACTTTTTGTTTAGAGGTCCCCAGATGCCAAAAACACTATTCGTTAAAATATATATATATGTATGTGTATATATATATATATATATATACCTATATATATATATATATATATATATATATATATATATCTATATATGTGTCCGTGAATGCGATAACTTGAGTACAAAACGTCCGATTTCGATGAAATTTGGCTCAAATGTGTAAAGTGATATTCATGACTTTAAGTTCGAAAACCAGAAAAATCGGACCATGGAAAAGGGGATTTATGCGGTTTTAAAAATTTTCAAAAATCAGATTTTTGCACTTTTTACCCCAAAATTTTTAAATACCCACAATTTTCGTTTTGACCATTTTATAGAGCTTAAAAAAACAAATAATATAGTATTTTGAATCTTTAACTTTGGTTAAGTGGTTGTGGATAAAATCCAAAAACGTGTTCATAAAATCCCCCATGTTAATCTTAAGGAAAAATGGTTTTGAGCTTTTCCTCAATTAATTTTACTGTAAACTTCACATTTGCTTTTACCAATCAGTTTAGCTCTACAAAACAATCATTTTGGTGTTTAAATTGTGATTCTACGTCCAACTGTTGCCGAGATATTCAAAGTGCTAAACACAGTACGTTGTCCAATGTTATCCTTATGGAGAATATTTAAAATTTTATATCTCGATTATTTATGAACGTATATTGATAAAACTGGTATATTGATATTTGCACAACAAATTGATTTTTTGTTGATTATCCCCTTAGCAGCAAACCTGCACACTCATCCCTAATGTTATCCTTACGGAGAATACGTAAAGTTTTATATCTCCCTTAATTATGAAAATAAATTATTAAAACTTGGTATCTAGCTTCACCTAGTTGAGTTATATTGATAATTGCAAAAAACATGTTTGTCTTCCTTTTCGCAGCAAACCTACGTACTCATCCTCAATGTTATTCTTATGGAGAATAATTAAAATTGTATATGTAGCTTATTTGTGAATATATTTTTATGAAACTTGGTATGCGGCTTTATGTGGTATTATGCATATTATGCATGGGAAATTCGCTGAGTACGCAGGTTTGCTGCGGAGGGGTATGTAATTTTTCTCCATATCGCGGCTGAGTATGCAGGTTTACTGAAACAAGGAGCACAAAAAATGGGTTTTTATACAAATATCAATATCAATTAGGTAAAGCCACATACCAAGTTTTATTAATTTAAGTTCATAATTAATTTAGATAAGATTTTTCTTATTCTCCATAACAATAACATTGGGGCTGAGTACGCAGGTTTTCTGCTACGGAACTAACAGCAAACAAATGGTTTTTTGTTCAAATATCAGTAGACCATAACGATATAAAGCAATATACCAAGTTTTGTCAAGATAAGTTGATAAATAAGCGAGATATACAATTTTTCTTATTCTCCCTAAGAATAAGATTGGACAACATACAGTATTTAGCACTTTCAATATCTCTGTAACCATTTGACGTAGAGAAATGATAAAAACACCAAATAGTTTTCTTAAGACGAATCCAATGGTCAAAAATAAAATTTGATTTACTAAAATGTTATATGTATAAATCTGAAAAAAAAAAACATTTTTGGGGTACAAAACCTCCCAAAAATAACCCTTTGGATAGAGTGATCTTGTTGGTTTTCGAACTTTAAGTCATAAATGTTGCTTTACATGTTTGTACCAAATTTGATCAAAATCTTGCCATTTTTACGAGGGTTATTGCACCCACGGGCACATATATATATATATAGTCCCGGGCCTAGGTATTACCATGCCGACTACAGTAATAGCTTCTTCCTTATAGGGGAAATTCCCTAAAAGGATTTAAATGTTGAAGATTTTGTAATCGAAGCAGCTTTATCGAGAAGATGAAAATCTTTATTCTTCCAACATTTTAATAAATTGTATATAAAAGTAAACATCAAATTTAGTTAGAAAATTCTGTAAATTTGTTATAAGAATACGTGATAATATATAAATCATAATGGTTTTTAGAATTTTCCTGTATTTGGAGTACGACGTTTTGCCATGATGAAGTAAGATTATTTATTATTAATTTTGTCTATTCTCACCTAGAGCCTAGAGTCAGATGGTTAGTCTGGTATCGTAAAGTAATTGAAAGTACTATAGTACTATGATGCAGAGTGTAGTGAGTGTTGTGTTCGAGTCTGTATAAGACGAGGAAAAGACTCTCGACTCGGTGCTTGATAGCAACCCAACACCTTTACTGATCTCGTCACAGAAGATTCTCAAAACAAGCAATAAGAAAGTTGAGAGGAAGGTTCAAGTTGAGACGTTTGCTGCCAGAGACCATTTTTACAAGGACGTAAGCTACAAGGACAAATAAATACGTATACTAATTTACCAAATAAAATCAATGCATGTTTTCTTCCGTTTATGTGGACTTTTTCTATGAAAAAAGCCTGGAGTACTAGTCAGTGCATTGAGTTATGAGGTACCATATTCGAACCCCAATCTCTAATGCCTATTAAATATGGGATAATGCTACTGCCCGGCCCAAACAGAAGAGCCCAAACATAAGAAGCAGGACTATCATTTAATAATGTACTTATATTACACAAATAATATATATTCTATTTTTTATGTCAAATATTTATATATACTAACGCAATTACAGTATAAGTTTATTGATCCAGCCAAATCTCATAGAAGTCTTAAACAACAACTAGTTGAATACCAACAACTTAAGATTTATTACCTGAAAATATTATCCAGTATATTCAAGTTATTTAATGTGAAGTCCAAAACCCACATATTCTTTCAGTTTGTGTTTCATGCAATACAAACACCTAAAATGAAGTTTTCGTCAAAAATGGGTTGCTCCCAAGTTATTATAATGAAGCGGCCAAACACTTCAAAAACATCTGTTGTGTAATAATATTGATCTTAATACAATCTCTTAGCTATTCTAATCCAATTTTATGCTCATCCTGTCTCTGAGTGCTACATCAAAAGGCAATATCTCTGTAATTGGCGGCAAAAGACATCTAAAGTGCTTGAGGGCGAGGGGTGAAATGCAGTGTAATATGCCTCCCTTGAAGAGGGGTGAAGGTATGGGGAAACTGCAGACAGTGGGGTGGTATCTGAATACAATACATACCAACAAATGGCCGATTTTAGTTTGTTTTTACTTTCTAGATAAGGTATTGTAGACATAGAGAAAATGACATTTTTATAATACGTCTCCCAAAAATTTACTGACATTATTACAATGGAATTATATCAAACTCTAGACACTAATATATTGAATAAATATAAAACATAAGTAATATTTAAAATAAGAAACTGAAAAGAAATTTGTTTATATTCCAGAAAACTTAGTTAAGAATTAAATAATTTGATTCCGTGATAAGATATTTACAGAAAATGTGTCCTATAATATTAACTTCTTAGGCCTACAGGTAGCTCGAAGAACTCTGCGTAAGCTACAAAGCCTCGTAGCACGTAATGTTTGTTCCTGAGGCAATCATGCAAAGGGATGACATAGCCAGCCTGCTAGAATGCTGGATTGATACGATTTCATGGAAATGTTACGTTATGAAATAAATAATGTCACCTCAGGTGAATATAAATAAATTAGCAAAAATGTGTGCCAATTAAGAAGAACTCCAATATTTAAATACACTTATTTGATTAGTATACCTAATAATATGCTTATAATACATTTAATTATTCGGTGTATGATTTTAACTCAATTAATTTCAGGTTAAATGAACTAAAAATAATTATTACATTATTTTTACACAATATGAAAGTTTTAAAATTCCTCAAAGATGGGATGAAAGATAAAATAAGTTACTTCTGTAAGTTTTACAATTATCTTAAAATTATGCTACATAAACCACCTACATTATTTTGAAAACGATCAGATTATAATAATTACAATTTAACGTTATAATTAAATAAAACCAACAAATCATAATCTCCTCCATTTCGATGTTATTAGATAACGTACTTTTTAATCTTCCTCAGCGGTTATTCATCGAAGATTAACATTGATTATTCAGATAAAATTTAAATACTTCCAATTACGTTTACAAAAATAAAAATAATTACATTCTGCATTTAGGTGGAATACATAAATATGTAATTCCTTTTTTCGATATATTATATGTAAAATCCTTCCACTTCTTCTTAATTTCTGCTTACTACTCATTATGGAATTTTAAACTAACGAGGTTGACAACGGGGAGAACAACTGTTGAAAAACACAGTCACAGTCACACGGGCACCCTAGGGTAGCCCGATCAGTGCAACAGTGCGAACAACGGTGCGAACAACGGTGCTATCTCTTGCACTGAAATCCAAAGCGCTAACCGTTAGGCTAGTGAAGCACCTAACCTAGCAAACCTTGTTCTGCTTTAACCAAAGGAAATCAGACTTTAATTTTTATAAAACTGACGAAACCATTTTGAATCCACAAAATTAATCTACCTACAAATAAAAATTTACCTCTTAACAAGCTATATTAAATATATTAAAGTGTGAGATTATCACGGACGTTGAAACGTGTTTTCAGAAAATTTCTTACCTAGAGAATAGTAACTCTTTTCTAAAGCTGGGCGTAAAAGATTAAGTTTTAAAAAAATTATAAAATAAGTTTGCAAGATTTGAAATAATTATTTTATTATTTATTTTTATTTTCACCATAATCAATAATCAATTGGTGTACTGTGCATACAACGACAAATAGAAAAATAGATAGCCACTAAGACGAGAGTAATTGTTTCTTGATTAGGTATTTTCCAAAAGCAATACAAATAATACTTTTTACTGACATGTATGGCATTCGGGAAAGAATCAATTGATACAAACATGAAAAACATTCAAATTATTGTTTTAAACTTGGTAAAACTATGGAGTGTTAATTTGTTCCAATTACATTATATATAATTTGTAAACCATGGGGGTGGGGGATAAAACAGAATTACACCTGACAAATTCAAATTGAAAATCTGATTTATCATAAAATATGATTATCAGGTAAAAAAAACGAAATTACAAGGCTATTATATCATTATATTTTAATGAATGTACTCATAAAATAACTAAATATTATTCTGTAAAAAACGTACTGACTAAACATTAGTTTAAATAATAATTTTGGTTTGCATATAAAAATATAATGGCTACTGAAACCTGCGGCGGATATCTATATTCAGTTATATCCTCGGTTAACCGGTTGCCATGGCAACCAGACAGACGGTGTCTGGTTGACTGGCTGCTTCATGCTTAAATTTGACCTTAAAACATTTTTTTATAATCTCATTAAAGTCGTTAAGGAACAATTAGATAAAGCCGTAAATGATGTTATTCGAACGACTGCTTTAAAATAGAGTAGGGAAAGTCAATTACTTTTCTATCTCATTTTTTTCTGTAGCACGTTTACACTTAATTTTAATTGATCTAAACGGCATATTTCAGGTGTATGTTATATTATATCCCTATTCCACAGTAAACTACAGTATGATTTTTACGGATAAAACAATTATTGTTATTTGAGATGTAGAAACCTGGGAGAAATAGTTTGCCAGCTTAACTTTAACTTTTAGTTAAAATAAACATAATGAGTTTTTTATCTAATACCTAAAAAATAATTATTAATGAGTATGGAACACTAATGTGTTGTGTTTGAGCGATTCAAAACAATTAGTTACAGCTACAAAGATTATATGGTAATAACAATTGATGGGGCTACATATTGTTTAAAAACGTATGCAACTTCCAGTGAATAATTTTGATATAATAAATATTTTATATTTAAAATAATTGATCTAAAATATAAATTTTTTACAGTATATGTCTCCAGAGCTACTCCCAGACAATGCAGATTGCGTTCGCCATCAGCGAAGACTATTGCTAGGACGAACTGGCATCTTCGTAGAATTGCTTTTATAACAGCAGTTTTAAAAACACCATTTACAAAATTGCATATATAAGTGAGAAAACAATTTTGGCATGGCTTCTAATAAAATATTTAAGTAACTTACACTTCGTATAAAAGGGAAAAGTAAGAACAAACTTAACGTAAAAACCATTTTTCTAGCTCTATTTAACGGGGGATATTTCATCAGTTTGTATTTTCACTCTCCTCAGATGAGATTTAAAAGTTTTATATTCTGGCTAACTTATATAGGAGGGTATATTGCCAACAGCTGATACACGTTTGTGTCCTTACGAACAGGTTTCCGGCACTATACAACTCCGTAGCGCTGACGACCTATGGTGCCAGGACAATTGCCTAGTTAGTTAGATTGCGCATAGGAAAAATTTGTTTGACTTATTAATAAATAAATAGTCGTAATAACAATAGCTGACTGGCCTTTAATAATCTGAAATATGTCAAAATAAAAAATAAAAAACTTCTTATTTACATACATAAGAATACTCGCACCCTACTAATCTGGTTGCATAACACTTGTAAAGTAGATTAGTAGGGATTAAAGAATTGAAATCTCGTTAGCAGGACAACTGACCCAAGTGATTAGCCGTACGTTGCCTTAAAGAGAACAACCAGCAGTGGTGGATTCTGCGCCGTCTATATAGGCCGCCTATCAATGGAAGAAGTCACGTGACTTAAAAAGCAGTGAACAGTACAGCATCGCTGTAAATGGTCTACCACCTTTGTGATACACCGTATTATAATACATAAATCATTATAAAGTGGGTTCTTATTATTTTAAACCATAGGTGAGTAGCATATTAATGACTTTTAAATTGCATTCGTGTTACTGAGTCAATTTAAAAAAATATATATAACTTATTGCATCGTCATCATGGATATTCTAGCCTCAAGCAAGGCAAAACTAAAGTTAAGAGTTCAAAAATTCTATATTTTGATGGTGGTTTCTTAAATAACTTTTTGAATAGCATATTACGTGTTGTTATTACTTACGGGATGTAATAAAAGGCGTCTTCCAACACTTGACCAATATAATTGGTAGTCAAATTAACAGTTTGAACAACATAAAAGTTAACTATTAATTTTCTTAAAAGATTTAAGAACCATGTATCAGCTTGGAAGAACAGGAAACCGGAAAGATCAAACGTAGCGAAACATCTTTTAGAAAATGGTCACATCATAGGGAAAATAGAAGAAAACCTCAGCACTCTGTCCTTGGAAGGGTTAAGCGTTCTAATATAATTTAGGTTTTAGGTAGAGGGCAATACAAAATTATTATAGTCTCCTGTTTTATTTTAATGTTAGTAATATCATTCAGAATCGTCGCTCACCCAAAACTAATACCCATCCTAATCATCTGCGTACTATCCTAATTATATTAATTTTTAATACTAACAAGTTTTTGATTAATATGTTTAAATATGAACAACATTATACACTTCACTGAAGGAGTCAATAAACTATAACATGTTAAATTTTCATCAATTGAATCAGCTGTATTTGGAATAAGGAATTCAACGTCTGTCGCAATTTCCTATGGGGCTTATTGAAGGAAAAGGTTTTTTCTCACAACATTTTGACAGATGATGAATTAATGAGGTTGATTGAAGAGGAACTGTTGTTGATACCTCGGCAATTTTTCAAAAACGCTTATGACTCATTTTTGTTTAATTGCCATTAGTGCATAGCGATTGATGGACATCAGTTCGAATGAAGGGTTATGAATCAAATTAATTTACTTTATGATTCACCACTTTCCCATCTCTTTAATTTCTTTAATTTTATTTAGAACTTAATAATATTGTAAAAAATCAAAAATTAATTTGAAATGGTTTTGCAAATAAAATTACTTTAACGAAAACGCACCATTATTTTTATGTTCCACCATTTTGTTCTGATTAATCAGAATCATATGTGTCTCAGGGGTATTTTTTTACATATGTATTTATTATAATTGAAGAGTTTCAAGTTTGTAGTGTATTCGATACGTCTGGTATATTAATTCAAAAATAGCGACCTCTTCGTGGGACACCCGGTATATCTGGGGTGAATCAAAATGTTAGAGCATTTATTCCCTTACATATTGGGTTAGGCGTACATGGTTAATCACACCTGGTTCTTAAGTATAAACATTGAACTGATCCGAAGATCTTTGTTTTTTTATTTCGTTTATATCTTGATTGTTTTAACACCAGTTAAATGTCTTCACGCTTTGATAGAGGGGTCAGTCAAAACCTGGATTGTTACTATCTAACGTCAAACTTTTTTTAGAAATCATTATTATTAATTAGTGCGATGACAAATGATGGCAGGGTCCAGTATAAAACCTACACAGAATGTTCAGATTCGCTCAGGATCGATCAACTACACTTCAGACTGCAAGGTGAGCAGTATAATCACCATGCTACCTAGCCATTCTAACCTAATAGGCTAACCTCAGCCCACAGTGCAGTAGCTCAAACAATAGTTTGAGTTACGGTAGTGTTTGGTAATCGAACAATGACTAACTAGATTACGCTTGAAGTATACCTGTTTAAACGATGCTCTGACCGTTTATTTTCTTTTGACTTAACAAGTTACATTACGGTTAAGAAATCAACCATTAATTGTCAGTATTGCGCTATTGCAAACCATGTTAGCTAAAACATCTGTATTGCATTATGTAGTTGCAATTATTTTAAGTTTAAAGAATTTTATTAAATACTAACAAACTTACGTGGAATTTAATCTCCCTAATAATAATCTCAAAAGTAATTTCACATACTTCCAACTCGGAACTACGAACAATGTAAATAGTAAATCTTTAAAACGTGTACTTTAGATAATTGCTCATTTTACTAATTAACGTTACGTCTATCTTTCCTCATTTTAAAATATCCTTCTTGAATTATTATTACTTTACCAACTACAAATTCTGAACACTTAGCCTATCCTTCTTGAATCATTATAACTTAACCTACTAAAGATTCTGAACACTTACTGACAGACACCGTACAGTCCAGCCGGCAGGTCTAGAAGCGTGAAATATTGCAAACAAGTTCCTTATCGAAAGTAGAAGAGCTTTAAGTGTGGGTTTTCCGATCCGACGAGACCACTGATTTTATTATTAACATTAAAATGATTTGCATAGATGATAGCATAGATATACAGATAGATAAACAGATATTACTTATTTTAAATAGTTTAGAAGGTTTACCACAGAAAGCAAGCAACACACACAACTGTTGGGAATGGTGAAACCTGTATCTATGGTGACTTGTTACTAGATAGAAGTATGTTACCCCTCGTTTATTGAGTTATAAACAAATATCCCACCACGAGTAAACCTTCAATTATAAATATATTAACTGTTACCCGGCAGACGTTGTCATGCCTTTGACTATTACCAACTAAAACCAACATCACTAAGATCACCTGTTCAAGTAAACATGTCATTAGCTTTTATGTAAACAACAATATCTTTCCATAAGGTTTATATGGGAACCCTTTTAGGCCTCTGGGAGGCCTTTGGGAGGAACCCAATTGATTTAGAACGAAATGGATGGCTTAAAAACCTTGTCTGTGAAATTTTACATATATATATACCAAGTTTCATGGCAAACGGTCAACGGTATCTGAGTCCATAAACTTCAAATATATATACAAACAAACAAACCAACATTCTTTTTTATAAATATAGATGTATAATTTCATTGACAAAAGCATGTTATATAAAAGAGTTTCCCTTACATCTTATTTCAGGAAGAATATCATGCGACTATGCAAAAAAAATCATAGAAGTAAAATGGTCCTTTCATCAGAGGTTTTATATTGAATCTAAACAGGAAGTTTTAACCCTTCATAGAATCATTATGGGTGTATATTTTAACAGGGAAATCCACCTGAGCACAATCAGTGGACCAGTGCAATGATACATAACTTGAACATTAAACTCCCTTCCCTCCGAGAGCACCGTTGATCATGGCGCCCCCAGTAGAGGGGTGCATTACTACATTAACTGTGGTCATTACCCTTACTCCCGACTAGGAGACGTTGCTTAGTAGCTCATATAGATTCATCTGAATGCAATAAAATTTAAACATGAATAAATTAATACATCTGTAAAATATATTAACGCCTGTTTATAACTGAGTCCAACTGTCGAAAACTAGTGTTTAGTAATGTATTAAAAATACTACTATTTTCTTGATAAAATAGTAAAAATAGAACTAGTTCGAGTATTAAAAAAACATATATAAACAACTACATTCTATAGTAAAAGTTTAAGTTTTTTTTTATTTTGACAAACATATTTTTTCATTAACCAAATATTGAAATATAATTTAACGTAATACAAAACGGCAATTTAACAAACAAAGTAAACATAAAAAATACCAATCAATAATAATAAGCTATACGCCTCTTATATTTGCTTGTACCATCTCTCTAGTACTTAAAAATAAATGTAAAAAGGCTGTCAATTTAATTTTGAAAGTCTAAAATTATCAACAACGCTAAATTAGATTATTTATTATTACTTCCATATTTACATATTTAATCTCATGAAACTAAGGTACTCTTTAAACAAGAATAGCGTTAGAAAGAAAACATTGTTTTGATTGATAGTTATAAATTAGTAATATAGACTGCTCTACTAGCTATAGAGACATTTACAGATGGGAGTATATATGTACTAGTATCATTGTTAAAATATGTTTGCTTGGCTTCAGATTGAGTTGGGTTGTAACTGTTGGCTTTTCTTTCCTGCTCCCATAAAAGGAAACTGTTATGGCTAAGTGTTTGTCCCAAGCCCATTTAATGGAAGGGCAACCAGGTTTCAGAACATTCTTGGTGTTAGAGGCGGAGATAAAAGTAATAATACTGACTATCATTTAAGTACAATTTAAAACCTCACTCAAGCACACTTTTTTACAGTGACTAGAGTTAAAACTCCTTTCAAAAATCACTGTGTACTAAAAATTCATGGAGAATAGCATAAGATAAGTTTATAATTTGTAGCAAGACATGAATTTAATATATACTTAGACACAAACAGAATTTGTTAAGCATATTATTTGTCTTTGGAGATAATATTACTTTAGCAAATAAACTATAAAACAAATTTATCTACTTATTAACATATTAAATTGATTTGACAATGCATATGCAGTGTCCTTAAATCGTTAAAAGAATTATTAAATTTTGTCATAATCCAAAAATTAAAACAAACGGTTACCTCCAGATCTCATTTTGGCTTCGACTATCAAATGAGGAGGGTTTACAACTAATTAAAAAAAAAATGATTTTCTTTAGTAAAATTACAATACAGTTTAACAACAATTGCTTGTAAATCAAAAATACCGGCATAAAAGTTTAGAAGTATCCAAAATACGATAATAAAGGATTCTACAAGTAAAAATAAGAAAGGAAATATTGAACAAATTAATCCGCTTTAATGACACATATAGTTCTAGAATAACGAATTTACGTTATATTTCTGAAATAGGGGGACTCCATCCCCCAAAGTAGAAGGGAAAACGATAACAAAGCATTAATTAAATGTAGAAGAAAAAACACCTATTCGGATTTAAGATATAAATATTAGTTACCCCTTCAAAAAGAAAGGAAAGCATTGAAGTGATCCTAGCCGCACAAACTTGCAGCTTCTTGGTAGAATAAAAACCCATGATTTGTGGCGATGAAAGGAATTTTTAATGCGAGTGAGGATATTTTTTGTAAATATCGAATTGGCTGTTGAATTAGTAGCAATAGTGTACGCAAATTATTTCATATTAGGTATTAAGTCTTGTAATAAAGTTGTCTAAGAAAAGCATATTCAAATATGATCCGCTATCCCACTCGTGTGATTATCATAGATGTGTATACTTATGATAGTTTTCCATTGAAAATCGTATCTTCATTAGGACTATATTTTATTTTAAAATCTTATGTAGTTACAATGATATAGACATATAAAGTAATTTTGATTTATAAAACACGCCGAATAAGTGGTTACTCAATGTTTCTTAGAAGCATGATAATGGAACACGAAATATGTTTTATAAAAACAAAAACACGTCCACCCCCGTGGAGTGACATGTGGTGTTAAATGCATGACAGGTTATATTTACAGTTACATTTATAATCCATCAATTCACAGAATGTTAACAAAAACTTTCTAACAGAGATAACTGAACTGAATTTAAATAACTGACAATGTACATTAAAATAGTGGTGAAAGTTGTGGTAAATCACACTAGTATAAATTAAATAACCCAAAGAAAACTGTAACGCGTAAGTTATTAGGTATGGTTATATTATTTCATTTAAGTAATATAAAAAAATACTTAGTTTATGGTGAATTTAAAAATAACAGTTTATGGATTCCCAATGTATTCTTTAAACAAACTAAGCTAATATACCTACTATTATTTAACATGACAGGAGTATCAAATGTTACCTAAACGCGACAATAATAATTCTCAAGCAAAATATACACTCAAAATGACACATTTAATGCATATAAGCTATAAGCTATATGTAGCTATAAGCTATATGTAGATGTATTGCAATTCAAATGAATATAAAAATCCTACCCGTCTCTTAGATTTTAAGTTTATTATAGTATTAAATCTCCAATTACATAAAAATAAACATATTAATATACATTAAAGAACGTATTTTGGTTTTAAAAAGCTCCTAAAGGTAATAAATATAATACGTCATGCAAACAACATAGTTCGACCGCAATCGGATAACAAAAGCAAAAGCTCTATTGTAAAACTGATTATGTAAAGTTTAGTTAGGGGGCAGTGTACAACCTCAAAACCAATCAACGACAACCACGGTCCAATCAATGCTTGTCGTCATTATTTAGGCTGAACACAACCACCCAACCGTGGGGAAGCTGTTCATGTACCGAGAACATTCAGTACTGTGCTGTAATCAAGATTGGACAATGCATGTATATAATCATTGTATTGTCAAATATGGAGTTGATTGATTAATGTTCACACAGACCAGTTGTACGGTGTTAACATCAAATTATTGTCATCAAAAACACTAGAGGCAGAAGCTATTGTGTTCATGCTATTAAATAAATTAGTATGTTACACTTGGTAAAACCTCTGTAAACCCATAACATATTTAACTTGGTTTAAGTCAACTGAATTTTATGAATGACATACATATTTTAACGCAGACTAAATAGTAGATGGCTTAATAACTCTTACAGAAAATAAATTTAAGTTGGGTATTTTCTAATGTACGCTAGCACATATTAGTTTTATTATGTATTAACATAATGGCATCTACTCTATGTACACATCAGTCTTATTCACTTATTAGATCCTCAACCTTTACTAAACTGAACCTGGCTTTGTACTGGTAGTGGCTAGTTCACTCGCCGTCATCGTATGATATCAGTGCATCATTTTTGAACGACGACCGTGTGAAGGTGCTTGTGCGTCAGCACTCAAATAACTCAGAAGAATTTGAGTGTGACTGAGTCTAATATAACCATGTCTCAGATTAAGTTAGGTTATGTTAGGTTTTAGATTGACCATAAACACAGACTTTAACTTCCAATAACAAATTTATCAACACATTTTTACATTTAGGTAGCCTGGAAAGTAAACAGATATGTATGTAGTTTGTATTCATTGTTGGATTGAGTGAAACGAAATCCTTATACATAACTTTACTGCTTACACTGGTAAGAGAATCAACTCGAACTGGCGTGTCTGTGACATAAATAACTCAAAAACGCCTCTACAGATCCACTTCAAACTTTAGAGATAGATTCTATAGTACGAAATCTCGGTCGAGTTCGTTATTGGGAATATTTGGTTAAGTAATAATAAAATTATCTTTAAAACAAATCTGTTTTTTATCCCATAAGATTAACATTGGGAGCCATTTCAGTGGTACTTGAATCGTTGATATTTAGCCAACGTCTATGTTTCAACTGTCGTAACGTAAGTAACGTAAGTATTGCCATAGATTCACTACAGAACTGTAGTTATTCATGTTCATGTTGACTAGGAAAAAGCTTTTTTTCGTAACTTGAAACACAAAAACTAAGGTTTAAATATCATTAGCTTTTAAAAAATGTATGATTATTTTATTTTATACTAATTAAAAGATGCATTATTATTTTAAATACTATTATAATAAATAACTTTATTGGTACCGTACTCTATGTACAAGAATGCAGGCCGAGCGCTGGTCTATGGGACTTTGAACTTTCCAGGCCTCCAGACTTCAGACGACAAAATAAAGATGTCAACTAAAAGAGTATTACTGTAACCTCCTTATTACGTGATTAAAGTGATTACACGCTAATACATGTAATTATTTACAGTATAATTTCCACTCATTAACAGTAAAAAGTATTAATTTGTTCAAAAAATTATTATCTCGCTAATAAAAGTACGGTAAGTTACCAAATAAAATTTGATGTTTTGGTTATTTATTGACGGCTATCACCAATGCAACTTTACAATATGACAATAATTAACATTTGTAAGAACAGAAAAAAGAACAAACTAAAGATACCTATACATCGGGCTTTTAACTATGATGATATGTTATTAAAAACTTAATATAACACATTAGTTTTCACCATATTCTGGGTCTAGCCTATTTCCTTTTTGTCAGATTGAAAACTTTAGTTTAATATAGGCCTAACTATATTTTCCTACAAAAATGATAATTGCATTACCAGAACTACCTTAGACCGCGTGCCGATCTTCGTGAAGCACGCGAAGATGTGTTATTGGTACAAGTGTTATTGGTAAAAGTGTTATTGGTACAAGTGTTATTGGTAAAAGTGTTATTGGTACAAGTGTTATTGGTAAAAGTGTTATTGGTAAAAGTGGTTTAAACCGGGTTTTTAGGGGTGGGGAGCGATTTATATATATTCTTAGACTATTGACTAAAAAAATTTGCTTGTGAGAATCATCTGTTACGAGTCAAACCATAAACATTGCAAACACAAAGTGATTGTTAGGCAAAGATCTTATATAGGTTAAGTTTGTCCCACACATCTCGCGACCAGGCCTAAACATTCGACCGAACATTCTCCCGAATGTTCACTGGACATTCCGTCCCATATTCTTGCTACCAATACACAATGGCCCAGCAAAAGCTAGCGCGATAGTTTACTCAGTGTGCTCGTTTATGTACGGGATAGTTCACCTCGCCATGATTTGTGTTTGCCTGTGCTCCGTTTTTGTCAGGTTTTTGGCTTGAATCAAAGGTGAAGAGCGGAAGCGAATGGGCGAGCGTGTACTGGTTACTTCATTCAATTCAATTCAATTCAAACTTTCTTTATTCGTTATATACACAAATATATATACTGTGCACATTCGTTTGATTTGGTGCAAAATTCGTTGTCGCGACTCTTTCCAATCATTTGGTGGGCCATTCCAGCGAATCATTCGGCGATAGTGTACTGATGCCAAAGAGTTTGTGCAGCTCCCACACTTCTCGGGATTGCTCCGAACATTCGGAGTTCGGCCGTATATGTGTTCGGGCGTATTCGCAAGAAGTGCGGGACAGCATTTATCGATTAGGTCCTAACACAAATCATTTTCATTTGTCTTCAACCTAGCGAGTTCACTGCTGCGTCCATAAGTTTAAACATTAGTTCAATAGGAAAAATATTAAAATTACAAATAAACAATCAGCAACAGCAATACATTTTTTAAGAATAAAAACCAGCTGATCGTACAAGAACTATACTGCCTACACCAGGGAAAAGTTCAACGGCTTGTGTTGACAATTCCATATGAGAAAAAACTTAAGAACCCTAATGTAATCATTTACAATTTGTTAAGACATAATTTTAAATACAATACTTAAAAACATAAAGAGTGTATTGTCATTTTATGGTTTTAAAAATACCATCCTCGTTTTTTCAAGACTGTCATAAACACTTAATTACTATAAGTTCATCCATTAAAATATATTTAATATTACACAGCCAAATTTTTTCCGCAGGAATAGTATTACGACATATGGTATTGTCCCCCCTCCAATGCATTTTCCCCTCCAATGCTGATCCCCCCCCCTCTTCTGCTCGCACTACTTAGGCTTCACGAAGATCCGCACGAAGTCTACATAAGTGTTTATTCAAACTCAATAAGGCAATAAGGCAAACTCAATAAGTTTGGTCCTTTTTGGAGGTTAATATTTGTAAGGTATGCCTATCGACTTTAATTTTCTAGGCATAATTTATGATGTCCATACACCACTGTTTTAATCAAATTTTGGTCTACATTTCTTCATTCTTATCCAAAATAAACATTTTCTAAAATTGTTCCGTAAGGTACAACTTAGTCTCTGGATAATTGTGGCTTTTGGCACAAGTTCTTCCTAGGCCTACTTTTCGATTGGAAATGAGCAATTTCATTGAACTAACCTCATATAAATTTACCTCTAGAGTTTGGAAATCACATTTGTTTTTGCCAGAAACAAGGGAAAAGTGATACAAATTTTAAATCCAAAATAGGCTATGACTTTTAGCGAATTTCCCCTATAGGGAAGAAGCTATTACAGTAGGTGGCATGGTAAGACTTAAGCCCAAGACCATGATAACTTTTCGTTTTGAGGTCCCCAGATGCCAAAAACACTAATCGTTCAAATTTATATATATGTGTCCGTTACCGCGATAACTTTTGAAAGAAACACCCGATTTTGATGAAATTTGGCACAAATGTGGAGAGTAGCATTTATGACTGTAAGTTTGGAAAACAAGATCGATCGCACTACGGGAAGGGGGTTTTATGGGGGTTTGCAATTATTTTCCAAAAATCGGTTTTTGCAAATTTGACCCCAAAATGTTAAAAACACTCGATTTTGGTTATAGCCATTTTATAGAGCTTAAAAAACAAATAATTTGGTCTTTTGAAACATTAACCTACATTAAGTGGTTGCGGAGAAAATCCAAAAAACTTGTGCCATCTTAATCTTATGGGAAAGAGGTTTTTGGATTTTTCTCAGATAGTTTTACTAAAAACTTCACATTTCTGTTTATTAATATATTTAGCTCAACAAAACAAACATTTTGGTTTTTTAAGCGTTGTTCTACGTCCAACCGATGCAAAGATATTCAAAGTGCTAAACGTAGTACGTTGTCAAATGTTATCCTTATGGAGAATAAATAAAATTCTATATCTCGATTATTTATGAATGTATATTGATACAACTTGGTATATGGATTCAAATAGTTGTGGTATATTGATATTTACACAAAAAACAAGTTTTTTGTTGATAGTCCCCGTAGCAGCAAACCTGCATACTCGGCCCCGATGTTATTCATATGGAGAATAAGTAAAGTTGTATATCTCCCTTAATTATGAACCTAAATTGTGAGAACTTGGTATTTAGCTTCACCTGGTTCAGTTATATTGATAATTGCAAAAAAACACATTACATATCTTCCTCGTTGCAGCAAACCTGCGTCCTCAACCCTAATGTTATTCTTATGAAGAATAAATGAAATGCTATATATCACTTATTTATGAATGTATTTTTATGAAACTTGGTAAGTAGCTCTATATAGTAGTGAGTCACATATATATATATATATATATATATATATATATATATATATATATATATGCATTGGAGATTCGCTGAGTATGCAGGTTTGCTGCAACGGGGGTATTGTTTAACTTACATTTAATTTACCCAGGCGAATCCAATATGGTTTCGATCTTACTCGGCTCGGGTATACTTTCGTAAGTGGAACAAAATAACGAACCAAGGTAAATTGTTCGATAGGCTACGGTATATTAATTAGGTTGATATTTTTAACACTGATTAATATTTAATAGCTTACAGAGATTGGTACTTTTATTTTCAGAAAACATGTTTTTCTCAGTGAAAAATTACTTTTAATGTTTAACAAGTAAAAGAGATGCTCCTGTTTAACATTTTGATCAAATTTAGTTGAACTATTTACCAGAAATTGGAATTATATAAGTGTTAATGGACTGTACAGGACTTGTCCTTCCAGGCCGATTATGAAATTTGTTTACTAAATTTTCACCAACTTTTTGCGTATGTTTAAACTAATACAATACATTTTAAAAATTGAAGGAAACGTCGTTCCTATCTTGTACGATAAATTTTGTTTCCCCCAACCTACTTAGTAAAGTCAAATTTTACTCCTTGTAATTAAGGAGTATAGTGCTACTTTGTCTCCCGGAACAGAATCAGCTGACATTTCGCTGCAATCATTAATGCTGCAGCTATAAGGGAATCGGATCAGCTGATTCATATTTCGCTCCAGCTGCAATTAACGTTCCGAGTTTAGTTATTATGCATTACGCAACCAAAATGGAAAGCGATTGTGAATGTGAATACTTATCAATACTTGTGGCTTTTGGGGTGTGGGAAAAATGTTGTGTGTAAATTTATCGCCCTGGCCTACGGCACCGGCGTCGGGCGCCAACAATTTCCCTTAGGGAAAGAAGTTGCACTTTACTCACTTAATACACAAATAACTATTGTTTCAAGCAGAAGTCCCCGTATTATTTTTTACAGCAAAAAAAATGTGCATGGATTAAACTTGAGCTAGTCAATAATATAAAACATAAGTGGGATTATAATACACCGTTACTTAAAAAGAATGTGATCATAATGTTTTTGGAAACATAAATGTTACACACCTTCTGTAATCATTAATATATATAACTAGCTGGCCCAACAGACGTTGTCCTGTCCTAAAGTCATTGAATTTGTTTCATTTCAAATACTCGTTCATTTTCAAAATAAGCATGTTCGCTTCCCGGATTAGCTCATTCGCTATGCTCACTTGAATATCAAAAAAAGAGTTTGCGTTGCCATTCAAGTACTTTTTTTATTTCCAAAATGAGAGTTTCCATTCAAGTAGCTTTTTATTTCCATAATCAACATATGTATATGCCTTTCAAGTATGTTTACAGCTGCTTGGTGTAACTAACTTAACTTAGATAACATCAATGGGAACTTTGAAGGCCTGTGGGGCAGAGCTCTTAGGTCGGATTAAAAATTGTCTTTTATAAGAACCTTGTCCTGACATAAACAAACTCAACAAAAAATGATTATTCAATTTGGTCCGTTAATTCTCAAGTAATGGCATGACCAAGGGAAATAGGGATCCATTTGAGCGAATTTCCCCTATAGGAAAGAAGCTATTACCGTAGTCGGCATGGTAAGACCTAGGCCCGTGACCATGATAGCTTTTCGTTTCAAGGTCCCCAGATGCCAAAAAATTGGAATTATATATGTGTTAATGGACCGTGCAGGACTTGTCCTTCCAGGCCGATTATGACATTTGGTACTATTAAATTAAAGTATGTGTCCGTGAGCACGATAACTCTCGTAAAATTGACCTGATTTTGACGAAATTTTGTATAAACGTGTAAAGCAGCATTTATGACATTAAGTTCGAAAACCAGACAGATCGACCTATCCGAAGACGTATTTCGGGTGTTTTTTATCCAAAAAGTGGGTTTTTTGAGCTTTTTACATATAATTGTTGAAAAAGTCTAATTGTAATTTTTACATTGGAATCAGCTTAGAAAGACGCACAATTTGGTGTTTTGGTCATTGCTCTACGTCAAATGGTTACAGAGATATCGAAAGTGCTAAACCCAGTATGTTGTCCAATGCTATTCTTACGGAGAATAAGATAAATTGTATATCTCGCTTATTTTTGTCCTTTCCTTGATGAAACTTGGTATATTGCTTCATATCGTTGTGGTCTATTGATATTTGCACTAAAAAACATTTTTCAGCCGATAGTTCCCGTAACAGCAAACCTGCGTACTCAGCCCCATTTATTATTATGGAGAATAAGTAACGTGTTATCTCCCTTAATTATGAACATAAATTATTAAAATTTGGTATGTGGCTTTACCTACTTGAGTTATATTGATATTTGTATAAAACCCCATTTTTGGAGTTCCTTGCTTCAGCAAACCTGCACACTCAGCCGCCATGTTATTCTTATGGAGAATAATTAAAATGTCTTAAATCGTTTATTTATGAATGTATATTGATGAAACTTGATATGTGGCTTTATGTGGTATTAAGATACATGCATTGGAAATTTGCTGAGTACGCAGGTTTGCTGCTACAGGGGCATTTATATATTAAGATGTATACAAAATGTTGGACCTTCCCACAATGACTGGTGGGTTCTAAGAAGTGTGTCTAAGAGTTTTAATTACTTCCTAGATTATATTTAACATAAGATACTACTTTTCCTGTCTTTTTGATTGAGGTATTTTTTTCTTCTTAAAAACAAATTGACTGATTTAAGCCTTATTGTTTTTTAAGTTCTGAATTTATAGGCTATGTATTTGAACAACCGTATCAAGCTACAATAACAATGGGAGGCCTGGGGGGCATAGCCCCCCCCCCAGTAAGGTTAATGTGTTACATTAAAACCTCTGGATTAGAGTTTAAAGTATTTAGGCATTCAAAACCAATTGACTGATTTTAAAACGTATTGTTCATCAAGTTCTGTATTTATACGTATATATTTTTACAGCAATATTAAGCTAAAATAAAATAAATATCCTGATGGGTCCTCCAGTGGAACTAAAGTGTAAATAACTACTTTTAAACCACGTGCTCTCACTGATTGGGGACCTTTATTGTCGCCAACATATTATATTTTATCAAAATCTTCAGCTAATATTATTATGAGGGCCTAGATGATACAGCCCTCAGTGAGACTGAGGGGTGAGTAACTACTTCATATGCACTTTGTCTGACTGACTGATTGACAGATTTCAGGCCTCATTGTTTGTCAGGTTCTGGATTTGTATGTCATTGTCAAGCTGCAGTTATAATGGGGGGCCCATGAGGTATATTGTCAATTGAAACATTTTTGTTTGTATTGTTAACTGTGAGCTTAATCCTCATACGCGATATAAGAGCGTACTCCTAGTAATATAGCCTCTGTGAAGGAAGAATTTAAAATATCGGTTTAAATTTAAAAACCATTATTGCACCACCTTGCAACACCTAACGTAATTTAACCTAATCTATAGCCTTTCTGGTGTTTGACATAAAATATCCCTAACGGCATTTGTAAAGAAAAACAAAAAGAATAATCTTGCATACCACATAATACAATAAAATATAAATAATTATGCATTAAGTAATTGTGCATGGTAAAGACTGACATAAAGATATAAAAATATCCCCGTAGCAGAAAACTTGCGTACTCAGCCAATTTCCAATGAATGTACATGTACCTTAGTGCATGAACATAAAGCCACATGTAAAGTTTAATCAACATACAGTCATAAATTAACAATTTATCACATTTTTAATTTTTCCCCATAAGAATAACATTGCGGCTGAGTATGCAGGTTTGCTGAAACAAGGAACACAACAAATGGGATTTTATACAAACATCAATACAACTCAACTAGCTAAAGCCACATACCAAGTTTTATTAATTTATGTTCATAATTAAGGGAGATAACATTTTTCTTATTCTCCAAAAGAATAACATGGGGGCAGATTACGCAGGTTTGCTGCTTCGGGAACTATCGGAAAAAATTGTTTGCAAATATCAATAGCCCACAACGACGTAAAGCAATATACCAAGTTTTGTCAGGATAAGTTGATAAATAAGCGAGATATAAAATTGTTCTCATTCTCCATAAGAATAACATTGGACAACGTATTGTGTTTAACACTTTCAATATCTCTGTAACCAATTGGCGTAGAGAAATGATAAAAACACCGAATTGTTCGTAATTTTAAGCTGAAACCAAAGGTACAAAGTCAAATTTGATTTACTAAAATATTATATGTAAAAAACTCAAAAAAAACCATTTTTGGGGTACAAAACCCCCCAAAATAACCCTTTAGTTAGAGCGATCTGGCTGGTTTTTGAACTAAAGTAATAACTGTAGCTTTACATGTTTGCACCTAATTTCATCAAAATCGGACCATTTGTATGAGAGTTTTTGCACCCACGGGCACATATATATATATATATATATATATATATATATATATATATATATATATATATATATATATATATATATACAGTTTTGAACGAATGGTGTTTTTGGCATCTGGGGGGGACCTCAAAACGAAAAGTTATCATGGTCCCGGGCCTAGGTCTTACCATGCCGACTACGGTAATAGCTTCTTCCCTATAGGGGGAATTCGCTAAAATGACTTGTATAACCTATTTATTAAATATAATTGTTTAAGTATGTATGTTAACTCTTCCAACTTCTATGTACAGATTTTCAATAAGAAACTATAAGTTGATAATAAATTAATTTGAAAAACAGTGGGCTTCATTTCAAACACCCATTCAATAAGTTTTTCTTGTAGGAAACACGGTACTCGTTTAAATTTGATTACGATTTCACAATAAAGATTCTAACTAATTACGGCCGTCTGACCAGTCAAAATGCACTTATGTAAATTTCTTTTATCATCAGTTGGTCACCGCTTCTTTCAATACAATTTTACAATAAAAAGAGCCTATGTTTTATAGTCAACACAGTAATAGTATACTTCTTTATAAGTGGATGTTCGATTGTTTTAAACCTTAAAAATATTAATTTCGAGCTATGATTGAGTTTATGGTGTTCTCTATAAATACACTATTGGTTTAATTACCACTATGACTTTATTAATGTTTTGAAATTGTACTGTGATTAACGAGTGCGCTACGTCTCAGAGACTAAAAACGTCGTTGAATCGGAAAATGAAACAAAACACATCCTGTAAAGATGCAGTTAGTTATATTCCAGCATTCCAAGTTCTTACAATTATTATGCGTTTTCGGTTGTTTAAAGGTGTTACGATGCCAAACTGAATATGTGACGGTTGATGTACCATGTTTGGATATTTAAATTAATTTTCTAATGATTTCATACATTTTAAAGTAAGAAGTATACAAAAAACCACGAATGGCCATTAAATAATTTCATGAGATAGTTGAAACAGGTAGAAACCAGTATCAAGATAAGCAAAATCAAGCAAAGAAAATCAGGAAACGTAAAATGGTAGAATAAGTAGCTAGGTCGGGGTAAACCCTTCCACTGCGGATGTGAACAGCCGATCGCCATTCGTTTGGCAGCTTCAAGGACCCCTGGTCGTGTCTGAGATCTTACCACGAGTTCTGGTCAACATGCTACTTCCCTTCACTTGAAGGTACCGTCAACACCATATTTTGTATTAAATGCCAATTTCAGAAATTCAGCAGAAAACTCATGTTTACAGTTAACAAAGGTTTATTCATTGTACATTTCAGCAAATTAAGAACTGGGAAATTGCATTCGTTGGTATTAAAATATTGTATGAAAGTATTCAAATAGTTTTAGCTGGGGAAAAGTAAAGTTTTTAGGTTTATGTAAAAACAAATTTTAAATATATTTCTACAGCGAAGACTGTGTTATTTTGTTAATAGGGCTAACGAGATACTGAAGAAAATGTGCACCAACGGACTACGGAATTCTTTTAAAATCCTTCCTAATTAAATAAAAATATTAGAACCATGGGGAAATTCAAATTGCAAAAAGCTCAGTCTAAGTCATGTTTTGTATATTAGTTTTTAAAGGTCTGAAGAATGATGATTTTAGTTTTAAATTTAGTTTAATAAACCACAACTTGTATCAAAACGTACAGATGTATTTATTTTAAGCTGAATCCCAAACGATAAGTTTTTACTGTGCCATTGTATAAAAATTCAAATTAAAGTGGTAAAAAGTATCAGAGCACTGGATTTGGAAGAAGTTGTTTCCTAATTTAGGGCAAGGTTTGTTAAGTTCAGACAACTAATAATTAGGGAACAACGACGGTACACTGATTTTAATTCTATACTATGTATGAGTAGGGTTTGCTTGCTTGGTTGGTTGCTTGCAACTCTGATCCCAAAAACGGGTCAAACGATTTCCTTCAAAGGTTGGACATAACTAATTTCTGAGATAAAAGTAAGTTCTAGTATCATCCCCAGAAAAAATTAAAACATTTAGAAAACGAATATGAAAAGTAAAAAAATATAGCATTGGGCTTATGGTGTTTGCAATCAAAACAAAAGGATCGTAAAAGGATCGTAACAGCTGTTTATAAAAAATCAATGAACTGTCAAAGTAGTACTATTGTTGTTTAAGTATCACAGTAACTTCAATTGTTTAATATACTTAAGTTTAAGTATGTGGTTTCCTGAGAGCAGTGACTGAAATAAAGTAAAATCATTAAATGAAGATTACATATAGAGTGTGGTCATATCCAAAATTAATCAGCGGGACATTACGAGCTTTAACAACTAGAATGATCTTAAACAAGCAAAAAAGAGGCAAATGAGCAAAGGAAATCTGCTTGTCAGAAGGGGAATTTGGCAAAAAAAAATTTTTAATTTAAACAAACTTACTGACCTTCCCTGAGCAAAGATCAGTCCCATGGGTACTACTTTTAAAAGTAATTAGTCCTTTGAGTGTGTCATAATGCCATAATGCAGAATTAAGGAACTCTATATCTCAGCGTGGTTCTACCTCATACAATAATACAATTTTCATATAAGTCAATTTCCTAAAATTACATTTTATAAATGAGTAAATAATTGAATTTTCCAGTTACTGTTGTAAGTGAAATGATCGATTGTTTAAGAGGAGAAGGGTCTGAGCCATAAAGAATTTGTTAGATATTAGCGGCTTTTAAAAAGGGTATGGTGAGAGGAATTACTTTACATCTTTACATCCGAAAACCATTTATTTTGTATTTTCCAATTTAACAGTAACACACATTCACTATTTTCTATGCAACATTTTTTTTATTTATACTGGGACAATATCAGGTATTAATTAAGAATTCCTATTAGAAAAGTATATTACAATATAGGTTATGATATTGTAGAACGGTCTTTATAATAATAAAATAAATATAATAATAAAATAAAACTCCATTAGATGAGGTTTGAAATATTATTTTGCCTCTAGTATGTATAACTTATTTTCAGTCTGTGTAATACGTCTATGTAAATTAATAACAATCTAGAATCAATTTGGTCAGCTCAAGTTTTATTATCAATCTCCTTGTGGGCTTATGTAATTTAAAGCTCGCACAGCTAGTATACTGTGTTGAGTTTTATATACTTTGACATAAAAGAGTTTGAATGTTTTTGCATATGCACGTTTCACTTAACATCACCATTGATAATCATACATAAATTAAAATTAATAAAGAAAGGATCTTAACAAAAATACAATTAAATTTAACAAATCTTTACTTACTTAACAAATCTATCATGGTAAATTACTTATTCGAGTAAACTAACATGTTAGAACAATTCATTCGGGACATACAAATTAATGCAAATAATTAAACAAATAGTGTGTAAAATTTTACCTTTAGAAAAAATTAAGTTTCCTTTAATTAATTCATTGTAAATGAACGAACCAAAACACCACAGGAAAGGAAAATTTGTTAACGCTTTCTTAAATATACATGACGTAAGTTTATGCTAATTTTAATTAGCATAATTAAAAAAATTAGTCACTTCCATGGATTACATTTTAAACGTTCACTGTACATCCAAACACTTTACTGAAGTCAGTCAGTTAATATTCGTAGTGAAAATAAGTATATCGCCTATGGTTTAAAAATAATTGTTCGTTAAATTAACGAAATTAAAAGACGTTTTAATTAGTGAAAACAGATTGTAGTAATAGCTTCTAATGATACTTACACTGATCTCAAGGAAGACTAACATTAGCCATCCTGTAATAAGAGATTATTTTACAATGTTACCTAATACAATGCAGACATTTTGAAATAAAACAACTTTAATGAGTTAAATATAAATTAACTAAATGGATCAAAACAATTTTAGTTCAAAGTAAGTTGAAGTTGACTTTTTCTGCCAACACTTGGTCTAATATGGAGTATTACATATAAAAAAATATGTTTTAATTTACAATATACCCACCAAGTCTAAAATATATACAGCCGCATGTGTAACTCACTCACTCACTCACTCACTCACTCACTGAGGTATACGAATTCTAGACCACTTATAGACTAGCTAGAAACCTGAAATTTTGCATGCAGGTAGCTTATACCTTGTAACCCCCAGAAAAATTGCCAAAACTGTCATTTTTTTATTTTAACCCCCCTAAAAAAATATTTAAAACCCCCCCAAAAAGGCTTATGTAAAATTACAGTTTTTGAGCTCTAGCGGCCGAACGGATTGACTTATCGAAAAACGGACACCACCACGTGCTACGGATTTTACAAGATCTAAAACTTTGTTCCTATGACATTTTGTCGTATCTTGCTCCCTTCACCCTTAGGTAGCGCTAGATTTTTCAAATTTCAGGCAATTTCGATGGTTATTTTTGTGGTCTTTAATTTCCTATCACTTTAATTTAGTATGTAAAGGCTTGATATTTGGCACACATTACCCTTCACGAAACACTCGATAAACTAACATATTTTAATAATTTAACATCCCAAAAAAATTAAAAACCCTAATTATTCTATAAATGACAAACTGCATTATCGACTTACTCGGGTAATTCTAGATAAGCTAGAAACATGGAATTAGGCCTATATGTAGCTTGTCTATTGAAACCGCCAGGAAAATTGCAAAAAGGTATAATTTTTTATTTTAACCTCCTCAAAAATTTCAAAAGGGAGGAAATTTTGAACATCTCCAAAATAGTGCATGTTTTTGTGCTGTAGCGGCCGAACGGTTGGTCCAATCGAGAAACGGGGACTAGTACGACACACTGACTTTAGACGATCTATAACTTTGGTCAAATGACTTTTTGTCGTATCTCGTCTCCTTCACCCTTAGATAGCGCTAGATTTCTCAAATTTCGGCAAATGTTCTATATTTTGTGGCAGTTTTTTTATTTCCTATCACGTTAATATACTTGTCGGAGGCCTAATATTGGGCACGCAGTATGTCTACATCACACTTAGTAAATAGCAGCAGAAATATAACAGTTTTTATTACTTAAACCTGCCGGAAAATCAAAAACACTTAAAATCTATATATTTTACAGTTTTATAAGTATAAGTAGTAGGAAATGCCGGTTCTGGAACAATTGTTATTAAATAGAATGCACGTATTAGTAGACTGAAAATACACTTTTACCCTCAAAAAATTGCTACAATAGGTTGTTATATGTTAATTTGTAGTATTAAGTGTGCTGATCGACATATTAAAAGTTTACCAAAGTTTGACCACCGGAAGTGCCTGATTTTCAATATGGCGTCCAATATGGCGTCAAATTACTAACTTCGTTAATGTTCCTCCTAGAAAGATGATATTAGTGGCTACTTATATTATTTAACACATCCAAAACTCAAATAATAAATTAAAAATACAAAACAATTTATATTTATACAAAATATTAGTCAATATTACAATATTTATAATATTTACAAATATTCATTGTAACAATCTCCTTCTCCAACAGATTCATTGAAATAATTCTCACAATTTTCTGTTTGGCATGGTCCACAGGCAGATGTACATGGTAGACCATATCTAGTACAACTACACCGCTTTGTTCGGCAGGCGGCTGTGCAGTTGCAGTGGAGGACGTGAAGAAGACTTTCTGGTGCAATAGGTTTATTGGTCATGACTAACTATTGGTACATATTGATTGTCCACTAACTTCCACCCCCATTCGACCGCATTCATACCAGTGTCCCTTCCAGCCCAAATCATAATTTGATAATACACTCGAAAGTAATGGTATTTTGACGAGAACTCTGTAGGAGGAAGACGCTCTGAACTGACAAACGAAGTGGCAGATACTAGCTTCTTACTCAAGAGTTTGCAGCGCAAGGAAGTAAGGGAGTCAGTGCTTCTACCTCCAAATAAAACTGCCATTGCTTTGCCTCCAATTCTCTCTAAATTTTCCTTATCTTGATTTGGTGTCAGAAAAGCATCAGCAAATTCCTTAATCGTGTTCTCTCCACCAACGAGTTTCTGAAATGCAGACTTCTTTCCTACCCCAAACAAGCGTGAAGTTGAATCGCAACCGGTGAAGGCATGGATGAACAGCAGTTGCGAACACAAATCATTACCCAGTACTCGTTTTATCTCACTGATATTGTACACTTTTTGACGTGTGAGCTTGTCCGAGCGGAAGTACAGTCCTTTGTTCTTTGGTTGTGCATAAAATAGAAGAAGGATGAGTAAATCCGTATCCTCCCCGATCAGTGGTGTTGGTTGGTGTTATGATGATTTAACAGTTGCTAAAGCGATATCGATGTCAGCATCCCCCAATGCATTGATCACAACACAGCCCTTTTTCCGAAGTTCATCGCTAACAAGATGGATCAATGCCTGTTTGTTGCACACCGTAGAGAGAATATCTTCTTTTCTGCCCACAAACTCTGCTGTAGCACATAAACTTATGGTCGAATGAGTGGTTTGCCCACGTCGTTGGTGTGTGTTATCCTTTATGGAAGGTCCTGATTCGTAGCCGTCAAAAACGATTGTCGCCTTTCCATATTTCTTCACAGTAAATTCTGCATATGAGTGTGCAATAGCTCCATAACTGTCATTCTTTTTCCAAGGCAGGCGATGAAGAAGAGAACCAACGTCTAATATATAATTTTCGGTTGGCTGGTACAAATCCGTAACTGTATTTTTAGATTGCTTGATACATAAATTTTCAATTGCATGAGCTAATTGGGCTTTGTCACTCCCAAAAAAATGAAGTAAAATGAATTGAAGTAAAATATCTTTAGTTTTAAATAGTGATGCAGGAAATGGGCTAAACTCATAGCCCATTATATCTGCTAAAGAAATATCTCCAGTTTTTGACATGATCAAAAATCGTTGGTAAAGGAGAGCAGGGTCAATGCTTCGGTCTTTTGAAACTGTAATAGCAGATACATGAGCAAAAGGTCTTAGCTCTGTCTTTTCGTTGAAATGATATATTGAATATTTTCTTCCCTACCATATTTCGTAACATATTTTCTCCTACACGCTCAAAATCATGTACATTGACATCATTTTTGGCCAATACACCAGTTACAATATTTCTCAAAGATGGTTTAGATGAAAATGGTGAACAAGTTTCAAGCTTTTCTTTGATCTTCTTTAAGTCACTGTGGTCTCGTTTGACTCTCGGCATTGTTGATTCTCGATGTTGGAAACTTGTTGTGTAAGTAAGGTCACAGAATTCCTGCATGGCATCATTGTACTGAGACGTAATTGGTGTTGACAAGGTCCACAAAGCACGCATTTCTTCAGTCATTCCACTTCTATGTGTCAATCCATCACTGCTCTTTATAGATCTCATCAAAGTCTGTTCAATTACTAAGTCGGAACTAAGGCCTGCCCAGAACTGGTTGGTGCGGCGAATCACATGTAATCCCACAGAAAATGCGGCGTACACTTCTGGATGGGTTTCTTGCGGCCTACTCATATCTTGAAGGTAGAGATATGCAGATTTTAGGTAGTTGAAGTGTCCAGCAGCAGCAAATATTGGTAGACAGTCTGACATGACTTGCAAGTGCATCAACCAAGACCATGTGCGGTCTGCTTTGATAAGTAAACGTGCAATTTGTAGCATTTTCTGATATTTTATCCAAAGCAGGCTGGTTTTTGACCTTTCGCCAAGTTCTTCCTTTTTTTGGACAATAGCCTGTTTTATCTTGACTAGTGTTTTAGACTCTTCGGCATCTTCTATTGTAATATCCGTTGATATTAACGATGAGTATAGCTGTTCTCCTTCTCCAACCAATGAAGTAAACTTTGCAATATCTTTCATTAGATCTGATACAATTAAATTATTCAGACATCTGTCTTCCAAGAGGTGTCCTCGGAAAGCTCTCTGCATAGATTTTCCGGTCATCTTTTGGTTAACAGTGTTTTCTCCATACGCAACTTCCATGATGTTCCAAAGTCCGGTACCTTCCATAAGTGTGCTGATTGCACCAAGCAAATTCATGAATGCGTGAAAACACCCAAGTATTACTATGACGTTTTTCAAATGACTTCCCTGTTGTGAATTTTTGATGATTTCTGAGGCTTTCCAATACAAGGGTTGATCAAATGTAACAATGGGTGGAGTATTATTTTTCATGGACAGTGTGAAAATGAAATCCAATGTAGACAAGATACACGATTTATCTCCAGAGTACATATCTATCATAGGCAAAAACACAACTGAGGATTGTCCAGGATGCTTTAAATCTTTATGAATAATGTGCATCATTCCTTGCCATCCAGGGATTTCTTGCTTAAAGTTAAGTGATATCTCCCAAATTACATCTACTTTACTGACACAGTTTCCAAGTGGTGCTAGATTTTCAAAACAATCTTCTCACACACATAATTCGCATAGGTGAATTCTAAGATTTGTATTTTACTCTTAATTGTAAAGTCCTCATTAGTCCTCCTCGGAATTACTCGATCTATCATTTGACCTGGCGTAAGAGCAGCTATGATTCCCATCCCATGGAAGGTTCCCTTACCGTCAACAGTAAGAATATAAAGGTCTACATTGTCCGCAGCAAAGAGAACTGTCGTGTTTGGCTTTTCAACATTAGATATTAAAAGATCTGGAGTATCTGAATCAGCGGCATTCTTTTCAAAATGCAAAACTTCTTTATAAGAAGAGCTAAATCCCATGGCATTTAATATATCCACTAAGAATTGTGATCGATATAGATGATGTACCTGCACAGCGAGCCCAATTTGTAAAGGGGCAATAACGGCACGTGGTCGGGCTGCCTGGACGATGGCTTGGCCAATTCCTGCTACCTTACGGTCTATATTTTTACCAACAAAAACACAATTTAACAATGTCCGCAAGGATTCAGGTATGAACGAAAGGGAAGACTCCAGATTTATGCTTTTTTCACTTGGATACTGATCAATAACAGAAGGGATGGACGACATAATATCTGTCTTAATAAGGCGAGCTGCTGTTTCAATTACAGCCTGTGTCTGAGATTATTCATCCTTTCCAAGAGTGCTGAAGTAATATCTGAGAATATTTGACGTGTTTTTTCCCATTGTAACTATATCATTGAGCCCTTCTCTTTCAGAAAAAAATATTGCTTTCAAACTTCTGTTTTAGCTTTTCTTTCAAATAACTTTTTACAAAAGGTTGTGAATCTTCTCTTTCCATAAATTCCTGCATTTTTTCTTGTGCATGTGAAATTGGCAGTTGTTCATCTTCATTATTTTCTAAATATTCGCAAACTTTCAGAAAAGCTTGTTCTTGATCATCATTTCTGGGTCGTCCGAGCTTCCTGCGTTTCGCCTGTATTCCATTTTGGAACTGTAATGGTACGTGAAGGCCAGAACGAAAGTTACTGCTACACGTGCGGTGGTAAACACAGTTAGCGGCAATGAGATCATTTCTGTAATATTCTATTCTTGCTCTCACTATATTCGCCCATTCGTCTATACGACTATTACAGCACTCAATAATAGTTTTTACAAATACTTCTGTTTTGACACAGCTAACACTAGCACCTGTTTCCTCAACTGAGACACGACAAAAGAGACAGTCTTTTTGGTTTTTAAACGGGCCTTCAGATATCATAGCACTTCTCTTTAATGGTTCAAATTAAGAACCATCAGCTTTGCATTTTATGTCTTTTTGATTTATATACCGTTGCCTGCATTTTGCATGTCTTTATCTCCTGTTGAAACAAACAACACATCTCCTCTTTGCAAGCTTGCTTTGTTGATTTCTTCAGCTCCCTTCTGCCGAACATGCACAATTTCCGAACCACAATTGAAATCTTTAAGGCAAATAGAACATTTTTCTTGCGTTACAATGTTAGAACTCATTACATATATGGATGTAATGAATATAAAGAAAAATAGAATAACACAATTACATTTTTGCACCATAACAATTTAAAAAGTAAACAAAAAGAATGAGTAATTCAAAACAACAACACAGGTGACTGTTCAGAAACAGCTGTAAAATAATTAAACAGGTTAGCCAACTGTTAAAATAAAATTCACGAATTTTACGAATTTCACGGATTTTGCTTTGTGGAATAACATTATTTACAATTGCTGCACATGCAAGTTTGCAAGTTTGGGGATAAAAGCTGTGGTAATACTACTAGAAGATATATTTCTTCTACTAAATAAAACACTCTTTGTAATCTTAAAGTGTTATCCAAATTCTGGAAGCATAAAAACATATAGGTAGACACCAAGATCATCTTTCTAAGATGAAAACTAACAAAGTTAGGTATTTGACGCCATATTGGACGACATATTGAAAATCAGGCACTTCCGGTGGTCAAACTTTGGTAAACTTTTAGTATGATGATCAGTACACCTAATACTACAAAAGAACAGATAAAAACGTCTTGTAGCAATTTTTTGAGGGTCAGGTGTTTTTTTTCCATATCTGCAGGTGACTATATCACCATTTATACTTTAACTAGGATCGAGAGATATGGCATGCGTGTGCGTTGCACATTTTCTTCCCAAATCCTGCTATTTTTAGTTTGAACTATCTCAAAAGAAATAAATAATTATGAATAAAAAAATCAAAATGCAATATATTTTTTATTTGGGATCTAGTGGCAGAACGGGCTGTCCTATCGTAAAACGAAGACCACCACGTGCCACGGATTTTAGACAAACTACAACTTTATTCATATGACATTTTGCCGTATCTCACCCCCTTCACCCTTAGGTAGCGCTAGATTTCTTAAATCTTTAGTAATTTTCCACCAAAACTTAGTGGTTTTTATTTATTTGACAATCAAAAATAGTACTTAGAGTCCTAATATTTGGCACGGAATATCTCTACATCACAGGAAGTATTTGGCAGAAGTCGCATGACCAATTTGAATTGTTTGAACCCTAAACAAATTTGAAAATCCTCTAGTTTTTTAGATTTCCCGGTGTTTTCATTGATATTTGGGCATGTTAGACTTACATAGTGGGTAAAAACCAGTACAAATTTGTTTTGATTAGTTGGACATGTCCTATAGACACCACATGTATTATTATTATGGTATATTATGACGGTGTATCCACAACATTTAAAAATCGTTATTTACAGGTCATACTAAAAATTTTTTCATAGTTATTCAATTATTTGAATAACTTAAATTATACCCGGAGTCTGATTATACCACTAATATTATTATTTACCTGGTTTCGGTTTTATTTCCACGTAGTATTATAATAATAGTAGTAGTATTTCGGTTACATTTCCTAAAGTTAGGAACTCAAGATTTGGCATTCATGTGCTTTGCACTTTCTAACCAAAGAGAAAATTCCTAAGCCTTACTTTTTCCAGTTTTACTACCTCAATAACTTAATAATGCCGGATAAAAACAATCGAAATCTAGTGTTGTTTAAACAGTTCCAACGGCCATACAGATGCTCTCATATTTAAATTTCTAAAGATTGGTCTGTTTTCTTAGTATGAGTAGTAGTCTTATGGGGGTTCTTGGCCACTTGATTTGACGCCACTTCAAAATGAGGCCAAACAGCGACCTGGGGGCGAAGCCTCCCACAGGGGTCTGGGGGCGGAGCCCCTAGCGAGCGAAGCGAGTCTAATATATATACAGCCGCATGTGTAACTGACTCACTCACTGAGGTATACGAATTCTAGACCACTTCTAGACGAGCTATAAACCTGAAATTTTGCATGCAGGTAGCTTATAGCTTGTAACCCCCAGGAAAATCGCCAAAACAGACGGTTTTGTATCTTAACCCCCCCAAAATATATTTAAACCCCCTCAAAAAAGGCTTATTTTAAAATTACAGTTTTTGAGCTCTAGCGGCCGAACGGATTGACCTATCGAAAAACGGACACCACCACATGCCACGGATTTTGCAAGATCTACAACTTTGTTCCTATGACATTTTGTCGTATCCCGCTCCCTTCACCCTTAGGTAGCGCTAGATTTTTCAAATTTTAGGCAATTTCGACGGTTATTTTTGTGGTTTTTAACTTCCTATCACTTTAATTTAGTATATAAAGGCTTGATATTTGACACTCATATGTTTATACATTATCCCTCCCAAATTAGTCGATAAACTAAATTTTTTTAATAAGTAAACACCTCCAAAAAATTAAAAACCCTAATTGTTCCATAAATGACAAACTGCATTATCGACATACTCAGGTAATTCTAGACAAGCTATGAACGTGGAATTAGGCCTACATGTAGTTTGTCTATTAAAACTTCCAGAAAAATTTCAAAAAGGTATAATTTATAATCAGAACCACATAAAAAAATTAAAAATGGAGGAAAATTTGAATATGTCCAAAATACTGCTTTTTTATTTTAGCTCTAGCGGACGAACGGATTGTCATATCGGAAACGGAGACAACCACGAAACACGGATTTTTGACGATCTACAAATTTGGTCTTATGACGTTTTGTCGTATCTCGTCTCCTTCACCCTTAAGTAGCGCTAGATTTCTCAAATTTTGGCATATTTTCTATATTTTGTGGCAGTTATTTATTTCCTGTCACGTTAAATATATTTGATGGAGGTCTAATATTGGGCACGCATTATGTCTACATTACACTTAGTAAATAGCAGCAGTCATATGACCAGTTTTAATGAATTAAACTTGTCGAAAAATGAAAAACTCTAAATATCTTAAGATATGAACGTTTTCTTAGTATAAGTAGTAATGTATTGGGGGTTCTCTGACATTTTATATTATTAGACATGCACATGACACCAATAATACTTCAGCTAGAGACGTGAGCTTTGGCATGCATGTGCTTTGCACCTTTTAACCTCACAAAAAATTCCCAAGCATTATGTTTTAGTTTTAACTACCTCAAAACAATTCATAATAACGGTTATAAACAATCAGAATGTAGTGTTGTTTAAACAGTTCTAGCAGCCAAACGGATGGTCTTATACCTAAATATCTGCTGATTTGTCTGTTTTCTTAGTATAAGTAGTGGTCTATTGGGGTTCTGGGCCATTTCAAACAACACCACCTCAACATGAGGCCAAACAGCGACCTGGGGGCGAAGCCCCCACAGGGGTCTGGGGGCGGAGCCCCCAGCGAGCGAAGCGAGTACAATTATATATACTGTATACAATGTAGTGAAATATAAATATAAAACTATTACAATTATTTGAATGGGTATTAACAATAACACAATTGATATTTGAAAAATAAGTTTATCCTGGTCGTAAGATACAGACCATTTATAAAATACCACATTTTCTGATTTTTTCAGTATAAGTATGCACTAACCTTTCAACAAATATTTATTATATTTTAGATACAAGTTTATCGAATTATAAATTCATAACTTTTACCCTCAGGGAAGGCGTGCACGGTCCTGACAACCCCAAACCACCCTTCCCTTCCACAAACACCTCGAAGGGTCCAGCCCTTCCTGCGCTATAATTTAAAACAGTTTACTTTTACGTGGTTTGTGGCTACCCATTCCAACTGTTATATAAACTCTCTCTCTCTCATTAATAATGAAGCCCGTGACATGCCACCATTGGGGTTTCGTTTTATTTATAACGGAATCTATGAATAAAATATGTTTTTCCATTAAATCACACCAGCAAATAATGATAAATTAGAAGTACATCTACTTTCCTGGTTTAGATTTCTTTGCCAGTAAATAGCTGCTAGCCTTTTTACAGTAATATAATCATAGTTTATTGGCATTTGAAACACTTTTAAAAATTCAAGACTTACTTTGTTGCCAGTCTAAGTAGAGTTACATAATATATATATATAAAACACTTTAGCCAGAACAGTGTGAACCTTTTATTTATACGTCAGAAAATGTATAAACACTAGTTTAACCGATCACGTACAAAAGTGTCAAGGTTGAATCATCAATTTATCATAATTTGAGACAAGTGAGTGTAATATATTGTTTCCCAGTTTCATTTGTTATATGTATTAATCCACCCACATATCAAGTCCATGAACACCATTAGTCATCAAAGGGTGAAAACAGTCGGGTTGAAGATTACGCATTTTTTCGTAATTTTACCCCCCCCCCAACAAAATAACATACCATAACCTAAATACCTAACATATCAAACACCAAGACCCCCTCATGTGTTATGTATCGTAATCATCTTAAATGTTAAAAGCTTATATCCTGTAAAATTGATCAAATTGCATACATTTAAATAAATTAGTAATTTAAAGAGTTATAGTTTTTAATTTCAAATGAAAATCTTTTAAAAGAATCTGTTTACAACAAATTAGTTGAATAATAAACACAAACAAATGTGTTAATTAAATTAAAAAAAATATATTTTATGACAAACCTTTAATGAGGAAAGCTCTAAAAGGAAAAAAAGATTGGGCTAAACCATAACATAGAAGTGACATTTACACTACTATTGTTTTCTTAAGTAACATTTTCGATGTTCAAACAGTAAAATAAACTATCCCAGCTACAGTGTAACATATTAAAGACCATTAATTTAACTATTATAAATAAATAAAACTATTAGTATCAAAGTGTGTATATATTTAATATTTAAAGATCGTATGTTTAAAGTTACATCTGTTCTAATGTTTGTTTATCCTTGTTTTGTTGTAAACAAAATATAGTTTATTCTAATGTACAAAAGAACGATGATTATTTTCATATTAGTTGAATATGTTTTAGTGGCGACAAAAAATATTAATTTTTTGTAAAATGTCTTTTTTTAATAGAAAGTATATTTTGCATAATTTATTTACATGACATTTCATTGAAAAGAAATGGCTAAACACCTTCTTTTATTATTTCAAAGTTTGTTGAACAACAAGCTGCACTATTAACCAAATTTAATGAGATAACGCAATTGCACGAAGGAAACCCACAACCCTCTGAACGCACGGAAACACAGGATGTCATATTGTCATTCCATTTTGACCAATTTGATGGTAATATTGAGGAATTAAGTCCATATAGGCAACGGCTGGAAAATCTCTTTGAACTAAAAAACATTACTGGGCATGAAAATGACGTACAGCGAACCAAAGCACGAATATTAATTAACTGCATTGGACCGAAACATTATCACTATTAGTTAGCTTTATAAAGTTACAATGAACTAATCAAAATCGCAGAAAAACATTTATGTCCCAAATCAAATGTCTTTGTGCAACAACACACCTTTTTATCACGAGTTCAAAGTCCAACAGAGACTATATCCGATTTTGTGGCAGCATTACGGAAACTTACATTTACGTGTGAATTTGATTGCGGAACCTGTGGTGATTTGGTGGCTGACTTATTCCTAAGCGCACAATTTATACGAGGATTGCGTGACGAATCTATTAGTGACAAAAATTCTTTAGCAACCCAATCTATCGTTTAATGGTGCTTGCAAACTAGCACTGTCTCTTCATGCTTGCGAACAAGCACTGTCTCTTCATGCATCAAAAACAGGGAGCAAGACACTTCACCAGACCGAAACTGGAGTAAGGTCTCTAAAGTATCTCAGGGGAAAGCCTATGTTTCTAGTTATCCACCAACCACACAGCATGATCCCCGGCGTGGATTTTATGAACGTCTGGGAATATCTGGTCTATGCCTCCGTTGTGGAGATGACAATCAAACAGCGAAAACATGCAACAAAATATCAGATCATTGTTATATAATTTGTACCGTAAACAAGGACATGTAGCAGAGGTTTGCATCTCTAGTATTTCCCGATCTAATCCGCACAAAGTAAATGCAGTTAACCTTGATTATGTAGCACAGAGCGCTTCTGATGACCTTGAAAATGTAACAGATCCACATTTTTCTGTTGTACAAATTGTAACAGTTTGTAGTACATCAACTACTTCTCTACAGGGAAAGTTTAATGTTACACTGAACATTGAACCTGGACGTCTGAAGTTTGAGATTGACACTGGAAGTCCAGTTACCATCATTACTAACAAAGACTTTAAGCAAATTTGCCCGAATAGAGCACTCAAACAAACTTTTATTAAATTTAGAACAGTAACAGGAGAAATATTTGAACATTTGGGTGTTGCCAAAGTTGAGTTACAGCATAAAAACCAACTATTTTACCAAAACTTGATTGTCGTTGATCGCCTGACGAACCCGTTGTTGGGCCGTGATTGGTTGCGACTGTTGAAGATTATTCTAATTTCTGAAGAGTCCATCAATAACTTAACACTAATATCCGTTTCAAACTACGAGAAGAAGTTAACAAATATGCAGAAATATTTGAAGAGAAGATTGGGGAAGCCCCATATTCTTGTAATCTAATCCTCAAAAGCAATTATCGTCCAATATTTAATTTTTAAAACCAAGAGGAGTCCCTTTTGCACTCAGAGATGAGGTTGAGGCAGAACTTGATTGACTGGAAAACGAAAATATAATTGAAAAAGTAGACAACGCACAATGGGGAAGTCCGTTAGTGGTAGTTCCAAAACCGGACGGAAAGGTCAGATTGTGTTTTGACTATAAACGCACAATAAACTCACAGCTTGAGGACACAAGATACCCTATACCAGTCATCGATGAAATCCTGGGGAAAATCAGAGGAGGTAACGTTTTCTGTGTACTTGTCATCCACAGAGCATATCCTCACATCCCAGTAGACACAGAAAGCCGAAAACTACAGGCAATATCTACACATCGGGTAACGTATCTAATGAAAAGATTGTCTTTTGGCATTAAAACCGCACCTAGTGAATTTGCAAAGTTTATTGACACTGTATTACAAGGACTTGAGTGTACCTTAGCATATTTTGATGATATTATAATTTGGGGGTCAAATTTTGAAGAATGCCATAACCGGTTGCTTACTTGTTTGGCCCGTCTAGGAAGATTCAATCTTCACATCAGCAAAAGTAAATTCTTCGAAGACGAAATAACATACCTTGGTCACAAGACAAACAAACGCGGTATCCAGAAAAGCCCAGAAAAGGTGACAGCTATTCTCAATGCCCCTAGTCCTACGAATTTAGACGAGGTAAGAACTACTCTCTAAGTGCATTCCGAATGTGGCCGCAATTATGCATCCAATTTACCAACTTCTTAAAAAGGGGAACACTCCTTTTCAGTGGACAGAAATGCGAAAATGCTGAAATCAAAATCAAGGTAGCCATAGCTAGCGACAAATTTCTAGTTGGATATGACCCATCTTTTCATATGACCCTCTTGTCAGAGCAACCTATGCTTGTCCCGTGGGAATTTCAACAATTTTATCACACACAATAAACGGCACGGACCGTCCAATTTTCTTCGCTTCCCAATCATTGACACCTACAGAGAAAAATTACTCTCAAATTGACAGAGAGGCAACGGAAATCTATTGGGCTTTTTTTAAAGTTTTATCCATATATTTACGGAAGGAAGTTTTCACTCATTACTGATAACAAACCGCTAAATCACATATTTAGTTCCAATACTAAGTTCCCGGTAATAAGAGCTTCCACACTGCTTCGCTATGCCATGTTTTTGTCTGGGTTTGACTTTGACATAATCTTCAGACGTTCATGAGACCATGCTAATGCCGACTATCTGTCAAGATTTCTATTGCCATCCACACAAACATCTGTTGATGAAAATTACGCAATTTGTAATGTAACCTTGTCTAATATTTCAAGTGAGAAAATTACGCACAACAATGTATTAGAAGAAACCGATAAGGATCAAGAGCTTATTCCTCTTAATTTATCCCCTCAAAAGGGCACATGCACATCACTTGAATATAATCTTCATGAATGAATAATATTTGGGTAGTAATTCAAAAAACTCTGCAACAGTACGTTCTCTATAAACTCCACAAGACACATCAAGGTATAGTACGTATGAAATCATTGATCCGTAGATACTGTTACTGGAAACTGATTGACAAAGACATTGAATCGGTGGCAAAGTCATGTAGAGCATGTGCAAAATAATGGCAAAATTATCAGATGAAAGTTCCCACTCACCCATGGAAACCACCTAAAGGCAACTGGGAATGAGTACACATTGATTATGCTGGTAAATTTATCGGACATCACTTTTTAATTGTGGTAGATATTTTATCAAAATGGCCGGAGGTAGCCAATTTAAAGTCAGCACCTACAACTGATTCCACTATCATACATCTTAGGGAAATATTTAGCCGGAATGGACTTCCCGTTACAGTTGTAAGTGACAATGCGTCAATTTTTACTTCAGATGCCTTTCAAGCATTTTTGTCTAGGAACGGTATAAAACACAATACTATAGCCCCTGGACACCCGGCCACTAATGGGACAAGCTGAGCGATTCGTGCAAAGTTTCAAGAATAAATTGAAATCTGTTGTGTCCGATCCTGGAACATTTCATTCCAAGGTGCACGAAGCTCTGTTTTACTATCAGACAACACCATTTGGAATGACGGCAAATCACCAGCGGATAATTTTATGTAGAGGATAATTCGAACTAAACTTGACCTTCTAAGGTTTCAGTCTCCTCAAGAAATTAAATCTCGCACTGCCCCACATTTACAACAGTCACTTAAATTATTCCCTGGAGAACTTGTCCAAGTGAGAAATTATAGTTATTCTGGAAACAACACCACCAAATGGAAGTTTGGGGAAATAGCAAAGGTTTTAGACCGCCTACATTATTTAGTAAAACTTGGTAAAACTAGGTAAAACAATGGTGAAACTAACATTGAGCAACTAAGGAGGTCCGAAGTTCCTGCTCTTCGTCAACCACTTCCACACCAGCTACAACATCACCAAATCCCACAGACCAAATTAGTTCACCAAAAAAATAAACCATAACAGAGAAGTGACATTTACACTACAATTGTTTTCTTAAGCAACATTTTCGATGTTCAAACAGTATAATAATCTATCCCAGCTATAATGTAACAAATTTAAGAACATTAATTTAACTATCATAAAAAAACTGTTAGTATCAAAGTTAACAATTAACTACATATTACATAATAAATAGTAAAAATTACTAACATTATGAAACTTAAGTATTTCATTCCTAGCATTATATGGAAAGTGTGTGAGTTACGTAAAGCTGAGCCAGACCACCCTCCTTCAGATAAAGCAGAGTAAAACAACGCCGTACGCCTCCCCCCATTAAGTGCGTTTTGTAATATAGGCTTACACTTACGTAATATGCCGGAATCATGTGTGTCGGATTAAGTTTATTATATTAGTATGAGCATAATTGATCAGATACTACTTGGCGCACGGTTTAGCCGATGTTAGTTGGCTAGTAGCTGCCCGACCGACTCCTTTCTCCTCGATGCCGGTTGTTTGGTCCCAAACTAGTGTCAATGTATGTGGTCCCTAGCCTTAGATGCGATGGTAAAATACCAAAATAAATTGAGGATATTCAATCGTGCGTCTTCACTCAGCGCGCGTTGAGTGTGCGTGCGGAGGTAGTCCGAGATGACACATGAGACCAACCTTATGGTCCTACAAAGTTGTATCATGCTCAATAATTTCTAAACTGACAATTGCAATATTCAATACTATATATTGAACACGGTAAGGTGTCTAATCAATGGAATAATTATGGGGTGAATAGACAAACAAGTCGCCATGAATTAACTATTTTTCTGTCAGTTCTGTGACATGATTGATTTGAATTTTTCTTTAGGCAGGATGGGAAAAATATTCGCCAGATGTTCCCTCTGTTCTCCTGCACTTTTGTTCTTCATTATATTATTTCATCATCCAGTACGATGTTGCTTTGTACGGTTAACCCTTTCTTATATTACTAGATAAATACAAGCACAGGATCTTAGGCATGTACCTCAACTAAGACCACTCACCAACTAACATTTAAGAAGGCAAGCTGATGTATGTCCAAATACCCGTTAAGCTGTAATAACACTGGTGTTTACCTGAGACATAATAATATTTTGGGGATAGTCCATGATATCCTATATATTAATACGCTAGGGTTTTTTCTTCACAATCATAACTCGATAACATCTGAACGGATTTTAGCGTTTGAGGTGAGGTATTTTATCGTAGATATACCAATACTACTCAGAGTTTTAAGAAAGGGCATCACTGAAATACAGTAAAGGGCTGCATTTTTGGAACAGTGGCGATATGTGACGGCGGATATGTGGCGGTGATCTACTTGTTGATTGAAAGTACGTTATCCGCATTAATCTCAGATTTTATCATCCGTTTTTATATCAGATTTTGTTTATGTTTGTTCACAACTGAAGTAACCTTTAGTTGGGTAAAAACTTAAGAAATACTAGTATTAATAAATACTAATATTTGGCTATTATTTGTTAAACCATCCTCATAAATCTTTATATATCTTAAAGGAATGAACATCTTATTTCGAAACACAAAAGGAAGATATATCACAAACAAACAAATTATATATTTATTTCGAATCAACAAACATTATTGCTTACAATATTCAGGAAAGAAAATAACATGAATGTCTTAATTGTAAAAAGTTGCATACTTTAAAGGCAATGTAATTAATTTAACGTACTCAACCTGAATCAGTAATTAATTTTTAAATTGTAAATTAGGTTGGTCAAACTGAATTATTGTTGGTTAGGTTTTAATAAGTCGGAATTCATAATTATAATGCGATTAAGGGAACAGCTTCCTGAGGGTTAACTATTTCTAATTCATGATAGTATATATATTTCACTTTTAAATTTGAATGTGAGTGTGAGTATTGCATTAATAATATGTCGAATGTACTTATATGCATTGGCAATGCTATATTCCATTGTTTACTAAAAGCAGCCGCACATGTTTATGTAGGCTTGTCCACACGTACGACTTTTTCTCCGACGGTGAAGTAGCCGAGATACTCAACAGTGTCCTTGTCCAAATCGTTAATATAATGTCCAGCAGCGTTGTGGTTGCTGAGTAGGTGGAAGTGATAAGGCCGAAGGTTCAAACCTGGGTCGTTTGTTATCAGAGTTCCAACCCCCACCAGAGGGGCACTCACGTTGAAGAAGGCGAGCCATTTATTTTTCATCTCGTCGTTTTCCAGAGGTATTTTAGAAAACTGTGGCTGCACAAGTATGTTCACTCTACTATTTTTAACAAGAAAAGTGCCTCCAAGCCCAACAGGTTTTTTAGGGAAAGCATTTATTAGGGTTTCTCTTATTGTAGAAACGAAGTTATCATTGCCTATTCGCTTGGATACCTTTACTTCGATAACCCGCCCTGGTTTTCCTTGGCTAACAAATAGATTTAACATGAAACCATATTTAGAAACATAGTTTGGTAGCACTTCCGTGTACAACTTACCGTCTTTAACGGTGCCTACTTGTGACAAGCTGTGTATCTGCCCATTGGTGATATTCATGTTAGGGATGAACTCACTAGCAGACTTTAGATAAAGAAAAGGTCCCGATCCAGCTCCAATCATGAAGGTAGGATACACTCCTGTTTGTTGGGGAACATCTTTCAAATCGTAGACTTTTGACTTCACCGGTGTTGGGAATAAATACGATTGATCTCCGCTTTCATAAATAGTCGGAGAGCCACTTAGACCTTGTAAAGCGAGAGAAAAGGGAGTGTCCCTTAAATCTGGACAGTCCACAATACTGACCTCAACATTTTTAAAAACAGAAGTCAAATTCTTTTTGAGAGCTTTGACAATTTCTTCGAACTCTGGCATGAACAGTTTCTTTGATTCGACCGGATAGGATTTAGATTCCTTAATTGGATTGCAGTATGTTTTTAGAACACACAGAACTAGAGTTAAACTAACACTTAAGATAATTATATTTTTCATTGTCCAACACAGTAATTCACTAGGTAATATAATCACAGTGACAATTAATAACACTTGACTTAATAAATTCAACAGTCTTATCGTCAATTCATAGAGGGAAACTGAGTAACCCAATGGTTGATCCACAGATGTGCACAGGTTTTTTCTACGAGTATACTCAGGTGTTGTCAGAAGAAGTTTTGTTGTATGAGTGATGCAATACGCTAAACAAAGATAGTTAAACTGAAGCATGAACTGATAATAATGTAATGCTTATTTTAATTTTTATGTTGCTCCTCCGTTGGTATTTTTATTGGTATTGTAAACTTACTTCGCTTATTCACGACCTTGGGTTTGATGCAGGCAATGTAACCAATGCCCAATGCAACGTATTGCCAGTACCTGTTATAGTGGCCATGTTAATAGTTTATCTATTTATATTCAGTCTAAGACATGTATTAGTGAATTTAAACTATTTTTACAGAATAAACAGATATTTTATAATATAATACCCTTACTTATGCAACTTTTTGTAATATTTTGGATGAACTCATTACAATAATAACTTATCTAAACTCCCTTTTTAACCATCCTATAGTTTTGGTATGCAAAGTTATACGTATAGTTATAGTTGTTCGAGTATAAGCTATGTAAAAAATTAACCACATTAAATAGTTGAACCGTTAACTCGTCTAAACGTATGGTAAATATGCATATAGATGTCTTATAGCTAAAACGTTTATTTTATATCCATACGTATGAAATAATCCTAGTCATTATACTCGTAAAAAGTTCATCAAGAAATACATATATTTATTTCAACCGAAAATGTTATTTATACAGTTTTAGTAGGCTATATATATATTTTATTGAGCTAGTCTCCGTTTGGCCCGTGATGTGTTTCGGCCATGACTTCAATCAGCAATAATCTTTGGCTATGGTATAATAGTCATTACTCGTTTGTTTTAATCTCACTATAAAATTCATGCTAATAAAACTATAATACATGTGTACAAACAATCAGAAATATCGTATAATATTTATAAGTACAAATATGTATTTCTTGTTTGTAGGTATTACAGGGAAACAATAAAGTTGAGATAATCTCAGTATTTGGGGCGACCAATCGCACGTTTTACAAATAATCGATTACAGCCAGGCCACGAGTCAATCACTGGAAGTCCGACTTATTGTGAGGGATAGCTTGGATTTGCACAAACGATTAAGCCCAGAGGAAGGGTAGAGTCCGTAATTGATTTAACCCTCACCATCAATGACACTGTCAATTGTGGGTTGGACTAACATTAATACCAACCGAGAAGGATGGGGAGATGTTGATAGAAGTCCCCGTCCCATTTTATTTTAGAGATCAAAAGATACAAATTAGACATACTACGACTCAAGATTCAACTTGGAGATTAGGGCTTGGAGTCCGAATAGTTATGGTTAGAAAGGAAATGTCATTAAAACATAGTTAACTTAACTCCCTATGCATAATATGTTGTTTTCCATTTTTATTTTATCTAATCCAATGTTTAAACAAAGACAAGGTTTAGTTAAACAGATTTATAAACAATAATATAAAACACACCCTAAACTGCATGCTAAGCTAATTTTATTTAAGTTTAGTGAAAATATAATCATTAAGGATATAGTCAACTCTATCGTTTGAAGGGTACACAGATATCACAGTACACTTAGTTAAATATTTCTCATGCTTTCTGTTTCTTTGCTTTAAGTGTTTCAATTTAGCTAGCTTCCATTTAGTTTAAAAGTAAGCGTTAGTGTAGCATATTATGACAACATAAATTGCATAATAGTGTACCATCTAAATCACGAAAAAACACAGGACTCTTTCATTCATAATTTTAATGGTTCACACATTTTTACGCACAATTTGATCCTATAACAAGTACACATTTTCTTTCATGTAAAAATTTGCCTTATCAGCAGGATAAATGTCATAGTAGGGCTTATAAGTGTTCTCAATGAAGTAATAGTAGTAAAGATTTTGAGAATAATTCTTAAAATGCATTAACAGATATCATGCAAGTAATAAAGTTAGGATCCTACAGTATAATCTTATTTATATATGCAAATTGTCACTCCATCTGGTTCATTTGCTTCCTCGTAGTCGAAGTCCGTATTCTTGTAATAACAAGTCTCAGCGCTGATTAAATCATATCAGGTCCCACAGCATCTACACCTCTAAGCTGCTTAGACTGTGATGGATAATGCAATATTTGCAATTTAATATAACTATGCACTTATCTTTAGCAGAGCCACTTTAATATTATCAAGGAAAGAGACGTGGTACCCCTAGTTTATCTATAAATAAATTATACATCGTGCCCAATCCGTGTAGACAATAGACAATACACATTTATTAATCGTTAAATAAACAAAGTTAAAATGGGTCTGGTCATAATTTAAGGCTACAAGGGGTAAAATTGTTCAAAATCAACCACTTTAAAATAGATACAATCAAGGTAAGTTAAAAGTCTTCAACAGAAAATTATTATGCTATTACTGGTTAAAAGAAAATTAACTTACTAATCAAAGAATTCTTTTATCCTATGTCATGAGTGTGCGTTTAGCCACTTTAACAGTTCTATTTTAAAAGCTTTCATTAGCTGATTTTTAATTTAGTTGAGAGCTTGTTGTACACCCTCTCATGATTTTTCACGGTGAGAGTGAGGCGACAGAGAGACATCTCCAATGTGTCATTTGAACAGGTTTCACACTCATTAATATACTATTTGGAAAAACTATCCAAGTTTTTCGAACATACATACTACATTAACATATACATTATTTAGAGGCAATGAGGTCTGCTTGGTGAACCTGTTAATGATCGTAATAATATTTTTTGGAGCTTTAAGATTGAAAAAATATTTGACGTACTACCCTACAGCAGTAGCCCGTAGCTGATAAGGGATTGAAAGAAGTCACAACACGCTACAAAAACATATTAGAGCGGGACAAAATCTGTTAAATGCCTCAACAAAAATATAATTCTTAAAATTTTAAGACTTGCAAAGTTAACATGGAAAGCCCAACTTAAATTGGGTTCTAGGTATATTCCTAGGAAGTTTAAAACATATATATCACATTTGGGCTCATTTCTCAGATTAAAATTTTTTTTCGTCTTTTGCTCTTCATTAAAACAAAAACAAACAAAAAACAACTACTAACACTATTTTATTTATAAATATAAACCCTACCATAATAAATATATTTCCTTATAGAATCGATTAAATATATTTCAATTTAAATATTCTTTTTTTCAACTTCCAACATATATTTTAACATTATTTCGGTGTAAATTAATGTTATTAGTTGGTAATAGTAAAATAATTATTAAACCTTACATTTTAAAACATGTAATTTTTAAACTAGTTATAAATAAAATGAACACCCAAACTTCTTGATAGTCTGCGTAAAAAATAATAATTTTTTAATATTACTAGTTATTCTAAAAAACTAGTTGCTTTAAAACAGTATTCAGCAATTTTGCCAGACGTTAAAACAATGTACAGAGAACAGAAGAACAAGTTTCAATCAAACAAGAGCCAAAGAAACTTCTATTTTTGTTTTTGTTTTAATACCTTTAACAAATGATATGTAATTAACTATTTTATATTAAACGACATATCAGTATATTGTATTTCATCCAGTGGAAAAAAGCTAAATAAACATAAATCATGCATTCAAAACGGAAAAAAATATCCAAAGAAGTTCAATTGTAAAGGGTAAAACCACAAACAATTAATAATATCATCTGTTCTGTATTTGCATTGTAAAATAAACTACTTATAAAATATAAAGTGTAAATCGTGATATTTTATGTTTAACATAGATTTATATTTATTTGACGTAGATTTGTATTTATACTATGCTAATTATTTATTTCAAGTGAAATTTAGATTGAAATAAAAATTTTATTGTTTATTTTAATTGGAAGGTTTTAGAATACAATTAAAAGATGAAAAATATTAGATAAAAATGGAAAATATTAATAAAACATTGAAATATTAATAAAATGTTTAAATTGATTAAAATTACAGAAGTAAATTAAATACGAATTCATTGAAACCAGTGAAAATAAGCAGTTGGGTGTTTAGGTAATACAATACATTTTGTATTATTGTTATAGCACTGACCTCTGCTATCAGCCGAAGCACTCCCCCTCTCTCAACAGTTACCGTTGCCTCTACACCAGCTGGTGCCAGTCTAGACTGTCTGACCTGGCAAAACACATGGCATCCAATCGATAATGTTCTCACCTTTGAATTTAATTACAGTCTTTTCTCGCATATTATAATAAACTCACCATAAAAAAACATGATCTAAAAGTACTTTGGAAACAATACTTTCAGATGATCAAGGCAATTGATTTAATGGTTAGGACAAGGTTACTTTTAATCTCTTAATCTTACCACCGATTAATAAACGTAGAAAATTAGTCCAAATTTCCATTTGTATTTTGATAAAATAGCTTAAATTCTACGAATTGCTTTTCCTTATACCACATATAATATTAGGGTACTACATGTATAATATGTTTAATGGTTTTACTCACTTACCTTTCCATTCATTGGGGGTACGTTAAAAAAGTTTGTTTTATCTTTTAAAATTTACCGTCTTATAATGCATGTAGCTGAAGAAGTTTAGTTATTGGCCTAGTAATATAAGCAACTGTTAAAAAAAGTAATACAAATAAAGGTCAAAAAGCACGTCAATCAAATAGTTTTATTTCTAATTAAAAGGTGAGAACCAATCTTTAAAATGTGCTTTTTTGTTTTGACTAAATTTGATCACACGTAAAATTTATACAAATAAACATAATTTTAACACAAGTTAGTTATAATGCTGACTCATTTATCATTGTGTCACTCCAGTTAATGAGTCTTTGATAGAAGAAGCCGTGTCAACATTATCCGTACTAACCTTTTGAATATTCAAGACCCACCTAGACAGCTTAAGACGCATGATAATGTACGTATAAGCTATTTATAACGTGCAATTTATTGAATTTTGCTTAACTGCATGTCTTCAAAAGTAAAAAAAGGCGAATAATTTAATTTAAAACTATTTATGCTGGCCAATATTTCCTTAGTTTTTGTATGAACTAACAAAAATAATACATTAAGAAACTGTAGGCGGTGGAACTCCAGCTCGTTGGTCAAAATCATATTTTGTACTAGTATGGGTGAACAGAAGACAACGTTTTTATTACCAAACACACTAATTTTTAGGTTAGTATGAATATTCATAAAACGTTTTGTGTTTTCTTCAACTAATCCAAGATCAGAACAAGGGGTTGTTTACAAAGATTATAATCTGAATTATGAATGTGTTTTCTTCACTCTTGACTAAGCAGCTTCAGTTGCAAATGTCCCCAGATTAAGTAGAAGACAGAAGACATTTAATATTAAAATAATGTTGTTGCCTGACAAGTCTTTTCGTTAGGGAACAACATTTGTTAAATTACCCCAATTTCAACCATCGCCTGTTGTTAAACTTGCACTTTGTGTAAATGAAAATACAAATACGTTTTTTGTTACAATTGACTTTATCATCTCAATATAAGTATTTCTATTACTTTTTTACTGGCTTAATAATTTTTAGCAAATTTCCCCTATAGGGAAGAAGCTATTACCGTAGGTCTCATGGTAAGACTAAAGCCCGAGACCATGATAACTTTTTGTTTTGAGGTCCCCAGATGCCAAAAACACTATTCGTTCAAATTTATATATATGTATATATATATATATATATATATATATATATATATATATATATATATATATATGTGTCCGTTAACACGATAACTTGAGTAAAAAACGTCCGAATTTGATGAAATTTGGCTCAAATGTGTAAAATAACATTCATGACTTTAAGTTCGAAAACCAGAAAAATCGGACCATGGGAAGGGGGGTTTATGGGGGTTTTAAATTTTCCAAAAATCAGTTTTTTGAATTTTTCACCCTAAAATTTTTTAAAAACTTAATTTTGGTTTTAACCATGTTATAGAGCTTAACAAAACAAATAATTTAGTATTTTGAATTATTAACCTAGGTTAAGTGGTTGCGGAGAAAATCCAAAAAAACCTGCTCATAAAATCTCCCATGTTAATCTTATGGGAAAAAGGTTTTTGGCTTTTCCCCAGTTTATTTTAATGTAAACTTCACATTTGCTTTTACCAATCTGTTCAGTTCCACAAAACAATCATTTTGGTGTTTAAATTGTGATTCTACGCCCAACCGTTGCAGAGATATTCGAAGTGCTAAACACAGTACGTTGTCCAATGTTATCCTTATGGAGAATAAATAAAATTCGATATCTCGATTAATTATGAATGTATGTTGATGAAACTTGGTATGTGGCTTCAAGTAGTACTGGTATATTGATATTTGCACAAACAATTGATTTTTTGTTGATTATTCCCGTAGCTGCAAACTTGCGTACTCAGCCCCCGTGTTATTCTTATGGAGAATAAGTAAAATGTACTGACTCCCTTAATTATGAACATAAATTAATAAAACTTGGTATGTAGCTTCACTTGGTTGAGTTATATTGATAATTATATAAAAACCCATTTTTCTGTTCCTTGTTGCAGCAAACCTGCTTTCTCAGCCCCCATGTTATTCATATGGAGAATAACTAGAATGTCATATATCACTTATTTATGATTGAATGTCGATGAAACTTAGTATGTGGCTTCGCCTAGTTAAATTCTACTTATATTTGCATAAAAACCAATTGTTTCTGTTCCTTGTTTCAGCAAACCTACATACTCATTAACAATGTTATTCTTATGGAGAATAATTAAAATCGCTTATATGTGAATATATTTTTATGAAACTTGGTTTGCGGCTTTATGTGGAATTCAGACAAATATTATGCATTGGAAATTCGCTGAGTCCGCAGGTTTGCTGCGACGGGGGTATTTTTGTATGCGATCAATATTACTATATGTTAGTTTGTTAGCGAATTTCCCCTATAGGGAAGAAGCTATTACCGTAGTCGGCATGGTAAGACCTAGGCCCGGGACCATGATAACTTTTCGTTTTGAGGTCCCCAGACCCCAAAAACACCATTCGTTCGAAACTTTATATATATATATATATATATATATATATATATATATATATATATGTGTCCGTGAGCACGATATATATCGTAAAAATTATCCGATTTTGATGAAATCTGGTATAAACGTGTAAAGCAACATTTATGACTTTAAGTTCGAATACCAGCCAGATCGCTCTATCCAAAAGGGTGTTTGGGGGGGTTTTGTACCCCAAAAATGGGTTTTCGAATTTTTTACATATAATTTTGGAAATAGTCAAATTTTAGTTTTTTCCACTGGACTTAGCTTAAAAAAACACACAATTTTGTATTTTGATGATTTCTCTACGTCAATTCGTTACCGAGATATTGAAAGTGCTAAACACAGTACGTTGTCTAATGTTATTCTTATGGAGGAAAAGAAAATTTTTATATCTCGCTTATTTATGACAGTATACTGACGAAACTTGGTATACGGCTTCATCTGGTTGTGGACCATTGATATTTTCTCAAACAAAATTTTTTGCCAAAGTCTCCCGTAGCAGCAAACCTGCGTACTCAGCCCCATGTTATTCTTATGGAGAATAAGTAACGTGTTATCTCCCTTAATTATGAAAATAAATTAATGCAATTTGGTATGTGGCTTTACCTACATGAGTTATATTGATATTTGTATAAAACCCCATTTTTTTGTTCCTTGCTTCAGCAAACCTGCATACTCAGCCGCCATGTTATTCTTATGGAGAATAATTAAAATGTTATAAATCGTTTGTTTATGAATGTATATTGATGAAACTTGGTATGTGGCTTTATGTGGTATTAAGATACATATGTATGCATTGGAAATTCGCTAAGTAGGCAGGTTTGCTGCTACGGGGGTATTTTATTTTATGGCGATCTTTTAAAATATTCACTTATGAATAAATGCAATTTTTATACGTGTAAGTTTTGTTGTTTAGTATATAGATTATTTATAAAATTTAATACTTTATATTTTAATGTACCAGTTTAGTTCAAGTTCGAAGTACTCGCACTAATTGAATAAAAATAACTAGTTTTTCTGCAGAAATATTAAGAGTACTACATAAGTAATATAAATTAAGCAATTCCGATAGACCAGGAAATTACCAAATGTATTATTATTACAAATATTTTACAAAGTTAAATAAAATCATAGAATTTTAGGTCATAACCAAATAATAACTAGTTTGTTGGTATAATATTTCATATCGGGTTTTGGTAGTTTCAGCAATAACAGTCTGAATATTCTGAGTTTTTACTAAAACACCATTATTTGAGTTTGTGTGTTTTCATAATGTAAATGAAGATATGCATATCCTACCCTAATATAAGCTGATAAATGTTCTGTAATACCTTAAGTTCCTTCATAAAGCAATAATATATAAAACAGATCAGCCTCATCAGCATTAAAACTACTTGACGTTTTACTTTCTAATATAAACAAGATTAAGTTATTCAGTGGCCAATAATTATGTATCCCCAACTGGCCCAACATGGTCCATCAACAACATGTCAACATGTTCTGGCCATTCTTTGTAGTCTTTTTTGCCAGATTTTAAGTAACTATTTAAGGGAAGATCCAACATACAACATAAAAACAGTAAAATGTTACATGACAATTATCATAAAGTGATTATAACATCTCCATACGATTGGGTTATGTTGGTGTTCAGTAATTAATTAGTCTAGGTGTTTTTCTTGGAGTTATTTATATCTATTGAAAACAACTTATAAGTCCGGTTGAAGCTATGCAGCAATCGTCGACGCTTGTTTAATTAAGCACTCCATTGTTTGGGATGGTCACTTTAATTAAACTTTTAGAACGTGAGACGATATGATACTGCAATGCGATCTGTGTTGCTGTTTGCACCCTTTAATCCTACCCTAAAAGGTAATTGAAAGTTCCATAAAAAAAGATCATTGAATATGCTTATTTATACGTAATATAAGAAGACAAATAATTTAAACAAGTAAAGTAATTAAATTTCAGTAATTATAAGTTCAATTACTTAAGATAAAAAATCGCTTTCACTCGTTTTAAACTATTGAACATTAGTTCAATGTTAACTATCCTTAACATTTTGATAATACAAAATCTGCTGATTTCACACAAAAATCCAAGGCCTATTTTTGTGTTTCAAACAGTACAGACTTTATCCAAACAGGACATACAGGAACTTTCTTCCTTTATTTTGGTGTAATAATTATATCTTTAATCCATTATTAAAAAAATTACTATAAATATATTCATCAAAATTATGAGGCGAAAGATATTCTACCAGAAACACACTAACACAGGCATTTAGTAAATTTGGCATAGACAAATTTGTCTGGAAACATAACACCAAGAAAATGTTTTAAAACTTACCCCGAACCTATGCCATTCCGAACTAGATGTCTTTATACATCGCAACTTTCTGATTGGACAGAAGCTATGGTATTTATTTTAACATCATAACAATTTTATGAAACTAACTTTAAAATTTAAAAGCTTATTCTTAAAAAAAATTTAGTTTTAAATATAAAAAAACCAAAAGGGTAAGGATTCCTTTAGTTTGATGTGATAAGGGTAAAAGTAAGCTACCCAGTGGGCGATAGCATGACATCTGAATTAGAGGAGCACCTTTTTATTTTCGTGTAAACGAATTATTTATTACATAAACTTAAAAAAAACAGTTTACACCAATTTTTCAAGGTTAGTAAGCTTGAACCATCTTAAATCACAAAAACTAAACATTTTACGTCCCTATTTCATTACAAACAATAGTTTATACAAAATAAAAAAAAAAAAAAAAACTAATCCAATAGTTCGATGAAAATAATTCCTTAAGGTGCATCGAACTCACTCATAACTTTGTCATTAGATTACCTGCACGTTTTCTTGAATTATTTCTTTTACTCACATGCACTAGATATGAAAATAATATTAAATTGATAAAAAAACATTCAGTAATACGTATTACGTAATGATAGTTCATATGGAAATACAATAATAAATATGTAGGAAATAACTAAATAAAAAAATACATTTATGTAGTTTCAAGGGTCACTCTTTGTTTAAACTTATATTCTAGTATCGTTAGCTATTTTTAATATAACGGCTATTATAATCGTTGGTTTAGGAGTTACATGTTTGAATTTAATCTAACTGTAAATTCGACTAGGTTTTTTACTTCAATCAAATTGGTTAACATTCATATCAGTATATGTAAATAACTAATATTAGTTATATTAACAGTAAAATATTTAATTACAATGAATTAAGCTTTTCTTCCTCGTATGAACACATTCTTCAGGGTGTTTCTAAATAAGCCTGATATGCGAAGTTGTCAGTTGTTGTTTGTTGGAAAAGTCACAGGTTCTCAGTCCGCACGCTTATGCCTATGATGCCTGGCCTACTCTCTTATTAAAAGCAGGTTTAATTTTGTTTAAAGTAATTTGAGATATGTATGAAAATAATAATTCAGTGAAACTGCTAATTTATAAACAATAATTAATATGGAAGCGAAACCCTTTTCTCCGAGTATAATAATAACAAATTTTAACACGGTCATATACATTTTAGGGCATTATAGGATGAAATGCCTGAACATTTGTGTTTAATCAATAGTATCACATATGATGCATGGTTGAGGGGATCTTGTTATTTGTTAAGATTATATATTGAGAGGGTTTATAGATTAGACTGTATGAAGGACCACACAAGGTTAATTTGGTACCTTGTGAAACCAATAGTAATAGTTGAACAAAAGAAAGACTAGAGTTAACAATTATTTGAATACTGCATTTTACAAAGGTATGAAACAATAATTTTACATAAAGGTCTCAATGTTACAAAAGGTTTATGGTTGAAAAGTTTGTTAATGGATAATTCAACTCACTCACGAAAGGATGAAGTTCATTTTTACTCCGCACTCAGTAGATCATCAAGATAGGTCCATGGTTGGTTGTTGCATTCAATTCTTACAAGGAAAGTTTCACACACAATAATCACAGATTGTATGAGTTAATAATGCATATTCAAACATTAATACTAAAGGGAGATGATTTGAAAAACAGTAAATACTTTACTGAGAGAATTATAAGAATTGATTATGAAATGAAAGAAAATGTAGTTTTAAATAATATGGAAAGGTTTTGTGAAAGGATGAAAAAAATAAGTTTTGGGGTTGCTATGTGAACAAAGAATACAGAATAAAAACAAAGGAAACAAAAGCATATGATTTTTAAAATATGTTATTAACAGATGGTTACTAGAAAATATGTAAAATGTTAGAAGTGTATTCAGCTAATAAGGTAAGAAACATAGAAAAAAAACAGGGAAAAGGAAAACGTGATGTACCCATGACTAGTGAGTACAAAGAATACATCATATTTTTGTATCTTAACCTTTCTTCTTTGTATTTAAAACTGAACAATGCAGGAACAAGATGATGCAGATAGCATTACAGGATAATGAGTTTAAAACCCTGCCACACAGTCATCTAAGTTTTACACATTTTTCGTGTAAATCTTAAATTTGGTAAATATTACCTGTAATTTTGTTTTCTATTACATGAAGGGACTGCGCTTGTAATTTAATGATTTTAAAAGGCCACTTCATATTAGGAAGAATGAGTATCTTGCAATAAGTTTTTATTGTATACATTTTAATCTTACAGTAACATGTAAGTAGAATCTAACGCAATAGTCTTGAATTTACACAACTGATTAAACCTATTGTATTATTTACTGTTTTTTTCATAAAAAAAACTGATCAATTGCATTCAAATAGATTAATAGTTCAATTTTGGACTGCAACGTGGGTTTCCATTCTGCAGTCCCACTGCGACAAAGCAAGCAATATTGAAGTGATCATTAGTTCCGTCCCTCCATGTCAATCGCTTATTCCCCCGCGGTTTCAACGATTCCCTACCTGTAACCTTTTTTTATAAAAGTAATATATCTTGTTTGAATATAAATGAAATAATGTCCACTATCATTATAATTTAAAGATATATTTAAAGTCAGTTTAAACATATTTCAGATTAAACTTCATGCTCCTCAAGATTTTACTTGACAATTCACAAGGTCAATAAAAAAATGCATCTATTAATAAAGTTATTTTGTACAAAACAGTCCCCTGCCTAATGTGACCTGACTGGAATATATTATAAGATTATTTATAAAAATGGTATTTGTAGTTCCCAGCATCATCAGGCCATATAGTTGTGTGGGTATCACATTGCATTATGTGGTTAAATCGATGATTGTCTTTATAAACATTCGCCTATGCAACTTGAGATCAAGTCGTTACTGACGAGATCAACCTTTACGTGTTGATCGATCATAATACTAATGTATTCATAAATAATCGACAACGTAGTCGAAGTCTACTTAATGATTCCGAATAGACGGGGTTTCTAGGTACTACAAACTCGTCTTAATTGAATCACTCTGCAGGAATTCCCTGGAAGGTTATCCACTCCACATTGCATTATATTAAAACCCAGTCATCTAGTTTCTTCCCACCCTCGTCGACTCTACCCTGAACGTCTAATTCTTGCCACAGCCCAGTTCAGTGCTATTATTTGTGAAGGGATTTGACCCAATGGTCTGTGGTCGTCACCCCGTCATATGGTTAAAAAGTAATCAGAAGGCGATTATTGCGATCTTAATGCTCACACAATCCCGACGTATACCGTGATTACCACTTTCAGATTGCCTTCTTAGAGCAAATCTTCTCAGTCTCAGTGACTTGTAATTCAGCTAAAGCTTACTCCCAGTTATTGCTGAATTTAAGACTTTTACTTACTGCCTTTTTTATAAGCTCGCAATTTTAAGGGTCAAGCATGTACGTGCTTAGCGGAAATAATGAAGTTCGTTGTAACCCTGAGGGATGTACTCCCGGCTATGGGAGTAAATCCCATAGCCGGCCATTACGACTCCTTATGGACAGTATGAGTTTATGTTCTTTGGTCTTTGAAACACCAGCTAGAGATGTCAACGTTTCATTCATTAAGTTGGTTTTGGTCTAGACGTTTACTTTTTTGACGACATATTAGTTTTATCAGAGAATGAATCAGAACAGGAGATTCATTTTCGGACATTATTCAGAAAACGTTTTAAAATTGGATTGGATATTATGTGTGACAATGTTTTACTTTAGTTTTTAATCATGACGAAAGATATATTGTTCTTTAGATTGAGAAAACCATATATCAGTTTTCTCTCTTTAAAACTGCAACCGCTTGGTACTCATATGGTTGTCACTCAGTTGACTTTGAAGTTCTAAGTCCACAACAGGGTTTTCAGTAAGTGAGGTTGGTGCAGGGAAAGGGTTGGTGAGGGTTGTGGCTCGACAAGCGGTCTGTTTGCTTGTAACTGACGTTGGCGGTTTTGATTTCTGTGTATAACTGAGCCAATTAATTAATTGCTTGACTATTTTTTCTCGATTTGGTAGAAAAGCAAGTTTATTCCAAGAGTTAAATAATAGGTTGTTTCAGATGATTGTGGAAAGCCAACAGATTTATCTAAATTGTGATTCCTGTATTTATGAACAGTGTTTTAGTCTAAATTTTAGTCCAAATTTCAATCTAAATTTTACTCGAAATTTTTAAATTTTTAGTCAGGCTCACCATTTTAGTCTAAATTAAATTTAAAATAAATCAGTACAAGTACAGTGGTTTACAGTTTATTTACAAGAACTTTGAAAAAGATCAAATGACATTAACAAGGCTGCCAGAGTAGCGTTAAAAAAACTGGAATTGTCATCTAAACAAAAATTACTTTTTTAATTTTCTAAATATAAATATAAACATCTGCTTTGAAGTGTCTCTGATGGCATGGAGATAGGAACCACATTGCCACAAGGGCCTTCAAGATGAATTTCACAGCCTGAATGAATTCTCTCATCCATATGTAACAGAGAGCCATAGTTGACAGTGTGGCAGATGGTGCGCTGACAGGTGCGGTGAACATTCGTCCGCAAACAAAGGGATAGTTGCTGATTAAAATGTAATCAAAATATTTTTATATTTTTATATTTTAAACTATTATTTATATGATGCAGTGTGATATAAAAGTATAACATAACTAACTTATAGAAACAGTGGGACCATAACCGATTTTTGAAAAGGGGATATTCAATAGATTTTATAAATATTAACACTAAAGGTTTTAATGCTATATATTGCAGTAGGCCCTACCTGGTTTAAATATATATACAAGTTAATACATTTTATTCATACTTTGTGCTTTGTTTATGTATAACAAGAATTATTAGAATTTTCAATGTCAATTACAACTTGACAAGGTAGGTGTTTACTTGTCTTAGTCATGTTTTCAGCAAGGTTCACAAGGCTCAAGGTTCAGCAAGGTTGCTACGTATAGCAGTGTCAAGATGTAAATGTAGCAGGACACGGGTACCCCGACTGTTATCCTCTTATTCATTTTCACATAGTACATTATAATATGGGTACACCGTGTGCTTCGATATTATTAAATGACAGTCAAGGTGTGTGGTTGTATGATAACAACCTATAATCATGTCCTGGACCCAACCCCAATATCACAAATACACCCCTAAGCTGCTTAAAGCCCACGATATAATATATTCACCTTGGCCCTGAGCTGACAGTCAAAGCTGGGAGGAGGGCAGGAAAATCCACTCATTGAACAGTATTTTTAAATCTTTCGGTAAAAATTTAAATTTTGTTGTACAGTTAAAATGTTGTTGAGTTATTTGTGTTGTGCGTTTTGTCGGTTTTGGATACAATAAATGTTTTAAGCCGGTTATAGTAATAAAATCAAAATCAAATTTATTTTTAAGGAATTATTGTAGTAAAATTTTTAAACGTAAATCGTGTATATATTTTAAATATATTAAATATAATATATTAAACATATAATACGTATGTACATATTTACAAAATCCACATATATATACACAAATATATGGATTTGAACAAATTGTGTTTTTGGCATCTAGGGGCGAACGAATCTGGGGGCTCAGAATGAAAAGTTATCATGCTCCCGGGCGTAGGTCTTACCATGCCGACTACGGTAATAGCTTCTTCCCTATAGGGGAAATTTGCTAAAAGTAAACAAGTTAAACAGGAAGGTTTGTTAATATTACTTTAGAACAATATTTTTCAAATATTAAAGAATGTTTAATAAAGTAATAAGTTTAATGTAGCAATTTAACAGCACTGTAAAATGGCTAGTAAAATATTTCAGTTCAGTTGGCTAATAGTACTATAACTATTTGGGAACCATTCTGATATCTGGTCCGTGAATTTATATACAGTTCATAAAGGTTTTAAGATATGGTTAGCAATGTTTTGATGGCATAAAACATGTAACTCATTGAACAAAAACAAAATCGAAATAACATCGATGACTACCGCCTCTGTTGTTTTGTCTATAAAGCTCAAATTATGCGTAAGAGCGTTCAGTGGGGTGAAATCGGCTACAAACCCTAAGTTTAGTACATCAATGAAAGTGTCAAAGTCTACGATATTTTGATAATATTTTGTAATGATATTTTTGCTATAAGGATTCCAAGGAACCCTCGGGGATGGGGGTAAGAAATATTGCGATAGGTAATACTTCATAGGTAAATTATATATTGTTTTGTTAAATGTTGATAGTTTTATATATTAGTATGATAGTTTGCAGAAGGAAACATAGTCCTCGAACACCCAATTTTATGTTGTGGTCAACCTTGTCTTCCACGCCCAGCAGAAGGAAACATAGTCCTCGAACCCCCAATTTTATGTTGTGGTCAACATTGTCTTCCACGCCCAGCAGAAGGAAACATAGTCCTCGAACCCCCAATTTTATGTTGTGGTCAACCTTGTCTTCCACGCCCAGCAGAAGGAAACACAGTCCTCGAACCCCCAATTTTATGTTGTGGTCAACCTTGTCTTCCACGCCCAGCAGAAGGAAACACAGTCATTGAACCCCCAATTTTATCTTGTGGTCAACCTTGTCTTCCACGCCCAATTTTATCTTATAGCTAATTAAAAAAGCTGTGGTGGATGCTGCAAGATAAGGATAAATAGAATCGTACACGGCACTTCCGGAAGATATTTGTAGCTATCGTATTGTGGGCATGCCTCATTGAACATGCAACACACAATCATGCGGTAATTTCCATTTTTCGGACACTCCCAACCTGGGGACACCCTATTGTGAATCGAACATCATTATTTACAATTTAAAACTATTTCTAGTGGTTCTTAAAAAATTAAAAATAAACAGATTCAACCTTACTTTTAGTATTCTAGTATTTAAGTATTTTGTTTCAACCGATGGTTAAACAAATATTTATTATTAATTATATACTGTCACCTATCTATTGCTGTTATAGGTAACTAAATATATATATAGGGTGCAATAACTCTCGTAAAAAAGATCTGATTTTGATGAAATTTGGTTCAAACGTGTAAAGCAGCATTTATGACTTTAAGCTCGAAAACCAGAATGATCGCCCCGTCCAAAGTGGTATTTTGGGGGGGTTTTGTACCCCAAAAATGTTTTTTTTGAAGTTTTTACATGTAATATTTATTGGAACCAAATTTTAGTTTTCACCATTGAATTTAGCTTTAAAAAACAACAATTTGGTGTTTTGATAATTTCTCTACGTCAATTGGTTACAGAGAAATTGAAAGTGCTAAACACAGTACGTTGTCCAATGTTATTCTTATGGAGAATAAGAACAAATTTATATCTCGCTTATTTATGAACGTATACTAACGAAACTTTGTTTACAGCTTCATCTGGTTGTGATCTATTGTTATTTGAACAAAAAAGCAATTTTTAACGATTATTCCCGTAGCAGCAAACCTGCGTACTCAGCCCCCATGTTATTCTTATGGAGAATAAGTCAAATGTACCTAATGTCTCCCTTAATTATGAACATAAATTAATAAAACTTGGTATATGGCTTAACCTAGTTGAGTTATATTGATGTTCACATAAAACCCCATTTTTTTTTGCCTTTTCGCAGCAAACCTGCGTACTCATCCCCCATGTTATTCTTATGGAGAATAATTAAAATTGTATAAATCGCTTATTTATGATTGAATATTGATCAAACTTGGTGTTTGAATTACTTTACTTAGTTGAATTATATTTATATTTGCATAATCACCAATTGTTTGTGATCCTTGTTCCAGCAAACCTACGTACTCATCCCCAATGTTAATATTATAGAGAATAATCAAAATTGTATATATCGCTTATTAATGAATATATTTTTATGCAACTTGGTATGCGGCTTTATGTGATATTAAGACATATATTATGCATTGGAAAATCGCTGAGTATGCAGGTTTGTTGGGGGTATTTATTGCATTGTAATGTGTGAGTACTGTAATGGCTTATCTTGTCTCACCTCACAGTTTTATTCCGATGAAGTAACAGAAACAGAATCATCTCTAGATTAATTTGTAAGCAGTAACTAACAGGTCGAATAATTTTAATACATTAAGTATAAAAGTATTATGCTTACTTCGATGAAACACTGGCATTGGTCATGTATATATGTAATCAATTTACATAACATCTGTGGTGGATGGGTGTTCGTAAAGCTGTTTTAAAATAAGCAGAAAATAAATATGCAACTTATAATTTACGACAGCTAGCTGCCGGTTCGGCTAGTCTGGGACACGGCGGGTCCATAGTTGGTGGATAATGAAAAGGCCCAAGGCCTGATTTATACCCCCGAAGTAAAATTGGTATTAACAAATGTTATGTTAACAATACAATGTTTAAAATTTAAGGGGCTTGATTAAAGAATATCGCATTCAAATAATTGAACATATCGAAGTTGGTGTTTTATTACATTACACATTAATAATAAAGTAAAATCTACTTTATCATAACATTATAGGTTGGTATAACAATAATAAACTATAAAATACCACTAAACTTTGTAAGTGCAGAAATGTTTAAACATAAGGGATTTAAAACATACGAAGATAATATATCTTTCGCGCTAGCCCAGCCTCTCCCGCCCTCGCGCTCCAAACATAGTTAACAGTTATGTGTGTTCCTCACTTCATAAAAACATTAAACACTAATATTTATATATAAATGTGTTTAGAAATGTGTGTGCAAAAGGTTTTAGAGGAAGTATTTCTAATTTATTATACGTATAACCAAAATAAACGGCAAAAACCTAAATTTGAAACAAAAAAATAACTTTTTTGATTTATTTTGTTAATTTATGGAGAAACTATTAGAATTATCTTAAATAGTATCCATATAAAAATGATAGAAAATTTATCTAAAAACATAACTGTAAAAGAGTTAACCCTAAACAATGTTTTGTTAAAAAGTTATTCTCGATACCGTTTAAGTCTACATTTTCGAGCTTTGAGGGGGATAGAAGAGAGGCTCAATGGGATTTTAGAGGACTTTTGAGAAAACACTTATTTTAATATGGTCTATAAACTGAGAAAAAAAACAGCTTTACCAAAAATAGTTCCGATACAAAACATTTATTGACTGGGCTACAAACGCCGGTTGCCGCGCTGTGTCGACAGATCTCCAACGTACTCGGGACCGCCTACAACTTGTGGAAGGCAACACGCAGTACAATGTCTGGAGCGGACTGTACTTTCCCTTGAGCCACTTTACGTTATGAAATAGTCTACTAAATTAAATTCAATGTCTTAAAACTCGACTTTTTGGAACATTCTCGTGTACTGAAATTGGATCGAACTGCGGTGAGTTTGTTAACTGGACGTTATGAAACTTTACGTTTTGATACAAATGTTTTTTTAAGAATACAAAACGTTATATTTTGAAACTTTACTTTATGAAACTCTAACCCCGAATAGAACTAAAAATTAAATACCGGACGTTATGGTACTTTACTTTGTGAAATACTCTCATATATTATTAATGAATTTCCTTTGGAAAGTGAACTATTAGCATGACCCGCACGGTGAAACTTAAGCCCGGGACCACCATAGAAGTTCCTAACGTGACCCCCTGAACACGTTTTGGGGGGTCGTTCAAAATTTTATATATATATATATATATATATATATATATGTGTATGCACTCTAGCGGTCGCATTTTTTGTCCGATTTACTTCAAATTTGATAGGGACGTTCCTTTCTATAATCTGTTGGACAAGTTCGTTGGGCAAAATAATCGGAAAACTCTAAACCCATTTTTTGGGGGATAAATCTTTCAAATTTCGAGTTTTTTGGCCCAAAAAGGGTCAGAAAAGCCCCGGATGCAAAATTAATGCGTGGAAAAAGATGGGAATTAGTTAGGCGAAAGTTTTAAGCCCTCTCTCGTCATTCTAGCATAAATATTTACCGAGTTATTTAAGAAAATGTGTATTGACCAAACGCAGTACGTTGTCTTATGAGGGTTTACATTAGAAAAGCCTGTTATTCATTTGTTGGTGTACTTTTAACATCTCCAGCAACCTCACGCCTACTTTAAAGCCTGACTGGACCTTCTCCTAACCTTATAATGAACAAAATTGTATTCCCAGCATTGCAGGTAAATAGAACCAGGAGCATCAAAACAGTCAAAAAATCAATATTTTCAGATTTGAATAAAAATTGGAATAATTGTATGTTTTTAACTGATTTTGAGTTTTTATAGTTTTTTATGTGGAAATTCACTTCCCTCACGTCAGCGTGCTGCGTGCGAACTCGTTTAAATTATAATAGCTACTTTACCACATGCAACTTTAAGTTTTGAAACGCATTTTAAATTACACTATATTAAATGATAACTTTACGTTATGGAACTTTACTTTGTGAAACATTATATATTTAACACTTTGAAACTTTACTATTTGAAATCACTACATAACAAAACTGTAAAAAATAGCTACTTTACTTTATGCACCTTGACGTTATGAATCGTCCCCTTAAGGGTAACATTAGGGCTGAGTATGCAGGTTTGCTGCTACGAGAAAAATTGTTTGTTGTGCAAATATCAATATACAACAGCTAGGTGAATCCACATACCAAGTTTCATAAATATACATTTATTAATAATCAATATATCAAATTTTATTTATCCTCCTTAAGGATAACACTGGATAACGTACTGTGTTTAGCACTTTGAATAAATCTGCAATGGTTGGACGTAGAATCCAAGTTTGAACACAAAAATTATTGTTTTGTAGTGCCGAACTTATTAGTAAAAACAAATGTGAAGTTTTCAATAAAATTAAATGAGGAAAAGCTTAAAACCTTTTTCCCAAAAGATTAACATGGTAAATGTTATAAACATGTTTTTTGGATTTTATCCGCAACCACTTAACCTAGGTTAATGATTCAAAATACTTATTATTTGTTTTTTAAGATATATAAAATGCACAAAACCAAAATTGTGTGAATTTAGCATTTTAGAGCTATAAGTGCAAACAACCTTTTTGTTTTGACAATTTTAAACCCTCATAAAACCCCCTACCCATGGTCCGATCTTTCTGGTTTTCAAACTTAATTATGAATTGCTCTCCACACATTTGTGCTCAATTTTATCGAAATTGGACGGTTTTCCAAAATTTATCGTGTTCACGGACACATATATAGGGTACAACACCCCCATAAAACCCCTGTCGGATAATGTGATTTGTCTGGTTTTTGAACTGATTCAAATATACGCCACTTTACATATCTATGACAAATTTAATTAAAATCGGACCTTTTTTACGGCCGGTATCGTGTGAACTGTCACCGAAATAGCTGAACATTTTGTTTCCAATATAAACACATGTAAAAATTTGGAAGAAAATTGTGTTTAATACAGTTAAACGTACATAGTCAGTTACTACGGATGGTAAATATTTCAAAATTAAATAATTGTAAAAAGCAATTCCAAAACTGCCACAGTATAACAACTATATTGCTTACAAACTTGGACTTAATAATAAACAGGCCCTATCCAACATTCATAAAACACCTTAAAAGAACCCCAGGTGTGATCGACCTTTTGTGAAAAATGTAACACTAATGATCATTTAACTTGTTAAAACCCTAAAAGTAAAGTAGTTTTCCCCAATTAGGAGCTATCACCTAATTTAGTATGTACTCGAAATAAATAAGTCCTTACGATTAATGTTTAGCGTGATTAGATACTGCAGAAGTATAAAAAAATGTATTAATATTGAACCCATGTAATCATCCCAAGCACTCCCCCTCTCTCAAAAGTTACCGTTGCCTCTACACCAGCTGGTGCCAGTCTAGACTGTCTGACCTGGCAAAACACATGGCATCCAATCGATAAATGCACCATCGTTAAATATTAGTGCTTTTTTTCCTTTTTACAGGATAACAAACATGATAAACCAGGTTGAAATAGTATAAACTTGGAATAAATATTGCACGTTGTTTGAGATTTTAATTAGTACTTAATAACTGATTTGTTAATGATCCTTTAATTTGAAACATGATTTCCTTTTACACGTGATAAAAATGGTTGCAATGGTTATTTTACACATACTACAAGCCGACTAGATTCAACTATATCGTCTTATTTCCTTTTGGCATAGTTTTGGTAAAGTTAAGGAGCTTTATGCAAGAATACTCAAATTAAAAGTGACATCCTCTTTAAAATTATTTTTCAGAGTGTTTCCTATACCTCATTTTAGTTTATTTTCCAGTGTGCAAAACCTATTTATTTATGTAATCTATACCAACATAGTTGACAAACGTACACATTCACTTGTCATTGTAGAGCCCCACATAATGGCTCTTGCAAGAAGGAGCCGTGTCCACGTTATCCATCCTACCCCTTTGAATATTCAAGACCCACCCTTGTCACCTAGGGTTGCACGATATACTTTGCATAAGCAATTAATAACATGCCACTTCATCGACTTTTATAATGTTTTTCTCTGTAGTTCACTCACTGTAACACTTTCTGAGTAAAATACATTTTTATTGGCCTAACCTTTTGAAGTTTCACTATTTATGGATAAAGATAGTCAAAATTGTGAGATCTATTAATTTAAAATTGTTGTTTATTCATGTTATACGTGAAATTTTATTTTTTTCTTCAACTAACTGACCCAGGATCATCAAACCTCAATAGAGGTTGTTTAAAAAGATGACACTCTAAATAATGAAAGTGTCTTCTTTCTTGACTAAGCAGCTTCAATTGCAAATGTCTCCGGCTTAAGTAAAAGACGGAAGGCATTTAGTGCAAAAACAATTTGGTTTTTAGAGACGTCTTTCCACTGAATAACTGCAAATGTCAAACTCCTGCTGTTAAGTTACATTTCAGGTACATGAAAATAGCAATATAAATTGTATGAGTTCTGATCAAAACGAATTATACAATAATCCTTGTGTCAGTATGTGAATTATCCTGTATTTTTACGAAGGTGTAGTATTATTTATGTGCTGCCCATATTATATTACCATCTTGCTATAATAGTGCCAAAAAATAAATTCTTTAGAAGAACTGGACATTTGTCATAGGATATTTAGTAATTTTACCCCGTTATACTGGTAGTTAAGTTCATGTTCACAGTTTTCACACCGACTTTCAAAAGTAATGATTTTATTACAGTTATATTTATTTTACAGCATAATACGAAATAATATATAAATACATACATATCAAATGATTTAATGTAGTTTTTCCCTAATAGTTTTAATATTTTGAAATACTACTTTTACTAATACTTATATAATTCAAACACTTTACAAAATTATAATACATCATAATTTAACCTTAAATTTAACTTTACAATCACGAAATTGCAACAGTTATCTTGAGCTAAATTAAATTGCGGCGTTTCTAACTATAGTAATTATATTTTTTATCGTTGAATAAACCCCTTAATTTTAAGTTGACCATCTGCGTTTCCATTATCCAAACGAAGATTGTTATTCATTAATATCCTGCCCCAAGTCAGTGACGTAAATGTTCTGCAAAGCCTTAGATATACTTATAACACACCATGCAAAGTGTCAATGTTTAATATTTAATTTACAAATAATAACAATAACAAATTCCTCCAATGTTTTACCACTTTAGGTCCCCAAGTCACCCAAAATACCATACAATAGTCATATTAGTTGTTATAGAAAACAATACTAACAGAATAGCAAAATATGTTTGTGAATATAAAAAAAAGAATACTTTTGAAATGGACAAGACTATTTCCCCAAAAGTAATAAACCGTAATTTTTGTATTACTCTTTATGTATTGGTGATAGTTTTTATCAAATAACTTATTAGTGCGGTTGGAGTTACCAAGAATCACTGACGCTTGTTTAATTAAACCCTTAGGGTTTGAAACAGCTCTTTAATGAAATCTTCAGTGCGTATGACCTTGAGTGTGGTACTGCAGTGCTAATTGTGTTGCTGTTTGCAACCACAATACCGACTTAAATGTTCACTGACTATCTAGTAATTTACAAATCAGCAATATAATCTGACACCCACAACAATTGTTCAAGCTAGATAAATAAACTATTTACCTAAAACTTACTCTCAGAAGAAAACATGGAAGTATTACCAAGCGAAATTGAGTTTAATTAATTTTGCACAGGTAAACTCTCCTTCAAAACGTGTTTTAAATTTATTTTTCAAATGCTTATATTTAACCAAAGATTAAGTTTTACTCCTTGTTTTAAGTAATGAACAATGACGTGATTAGTCATAATCAAGCGTGACATCCCCATGTCTTGGTTGTCTTGGGGGGTGAGATGAGCAAGCAATCTCTTAGTGACTGGGGGATATCCTGCAAAAGCCTCCAGGCAGAAGGGATCATCTCCTGACAAGGTACGTTTCACCCTAACCGAAACAGTACATTCGCAAACGTCTTCCGTTACTTGTATTTTTGTTCCGTCAATATTTTATAATATTGTATAAAGTTTATTATTTAATTGTAATTCTATAATTTTAATTTTAATTAATATTGTTAATTATGTAACTTAATTATATAAGTTTTCATGTGATAAATTAATAAATGTTGTAAATGTTCAACTGCGAAGCAATAATACAGGAATTATAAGTACGATTAATTTTAATAGACTTATGCAGTATTTAAATAAAGTCGAATTATCTTAGTTTTTAGAAGAAATCCAGTTGTATGAAAGAAAGTTGTAAAACTAATCTTGTGTTCCACGATCCCTTTATTGGTACAAATTACGTTGATTTGAGAGTTTCGGTACAACTTTAGAGGTATCACGCCACAGCCGTGACTATTTTGTTAGACCTGGCACTTGTTTTTGTACCAATAGTCAAAGTAGAACAACTAAGAAATATAACAGAAAGTGGACTAGTGGGTTTTCTTAAATCGGAAAGTCCATAAAATATAAAACAGATAGTTTGATCCTTTTATAGAAACATATTTTTGAGCCTATCTCTATCTGATAGTGTAAAGGAGACTGAGTGGAATCTATATTTTCCAAATATTCGTAAATCTAAAATAGTTTAACCGTTAGCATAAAATTATTGTTTTTACATATATTTCATATATATTTGATTTATGACAGTTATGGTTATTATAAAACCCTCAAACAACACGTAATTCAAATCATACAAAGATAATGTTAGTACGGTAAAATTCAGTCCAAAATCACTGTTTTGCGTTGTAACTTTGTAAGCCGAATTGCTATACTAAAACATATCCAGCAACCCATCTTGATGTTAAACTATCTGCCGTAAGTTTTATTACTCATGATGATATATGTTTGGGTAAATACACTTTTCATTTATTCTTTGCTCAAGTGCAACGTAAAGGAGAAATATTTTTTTTGTCATATGTAAAAAATAAAGTTTCCTGTAGATGTTCATTTTAGGCTGTTTAACCCCGAGGAAGTGTTTTCTTTGGAGGTCTGCACATTTAACTGTTCGTCTGGATATATGTAGCCTTAAAAACTACACAACTTTTCAGTTATTATAAATAGTTTTAGGATAACCCGAGAATATTTTAAAGGCACATGTAAACCAATAATGAAAAAAACAATTAGCAAGTCAACATTTTCATGATTAAAATTAATATCACAATTTAATTAGCTCAACATTTTTTTACCCCCCTTCCAGTTACTTAGATGCTTCGTATGAACTAACTGGTTCAAAACAGTTCAACATTGTGGGAAAAATCATCAAACAGTGAGGGGAAATTGTAAACTAGTCTGCTGTAAAATAAAACTTTATTTTATTTTTAATGTTACATATTAAGGAACCATGATATTTTAACCTAATCCACAGATTTCGCTGTTGCACATGTTTAGAACTGAGTTTACAACAAAAATTGCTAAAAATAGAAAGCATTACCTCCCCTAAGCTTCTTCATTAAAACGAGTTGTCTTATTCCTTAAGTATTATCATCCTTACTCATTCATTCGGAGGTAATACGCACGGTTAACGAACCCAAAACATAATGGAGACTGTATAAAAACATGCTACTAATGTAGCCATAGTTAAAAAAACGGACGCTTTTGAAAATGAATATTAAATATCAAAGCAATGAACATTTTAGAATCCATAAAAGTAACTCACTAAACAGAACATTATTTTTAGATACTAGCCCAGCAAAAATAGGTTAATAAAGAAACAAGGTTAGGCTGAACTATTCTTGCTGTAACGTAAACATCAAGATCTTATGATTTAAACACCTAATGATAAAATAGTTGTCTAATTTGGGTCAGGCGTTATTTTGCCACTATATTGATTGGATAGTGGCAGAACATATGTTTAGATCTTTTGTCATCAAACATTAATCTTTTAACCTATTTTGCAAACATTTGGTATAACATCGTAAGCATGTAAAAATAATATAAATAATCATGATAAAGCATTAACAAAATTTACAATTAATATTGTATTTTTTATATTTTTTCATACAAATTAATTTTTTTTATTTTAATTAGTATATATATGTTGTATAGTTATTTCATTTTATTTCCAAACTACTTACCTTCTTATTTTAGAGCTGAAAAGCAACAATTTAATCATGATTATAACATGAGTGGTTCTGAATAACAGTGCAGAAATCATGCCGGTACTAAATACAGAAAACAGTGTTTATTTAATGCTGGTCTTACAGTGAAATAATACGCTTTTATATTAAAGACAGGTAAGCATATATTTACATTTTGTATTATAATAAAAACCTTTTGCATTCATAATAAACAACTTAGAAACTTCCAATGGATTATTAGGGGAAATCTATTGCTTTTTGAAGCTATTTTACGGGATACAGTTCATATTTAAGTAAACTTAAACAAATATTAGGCTAACAACAAAAAACAATGATTTGGGTGGTAACTTCTAAAATGGTTATAACTCTGAGTCAATTACTAACTTTAGTCTGAGGTAATTAAGATCAACACATACCGTCAAAATTTAATAACAATTGTGCTATTTATGATCTACTTCATAATTTAATAAAGTGCATTTAAAAATAAATTCAGGAAACATCCAATGGCGGCAACATCTCAATCCATAAAAAGTAGAAAACTTTCAATCAGAAGGTCACGGCTACTCTGTTACAGAAGATATATGTCTGCTTGCAATTCTTTATTTTTTTAAAATCTTTGATCTTTTTTCCCTGGTCTATACCAATTATGGAACTATCCACTACATCTGAATTTTGGAAGGTTTTTGTAAATCGAATTTTGTTTTTGCTGACTAAGCCTAGATATATATTAACCTGACCGAATGAGTTTTTATATGTTAATATTCTTTATGTTCATTTTAATATGTTAGTAATCTTTAATTGAATAATTCATATTGTCATTTATAAAATAACATGCTAATTCTTAACTAAAATTAAATTAATAATTATTTATATTAAGTTTGAATACAGATTTTTTTATGTGTTGTAATTGTATTATATCTCAATATAAATTCAATATAGGAAATTATTGTTGACTTATTGTAAAACTAAATATTTACCATGTATTATAAGTTTATAATTTTTATTTCTTGTATCGGCAGAAGAAAACGATCACACCATCCTAAAGTGAAAGACGATCACATTCATGAAAGGCTGGCGTTTATTGAAAAAGGGGAATTCAAAGAATCTTTAAGAATCATCTTCGATATTGCTTAACCTTCCCGTGCTGTCTTTTACTATCCGTCTATAAATGCGAAATAAAAACTGTATAAAAATAAAGCTGTATATTGTATTTTTTAACTTTCTGACTAATCAAGATTGTACTTAACGATGTACCACTGAAATGGTTTATAATAGCTAGATTGTTAAACTGAAACAACAAAATATAATTCAAATATTTCTCTCTGGGGAAACATATTCTTACATTCTTATGAGAAATGTGCAAGTTAAAAATAAACCAACGCAAAATAAACTTAAATGTATGAATTAAAAAGATAATAAATTATACGCATACATTTTCCGCCTCAACTTTCATAACATATATCAGTTCCCCTCGGCTTCCTGTGGCCGTACCGGATATGGGTTATCCCTCGACCTCAGTGATAACTTCTCACCCTGCGTGGAGGTGAAGTAGGAAAGATAACCTTACTTTTGTGTGTAATGTATACTAAAGATGTGAGATTTCTGTGTTATCGTCATGATGACTTTAATATTGTAAGTAAGGTCCTGAAGTTTCACTATCCTTTAAGCTTTGCGGTAAATTAGTTTTTCAGAGCTGTTTTAACCTCGTAGAATAAAGTAGTGCTGTTTTTAGACAATGTCATTAATCAGGCCTAATTATCAATAGAAATTAAGTGGCCTACCGTCTCTTATTAATTTCGGAGTAACTATATGATACATCAGTCATGCTTTTTGCATTAATAATGGAAAGCGTGTCGCTTCAAAATAGCCTGGATTCAAAATTGACGCAACAACAACCAGTCCCATTATAATATTTTCAAAAGAAATAAAACATCTTATAATAATGAAAACATTTGATTATTTTATTTTATATTCTTAATACGAGCCAGAATTTACTTTAAAATACTTATCTATGACCTTATTTTCAAAACAAATCTAATTTATTGATTTCATAAGATTTTAAGTTTTAGTACTTTTAAACAGAATAAATGAACTACATATTACAAAACTACAAAAATACTCGTATATTTTCACTTATACTGTGCAAAAAATACTAAGACATCTTTGTTTACAGGTTAGTTACTTCCTGTAAACACGAACCTGGATGATATATTGCAGGATAAATAACCGAATCATGTGGCAAGTTAAATAGATATAATAACCAAGATAACAATATGATAGTTTGCCCACTAGTGCCACTTTGTAAAACGTAGGTTATAGTTAATATGTAGCTAGATAATAGATTAAATAATGTACACATATAGTTTATAAAACTAGATGGTATAAACTAAAACAATTAATAATAATGGTTCTTTGATATTAACTAAACAATTTACGCTATACGTGACATTTAATTCTTAAAAACGTTCGTTTTCAAACAAACAGAATGAAAAAGAATGTCGCATTTTATAAGCCATAAGAAAGTTTGATTCACAAAGGGTCAACGTTTACTGCCTGTACGAAGACTCTTGGTCATAAAATCTGCATGAGAAAAGCACCTTTACTACCCTCGTATAAACGGTTTTCCATTTCTATAATATTAAAAAGAAAAGCAAAATATCAACGTCACAAATTCAGTAAAACCTATTTATGTTATTTATAATTAAATAACCTCATGGCAGCAAACCCACATGCCCATCGTGTTTACAATGCAAACATGTACTGTATTCATAAATAAATAAATGATATTTTAAAATTTCGTTATTTTTACCTTATAAGAATAAAATTAGAAAACATACAGTCTATATGTCTTTATAGGACGGAGTACGCAGGTTTGCTGTTACTCCTCATTTATATGCATATCTACGCAACAGGTTTTTTGTTTGAGAGATTATTAAACATTGTTTTAGGGAGAGCAGTCCATACCCCATACATTAGTGGAGATAACAGGAATCAAACTAACAAATTGATCTGCAACAAAATTATTATTATCAGATGAAGCCACTCTGGATGGAGAATTTGATTTAATCTCCATTAGAAACCCCTATAGAACGTGCCAGAGAAGACATTTTTATATCTCAACAACAAAATGAGTGACGAGGATTAATTTTCATACAAGTTTTTAAGCTAAATAAAATAGTTGCAACATATAAATAGAATCTTTAAAAATGTATTTAAATAGTAAAACTAGTATTTAGGTACTGCAATATATTACTTCTATATTAGTTTAAGGCATATGAATAATAAATTTTTAATATACGCATATGAATAATAATATTTTTTTTACCTGTGTGCGTAAAAGCATTTTCCTTCTCTCCAAAAAAAAAAACATAAATAATATAAAATAAAAATAAAAGAAGGATAAAAGAAGATATTAAAGAAGACTTCCCCAATTCATATTTTTATATATGCAAAACTTACATTATTAAACGGATTAAAAGTTTCATTTAAAATAACACGTTTATAGCCGCAATTTTGTTTAAGATCATTGGATTACATTTCGTTATGCAATTAATATCAGCTTAACACGAGTTAAGATACAAATGAGTATTGACCCAATAATATGGTTGCTATTTTATCACTACTATTATAAAGCTGAGGTGATGTTTATCTGTCTGTCTGTCTATTGTTCCATCACGCCAAAATCACAGGACCAATTCTGCTGAAATTGTACACAAATATAATCTATGTACCCAGGAGTGTCATAGGCCTATTGGCGTTTAGAGAAGTTCTCAGAGCTCTGCCTCACGGAACTTCCAAGTTCCCATGTTATTCATATGGAGGAGAATTTCATTTCGTTTGTCACAAGTGTGGTTTCCTAATTCAATTCATTTAAATAAACAGCTGTTTTAAGAATAATATCAAACTACAGACCGTCACTGTTTTGTTTACAGTTTTTCTACTATGTATTCTCACCCCGTTGCAAAGCACGGGCATAGCGGCTAGTCATAATAAGTTAACCCCCACTGCCCTGCGCGCTTAAAATTGTTAACAGGAATACAAGTGGTACCAACTATTTTTTTAATTTTCCGCAAACAAAAAAGTCTTCCCGTGATATGTAAAAGGATAATACATGTTTTACATACCTTCTAAAGCACGGTGGATAAAAGATGTTTCTAAAAATATGTAGTATCGATTTAATCTTATCTAGTAATTTGTCATTACAACATTGCTTTGTAGTGATAAAAGTAAAAAAGCGAATTTTTAATTAGATTTTTTTATACATAGTATCATGTAAAAATTGGTCAACATTCGTTACACGATGAAACTCGCTTACCAGCCCAGACCTACTCAGTTTATGCTAAATAGTATTGCAGAAATTAAAGGATTTATCTTTCTTGTTGGCTGCCACCGAAGATGTTACTGAAAAATGTTAGTCAAAGATCCGGATTTTTTCTTCCACAAAATACTGGTGCTATTAATAAATGCGTATGGTCAGTCCTACTTACAATATTTAATTCCTGGATTCATTAATGGAAATGAAGAACAGTGAGTTTACATTGAGAACATGAACATAGTTGTTTGTCATTATGGAATACGTTTAGTATAGGTGTAGTCGTCATATTACATTCCTAAGGTACCGTTGCTGTTATTGCAAGGTTTTAACCTTTTAACTATTACGTGCACTATACATTTCCTCGCGAAAAGCATGCATAAATTGCAAAAATAGCTTAAAAACCCAAAACACTAAATATTAAACTCATATCACATTACCGCCCTAGACACTATATAAACTGTAACATTTTAGGACTGAAAATTGTTCTTAATTTGTTTATATGCTAACATCTAGGTCATACATATCTGCAATTTAATAACTACCATTTGCAATTGTTTTATATAACATAACACCATTACATCTTTCAATTTCCGTTTTCTCACATAACCTTTTTATTTTGAAAGGCCAATATTTAACAATTGAAAGACAATTTACTTAATATTATAACAATTTAGGCAACGTATAGAGATTAACAGATAACCTCCAATTAAGTTCTCACACTGAAGATTGAAGCAAGTCTTACATATATGCAGTGTTGAGTAAACCTTGAGTTGTATTCAAAGTGTGTATTGTCAGTAAAAGACTCAAAGCAAGCAATTGACAGGTCATTGCTTTAAAAAAAAGATTGAGAGTGCGATTTTCAATGTAGGCTGCAACGTAGGTTTGCATTCTGCAGTCACACTGCGACAAAGCAAGCAATATTGAAGTGAGCGTTAGGTCCGTCCCTCCATGTCAATCGTTTATTCCCCTCTGGCCTCAGTGATCTCTGCGTGCGGTCTTTCCATAAACATAATATACCTTGTTTAAAAAGGATTCAAAACCAAAATCACATCACTGAACTACTGAACGATATTACTGTTGCAGATTTAATATTTATTTAGTTTATTTTTAAATTCACTTCATAAGTACATTTATTCGAAATGTATTTATTACTAATGCCATGGTTATTAGATTATTTTATCACAGCGGATTTCCGGAAGTAATTTTAAATGACCTGTATAAAAAATATGACGTTAAACAACTTGTTGTTATGTAACGTAACATTAAATTCACTTATTGAATTAAACGAAACGATTTAAGTAGTGTCAATAATTCACATATAGCAATAGTTTGATAAGAAAGTTTTGTATGGTGATACAAACAAGTATTATTTCAAAGCTAGCGTGAATTCTCTCATCCATATGCAACGAACAGCGACAGTTGACACAGCCTCGCAGATGGCGCTCTGACAGGTGCGATGAACATTTGATAAGACTATTCATTCTCAAACGACCTAGGAACCAACACTTGATAAAGTTTGCTGCAAACTACCACTTCAAAACTGTTGGATCTTTGATAATTTATAGAATTCAACACGAATATAAATCTGGGTCACATTAATCCTTCTATGACTATATTTCAGTAGCAAAGTTGTCTCTATTTCCTGATGGGATGTAATCTCTTGATGTTTGAAATGAGTGTTCTATAAATTTATTTTTCTATGAAATAATTCAAAATTTATTTAGTATATTAAACTCACTTTTGCCGTGATTAAAAATAAACTACTTTGTTTACTTTACGTAGATTACGAAAATAGAACTGCTTAGTAAAAAACAAACAAAAAACTTATCGATTGACCATAATGTTGAAACTTTTACTTTTTTTACTAGAACCACTTTAAATTTGGTAAATTTTTATAAAGTAATAATATTTTATGTTACAAAAGCAGTAGTCAATAAACAGTCATAAAAGTAGTTTTTAATTTTTGTAATGTTTTATGTTATGTTTGAGTTATTATATGTTTTGTTAATTGTTTTATTTTGTTTTAAAACAGAAAATACAAAGTTATTAATACTGAAAACCTCTTTATTAATGATTTACAATAATATATTATTTAGCTTTAATGGTTTTCTGTTTTATATAAATACCTTTTCCGTCTCAAATCTTCTTTATATATATATATAGAAACCTAATAACGAGATCGCACGCAGCACACTGACGTGAATGAACTGAATTTCCTCATTAAAACATTAAAAGGGTTTAAACAAACCCTGGTTAAATTGTTTTTTTAAATGTAAATGTTATTTTTTGGCTGTTCTAATGCTCCTGGTTATAGTTTAATTCACTAATAGGATGCCAATTGTACCAATGTAGAAAGGAATATAAATTTAAATCACTCAAAGCAAAATTATACATGTTCCTTTATGCTGGAAATAATTTAAGTTGTCATTAACAGTAGAGGGAAATTACCTTTTGCTGAGTGGTAGGACTGGAGCTGGGATTTAAGTTCAAATAAGCTGTTTGTCATATTATGGTTACTGGAAAAAGTGGACTGGAAATGAGTGGTTGCTGTAGAAATTGTAAGTCTGATTGAATTATTAATAATTAATTAATTGAGAGATTAAAGTGAATAAAATGTATGTCTGTATTTTCTTAATATGTTTGTTTGGTATTTAAAGAAGTAATTTAAATGATTTTGAGCCATTTTAACTGCTGTAGGAGATGTAAAGTTTCAGACAAACCTGTTTCAGTTGGTTGTAAAAAAGCACATTGTCACTAAAATTTTCAAGGATCTTCATTCCGATGTTTTATGTTATTTTTTATTTGTAGAGAATTTTAATTAGTCTTGTTTTATATTGTTTACAGACAGAGATCAACCACGTTTAGTTAGAGTCCAGAAAGTCCAGTCATTACCAGTTTAAAGTAAGACCAACCCATATTATTAAGTTGGTGAATGGTTATATAAAAGTATTTCCATGAGTTGTTAAAAATTAATGTAAATTGTCTTGAAGTTTAATATACAGCAAAGTACTTTCCGTTTTCAACTGCTTAATTTTCCCTGCTTGCTTCTATCCAGCTATATTTTATTTTAAAACCCCCAAAATTAAAAGTGTGATATCCTCAATTGGCATTAGAGGAGGAGGTATAGTTGGGATAAAAAGTTGGTACAGGGGTATTGGGGGTGAGAAAACTATATTAAGTAATGAATACCCCCGTAGCAGCAAACCTGCGTACTAAGTGAATTTCCAATGCATATATATGTATCTTAATACCACATAAAGCTACATACCAATTTTCATCAATATACATTCATAAATAAACGATTTATGACGTTTTAATTATTCTCCATAAGAATAACATGGCGGCTGAGTATGCAGGTTTGCTGAAGCAAGGAACACAAAAAATGGGGTTTTATACAAATATCAATATAACTTATGTAGGTAAAGCCACATACAAAATTTCATTAATTTATTTTCATAATGAAGGCAGATAACACGTTACTTATTCTCCATAAGAATAACATTAGGCTGAGTACGCAGGTTTGCTGCTACGGGAGCCTTGGGTAAAAAATTTTTTTTGAGCAAATATCAATGGTCCACAACCAAATGAAGCTGTATACCAAGTTTCGTCAGTATACGTTCATAAATAAGCGAGATATAAAATGTTTATTTTCCTCCATAAGAATAACATTAGACAACGTACTGTGTTTAGCACTTTCAATATATCGGTAACCAATTGACGTATAGAAATGATCAAAATACCAAATTGTGTGTTGTTTTAAGCTGAATCCAATCGTAAAAACTAAAATTTGATTTTTTCAAAAAATTCATGTAAAAAATTCAAAAAACTCATTTTGGGGTACAAAACCCCCCCAAAATACCCCTTTGGATGGTGCGATCTGGCTGGTTTTCGAACTTAAAGTCATAAATGTTGCTTTACACGTTCATACCAAATTTCATCAAAATCGGATAATTTTTACGAGAGTTATCGTGCTCACGGACACACACACACACACACACACACACACACACACACACACACACACACACACACACACACACACACACACATATATATATATACAGTTTCGAACGAATGGTGTTTTTGGGGTCTGGGGACCTCAAAACGAAAAGTTATCATGGTCCCGGGCCTAGGTCTTACCATGCCGACTACGGTAATAGCATCTTCCCTATAGGGGAAATTCGCTAAAAACTGCCTTTTCCAGAGTAAAATCCCCAAAAGACAACGAACTGTATTTTGAAAATTAACATTTTCTTTAATAACTCGGTAAGTACTTATGCTAGAATGATAATGGAGGGGTTGAAATCTTTGGCTTTTTACGTATAATAATTTAATGTGCAATAAGTGTACATTAAGGGCTTTCATGACCCTTTTGGGACCAAAAACTCAAAATTTGAAAACTTAAAATCCCCCAAAAAAGGAGTTAGATTTTCCATCGAACTTGTCCAACTGATTTTAAAAATAAATGTCTCTACCAAATTTGAAGTAAATCGGACACAAATTGCGACCTCTAGAGTTCGAACACACACACACACACACACACACACACACACACACACACACACACACACACACACACATATATATACTTAAATATAAAAGATAAATTTATAAATATATAAAGTTTTTAGAGACCATTCAAAACGTGTTCAGGGGGTCACGTTAGGAACTTCTATGGTGGTCCCGTTCTTAAGTCTCACCGTGCGGGTCATGATAATAGTTAACTTTTCCATAGGAAATTCACTAATAAATAGCAGTAATTATAGTAGAGACTCGGGCGGGGTTCACAAAACTAATCGTTGAACTGGTCTGAAAGTATAAACGAGATCGAACGCAGCACGCTGACGTGAGGGAAGTGAATTTCCGCATTAAAAAATGAAAAACATCCAATTAAGGGTTTAAACTAACACTGGTTACATTTTTTAAAATTGAAAAATGTTATTTTTTTGGCTGTTCTGATGCTTCTGGTCATATTTAAATTCACTAATAGGATACCAATGTTGTACATTATAAAGTTAGAAGGAGGTATAGTCGGGATAACAAAATGGTATGGGTATTGGGGGTGATAAAACGATATTAAGATATGAAAAACAGCCTTTTCATTGTAAAATCCCCATTGGACAACGTATTGTATTCTGACAATTAACATTTTCTTTAATAACTCGGTAATTAATTATGCTAGAAGAGGGAGGGCTTAAAATCTTTGGATTTTTACGTAGAATAATTTAGTGTGTATTAAGCGTACATTCAAGGCTTTTCTGACCCTTTTTGGGCCCAAAAACTCAAAATTTTAAAACTTAAAATCCCCAAAAAAGGTGGTTAGAGTTTTCCGATTGTTTTTCCCAACGAACTTGTCCAACTGATTATAAAAAGGAATGTCTTTACAAAAATTTGAAGTAAATTGGACAAAGAATGCAACCGCTACAGTGCGAACACACACACACACACACACACACACACACGCGCACACACACACACACACACACACACACACACACACACACACACACACACACACACACACACACACACACACACATATATATATATATATATATATATTTATTTATTTATAACATTTTTAGAGACCCCTCAAAACGTGTTCAGAGGGCCAGGTTAGGAACTTCTATGGTGGTCCCGGGCTTTAAGTCTCACCATGCTAATAGTTCACTTTCCACAGGAAATTCACTAAAAACACAAACTAATTTGGCAATGGAGCACAACAATTGTTTCTACCGCGTATAAATTTTGTTGCGAATAAAATGATAACATACGTTTTTAAGTTCCTGTGCTCTCTTACTTTTAATTTGATCTTTTTCATGAAAAGCAATCTTTCCAATTTCAATAGAATACTTCCTGTCAGGGGATGTAGTAGGTCTGGCCCCTATTTCGGAATCGTCGCCTAAGGGAAGATTTGCTTAGGGTGAACTTGCTTCCGTGTTGCAATGAAAAATTATACTAATATTTTGGCGATGATTTCATCCTATGAATAAAATTCTATGATGATTTCTCTATTTCCTATGATTATGTGATGAAATCACATGATCCATCCTAGCCTCATCACATTTTATAAACTTATAAAGAATCATTGTGTTTTTTACAAAATCAAGCACAACACACAAATGTAACACAAACTTGTGTTTGTTTTAATCAATTAAAAATTATGAATACAAAATTGTTTGTATCTATCGACAACGCACGAGATTTAAAACTCAGAATGCTCAAAAGCTTCTAGATCAGATATAAACAATATAAGTAGGATTTGTAAAGTTATGTAATTACGCTGTTTAAGACAAAAAATTAATGTATTGTAGGGGATAGTACTTTAACATTTATCTTAAAAGCTATTCTTATAAAACACTACAGTAAATTACAAAATAATCTTCCTGCTTTTATGACGTAATGTCTTTCAAAATAAGATGAGCTTTGAAGTGCCATTAAAAACCAAGTGCAAATTTAGATGTACAATTCGGCCTAACCACTATGTAAGTGGTTTTCTATGATGTGACTAAACAAAAAGTTTCTACGTCAATAAATCAACTGAATGTAAAAAAATTTATAAGTCAATTTTGGAGAAAACTATAAATTTTTGGGAACAGTTTATTATTCCAGCCAGAGTTGTTTTGACCAGTTTTAACTGCAAACATTTTTAACTTTACAAAGCCCACGCCTATTTTCTGTAAAGTGAAATGCTAGTTCCACGTCATATCAAAAGCATGTAGTGTTTATCAGTGCATTCTGGAACACAATGAAAAATTTGCCTTTTATACGTTTATCGTGTGCCCTAAAAGTCCCATCCTCCCTATTATTTTGTTGACAACAAGTGTTCTTTTTTCAATGGCGTAAACTTGATGTTTCTTGAATGATCCCATAAAATATGGCAGCTAATTCCTTTATCTAATTTCACATTTCAGGCTCATACAAAAGTATTTTAAAACTGTAAACAAACAACTATAATAATGAACAGCGTAGAGACCTCTAGTTTACATCTTTCATCTTCTCTTTTTAAGACCTTTAAAAATAGGTATCACTCAGTAAGAGTTGCTATTTCAAATTTTTGACTTAGCCACAAAAACCCCTATTTTGGAGGAAGGAGGCAAATTTTTTCACTCACTAAAAGATTAACGGCTTGGTTACTTAAACGTTCCCATAGAACACCTATATCATTTCAAAACGCAAAAATAATGCAAAATTGACGTTATAAAACTTAATTGAACGCTGCATTTGATAGAACAGATATAGAAACCCATAATCTGCGCCTTTCTTCTTATTTTTTAACGTCCTTTTAAATTCGGTATCACTCATGAAGGGTTATCGTTTAAATATTTTTTCCTACCTCCCAAAAACCTATTTTGTTGGAGGGGATTATCAATTTTGACTCACCAAAAGTTTCCTTTTTGGGTCACTAAGACTTGCCCGGAAGATAATCTCGTTATATGCAGTTTTTTTAATAATGAGGGGGAAAGACTTTTGGGTCACACGGTATAACTGAGGTTGTTACCTTCAAAAAAATCGTTTGAACTTCCAGTGATTAAACTATACATACGATGCAATCTTTTACCTGAATCCAGATATTGTTGAATCATTTGAAAAACACATTTTGTTGCTCTGTTTCAATATATAAAAAAATACTGATGATTTTTTTTAATATTTCTCATGATATTTGTTAAATATTTGTTATTATTATTAGTTGTGTGTTTACAGTACTAATTCTTAGTTTTAATATTACTACTAGATGTTTTATGTTTTGAAGAATGATGTACATATCACAGAGTGTTATCTAATCTACAGTCATTTCCTCATTCATATGAATCAGAGCGCTAGTAGACACGTTAAGGAAAATGGTGTGCTGATGTACAAAACATTAACATTTTATTAAATAATTCACCCTTGAACAATTTACTAAACTGAACATATTAACGTTGTTTTTTAGCGGAAATTAAAAAATCAACAAACAAAATAAAGCACTCCTATAGTCTATGAGAAGTAATTGTTCTGTAATGTAGCAGTAATTTTTCGTTCCCAAGAAAGAAAATTACAAAAGCCGCCTAAAAAAGTGTAAAAAATTCGGAAAACCATTTTGCCTTAACCACCAAATAAAACTACAGTTTTAAAAATGTATAAATAGTTTACTATCGCAGTTTAAACTTCTTAAGTTACTGTTACAGTCTAACTCGATTTCTAAATACAAGACTAATTGGAACAGGATATCACAGCACATCGAGTAGAGTTTTTAATCTTTTTCCTTGTAGGTGCATACCACAGGTCGTATTACTAATTAACTGTTACACTTTGAGAATTATTACACAAGTAACGTACTCCGCAAACTATAAATTGAAGTATGAAAATGAAACTAAGTTATTTTATAATTTACGGTTCATTGTAAGCTGAAGATTGTGACGTGTTCAAAGCTGCAAAAATATTTTATTGGAAAGCAATTACCTAAACAATTTTCTATTGCCTATTATTCTTTTCAAACATATTTTGAAAGAGGTCAATGTTTTTTAATAATACCATCTACTAACTTTATCATTATTCTATTGGAAACAGTAATTTTTTGAAAGAAAATATGCCAAAACGTCGTATATTTTTATTTAACATGAACTCCAGCCTCTCAAATTTACTTTTTGATGTAATCTTGATAAACATCTGCAGCACACGGATGAGCGTGGGTTCTCAGTGGTGTAATTTCCCTCTAATTGCCTTTACACCATAATTGGCACCATTTACGGACGTCAAAGGATTAATTTCCATAACCCCTTAGTGTATTTGCTGCTCGAGCCTAGCTTGTGGAGGCTCGTGCTAAATTATGAACAAGTTTATCATCGGTTTCGGCTTCTGCAATTTACTAAGGTTAACTAACCTCAAAAAGTCTGTTTTCCTCATAAATGATTTTCTTGTCGATCCAAATGAAGTTTTATAAAACTTTTTATCATAAAAATGTCCCCTGAAAAACCGAATAGTTTGCAGATTTTGTAATGTGTCAGAATATATTATGGACAATACACTATATTAGATACATAGTCCAAATCCAAATACAACAACCTAAAGTCTATTAAAGCAAATCAATAACCGAGGCCGAAAATAAATTATGAATATTCTCTTCAATAGGAAAATTGAAGATGAATAAAAGCGTTTAAAGGGTTTGGCTATAATCAGGAACATTATATTTCCACGGATTTATAAGCGCTTAGTGGTAGGGTTTATCAGATTAATGTTTAAAACTCAGCAGTTTATTTAAATACAAGGTTTGAAATAACATTTTGGGAATTTAAATGAATTCATTATCTAGACAGATCCTTCCACGCAATAAATGCATGGTATATAGCGTGATAAATAATGTCTGAATCAGCAAAAAGGGTTGATAGCTCGAATATTACACAGTTTAAAGGGTCCTTCCGCTCGTATTGCAACTGGGAGTCAAAAAGTAGACGCTCTGTTTGTTAAAATAGTATGAGAATTAAGCCTCACTTTTTAATTGTCCTAAGAAATAACGTAATAAGGACATCGTAATTATAAATAGTTCCACTAGCAATCACCATTAAAATTATTGGCCCGTTTGCACTACATTGATATACAATTAAAATAATGTGTACTTATTGACCGTTAAGAGATAACTTGTCACAAAAAGTGCATTTGTTTGCTAATCGACCTATATGCAGATTTGTAACAGTAACATGAGTTCGAAATAACAGTAAAACTGATCTTTAAAAAGGTAAACAGGAAAACACGAACGGTAGAAATAAAATATAATACTAACTAGTTTTTATTTTCAGTTATTCTATTAATTTGGACACTCCTTATGCGTTCCGAAATTTTACCACTGGATTTAAATTACTAAAATTTGTTGAAATTACTAAATATCAGTACAAAAAACACCAATCACAAAAACAATATGTTAGTTCTTTATTTAAAATTCTTTGTTGGTGATGGTGAGGATGTTATTTATACAATTATTGCGGACATTTTCCAAACCGATTGTGTTTAATAAGTAATGAATAATGTTTGCACAAGTTTCTTTAATAACAGTATGTATGTACCTTTTGGGTGCCTGAACCACTGTAAAACCTCTTTATATTTATTAGAAAGGGATCAAAACTCTAGTATTTGTACCATTTAAAACAACCTTACATTATAAACCACTCAGCTTCTAGCTCAATATAGCCCAATATAAAATTACAACTGGGTCCCATTTTGAAGCCACACTAGTTGATCAGATGAACACTGTTATCACTCTGGTACGTAGACAGTAAGCGTATGTCCAAGTGTGGTAACTACATCGAAAAATATTATTTGGCAACTAACTAAGCCGAAGCGTAACAAGTGTAACAAAAACCCATACATAAAGCGAGATAGTGTTTTTCCAAGTTTAACTACTTCCGGTTTAATCCGTTTAAAGGAATAAATTATGAACAGTTGAATCCATCCCCAGACCCCACTTGGGGGTTAAGATAGAAAGGCGAGAAAGGGTCGGATCTATTGTCCCGCTGATTAGATGACCCAATAAACAGTAGCAGGCGACCTCTCGCGGTCCCATTGTGTGAACGGCATTCTCCCCTCCACGTGATTTATCCCAACCATTATTCCCATATGGACAAATCTATTCAGCCCCAGGCCCCGTTTGCATGAAACCAGTCGCCGAAACAAATTTAGTGGTTTTTATATTATTTCCCAAAGCTCTAGAATATATGTTTTTCCTATAAGTTCAAACTAGTTTAAGTACACATTTTAAAACCGAAAAAAGGGGTTTTCTTTAAAATTGGGAATTTTTTCGCTTGAGGAACTGTTGTCATAAACATTTATTGAGCTAATTGGTAACAAATTTAAGTACTTTGTGTTTCATACAGTACTCTGCATGGATTTGCAAACATTACCATACAATATATGTAATAGTATTAATTTTCACAGTAAAGGTTTGAAGCATATGATGAAATTAAATAGTAATAGGAAAGTAAAATTATCAATAAGAGTATTTATTTGTTTGAAATTAATTTTGGTGTTGGTTTGGTTATGTTATTTAAAAACATAAGAATATATACAAAACAAGTTTACCAACGTTTTAGGGTCTGGATTACTATCCCGTCTCATGAGAATAATACCTGAACGTAATGAACCCAGTAGCACAATCCTAGAAAAGCTGTAAAAACACAAAAAAGCTAAAACCAAGAATGTGAAGCAGTCAAAAACAGCAAATAACAAAGCCAAAAACATAAGCTAGACAGTCTGGCGGGACACTAAGCCCGCAAAGATTTATTAAATAACTAAACTCATCATCAACAACAATAAATTTTTAAGTTTATAGTTACATTTTTTATTTCTTAATTATAGACTGAATACATTTTCCTACATTATGCTGTTCACTTTACGCCTAGCAATTGTGTTGTGTTTCGTTTATTTATTATTTTGTACGTTTTTTTTGTTTTTTTTGACGTAGTCATCGAACTAAAAACTCACATATAAACATATATATTTGTGTAAATAATAAATACTTATTTAAATTACCCGTCTTAGAAAAAAACATTTTACAACGTGATGCCTTTCATTATAACCCTCGAAATAAATAATAGGTTTCGAAATAATAATAACCCTCAAAATAAAAGGTTTCAAAATGGGATTTCCAAAGTAGTTATGAATTGGAAGAAACCTGTTATTTGAAAGTCACTTTAAATTAAATTGAGGACTTAAAATGTGCAGTAAAACACCTTTCTCATATACCATGGTTCTGATTTCCAAAACATCAAAGAGAATAATTGTCCACATCCTAATACCCTCACTGAATTAGAGTTTCGATGATAATTATTTACTAGTAAACATAGTATATTTGTTAAAATCTGGGAACAACAGAAATAAAAGTCATCTATCTTCTTGCCGGTTTCAAAATTACATTTGCAAGAAAAAGTACAACTTTTTAGACTCCACACGAGGTTTCCTAGTGCTGCAACATTTGTCCTAATTAATGTGAAGGGCTAAATCACTTCCTTCTTTCTCCTCCTAAATGAGATTAATCGTGCCTTGCCTCGGATCAACGGTAGTAAATAAGATGTTTCAAAAGGGGTTTTTGTTTGTTTGTATAGTATCTCATTTTTACAAAGTAAAATTGTTTAGCTAACTAATAAACTAATCATTACATTAAATTATTTTGGCAAATTTTGGTAAATAGAAATTTTATAAGGATAATCTTAACTAAAATTTTTGCTAAATTACAAACCAAGGGTGTAATAAGGTTTTATATTGTTAAAAGCTAAACAATATAACTGCTAATAAATAACAGAAAACAATGATTTATTTTATAGACTATTACAGAATAGTCATGAAAAATAATACGAGCGAAATGAGCTAATAACAGGTAGGTTGTACATTATTTATAGACGAACAAATTGTTTTGACTCTTACCTCAAAACAGTGCCAAAATTCTTAGGCAATGCAATCATTGCCGATTTTAAAGTACTGTGTGACTATTTAACCTCATACATATTCTTTCGGTAACATACGGTGAGGTTTTCTCTAGATTTACCATAGACAAAAATGGCGAGTTTCTTAATACCATCATAACCAGTAAATCTTGAACGTTCATCGTAGACTACATGTTACTGCAGAAATGTCAGTTTTACAAATGTTTGATGTGTACACAGCTGAATTGTAGTGCCTCAACACACTGTAAACAGATAATGATAATTGTAATTTAGTTGTAAGGCTTCCTGCTCATGAAAGGTAAATAGCCTGTTAACAGTTTGTTTGCTGATTATCCAAGACATTCAAATGTTTTCAGGGCGACCTGTAACTAGTTATAGATAACCAGGGCGACCACATAACATTTTTAGTTACTTATTGTCAGGGCGATTATCGTTACTAAAGAAAATATAATTCTTTGGTCAATTGTATATTGTTGTGGTATATAAATCAGTTTAATTGGCTGTTGCTAGAATGACAATTTTAGTAGTCACTGGTTATAAATGGAAGTTGGCAGGATAACCTAAAGCTAATTAGGATATATACTTGTATTTTCCCTACGCCCAAAATAATTTAAACCTTACTTGAAATATATATTTTTTAAACCATTAGTGTCGTAACCAAGCAGTAAAAACATTACTCTTTGCCTATAGCGAGGAACATATCATTTTAAACTCATAAACAAAACCACCCTCACATGTTTGCATATTTTAGAGCGTTATAGTCATTTCTGCTTTTCCTGAAACCAACGTCACTCTTTTTATTATGGTGGCATTTTGTTTGATCAGAGGGGACGAAGAATCAATTAGCAGGATTAAACTTTCACGTGGAACTGCAGGAGAGGGAAACCTCGTTAATGTTTGAATACAACGCCACCCCTCGTCATCGCCGGCTGTGGGACTCTATATTCAACCTGTGAAACAATGCCTCTTAACAACACGACTTTCCAGACTTCCGGATGTACCTGGAGAAAAGAAGAAATAGTGATAACAAATGAATACAGTTTACTCTAAAAAAACATGACGTTTGCCAAACAATCAAATTTACAGCGAAAAAAATACTTTTACCATTGATATAACATAACAATAAAGATGTATTTATTTAGGAAGTATTTATATTAGATCAGTTAATGAAGTACAATAACTGTATTCAACCTGTAAAATATATAATTCTCATTTCTTCTCTTGAGGTATCAAATATCCTAATAGCTTAATGTGTAACGTATATAACGTGCATGTCTTCCAGGTTTATGAAACGCTGAAATATTTGGTATATTTTCAGCAAGATGTTAATGTTAAAATAATGTCAGTGCTTAGAGTTTACCAACTAAAAGTCAAATTTTAATAACTAAAAACTAACTTATTGCGCATTTTTAACATTAAATAAAACAAAAATTTATATATTTATAACCTAAGGTTATTTCTAAGGGTTTAAGGTTATTTATATTTTGCAAAATGAATTGAAAATAAACGGTATCATGAAACTGACACCTACTTTCTCCCATTTTTGCCCAACCTTAATTAATATATTACTTTTTATTGACTAAATATAGAATACAAAGCACGGTCGAATGTACAGAAAATCTTGTAAACTAGTTGTTTTCAAAAACATCCACCCAAATCCCTCTTTTGTCGGCACTACAGAATCCATTGCTACACACGTGGTTTTAAGAGGGGAAATGCCCCTTATTCCCCGCCAAGGGTTATTAAGGGGCAACATATTTCAGATTTCCTCTGTTGGTCAATGCTAACTTGACAAGAATATCAAGTTTGAACGAAATCAATCAGTAAATAAGAGAGAAATAGTATTTTTTGTATTCCCCATAAAAATAACATTGGACAACGGACTGCGTTTTTCGCAAAATTAAAATTAAAATTTTCTTTGCAACCAGCAATCGTAGAATAGTAATTAAAAATAGTAAATTATATAGTTTTTTGAGCTCTTTTTAATGGTGAATGGTAATATTTTCTATATTTATGTGTTTTATGAAAATTCCCCAAAAACAATTTTGATGTTTTAAGTCCTGCAATTTCTGAACCCGAATTTTTACAGAAGTGCGAGTGGTGTCATTTTTTTGGAAAACTAAAGATCTACAAACGAATAAGTTTAACTAAAATCGTTAGAGCCGTTTTTGAGAAATTTAGATTTTTCATGTTTTTGGAAATTTTTGGGCGATAATTACCCTTAAAAATAAAATATTCAAAAAACCGAAAAAAAAACCTGGAGATACCGTGATTTAGTACCTCCATACCAAATTTCATCAAAATCGGCCAATTGGTGTGGGCTCTAGCTCTGCACACATCCATGCAGACAGACAGACAGACAGACACACAGACAGACACACAGACAGACACACAGTTATGTCGTAAAAATCACTTTTTTGGATTCAGGGAGCACCAAATCGAATATTTCCACTAACAACTCATATTCGAAAATTTGGATGAAAACAATAATTTCTCCATATACTGTATAAGGGGGAGAAAGTAAAAAGCAAGAGGGATGAAAAATATTTCATCGCTAGGACAAAACGTGACGCTTTTCGGTCCTTAATCAAGTTTAAGTGGTAGCGAGGAGTTGCGAGGATCGAGGATCAAAAAGCCACTTTTGGTTCTAGTGATGCAATAGTTTTCGTCATACTGCAAACATTTTAAGATAACAATAATTTTGACGAAAACTAAATCTTTTTACGTTTTTACCATTAAAAGTTGGCTTCCATCTTGATCCTGCTATTCTAAACAAACAGCCGTTACACAAGCTTTCATAGTTTACAAGTAGAATCATTCTTTCAATTCTTATTTATCATCTGAATGACCTCAACCAAAAAGTATCATCAAAAATATTTTCTTTACCTAGGACGAAAAATATAATCAAAATGCAACTTTTTAACCTAGGAGTAAAAATAACAACTTTGGACCCTCAGAGTATGTGTTTAAAACAGCTGCTTTGAAGCAGAATGACGACAACGTATTTGATGACGGAACGAAGTGAAGGAATCTATGTATTAGCAGAGACAATGATTTGTTGTCCGCCAGTGGTTGTGTGGGTGTGTGGTTATGTTCGAAACGCAATAACTTGAAAACTTTTTGACAGATTTTTTTCAAATTTTACACAAATGTTTCTTATTACATTTTACGCTTCCATTTAAAAAACTAAACACATTCATTCAACCGTCTTTTAATTATTAACATTTAAAAATTGGAAAATTTCTATAAGGTAAAGCATTGGGAAAATTGTATACTAGTAAAGTACGAGATACTATTAGAATATTGTTTACTAACGACGTGAAACTATTTTTTAAAATGTTTATATTAATATGTTTCATAGTTAAATAATTAAAGTAGTTCCCGTTTAATAATAATTCTTTCAGTTTTATAAAGGTTTTTGATATTTATTAAAAAAACCTAAATTCCAGTTTTACAAATAAAGATAACGTTCTTTTTTGATCTGAGAAGGTTATTATTTGTTCCGGTAGAGTGCAGCATCAATTGATTTCCTATTTATATTTTCCAGCTGTACATTTTTGTCAGTTTATGTTATTACCCTGTAACAGCAAACCTTCGTACTTACTGAATTTAAACTATTATATATAACGAACTGCTCATCCGCAAGATTTTGTGATTAAAAACGCTAAATAAGGAAGAGAGTAGAAACATTTTAAACAAAACAATGACAGTCTGTAGTTAGATATAATTCTTTAAGAGCTGTCTATTTTAATGAATTTAACTAAGAAAAACGTGACATAAACCAAATTAAACTCTCTTTTATATGAATATAATGGGAACTTGGAAGTCCCGTGGGGCAGAGCCCTGAGGTCTAAATCGAAATTCTGGCTCCATTACGACTTTCTACGTAAAGTTACCTTCATATTAAAAAAGAATCATCGAAATACGTCAAGTGGTTGTCTCGAAATATGCGTGAAATAAATAATCCCATTACTTTAAAATATATACGATTCTGTAAACGACATATTTAAGTCAAAATTGTGGGAGTTTGGCAAAACGCAGGATGATGGGAGACGGCTCAAATTAAAGGACTTGTTCCCAGGGACGAGGGAAAATAGCAGCATTTCTAAAAGATTAACAGTAAACAAGCAATAACGTATAATGAGCAATAAGAAGAAATGGGGATTTAAACACGTCTGCTCTGTTTACATTAAACACATGTGATTAGGTATCTACATTGTTTACGAACTGGCATGTGTTCCTACTCAGCATGAATAATATCAGATGGGGTAGAGCACTTGAGCAAGGTTAGGGGCTATGGCCTCTTCAAGCCATTAGTAAAATATATTTTAAGAAGTTAAGACGCCGTACCTTTGTGTTTGCGTGTTAAAAACTCAAAAACTATCAAGCATTTTGTAATTGCATTACCATGAGTTGTTTTTAATATCCAAAAGGTGTTTAGTTACATTAGTATTTTATTTTGTATTTTTGATAAATAAACAAATGTTTGCCTTTTTAATAAAAACAGCTGATTATTAGCAGTTATAATCATAGTGGTTTGTATTAAACTCGTGCCGTGACTTCGAAATGCTCCTCAAAACAATATAGCACGTTGTTGGGGACAAAAATATTGTGTATAATTTTTGTTCCTGCCTCAGGGCTCCGCCAACACTGGCCTTTTCTATCACACCTAGACGTCCAATTTTAACGTAAGTTGGATTTGATTTGTTAAAACCACATCTCTTGAAAGATGTCCTCACGTTGGATAGGCCCCGCGCGCCGCGCCGGCGCCGCCCCCTCAACCGTAGACCTCCTCACCATCGGTAACGTTTTTATGTTATTATTTGAATTCTTTTTCGCGATTTTAGTCAATTTTCAATTATAAAAAAATGTGGATACTTTTTTAACCTCAACCTTGGGGCTCAACCCTACTGGCTTTAAAACTATATTATCTTTATGGAGGAAAGATGTTCCTTGGAGTTACGAAAGAAGTTCGGTTTACGTACTATAATTAAAATAATTTGATAATACATCCCTAACACGACGATAAAACACACAAGGCAGCAATCCGGATTTTGGAAATTTAAACTTTTAGTGATTAGACAGCGCCATATGTAGAAACTGTTATAAGTATAGGCTATATAGTCATGTAAGAAAAGGTCGCCAACCGGCATCGGCCTGGCTGGTAAGGACCCGCACTCGCAAGTAGAGGGTAGCCTAGGGGCAAATCTAGCCCTGGCCATCTGTATGCAAACTTCAAACCTTCAAAAATCCAGAATCATAACCCTTGTATCGTGTCCACTCCATGTGTATAAGAATAAGAATATGTTACAGTCAATCAACACATGTAAATACGTTATTTATGTGTGCTGTTGCGCAGGTTTAGTGACGTCATCTTTGGGGGAAATTAACTGTTAGTCGTCCAAAAAATCACTATTTGTCACTGTCTTCTTTTCCCCCCATTTCCTTGTCCCATTTTCCCATTTCCCATTTTCTTGTCTTCGTGTTTGTTTACTTTTTAATGTTAACATCAGAACGGATAGCTTTATGGTTAAACAAAAAACATATGTTCAAAATCAAAACAAATAATGTCATCTTCTTGGGATGCGCAGAATGTTACCGAATTTGGTTGGCGTTTGAGCACACCTATGTCTGGTATTTACATCATGAATACATACCTGAGGGGACAATGATCCATTATAAAATCTGGAGAGACATTAAACTTGCTGGAAATAGGAAAATTAGCTAAGTAAATCTGCTCGTCAGTAGGGGGACGTGGTAAAAATTACTCCAAGTCATCCAAACAAACTTACTGACCTTCCCAAACCAAAGATTGGTCTCCCAGGTGCCAGTAGGTTTATAATAGTACAAAACTAACTATACTGTCCAAAGATCGGTCTCCTAGGTACCAGTACTGGTTTATAATATTATAAACCTAACAGTACTGTAAAAGTACTATGTCTGACCGATTGATTTAATTTTACCCCGATTATTCTTCAATTTAAATATTTTTCATAGATAACCATTCTTAAGACGTAGATCAAATGTTAAGGTAAAGAAATTATGTAAGTAACTAGAAGACCCCCGTGAAGCGCAAAGCACCGCTTGCTTGCCTTGCTCATAATAAGAAGGACTTCATATTGAATTTATTATTTTTTAATAAATCTGAAGGTTATGAAAGATTAGTGAAGGGAGTTTGGGATGGAAATATTTTGTAGTAGTGTATGGCTAAATTATCAGATGATATTTAAAAGTATGCCATATTAACCTTCAAAACAAATAATAATCAGCTGATAAGAATTATTGGGCAGTTTAAATATAATATTATGAAACACCTATGTTAATTTATATAATTTGAATACACTATACAAAATAAAAATTGTAATGATAGTATTTCTGATGTTTTAAAATTTAATCGAAAAGAGAAAATCATATATTGAATTTTGTTCAATGTCTGATGACACATAGAGGTAGTTACAAATAAAATAAGATATCTTTAACCTAAATTGGTCCATTAGTATGGTCAGGTTCGCTGTCATAAGCTTTTGGTCCGTGTGTACTGAGGTCATTTTAATAAATATATCTCTAAGTCGCCCCCAAAGAAGTTACCCATAATTGCCTCTAAATGAATCTACACATATTTCTGAACAAAATAAGGCATGAGGGAGTAAAATCGGTTGGGTAAATCGGCCAGAATGACTGTTTTGTTCCCTTTCTACAAAATTAGCAACAAAAAAAATAAGCGTTACGAAAAGTCAAGTGAACAAAATTTGTGTTCAATGTCTGATGACACATCTATGAGGTAGTTAAAAAAATGAGACATATATCAAGTAAATCGGTCCAGTAGAACGGTCAGGGTCGCTGTCAAAAGTTTTTAATATATAAGAAAGGTGATTCTAAGAAAAATATAAACACCTGTAGATGGGAGAAAAAGAAAGGAGTTGTATTTTTTGCTGCATTATTCTTTGGCAAGTCAAATGAACCCTCTTACTAAATGAACATATGTTTTAACTAATCATATGATGTAAACAAACTTCCTCCATAAGATTAACTTGAGAATTTTAAGAGCCACTGGGGCAAAGCTCATTGACGATATGTTAGTTTGGATGAGTGATGACATGTATAGGCATAATTACCTATCAGTTAAAAAAGAATCATACAAATCGACCCAGTAGAACGGAAAGGGTCCCTGTATTTAGTTTTTAATATATGAGTTCCATAAGATTAAAAAGGGATGGGAACTTTAAGAGCCTCTGGGGTAAAGCCCATTGACGATATGTTAGTTTGGATGAGTGATGACATATCTAGGCATAATTACCTGTCACTTAAAAAAGAATCATGCAAATCGACCCAGTAGAAGGGTCAGGGTCGCAACCTTTAGTTTTGACAAAAGTTTTTTAATATATAGGATAGGGGAAAGAATAAACTAAACATGTTGATAAGCCTAATTGTTTTAACAGTAGCCTATTTTATATTTTTTAAAGTTAATATAACAATATTAAGTGGTATAACCATAACCCCTTTAGAGGATTAAAGTTCAAATAACTATTGTACTCTAAAACCCATCTGTTCTGACTGACCGATTTTGGACCTCATTGTTCTCCATAATATTCTGTATTTTCTTTGAACTGTATCCAACAGTAACTATCCTTACATACACCCCTTGAAGAATGTGAACGTAGAGTTTTCAATATTTGGGCGTTCAAAACTCATTTACCGATTTTTAAAACATATTGTTCTATTCATATATATAGCAATTACAATACCAAGCTACAATAACAATGAAGGCGTATAGTCCTCCAGGAATACAATATAGATAAAATAATTAATTTGAAATATCTTGCACTATCTGATTGCGGACTTATTTTTCATAATTCTTGAATTCATTTGTATTTTATCACAATTTAGGAGGCACCAAAAATGCCGGGACTGGAAGGCATTATCCCCACTGACACCAAAGGGCGAACAAATATCCTTACTATGTGTGTGTCCACTTAATGCCCTATTTTACAGTGTGGATCTGTAAGGCGAATAACTATTTACTGTGTGTGTGTAAGTGCGCTTCAAGCAAGATCGATTCATGTTTAGGTCTTTAGACCCGATAGACTGTTCTGTATTTTTACAAACTTTAGGAATAATCCCAAGGAACAATAATAGCGAGGAGGTTGGGGGCGCAGTGCTCTGGTGGAATAAAGGTGCAAATAACTGTTTCAGTAGTTCTTAGTCTGACTGACTGATTGTGGACTTTATTATCCTCCAAATGGAGTATCTCTTTCTGGGAGGTACAGCCCCCCCGTGTGACTAAAAGGGCAAAAAAATACTCTAAATCTGCTTGGTCAGACTACCCAATACAAGATTGTTATTCGCCAAATTCAGTATTTCTATAAGTTTTAACAATCCTATCAAGATATAATAATAGCAAATGGAGGGGGTGGGGGGTTGTGAGGTGCAGCCCCCCATTGATATCAAAGTGGAAATAATTACTTTGGTAGTTATTGATCTGACTGGTTGACATATTATTACCTCAAGTTATCCAAATTGCGTCTCTGTTTGCAGGGTGTACAGCTCCCCATCGTAAAACTAAGGGGGTGAGAAACTATTCTAAATCTGCTTGTTAAGATAGGCCAATTCAAGATTGTTTTACTCCATTTTCTGTATTTCTATACTTTTTAACAATAATATCAAGATAAAATAATAGCAAATGGGGAGGTTGGGGGACGCAGCTCCCCCATTGTGATAAAAGTGGACATAATTACTTCAGCAGTTATTGAACTGACTGGTTGACTTATTCTTACCTCATTATCATCCAGATTGCGTCTCTGTTTGTAGGGTGTACAGCGCCCCATCGTAAGTCTAAGGGGTGAGAAACTACTTTAAGTCTGCTTGGTAAAACTTACCAATTCAAGAATATAGTACTCTAATTTCTGTATTTATATACGTTTTAACAATAATAGTAAGATAAAATAGGAGCAAAGGAGAGGTGGGGCATTGGGGGGTGCAGCCCCCCAATGAGATAAAAGTAGAAATAATTACTTCAGAAGTTACTGATCTCACTGTTTGACTAGTTCTTACCTCATTGTCGTCGAAATGGCGTCTCTGTTTGAAGGGTGTACAGCCCCCATCGTAAAACTAAGGTTGTGAGGAACTATTATAAATCTGCTTGGTAAGACTGGCTAATTCAAGATTGTAGTACTCCAAGTTTTGTATTTCTAAATGTTTTAACAATAATACTAAGATAAAGTAATTTCAAAGGAGGGGGGGATTGGGGGTTACAGGCCCCAATTAAGAAGCATAGTATTGTTAATAATTGCTTGAGAAGTTATTGATCTGACTGGTTGACATATTCTTACCTAATGTCATCCAAATGGCGTTTTGTTTGTAGGGTGTACATCCCCCCATCCTAAGACTAAGGGGCTGAGAAAGTATACTAAATCTGCTTGGTAAGACTAGCCAATTAAAGATTGTAGTATTCCAAGTTCTGTATTTCTGTACGTTTTAACAATAATACTAAGATAAAAAATAGCAAATGAGTGGGGGATTGGGGGTGTAGCCCCCCATTGATATAAAAGTGGAAATAATTACTTCAGAAGTTATTAATCTGACTGGTTGACATATTCTTACCTAATGTCATCCAAATGGCGTCTCTGTTTGTAGGGTGTACAGCACCCATCGTAAAACTAAGGGTTTGAGAAACTATTCTAAATCTACTCGGTAAGACTGGCCAATTCAAGATTGATTTACTCAATGTTCTATTTTTCTATACGTTTTAACAATAATAACAAGATAAAATAATAGCAAAGCAAACGGGGGGAAGTTGGTGGGCACAGCCCCCCATTGTGATAAAAGTGGACATAATTACTTCAACAGATATTGAACTGACTGGTTGACTTATTCTTACCTCATTGTCGTCCAAATTGCGTCTCTGTTTGAAGGGTGAACAGCCCCCCCATCGTAAACCTAAGGGGGTAAGAAACTAATCTAAATCTGCTTGGTAAGACTGGCTAATTCAAGATTGTTTTACTCCATGTTCTGTATTTCTATACGTTTTAACAATAATACTAAAATAAAATAATAGAAAAATGAGGGGGGGATTGGGGTGTTCAGCCCCCATCGAGGTAGATGTGGAAATAATTACTTCAGAAGTTATTGAACTGACTGGTTGATTTATTCTTACTTAATTGTCGTCCAAATTGCGTCTCTGTTTGTAGGGTGTACAGCCCCCCCCCCCCATAGTAAGTCTAAGGGGGTGAGAAAACTATTCTAAATCTTTTTGGTAAGACTGGTCAATTCAAGGTTGTTTTCTCCTTATTCCGTATTTCTATACGTTTTAACAATAATATCAAGATAAAATGTTAGCAAAGGGGGGGGGGGTTTGGGGTGTCCAGCTCCCCATTGAAATAAAAGTGGAAATAATTGATGATGGAACGAAGTGAAGGAATCTATGTATTATCAGAGATGATGATTTGTTGACCTTCAGTTTGTAGGCTTGTGGGTGTGTGTGTTCGTAATGCAATTACGTAAAAACGGCTGTACGGATCGTTTTCAGATTTTACATAATTGTGTTTCATTACACTTCACGCTTCCAGTAAAAAGGTGGAACATATTCGTTAAAGCGTCTTCAATTAATTAACATTTTAATGTTGTAAAAGTTCCATAAGGTTGTTGTAAATTTTCATTGGATTAGAATAACTGCTTGTAAAGTCAGAGATACTAATACAATATTGTTTCATAATTACAGGAAGCTACTAAAAAAGTCCTGTATATATTTATTATGATTAAATACATAAAGTACTGTCCGCTTAACAAGAGTTTATTAAATTTAATACTTGTTTTTGAAATTTTTAGATTTAAAAAACCAATACCAGTTTTAATCAATAAAGATAAAATTCTCCTATAATGTGATTAATGTTAGAAAATTGATAGTTTATCCGCTAGATTGCAGTAGCCATTTATTTCATATTTACTTCTGCGAGCTGTGTTCTTTTGTCAGTTTATGATATTTAAATACCCCGTCTTAGCAAACCTGCGTACTCAGCCAATGTCCAATGTACCTCACTACATAGGCATCCTACTGTGTATAATTTTGTTGAAGAATTTAACCTATAATATAATATAATTAAGAATGATTTATCCTATAACTTGAAATTATAACCTATCCTATAACCAAAATAAATGTAGATATTTTACTACGGAGTCCCCAGGACTATTATTTTTGATCAAATTTCGGTTAGAACTTGCTTTTACCTACCATTTCTGAGTTCGGTCATCCCATTACGCGAATATTTGAGCGTACTCCTAGATATTGTTAAAAACTAAACGTATTTGCTGAGTTAGTAAGACAAACATTTAAAATACATCTGTCAGGTGTGATGACAACAGAAGTATGACAATGGTGACAAAATGTTTTCACCTTCCACGTGGTTGATGTAACTACTATTGTAGCTACAAGTTACTCAAGTTACGCAAATGATTATTCATTTTAAAATTGTTACTAAATCTAAATTTATATTACGGCTAATGATTTAAGTGTTTTAAGATTATAAATGTCCAATTATATACAAGTAATGGAGTTTGTGTGTAATCGGTGACCTTTGTCACCACTGAAAGTACACTAAAAACAGTAATGCTTCTCCTTCGTAAACACACATATAAACTAATAAAGACATTGATTAGGGAATCTAATGAATCGATAAAATATAAATATAACTATATATTTTTTGTTGGCCAACAAAACTATCTTTTACATCGATTACCTCAACATTTACAACTGTATAATTTGTTAACAAGCTGGTGTCAAGGGTAACAAGCTGTGTGAGGGTGCCAAGGTTTCGTTGTGGGGTCAAATATTGAAAACGCTACTGCAGTGACAATACAACAATAATCTTAACTTATTCTCAATATAAATAAGTTACTCTGTAGGAGATAAAAACTATACTGAACCAAAAAATTTTTTAAACTTTACCTATAAAGAGCTCAAATTATAGAGTAGCTGGTTTTAATCTTGTAGTACCATTATAATGTTAAAATCCCGGCGTAATCTCAGAAGGATTCTGATCTACATAAAAAACCTCGAGGTCAACCACACCGATATTAATCCAAATTTAACTTTAATGGAGAAAAACAAAACCTCCATTGAATAAACCAGCATCTCACACTCTTCAATCTATACAGTAATAAACGTAATTTTTGATCATCGTGTAAATTCTGTCTTTATATTGACGTAGTAATATTCCCAATGATTTCTCATACAAGATGATTGATGACGATTTTCCAGATGGGGGAACTCAACGATCCCATTCCTTCTCTCTCCTAGTGACTAGTGCCAGTGATCCGTCATCGGTTCACCTGACGTGAGGGAAGGGAGCATTCAGGGTTAATGGAGTGTGGTCGATCTAGAGTTATGAAGGATAAATTGAAATAATGATGTAATGCAACTGGGACTATAGATAAATAACTACAAAATTGACGCCCCATAAAAATAGTTGCTGTAAGACAAACTTAGTGTTATTTTTTTCCTCTTTTAAGCTTGGATTGAATTTGTACTTGATATTTGAACATAAATGTTTTAAAATTATGATAAAAACATATATTTCTCCATCTCTCACCTCATACAACTAATTTACTTTAAGATCGTTATAGGTGGTAGTACTTATTATAAATTAAAATCGTGGCATTTTTACTGTCAAACTATTTAAATTGTCTCTGTTTATATATTCTTTAGTGGGCATGCTCATAATAATCAAATAAAGTAAGTATGTTTATAGAACGTGTTAATTAGGAATATTACATGTCTATAAAACCAAACCATTCCAGAAATCGTTGTTAAATAATAAACTTGAAAAAATATCTCGGTGAGAAAGTTGGAGAAAACCGATACTTCTTTTACATAATTGAACCCAAGTGTCAAGTTAAAACACAGTTTTTAATATTTTAATCTGATCACAAAAATAATTTAATGACACAAAATATGGAGCATATTTATTTAAATTGTTGTATACATTAACTCAATTTACTCAAACCATACAAAGGTTGTAAGGACGAGAGAGTATTTCTGTTATACAATAGTTAATATAAGCCAATTTGGCCGTAGGTTTTGTGAACCAATTTCTAAATAATACTTATATACAGTTTTAGGTATGTATTGGTATGATAGTAAATTATTTTACTTTATTACATGGTTTTTCCGACTTTAATGTTTTGGATAAAGGGTCCATGCCACTAATTGAAACAAGTTACCCCTTTTATTGGAAGTGCTGACGTAGGAAACTGTCAAAAGGGTTGTTTACAGTTGGTCACCAGTTTCTCTTATCTTCATTATTTCTCATAAACTTTAGCCGTCATTCTAGTCAATAATTTTCTATTTTAATTACATTTGAAAATTTATTTAAAAAATATAAAATTATGTTCTAGTAATACTTATGTGAGTAATATAAGTAATAAGTTTGAGAATAAAGTTAAAATGGTTATGTATTTATAATAAATTGTCAATTTATTCTTTAATTGCGAAAACATTTTCTTCTGAACTTAATCGATTAGGGATGGAGGGAAGACTCTTTGATCTCCCCTATTCAGAATCACGCGTCAGAGAACTTAAGACATTTGTAGCGTGTAAACAGGAGGTAACGAGTTTTCAGACATTTAATTAAATCCGATCTCAGCACTGAAACCCTGAGGAGTTGAGTCTCGGGGTGAGTTTATTGGAAACTCCACGAAGCGTACGTTTAATCATTGACACCTGCTTATAATTAACTCTCATACTTTGTATAACTTACTAAACAACTTGTGGAATTCGCTTTGTGTTTACATGATTTAATAGATCCGGTAACCATATTTGTAAGACTGATACAGTAGGGTGATACTTTGTTTCGGGTACGATTTATACAATTTTCTCGGTGGTATGCTGACATTTCGACCACAATTTAACAGTCAACTCAATGCTAAATCTAAGGGAGTCTACCAGACCTCACGGAAAAAACTAAATTTTGCATAAAATGATTTTGATTTGGAAAAATTTTAAAATATGGTAAAAACTTAGGTAAACAAACAATATAACGTAAAAAATTAACATATGAAATTTATTAAATACAAACTTTATAAATATAATAAAACTGTTTATTTAATAAAGAAATATGATAATAATGAAACTTTCATAAACAATTTGAGAAGCAAATGTGGTAAACATATGTTTACATTAAATAAAAAGTAAAATTTCTTGATATGTTTTACGATATAGTTTAATTTTCTTCTTAATATAAACTTATTTGCAAAATTGAACTTCTCTTAGCCGTCTGAAGTATATAACGTTTCTTCTTGGCCTTATTTTATAATTAAATTTAAACCCTTTTAGTCTTTACGTGAACACCTGAGGCTTCCCTTACTTAGCTGTTTGAACAAAATACGTAACAATATAGGATAAGACTAATTCTCTATTTGAATGTACCTCATGTGGATTTTTCTGAATTCAAAATTATTGCGACTTCTGTTCAATACGAAACTTAGGATTATTTAGTACTCAGATGTTCAAGAAAATAGAATTTAGAGATTTTAAATATGCCACTTATGTATATTTGTGAACTAAATGACTTTAATATAAATATATAGTTAATATATTTAGCAACATTTGATTTTATTTTGAATAAAAATTACCAAGAGTTTTGTCCTCTTACCAAAAAGAGGAATAACACACTATAAATCAAACTAAGAATACACCAGTAGATTTATAGTAAATAAATGAAACAGTAATACGAGTATTTTTAAAAGAAGCAAACAAAATAATAACCCGTCGGAGAAAACTTAAACTCAACGAATTTCCAATGCCGATATATATGTCTTAATAACACTTTAAGCCACTTATCAAGATTTATAACAAATATATTCACAAATAAGCGATATCTAAAATAATAGTTATTCTCCTTAAGAATAATATTGGGGATGAGAACGCAGGGTTTCTGCTACGAGATTCATCGGCAAGATACTGGTTTTTATGCAAATATCAATGGAACTCAACTATGTGAAGCCATATACCAAGTTTTATTATTTAATGGTCATACTTAAGGGAGACATTATTACTTCTTCTCCATAAGAATAACATGGGGACTAAGTATGCAGGTTTTCTGCTACGGGAATCATCGATAAAAATTTATGTTTTTATGCTAATTACAGTAGACCACAATCAGACGAAGCCATATACCAAGTTTTGTCAGTGTATGTTCATAAATAAGCGAGATAAAAAATGTTTCTTTTTCTTCATATGAAAAACATTAGACAACGTACTGTGTTTGGTACTTTTAATATCTCGGTAACCAATTGAAGTAGAACAATGAGGAAAACACCAAATATTTTGAGGTGAATCCAATGGCGTGAATTAAAATTTGATTTCAATAAAAATTGCATGTCTCAAACCCAAAAACCCGTTTTTAGGGTACAAATCCCCCCCCAAAATACCCCTTCGGGTGGTCTGATCCGTCTGGATTTCGAACTCGTTCAAACAAATACTACGTTAAACATTTGTACCAAATTTCATCAAGATCGGACCTTTATTAGAAGAGTTCTCATGCTCACGAACACACAAATATATAATATTATAAATAAATAAATATATATATATGTATATATACATATATAACAAATATGAACTAATGGTGTTTTTTGGCATTTGGGGGCCTCAAAACGAAAAGTTATCAAGGTCTCGGGCTTGTCTTAACATGCCAAATACTGTAAAAGCTTCTTCCCTATAGGGGAAATTCAATAAAAATAAAAATAAATATTATAGCAAAGAATATAAACTACTAGTAGCCCGTCACGGCTTTGCTCACGATCACAGTGAAATATTGTATTTGAAAAATTAGATACACTTGTTAAAGCATTTTAGCACCTGGGGGGATGAGCTTTGCTTGAAAAGCCAGTCTGTTTGTTCAAAATGCTTTTCTTCACAGTTCCTCCCCAAGGCGGGCATATTTACTTTGTCTATTTGCTCGTTTCGTTTTATTTTGGGCATGTCTGCTTTACATTAAATTATTCTATCTTAATTTGTAATGGTTCTATACATTTATTTATAACCTAATAATCTATACATTAAATTGATGTATACATTGGTTCTAATCACTATTCTTACAAACATCACATGCTGATACATTACCAAGTGAGTGTTATTAGAGAAAGTAACACCAAAGTAGTCCGATGGAAGTTAATACATTGTTGCCACATCGCTCTGGTCTAATAAAACATATGGTAAAGTATATATGTCGTCTGTTTTAAAATTCGTTCCTATCGTACACAACAATACAAAACAATAAGACTGAATCATTGTTTGTGAAATTCGTTTGGAAACAGTCTTTGATGAGAGGGGGTGAGGGGGAAATCATATGGGCAATCAACCATCGGACCATTTTCATGCGGTCTACTCTAAAAAAATGACTGGTTGTTTTTAAATAGCTGTTAAGATTCTTTTGTTTTTATTTACAAATCTTAACCCTAACCCCAAGGCGTTTTTTCGAACAACTTTTTGTACATATATATATTTTTCCAGGGATGCGGCCTAATTAGGACTTATTTATTTACCCACAATTTTGATAGCTCCAACATTTGGAGGGTCTTAAAGCAGTTTTGGAACAGGGGTAGGCAAAGGTCATGGTATTCTGATGTACTAACTTTCTTCTTCACAAATGCATGTTCAATCGGTCCAGTTAACTAATATCGGTCAGTGTTGTTTTAATTCAAATGTTAAAGGCCAACGAAGCAAATGGCATAAGGGATGGAAAGTATAGGCCTATTTATTCTGATTATGGTGCATTCCCATTGCCTGCTGTCTTTCTACCAAATATTTGTTCAATCGGTTCAGTAAGTACAGTATATGATTAACATAAAAATTTGGAAGGTCAGTAATAGGGCAGAGCCTCATTTGAACGGGAATAATCCCATAATGCTTTTGAAAATGAGCTTTTTAGAATGGACCTGTCTTCTTCCAAATATCTGGTCAATAACTCATGTAGTTTATGCATGATGGACTTCCCATGACAAATCCCATAACAAATTCAGCATTATAATCACAATGACTACCTAGACAAACTGAGCTTTAAATACCATGTTGCAAGGGCTTATGTGTTCCCTACCCAATGTTTGGTTGCCGTGCCGTTATTTTGTATTGTTTAGTATACCGTTGTGGAGTAGTTATTAAAGCACGTGTTTCCTCCATTCTGTGGGAAAAGATAAATTATCTGACTAAATGCTCGTTAAAACAAATATGGTGCTTCCTACTCTACTAACACAAATGCCGTTTGCGTTGAAAGAAAGTTGAGTAACGTCTACCCATAAAATATTCTTTGGAGCAATGACGCAGTGATATTCTTTGGGGTATTGCGCATAACCCTTATGACGTACGTAACAATGTGCAGAAGCCTAAAGGGTTTCTGCTCCACACGAAAATGGGCAAAATAATTTATTTCATTCGTTAAGTCTTTTTTTGTGAATCGCACAACAAACATGGTTCATAAACAAACAGACAGTACAAACAATTTAAATATTTACGCTGAATACAACATTTCAAAGCTCAAAGCGATGTAGTAAAAAAAATTATTAGTGAATTTCCTTTGGAAAGTGAACTATTAGCATGACCTGCACGGTGAAACTTAAGCCCGGGACTACCATAGAAGTTCCTAACGTGACCCCCTGAACACGTTTTGGGGGGTCGTTCAAAATTTTATATATATATATATATATATATATGTATATATATATATATACATATATATAAGGAAAATTTATTAACAAATTTACATCTTTTTACCAATGTAAAGTGCCAATTGGCAAAGAATACTGTACAAAATTTTGGTATGTTAGGATTTGGTGTTTTATAGGTGATTCTTCAGTATCTTCACCGAATATTTCACTGCTGTGAGCGCAATACTGTTAAGTGATTTATTTTGTAGCTGAAATTGTTTCCAAAATCGTTGAACAAAATGAGGCACAGTCCCCCTTGCGCCTATCAAAATTCCATATATCTCAAATTCATTTACATTATATTTTTCTTTATAATACGGAATTGTATTTTGATAGATACCAGTCTTTTCAGTATTTACATCTTCTGGCTGGTTCAAACTTGTTTCAAACCTTATAGTTGTGTCTACAATGAAACCTCGGCTTTTTTCTTTTTCAATGACAATTATGTCGCTTCTTCTTAATGAGCCGTTAGTTTCAATTGCAGTAACTTCTTCGTATACTTCATATTTGTTTTTTAGTCTAAATTGATCCGCAATAATCTTTCTGATTGTATGGTGTCTTGTATTACGAAGAAGTTCACTGAATGGGCATTGTCCAAGGACGTGGGGTAAAGTTTCAATTATTTGATTCTCAGTGCCAGAACAGTGCCGGCACTGGTTCCCATCCCTAGACCTTCCATGTAGACTTCTGACCGGGGCTACGTCATTAATTATTTTCAAATATGACTTATACTCTGATTCAGTTAATCCCTGAGAGTTGGCCAGACATTTGTTAATTTTAGGGCATTGTTTAAAAAGGATTAATCCCTTACCTTTATAAGGAAGATTACTCCATTTTTCAAACTCAATTTCTTTTAATGAATTTCGCAATGCCCTCACTGAAATCTTAGGCTGGTCTTTTTGATGTAGGTTTAGTTTCTTCATGCAATAATTTTCTTCTGATTCAAAACTCTTCAATATTTCTAGGTAGGGGTTTTTGGATCCATGCAAAACACGGGAAATATTAATATGTTGCAATATTGCTTCCCATAAAGATTTTGACAAACCCATTCCTTTATATTTTGAGCTACTGTAAAAAAATGGGTTTGGCGTGTCATTTGGTAAATCTAATATCTCCTTAATGGCTGAACGTATGATTTTATCTATGTCATCAAAAAACTTAAGTGACAGCTTTTTCAATGGGGCAGTTTGAAAAGGGTAAATTAAAGTTGGCCAAATACAGTATAATTAGTTAGAACAAATATTTTTTGATCAGTCTTTAAGTAAGGCGAGCTTGTCAATTTTTCAATTTTGTTAGTTAAAGATTTAATATTTTGTACAGGGTCAAATATTATTTCATTGGCAAAATTCACACCCAAATATTTAATTTTGTCTTCAAACCCAATCGATTGTATTTCTTCTAAGTCCAACAAATAGTTTTCTTGCTGCATCATGCCTTTTTTTATGCTGATAATCTTGGTCTTTTTAGGGTTAATATTCAATCCAATATCATAAAATAAGTTGTTAATAGTGTTATATAGTAACAATGCACTCTCCTTATTTTTCACTACTAAGACTGTATCGTCTGCAAAACCTAGAATACTGATTGGTTGTAAGTTTGTACAAAGTTTGAAACCAAGTTCCTCACTAAGAGAGTGTTCTGACATCCACATATAAGTTGTACAGAGTTGGAGACAGTGGTGATCCTTGTAATACACCCTTCATGATTGCAATAGGTTTAGTTTTTCCTTTTGCTGTCTCGATTTGTGTCATGTTGTTTATTTGTAGTTGCAGGACTGATGAGGTAATCTTTGATGGAATGGGTAAAGAATTTAAGACTGTTTCTAAATGTAAGTGGCTTACATTATCATATGCCTTTTCTATGTCCAGAAACAGAATGCTGCAATATATATATGTGTTTGCACTCTAGTGGTCACATTTTTGGTCCGATTTACTTCAAATTTGGTAGAGACGTTCCTTTATGTAATCAGTTGGACAAGTTCGTTGGGCAAAACAATCGGAAAACTCTAAACCCCTTTTTTTGGGGATTAATCTTTCAAATTTTGAGTTTTTGGGCCCAAAAAGGGTCATAAAAGCCCCAGATGTAAAATCAGTGCATGTAAAAAGATGGGAATTAGAGAGGCGAAAGTTTTAAGCCCTCTCTCGTCATTCTAGCATAAATATTTACCGAGTTATTAAAGAAAATGTATATCGACTAAACACAGTACGTTGTCTTATGGGGATTTTACACTAGAAAAGCCTGTTATTCCTTTGTTAGAGTACTTTTATCATCCCCAGCAACCTCACGCCTACTTTAAAGCCTCTCTGGACCTTCTCCTAACCTTATAATGCGCAAAATTGTATTCTCAGCTTTGCAAGTAAATGAAACCAGGTGTATCAGAACAGCCAAAAAATCAATGTTTTCAGATTTCAATAAAAATTGGACAAATGTATGTTTTTACACTTATTTTGAGTTTTACAAGTTTTTATGTGGAAATTCACTTCCCTCACGTCAGCGTGCTGCGTGCGAACTCGTTTTAATTCTATAGATAAATACATTCCTTACTTGTAAGATGTGTTACTGCTTTTAACCTGTCAATAATGTTTTAACAGCTGAAATTCAAATACAATTATTCCCCATGATAATCTTATGGGCACAAAACGAACTTTGAGGGCAGCTCGTGCCTTTGAGAATAAATATAACGACAATTAAAAACCTTATTGCAAAACTACGAACTGAGACGTATTTTTTTACTTCAAACATTAAAATTGGCCAATAAATGAGGGAGGAGTTGCGTTTACAAAAAAACAGGTTCACGTATTATATATAAGAATTGTTTACAACCAAATAATAAAATCTATTTTGCAGGGATAAACATTATAATAAGTCATGAAGTGTCTTTCACACTATATATAAACATTAAAAAGGTTTTAGAATATACGTTGCTACTACTAAGATAACTTAATTGATGAGAAGGATTGTTTAAAAAATGTATACTGATTTGTTATTTATAATTGATAGAAGCAATAATAACAAAAGAAAGTTGTTACGAAATATAATCCGTCAAGTAAATGAAGGTTATGTTTAGTTTTAAGTTGTATCAAGTTGGCACACTGACTAATTAAGAAGTAATTTTAAAAGGTTGAAATCATATTGGGTTGACAACTGCAACTGAACGCTCACGTAGAAAATTTAAGATGAGTTAAATTATAATTTTTAATAATTATATTATTTAATTTTAAATCTATGAAGAATTGATCAATAACTTTTATTGATATTGTTGAAAGAAAAATAATGAATTTAGAATTATTCTTCATATGTGATTGTAAATACTTTGTCTTAAAACCTGAACTTGTAGAGTTTTACGACATATTTTATATTTCCATTTAATGTTATTATCTTTTGAATTGTAGAACACTTAAAAACATATTATTTTAATATATTATTCAATGAAACAAATCTTAAGTACGGCCATTAATTTCTACATACTAGTTCTCGAGTCCAGGTTACCACATATCCTAAAGGTTGCAACCACATAAAACCGCGAGACCATTCCAAATTATTGGGTATTCATGGTGTATTTATAGCACTAGAATTTAGACCGATGCGCCTTATTTTTATCTAATCAGTTGGAACCTAATATACTGTCCATAAAATGAGTTTATTTATACCATTGGCAAAAATGTATGTTTACTTTATTTTCAAAAAGAGTCAGTATATCGTACAAGAGCTAAATATGTTTGTTTTATTTCAAGATATCCAAGTGCCACGATTTTTTTTAAGGCAGCTTATGAAGTTCTATGGTTCTGATCGTACGGCTTATACAAATTTCCCCTATACGATATAACTGTTGCTAACCGACTTTATGTTGGTATATAGATTGGTTAAACGCTTTTAGAAGTCTTTTCTTGAAATATCTAAGAACAAAAACCTAAACAATCACTTCTAAACTTCTTTAACCATTGTAAAACCAAAACAAAGCCTTGTAAATCTCTCCTGCTCTTGTAAAGAAGCAACATGTGGCACTTCTCACCCTCAGATATCAACCGAGGGTGACATCCCAAATAGGGGAGAATGACACAGGGAATCTTGTTGTCACTTGGGGGAGTCTTTGTCTTGCGATGCCTGTAATGGTAGAAATTGCTTTTTAATGCAGACTTTGAAAGTTAACTACTTAGAGGTATACATCATAACTAACAGTTACCCGGTGCACGTTGCTGTGCCCGAATTAAGTTGTTTATAGAAATAAAGCTATTGTAATAGTTTTTAATGTAATAATAAAAGCCAATGGAATAAGTTAAAATAAAAAATTTAATATAAATTCAAGTAACACAATTCAAAAGATAATAAACCAGCCAGTGTTTACATTTCTTTGTTTAAATTGTGTTGTTTACATTTAAACAAATGACTGTTTAAATGAACTTTGAATTTTTTAATTACTGCTGTTAATTTTGTAAACAATAAATTTCTAAAACCTGACACTGCACCCTTTTATGCCCTCTGGGTCGGAGCCCTTTGGACAGATTTGCACCAAACTTTACACAAACCACCCTTGAATAATGCTTAATCAACGACAGTATTATTATTTGTATTTCGTTCGCGTCTACCAGTTAAAGTTCGTCGGCCTCCTCCTCTTGGCCGCCCTGGTCGACGTCTTATAGTCTCCATTATGTCGATCGTTTTTTTGGTTATGTTTTGATTTTGTGCAAATAAAAACTGGTGTTTTGTTGCCAGCTGTACGTTCAATAACCATTTTTCATGGTCAGATTTTATTTGTTTAACCACTTCCTTAAATAAACAGCTGATTTCTCGATCGTTGGTTTGTAACTGCATATTATGTCTATGGGGAAAATCGCGACTTTGACCCCATATTTTCCCATGTCCACGATGACTTTTATAAATTTTTTTAACTGATGGCAAAACTACATGCTAAGACCTTTCTAACGACACCTTGGACATGGTGATCGGTAGCACCACCGCTCCAAAACAATTATGACAAAAATATGCCTAGCGTATTAAAAATATAGATAATGTAGAATCGATTGTATCTTCAAATCTAGGGTTGGTTGCCATAGAAAATAGGTATCTATTTTTTATAAACACATTTAACAGAAAATGATATAATAAATTAAACAACTTTTCGTCATACTGCTTGGAAAACGGCTGTTTTCAATACATGCGTTGCGGGGCGAAAGTAGTTCTTTTCAGTCCTCGACATCAGCTGATGTCGAGGTCATCAGCTGTTACAATTCTGCCGTTTGTATCGTTTGTAGTAAAACCGAAAACGTGTGTACATCCATTGAATCGAGAGTAGTAATCGATTATTATATCGATTGCAATTGATTGTTGCATTGTTGTTGGTTTAATGAGAGTCCACAGCGTTAGATATATCAATCGTTATAGTTAGTCTAACCTAAAACCAACACAAACGAAACAGACGGTAGTTGAATACATCTGTAACAGCTGTGTGTTTTAAATAGCGAGAACAAAATTCAAGTAATTTTGGGAGACGACTTTTAAAGGTAAACAAGTTGTACAATTTTAGTTTTGTGAAGTAGTTAGCTTAATACATTGTGCAGTATGACGAAAAATATAGTTCATCACATGGGCCAAAAGTTGCTTTTCGATTCTCGCTCATTTTCCGTCCTCGGCTTCGCCTCGGTCGTTAATCTTGAGCTCGTATCGGAAAGCGTCACTTTCGGCCCTAGTGATGAAATATAATATTGTATTCTTTTTGAAAAAAAAAATGCAATTACATTAATAAAGAGACCTGATGCTGAAACTGACCCAGTATAGCCGGCTTGAAATAAGTGATATCAACAAGTAGATGACTTGTCTGAAGAATAAACCCGACTCGGGACTCGGCTTATGCCGAGTAATGTGTTATCTCTGTCTTCTTTTTGTTTTCGTACGGGCAGATTAAACTTGCTTCGATCGTTTGTCATCATGGGTCCAACCCCCGAACTCTTAACGCCTTTGACTCCCTCGCGTATAAGTCGTTTAACTCTATGCTACGACCTCAGATGCCTTCACTTTGGGATAAACACAGTTAAATATTGAAATTTGTTTTGCATTAAGAAATACTTATATGGCGATTACGATATGTTTAATTTAAATGTTAGAAAAATATAATGAGATTGAGAGGTTTGGACAATTGTGTTATAACAATGTTAAATAAAAAAAGTAAACAGCGTAGACAAGCAAAATAAAACCAATATTATTAGCAAATAATATTTATCGGCTTTCCTGCAAAGATTATATTATATTATATATATTTCTTGCATGTGTATCATGATAATCACAAACAAAATACAATACAACTCAAACCTATACCATTCGTTTTTAGAACAGATAGTATATGACGCTGGTGAAAGAAAGCAAGGAACCTGAAGCATTCTTCGTAGGTATGCTTGCAATCCTATCCCTGCAACTGTTGCTTCTGTAGGATTCCAAGTGCCTGTGCCCAAAGCATTCCACAGAAGCAATGCCTTTAGAGAGCGAGATGTTTCAAACTTTGGAACGTCACGGTCTGAAACCCCACTGATTCTCAACAGGACTATGAAATATCTCAGTTAAAATCAATACCAACAAGTTTGCCTTGTGACTAGTTGTTATAAAACTGTTAATTAAATTTCGGTTTCGGAAAGATGGTTTCCCTTATGTTCTTAGTCCCTTAGTAAATAAGTTATAATATTTTAAATTAAGTGATAAACGAGCTGTGCATTTTTTAATTGTTATCTTATACAGTGGTAAATAAAATATATATCTCTTAAATGCGATGATAATACCATCGCATTGCAAGTTATATAATTAACAAAAGTTATATCTGTTCGATATTCAAAACATGTTTATCCTTTTACACAGAAAAAGTGTATTATTGTTGCAACCAAATATTTTTTGTCATATTTATAGTGTAGAAGAAACAAAATATGTTGTTAGTAGTATCACAACCATTTGTTTGTAACAACAAAATGGAATTGTTCAAACATTTTGTCTTCCCAGCAAAATATTTTGTACTGATATTTTTCTGAAGCTAAAATATAAAAATTTATATTTATGCCATTGATAATATAATATCGTATCCAAAACGTTATTAGTTGTAGTTAAATCATCGTACCAACGAAACATTTTGTTCATTCAACAATATATTTTTTTTGTTAGGATAAACAAAAATGTTGTTGCTATAACCAAATAACTTTCAACAAAATAGTTTGGTTATTTCAACGAACATTGTTGATGTCCGTAACCAAAATATTTTGTTACAACTATTTTTCTGGTTTTGCAACAAAATGTATTTAGTCCTGTGTACATAGCTATATTTACTGCATTGTTTTAATTGCCAGTAGTTATGTGCGATTATAGTGAATGTTTTTAGTACAAGCAAACATAAACAAAATATAAATGCTAGACCCAGGTTGAATTATGTCTTCAAATATTCTTCTAAGTCAGATAGGGCGATAATTGAATCTTTTGAAGGGGAAACTGAAAGACTCTCTTTGTCGGTGGAAGGCTTTCAGGGCTTATACATGATTGATAGACCTCGAAACGGCTTTGCCTTTTTAAACGCAACCTACTTTATTTTTTCAATCATTAGGAAAAAATACACCTTGTAGGATATTTGTAAATTTTAAAGGAAAATAAGTACAATGTGTGATTACGCTCCCTAATAAAAAAAGTTGACTGAATAAAGGATTGGTAAAACTTAGACCACCTTAAAGAAATACTAAGAAAATATTGATGCATTTTATAAATTATTACTCAAAACTTTTCTAAATTGTTATTTATTTATTTTTATATTAAGTTGAAACACCAAGCAATTTTTAGACAAATGCATAGAGAATATTAGCCATGTAACGGGAAACCTGGTGTACCTATATATTTAATGGAAACTTCATAACAGACACGAATCTGTTTTTCAACAAGTAAATAACAGTTTACCTTTTACAACCACAGTGGACCTATAATAAATTTAAATATGTCTGTTTGAAACTTTTTGATTTTTAAAATTAAATTTTAAACAACAGGACTCTATAGTTCCACAAAATTCATACTTTAAATATATTTTTAATAAAAGTAACGACCATAATGCAACAACTAGAAATAATCTATATAAAATGTATTCAAACTTGACTAGGAGTAATGTTTTGACAAAACCGCTTTGAAATATATTCTGTTTACTATAGCAAACTTCCGAGATAAAGAATGTTCAAAAGTCGCCCATACAAAAGATTTGTATACCACCTTGATTCCCTATATGAATTAATTATTTATTACTACCTGTCTGGTGTCCCGTTTTTATCGCGGTAATCTTGGAGTCAAAAAATCCAAGATGTTTTTAACACTTTTCACACTATTGCCATGGTTATCAATAACTAAACCAATATAAGTAAAAATATCAATGGAACTGTGAAGGCCCATAAGGCAGAGCCCTATATGAATAACGAATATGCTTAACTGGAGCCAATACGTTAACTAGGTCATGCCAAATTTCAGATCTATCTATTCAGAAGTTAAAACAGGACACACATTACGATGTACTTTCCTTTATAATAGTACTTGCTGTTACCCATGTCGGCTTCGGCCGCGCTCACTACATAGCGCTAGTCAGATATATGTTGACTGAGTAAGAGTCGTCTGCGTAAAATAATAGCTCGTCTGCCAGCTTGAGCTTCCTCAATAATTTCTGAAGATCACTGCTCTGCCATCGTGCCATTTTAGTTGCTCTCAAACTGGCCTGTCGCTGAGCACGTCGAATTTACTGTTCTTGTGGATTATCTTCTGCTCTGTGTGCTGCCGGCCGATTTTCGTTTGTGCTGAAGTTTCCTGACTTCTATCCACTTTATTAAATCGGGCTTTTTCGAACTTTGAGACAAATTTGATTTACTTTTCCCCCGGCAGCATTGTGATACAGGTACCTTCGTGGTTAAACGTGCAACAAAAGTGTAAACCAAAATAAAAATAAATAAACTCAAAATCTGGTTGAAAATCTCAAATGCACACCTTTTTCAGTTTTAATCTAATCCAGTAAATTTTAGTGAGCATAAGATTTACATGGAAGTTTAGAGACCACTGGGGCAAAGCCCTTAAGACATCATAACACGTGAGTAGGTCTATAAGTTACTTTAGGATATTAGCTATCTTCCTATCAAATATAACCTCAACTGATCTTTCAATTCAATAGTTGGAGCGTGATTGAGCCACAAATAAACTTTTCACCTTTCTATATCCTGTTGTGTTGCGCTAGTCTACATGTTTCGTGGCAACAATCTCATCGTCAGGCAGCATCTTCAAGTAGATTTATCACACAAATTTAAAATTGGGAAATGATTACGAAACGTCAATAGGAAAATTAATGCACAAATAAACATGCAAACTCACAAACTTTCAGCTTTATAATATTAATATGATATATGGAGTTAACGGTGGTGTCTTAAAATGTGGCTCCGAAAAAACAAACAAATATAAAACACCAACTCTTTTTCTATATTATCCTGTGTATTCATGTTTTATAAGTATAATATTGAAACATAATATCAATTCTTTTGTATAAAAATACTGGTAATCATACTACATCAGAGATAACAAATGTGCTACTATGTCTGAGCAAAAAACTTTAAATCCTTAACAGTTATAATCTGCTCCATTGTACATTATATATTGATTCAAACCATATTACATCAAATGCACGGTTTTTTCATTTGGTTTTACATACAAAAAGTTTAAACAGGTCCATCAATCAATCATTCAACAACATTAAAACATATTATCTAGGTTTAAAAAATAATATTTATACGACACATGTATCAAAAGACTTTAGCAATATGTACTCTGCATCGATGCAATCAAAGTTATTGAAATATCCGATTCTAACTATACAAAGGTAATGACTGTATTAAAGCTCGGAGTCCTTTGTTAAGACCCAATCACCACTCTTCAGCGATTCACTTGATTGTAAGCTTTGATGTTACTTTGATTGTTAATGAGGAGTCGAGTCGGTGTAATGAGGCTATGAGTATTAAAACTAATTAGATCGTTGATTATCATTAAATTAAACAGATTGCTTGTAAAATGTTTCTCTTGTTCAAGAAAGAGTTAGTAAATACAAGTTGTATATAATCTTTATACACAAACTTCAGAATATATCTTTTTTTCTTCTCTGTGATCTGGGTTAAAAGAAAAATAACATGTCATATAATCATAATGTATATTTCGATGTCATATTCCGTTTGTGTGTAGTTTATTAATAACTACTCCATATCTTAATAACCACTCGAGATATGGATTTGAAACTTTGCATGTGTTAATTTCTTATTTAAAGCTTACTTGACACTGTTTTTTATTTTTCCAGTATTTAAGGTTTTAAAACGGCATTAACGCGATTATATATTTAAAAGCTAAATACGTTTAAAGCCCTGTCAGCGTATGTCGGAAACTGTTAATCCAATAACAGAGAGCATTCAAATAATATACATTAAGTAATTAATTTGCAGGATGTTATTTTGTACGTGAATAATAAAATAAGTCTTACAAAACTTAAAAATGTTTGGTTTAAATACAAATTACATGTGAAAACTCCAAAAAAAACCCGTTTTTGGGGTACAAACCCCCCCAAAACCCCCCTTCAGATAGTGTGATTAGTCTGGTTTTCGAACTCGTTCAAATAAATGGTACTTTACACATTTGTACAAAATTTTATACTTATACTATAGTCATTTATACGTCGACAATTAATATATATACAAGAGGCTGTACAAGGCGATAGATTTCAATCGGTCGCAATAAGTATAACCGTGCATCCTTTTACATAAAAAAGCCATACCGATTATTACTCATTCGCAAGTCATAGGTCACAGTAGACCTCTAATTATTACACTAAGTGTAGTGATAAGTGTTAATTTATATATGTATAATACGTTGTTATATACTAAAAACAATTTTGCTGACCTTGATATTAGATTAATACACTCTTATAATACTTGAAACTGAAACAACTTTAATGTACATTTCAAAAAACCTTTAACCACTTAACAGCTATGAAGGTATCAGATTAAAACTGTAAGTAAGGAATTAACCTGTAAGTAACACAAATAAGCACTTAAATAGGTTAACATGAATTTTGACAAACAAGAAAATAAGCAAAATACCCTCGTCGCAGCTAACCCGCATACTCAGCGGATTTCCAATGAATATATAACACAACACATTAAAACCCTTAACAGGATTCATAATAGATATATGCACAAACAAGCGATATTTAAATTATTAATTATTTAGTAGTCCATAAGAATAACGTTGGGGATGAATACGCAGGTTTTCTGCAACAAGGAACACGAAATAATGGGTTTATAAGCAAATATCAATAGAACTCATCTTAGTGAAGTCACATACCAAGTTTAATCCATATAAATTCATAAATAAGCGATATGTAACATTTAAAATATTTTCCATAAGAATCACATGGGGACCAAGTACCTAGGTTTGCTGCTACGGAAACCATAGGCGAAAAATGTTTTTTTTGTTTTTCCAAATAACAATAAACCACAACCAGATGAAGCCATAAACCAAATTTCATCAGTTTATGTTCATAAATAAGCGAGATATACAATTTGTCTTTTTCTCCATAAGAATAACATTAGACAACGTACTGTGTTTAGCACTTTCAATATCTCAGTAACCAATTGACGTAGAGGAATGATCAAAACACCAAATTGTTTGTTTTTTATGGTGAATTCAATGGTGAAAATTAAAATTTGGTTTAAATACAAATTACATGTGAAAACTCCAAAAACAAACCCGTTTTTGGGGTACAAACCCCCCCAAAACCCCCCTTCAGATAGTGTGATTAGTCTGGTTTTCGAACTCGTTCAAATAAATGGTACTTTACACATTTGTACCAAATTTTATTAAGATCGGACCTTTTTTACGAGAGTTATCGTGCTTACGGACACACACATATATATATATATATATATATATATATATATATATATATTTATATATATAGAATTTTCAACGACCCTCCAAAACGTGTTCAGGGGGTCACGTTAGGAACTTCTATGGTGGTCCCGGGCTTAAGTTTCACCGTGCGGGTCATGCTAATAGTTCACTTTCCAAAGGAAATTCACTAATAATCTTTAGAATGTTATCTACAACTTTCCCGCAGACAGTTTTTACCTGGCCGAAAAATAAAATAGTTTCCCGCTTACTACTCCCCAAGTAGCATTTGTAATGGCCAAATCAGTTTTAAAATTATTTTAACATTTTTTATGGTTTAAAATTATCATAAAATGATTTTTTTACAAAAAAATTTCCTATCTGATCTATTTTATCATATTTTCAAATAATTTTAAAATTGATTTCTCAATAAATTAGAAATAACTTAAAAATCAGTTTTAAATTAATTTGATATGATTTCAAAATCTTTTTAAAAATTACAAAATTAATATTTATTGAAAAAATACTGTTTATATTTATTTTTACAATCTGAATAATGTAATATGCATGAAAATCATTGAACAAAATTATGAAATATAATTTACGTTTTAAAAATATTATGACTATACCGGGTATTGAACTCGCAACCTGTTGATCACTATACTCACGCCTAACCCTCTTGGCCACATCACCCCTTGATATTCAAAGGTCGGCCTGGCAACATAAAATAACCAATTGACTACACCCTACAGGGACTTGGTGAAACTATAGCATTCCTTGTTTGCTTTTGCTGTTGATGGTAAACACTGTAATTTGTATACATCTTGTAAGGTTGTAGAAACAAAACTTATAATATTCTTTTGAAATATATAAAATTGTTGAGCAATATGGTACCAAAATCGATGTTACACAAATCGTTTGCATTCCAAAAATATAAATACCCCCGTAGCAGCAAACCTGCATACTCAGCGAATTTCCAATGCATATAAATTTATCTTAATACCACATAAAGCCACATACCAAGTTTCATCACTATACATTCATAAATAAACGATTTATGACATTGTAATTATTCTCCATAAAATAACATGGCGGCTGAGTATGCAGGTTTGCTGAAATAAGGAACACTAAAATTGGGTTTTTATACAAATATCAATATAACTCTACTAGGTAAAGCCACATACCAAGTTCTAGTAATTTATGTTGTTAATTAAAGGAGATAACGCGTTACTTATTCTCCATAAGAATAACATGGGGCTGAGTATGCAGGTTTGCTGCTACGGGGACTATAGGCTAAAAAATTGTTTTTGTGCAGATATCAATAGACCACAATTAAAAGAAGCAATATACCAAGTTTCATCAGGGAAGTTGATAAATAAGCGAGATATACAATTTTTCTTATCCTCCTGTAGAATAGCATTGGACAACGTACTGTGTTTAGCACTTTCAATATCTCAGTAACCAATTGACGTAGAGCAATGATTAAAACACCAAATTGTGCGTCTTTTTAAGCTGATTCCAATGGAAAAAAATAAAATTTTAAGTTTTCAAAAATGATGTGTAAAAAACCCAAAAAACACATTTTTGGGGTACAAAAGCCCCCCAAAATACCCCTTCGGATAGGCCAATCTGTCTGGTTTTCGAACTAAAGTCATAAATGCTGCTTTACACGTTTGTACCAAATTTTCTTCAAAATCGGACCTTTTTTGCGAGAGTTATCGCACCCACGGACACACACACACACACATATATATATATATATATATATATATATATATATATATATATATATATATATATACAGTTTCGAACGAATGGTGTTTTTGGGGTCTGGGGACCTCAAAACGAAAAGTTATCATGGTCCGGGGCCTAGGTCTTACCATGCCGACTACGGTAATAGCTTCTTCCCTATAGGGGAAATTCGCTAAAAGGCCCACGAAAGTATTTATTTACTTTACATAGACTTTCACGGGAAGGGAAATGAAATGTACATTTATATAAGTTTTTTTAGGCTAAAAACAAATTACTACATCAACTCATTTCAGGTAAAGATAAACAATTTTTAAACTAACACAAAACTTATTTGCTAAGTAATCCATGATTCTCATTAACTTTTAATTTATGAAAAAACAATATTAATAGTTTGTTACATTTCATATTCTTAAATGATATTGATTAAAAAAAAAATGTAAATAATTTTTTAAGTTTTATTTAAGATTTTTAATTGAGTTAGTAAAAAGTTATTTAATATAATTTTAAAGCAATGTATAAACAATTTAAATAAATATTTTAAAGTTATTTTGAAACTAATTTAAAGATATGCTATAACTGTTTCAAAATTATTTAAAATTATTTTGAAACTAATGTTAAACTTATTTTCATTCTTGATTTCTTCATAATTTTTCGACCAAGCTGGGACAGCTGTGATCAAGCTCCAACAGGCGGACCCGCTCTGCCCTCCAAATGGCCAACTCAACGGATGGGGTATCCGTGTACAACAGCCAGGGACCATACATTTTCAGATTGGGGACCAAACCTTGAGTTTCCGCCCCCAGCTGCTGAAAGTGGAGAGACCAAAGGTGAAAGGGAAGTTTGTCATAATGGACAGCCAAAAAACTTACCATATGTAATGACAACTTCGTTTGCTGTATCCAAGCTAGCATCAAAACTGGTATAGACCAGTTTTAAGGTTGTCGTGGGACGATTATTCTCTATTGGTCAATGCAAACACACCAAGTTTTAATAAAATTAATCACTATATAAGAGGGATACCTTTTCTTATTTCTTATAAGAATAACATCGTACAATATACTTAGTTTACTGCTGAATAGAAATTGAAATATTCTTCACAACCATTAGCCGAATAGCCTTCTAAAGAAATACTAATTTAACCGTGTGTAGATTGGAATACTAATCTGTCAGCTTTTTGAGCTTTTTATGTTAATGAGTTAAAACTGTAGAAACCTGTTAAAAATATTTAAAGTTTATGGTATTAAGAATGGTAAAAAAATTAATTTTGGAACCTCTTAAGCTCCGTAATTTCTGAACCCGAATTTTCATAAAAAATCAGGTGGTATATTTTATTAGAGACCTAATATAAACAACCAAATAAAAAATCCAAAGATTTCGAAAGCGGCTTCTCAAAACTGCTACAGACCTATATACTACGTTGTTGGGAACCAAAATATTGTGGATACATCTTTGTAATTACCTCAGGGCTCTGCCTTTACTATCACTCACAGACGTGTAATTTTAACGTATGATTATTCGTTGGATTTCTTTTGTTAAAGCAGCATCTCCTGAAAGATTTCCCCACCGGAAAATTTTCTATGTTATTATTTACACCTTTTTTAGTAATTTTAGAAAATGTTCAATTATACAAAAAATTGTTGTTAATTTTTTAACCCCAACCTTAGAGCTACGCCTCACTGGCTTTAAAAGTTGCCATGTTAAATTTATGGAGGAAAGATGATCCTTTGGTCAGCGTTTGGGAGTTCGGGTCAGCGTTCGGGTTGAGTACTACTAGCTGGTCTGACAGACGTTCTTCTATCCTAATGTCATTGAATTTGTTTTATGTCAAAGATTATCGTTCTTTTTCAAGATGAGCGCGTTCGCTTCACTCACTCGCCTCCAGGATGAGCTCGTTAGCTACGCTCACTGGAATATTTTTATATAGAGCTTGCTTCAGTATTGAAAAAGAGTTGCCATTCAAGTAGATTTTGTTATTTCCATAATAATCATATGTTTATATGCTTTCCAAGTACTGAATTTTTAGATATCATCCTTATAACAGCTGTTTGATGTAACTAAATGACTAACATACAAACCCAACTTTGTGTTATATATTTAGATAATGTAAATCACTTAATAATATCTTGCCATGACGATGATAATATACACTCGGCAGCAATACGGTTTTTGGCAATTTCAAATTAATTTAAGTAATTGCACAACACCATCTGTAGAGCCTGAAATAAGCATAGGATATGTTATACAAATCAAACAGGAAAGTTGGCCGGGCTGGTAAGGGCCCGCACTTTCATTTAGCGAGTAGGCCAGGGCCTATACAGATCCTAAATTCAGCCCTGGCCCAGGTTTCAGCCCAGTATGCAGAACTTCAAACATGCTAAAATCCAGAATAAATGTCCCGGTCTCGTGTACACTCTATGTGCCTAAGAGTAAGATTATGTTATTTATAGTAAATCAGTACAAATACTGAGTTATTTTTACTCAATCCTATCCTACACTACAATATTAGTAAGGTTTGTATGCTCACTTGCTTGGTTGATTGCTTGTACCTCTGATCCCAAATGCGGCCCCAACGATTTTATTGAAAAATAACTAATGTGTCCTTCCAACTACTTGTGTTGTAAAAACTGATATCTGGCATAAAAATAAGTTCTAGACATGTCCCATCCCCAGGCAAAATCAAATAATGTCAAAAGCCACTGTGGAAAATTCAAAAATTCAAATTGGGTTTATGGAGATTAAAATAAAAGCAAAAGAGTCATAACAGCTGTTTAAAATCAATCAGCGAACTCTCAAAGTTATACTCATATAGTTTAAGTACTACCCGGGGCTGAGCTTTGCTAGGGAAGGTCAATCAGTTTTTTATGACTTGGAGTTTTTTTTTCACCATGTCCCCTTCTAACGAGCATGTTTGAGGTCACAACAGTTGTTATTATAGCTCAATGTACCTTTGATTCATTCTGAATATGACCACTCTACATTTAATCTTCATTCAAAGGTTTTATTCTCTGATTTTAAGAAACCAAATGGTAATAGCCTATACCACTGATTATAAATACTGTAGTATTGTCAATGCGTACTCGTTGGTATACTCTAATATGAGTAAGGTTTGTTTGTTTGGTTGGTTGCTTGCTTGCAACTATGATCTCAAAAACGGCTCCAAAGATTTCCTTCAAATGTTGGAAATGACTAATTTCTGGGGTAAAAATAAGTTCTAGACAGGTCTCATCTCCAGGGAAATCAAAATGTTATAATCAACAGTGAGCTATGAAAGTAATACTCAAACATCCATATATGATGTTTTCTGAGATCAGTGACTAAAACCATTCAATGAAGATTGCATATAGAATTGTCTAACTGAAGGGACATTGAGTTATAATACAACCTGGAGTGACTGTAAACCTGAATCACTTAGTTTGAGTGACCAATCCAAGATTTTTGTTCATCCTGTTCTGTATTTATAAACATTTTAACAATATTATAAAAGTACAGTAATAGTGAGGGGGTGTTGGGGGGCGCAGCCCCCCAGTTAGACGAAGGTGCCAAAAAGTACTTCGGTATTTATGTTTCTGAATGGCTGTTGTCCCATGAATGGCGTATATCTTTGTATGGGGAATCCCAGCCCGTCCTTGGCTGAGTATTCTCTATATCCGCTTGATATGACTGACCGATCCGCTTTTAGACCTCATTTTTCTCCAAGTTCATTATTTATGTGTTTATGAAACATATTGTCAACCTGCAATAACAATGGAATTATTGGGTGTTAATGGGTTGTTACCAAGGTGTCACGGTATATAGTGAGTAGAACATTTTTTTTGTAACGGTATTTACTTGAGGGCATCCCTTTCTGCGATAATAGAAACTACTCCTTATATTATATATCATTTTGAACATTTAACAACAGCTGTTAATACTAAAAAAAACATAGTACAGAAGCAAGAACAGCTGCTTCAAGGTAACATCTAGAAGGGCATCACTATAAACTAATAGAACCAAATATGAGTTGGATAGTGACCAAATATTATAGTATTATATTATATAATATAGGATTTTTGCTCGATTCGAGCAAATAGATTCGCTTGTGAATGTAAAAATATTACCAAGCCTTTTTGTTTTTTAACTATGTTTTTAAGTTACAATAACATACGCAGTGGCACAGCCCTTCAGTGGACCAAAGTTCAAATAACTACGGTAATATATAAAATATCCCGACTGATTGGATCATGTGGACCTTGTTGTTCTCCATAATATTCTGTATTGTTTTGTACCCCCCTCCAAAAAAGGTCAAAACATTATAATATTTATAATTATTAGAAAGAGGGTCTGGGGTCGAGTAAGTAATCCGTGAAGTAATCGGCTTAAAGAACGTGATTTTATCCTTTTCAATGTTTAAGCGTTCAAAACAACTTACAATAAAAACGGGGGGCCTGGGGGGCACAGCCCCGCAGTGGTACCAACGTACAAATAACTAAATCAATAGTTCTTGGTCTGAATGATTTATCTCACCTGACTGACTGACGGATTCTGGACGTCATTGTCCTCCAAATGATTTATATGTTTGTATTTTAACATTATTTTGAAAGTACTGCAAAATGGTTGGATCAGGATGGTGTGGTCCATCCGATGGGTGGAACAGTTATACTTACTGTGTGTTGCTTGAAGGATCTCAAATGTGATTGAAATGTTAAGGATTTCAAAACCAATTTAAACCTTATTATTCTTCAAGTTCCGTATTTATATTATTTTGAAAAACAAAATAAAGCTACAATAACAATGGGAGGTTTGGGGGCATAGCCCCCCAATAATACAAAAGTTCAAATAACTATTTCAATATCACCTGGACTGACAGACCTCATTGTCCTCTCTAAATGTTGCATCTATTTTTGGGCGTGTCCCCCCGGCGCTTGAGCCCAAGGGGGCAAGTAAATATTCTGATTATGCTTGGTCTGACTGACTTACTAATTTCAAACCTCACTGTTCTTCAAGATAATAAATTTGTGTGAAATAAACTGTAAAGTCGAAGCAACAATTAAGTTCTCATGAGGTATTGGTGATTTGAAACATTTTTTTGTAATGACTTTGAGCTCACTCTGAGATGACAGAGTGGACTTATCTAATTCTATTTAAAGTAGCTTTAGCATTGATTGTAGCGCCCAAGTGATAGCTAACGGAAGCTTTTGTGGTGCAATGTTGCTAAACTAGGGACTGCCCAATGGTCGAAAATCGACCAAATAATTGAAAAATTTAGTTTAATATCTGGTGGGTTTTAGTGTGCTCATCTCACTCCCTATCATTCCCACCCTCCCCCACCCTTTCAAACAGGTATTATTTTTAATGTAGAGTTAAAACAGAAAAACAGAGGGGCCTTCCCATTTCAGTAGTCAGTAGCGTTTTAAGTTATGCCTGAAACCTCTCCACCTCATCCTCTCCCCGTTTAATGTGGAGTTAAAACGAATAGCAGAAGGGCGTTACCATTCCAGTAATCAATAGCCTATTTATTTATGCCTTAAACTCCTCCACATCATCCTCTCCCCGTCACTCATCCTCACCCCCTCACAAACAGGTTGAATTTGTTTAATGTAGTGTTAAAACGGATAAGAGAAAGGTGTTACCATTTCAGTAATCTTTTATTATTTTTTCAGTAGGGCCTTTTTATTTATGCCCGGAACCTTTCCACGTCATCCTCACCACGTCTCTCATCCTCCCTCCCCTCACAAACAGGTTTATTTTGTTTATCGTGGAGTTAAAACCGATAAGAAAATGGTGTTACCATTCCAATAGTCAGTAAAATGTTTTATTTATGAATCATCAGTTCTTGTTTTTGTTCAACACATTTATTTGAATAACGCAGCTGCTTATTAATGGAAATGAAAATTATAAACAAATACGAAAATCAGAACATATGTTCCCATAAGGATAACATGTAAATTTTGAAAGCCAAAAGGGCATAGCCCTACACGCCCAAACACAAACCTATTTGCATTCTACACATCTCCTAATAGTACTAAATAAGTGTGCCAAGTTTTATAATTCTACGATGCTGCACATCTGAGATATCGGTACCACAAAAATTTCCTTAGCCGATTAATATATAGATCTATATGCAACAGGTACGACGTTACAAACGGTGAAAAACATCATGGGAATCACTTTACTCAGTTTTACAAAATAACGGGCAATATACATTAAATACCCAACACATTTTAACAAAACATTTGAAGAATCAAAATCTATACAAACTTGCATTTGTGAATTCGCTGTAATTTCCATCAGTAAATAATACCCCCGTACCAGCAAACCTGCGTACTCAGCGAATTTCCAATGCATATATATGTATCTTAATACCACATAAAGCCACATATCAAGTTTCATCAATATACATTCATAAATAAACGATTTATGACATTTTAATTATTCTCCATAAGAATAACATGGCGGCTGAGTATGCAGGTTTGCTGAAGCAAGGAACACAAAAAATGGGGTTTTATACAAATATCAATATAAACTCATGTAGGTAAAGCCACATACCAAATTTCATTAGTTTATTTTCATAATGAAGGGAGATAACACGTTACTTATTCTCCATAAGAATAACATGGGACTGAGTACGCAGGTTTGCTGCTACGGGAGCCTTTGGTAAAAAATAGTTTTTTTGAGCAAATATCAATGGTCCACAACCAGATGAAGCCGTATACCAAGTTTCGTCAGTATACGTTCACAAATAAGCGAGATATAAAGTTTTTATTTTCCTCCTTAAGAATAACATTAGACAACGTACTGTGTTTAGCACTTTCAATATCTCGGTAACCAATTGACGTAGAGAAATGATCAAAATACCAATTGTGTGTTTTTTAAGCTGAATCCAATGGGGAAAACTAAAATTTGACTATTTCCAAAATTATAGGTACAAAATTCGAAAAACCCATTTTTGGGGTACAAAACCCCCCCAAAATACCCCTTCTGGCTGGTTTTCGAACTTAAAGTCATAAATGTTGCTTTACACGTTTATACAAAATTTCATCAAAATCGGATAATTTTTACGAGAGTTATCGTGCTCACGGACACATATATATATATATATATATATATATATATATATATATATATATATATATATATATATATATATATATATATATATATTAGTTGTAAGCATAATTTGTAATATATAGTAGCCCTAATCACTCAGTTATTTTTAATATATATATATATATATATATATATATATATATATATATATATATATATATATAGATATATATATACATATATATAAATTTGAACGAATAGTGTTTTGGACATCTGGGGACCTCAAAACAAAAAGTTATCATGGTCTCGGGCTTAAGTCTTACCATGAGACCTACGGTAATAGCTTCTTCCCTATAGGGGAAATTCGCTAAAAGTAATAAGAGTTGAAGTAAATTCATATTTTCGTTTGATTTATGTATCTAATCTTTCCGTGAAACATAATGTATTATGAGGAAATAAATAAATACAAGTATATTGTGTTTAAAATCTGGGATAGGTACTTGTTTGATTCACTTTGTCGACTCGTCCGATTTCAGCGAGTATAGTTCTTTGCTTCACCAAAATTTTGAAAGAACGGCTCGCAGGTTTGTTCATCAGTGTTACCTCCAGTTATACAATAAACCACCCTCATTTCAACCTTAGGTGCGCTGAAGCGAATTAAAGGTTTCAGTCAGAGCGCTCCGAGTAATAATTTATTTATTTGTTAGGACTTTATTCTTCGGATGGCAGAGCTTGTGTCATAAATAACTCATGCTCCACTGAAAAAATCAAGATTTTGATCAACAGCGTACTTAGATAAATAACTTCTAATAATTCATGCCTCAACTATAACTTGGCTTTTAATGCTTAGGGAGTAGAGAACAAAATTGATTAAAAAATGAATTTTAAGTAGACAAGTTTGAGTTAGCCAATTCCCTTTTGTATATATATATATATATATATATATATATATATATATATATATATATACAAAAGGGAATTGGCTAACTCAAACTTGTCTACTTAAAATTCATTTTTTAATCAATTTTGTTCTCCCTATATACTATTTCATATATATATATATATATATATATATATATATATATATATATATGAAATAGTATATACCTATATGTAAAATAAAAACAACTAAAGTATAATAATTGTATTTGTAAAACACAGGTGATGTTTGCAAAATCCTGCAAACAAAGATAGTAAATAATTATGCCCCAATTAATTGCAATAATATCGTTCTATTAAAACAAATCTTTCAGTTAACTGTTTTGTAGCCTGACATACATAATTAGGGTGATACAACAGTAAAGTAATATGACAAAAAAACAATATAAGCAGAGTCTTCTAACAGTAAAAACCAACCAGCAACGGACGCCGCGAACATGAAATAACGTAGCGGCAACACCGCACGACCTTGCCACTAGTTATACGCTGCTCCGCTAGGATCGCTAGTGAACGATAAGCCGGCGAAATGCCACAATCCAGCGAATTTCGGTGTTTCTTACACACATGATGGAAACTCAAAAGTGGCAACTTGAGTTAATTTGACTTATTTTGACATTTTAACCTCAAAATTATCGATAAAAATTGTAGCATCGTGTGGAAGATGCCACAATTGGATCACGATGCCACAGTGTGGTTGTGTGCATGTCCATGATGCTACAATTGAGTAAATACAAACACACACACACACACACACACACACACACACACACACACACACACACACACACACACACACACACACACACACACACACACACATATATATATATATATATATATATATATATAGAGAGAGAGAGAGAGAGAGAGAGAAATATATCTATATATATACAGTTTCGAACTAATGGTGTTTTTGGGGTCTGGGGATATTAAAACGAAAAGTTATCATGGTCCCGGGCCTAGGTCTTACCATGCCGACTACGGTAATAGCTTCTTTCCTATAGGGAAATTCGCTAATAAGAATAAAATACCCCAGTAGCAGCAAACCTGCGTACTCAGCGAATTTCCAATGCATAAATATGTATCTTAACACCACATAAAACCAAATACCAAACTTTATCAATACCAGTTACTTGGTAACTTGGTAGTCAAGTAAGTATATGATTAGTATCGTATCCATAAATAAACTATTTATGACAATTTAATTACCCTCCATAAGAATAATATGGCGGCTGAGTACGCAGGTTTGCTGCTAAAGAAACTGTAGGCAAAAAAATTTGTTTAGTGCAGATTCAATATACCACAACGATATGAAGCAATATACCAAGTTTCATCAGGATAAGTTGATAAATAAGCAAGATATACAATTTTTCTTATTCTCCAAAAGAATAACATTGGGCAACGTACTGTGTTTAGCACTTTCAATATCTCTGCAACCATTTGACGTAGAGTAATGGTAAATACACCAAATTGTGCGTACTTTTAAGCTTATTCCAATTGTAAAAAAACTAAAATTTGACTTTTTCAAAAATTGTATGTAAAAGACTCAAAAAAACCATTTTCGGGGTACAAAATACCCCCAAAATACCCCTTCGGATAAGTCGATCTGTCTGGTTTTCAAACTTAAAGTCATAAATGCTGCTTTACTCGTTTGTACCAAAATTCGTCAAAATCTGATTATTTTTACGAGAGTTATCGCGCTCACGGACACACAAACACACACACACACACACACACACACACACACACACACACACACACACACACACACACACACACACACACACACACACACACACACACACACACACACACACACACACACACACATATATATATATATATATATATATATATATATATATATATACAGTTTTGAACGAATGGTATATTTGGCAACTGGGGACCTCAAAATGGTATATTTGGTTTCTGTGTAACGAAAAGTTATCATGTTCCCGGGCCTAGGTCTTACCATGCCGACTACGGTAATAGCTTCTTCCCTATAGGGGAGATTCGCTAAAACAAACAACTTTGTGCCAAAAACAAAACTATGTAAAACCGCGAAACTTACACAATAAGGTAAGTTTTATAGTGATTTTCTGAATTTCAATAGTTTTAGATTTACATAGTGCTATATAGATTTTCATAGTAAATAGTAGTCTTAATATTAGTTTATGTGTAATTATATGTTTTCCTATATGAATAAAATTGCATTTAACTTATAAAGTTAAAGTAATAAATAAACCTTTGATTGGCAAAGATCAGTTTTAAGGTAAATAATGTATATTTCTACATTTACTATCATTTATAAAATATCGTGGTAACCAACTAGTGAGATTAATGACCAATATATAAATTCTGCTTTAATTAAGACTTTGAAAATTAAATTTAAGATGGCAACACAAGGTACATAAACTTGTTAACAAAGTTTCATGAAGACGTAAACAAAGAATGTAAACCAAACCACTTGACGTCGTTAAAATAAACAAGCTGCATAACAAGACTGGAAGGCTTGATGAATGGCTCACCGACCAAACGGGAGGTTTTTGCGCTAAATTGGCGTATCGTGGACTTTCACGTTTGATTTTATAAAACGTAATAACAGGTATTACTGTTTTCCTCATTAATAATTTCAAAACATAATATAGTTTTACAATACAGTTCATATGAATATTCGTTACTTAACTTTATGCATCATTCAGTCATGGCTCCCTAAAAGAAAAAAAACATGACATTTCATCCACGGCGTGTAAAAAGAAAGGTTAGAAAACTTGAATGTAGAATTGTAAAATAATACGTAAAAGTCTAATACTTTAATTTTGTTATTCTCAAACAAATGTTTTAATGTAAGACATTATAGCCATTTATAGATTTTATTTTACGATTCTAGGTTTAAAGGGTAGTTCATATTTATGGTGGCTACATTTTAAAATATTGTAAAAGTGACGTTTTTCAATACAAGCTCAAGTTTAACAACCGAGGCGAAGCCGAGGTCGGAAAATGAGTGAGGATCGAACAGCCACTTTTTAGCCCTTGAGATTAACTATATTTTTCGTCATACTGCACAATATATTATCCTTACTACTTCATAAAACTAAAATTTTACAATTTGTTTACCTTTAAAAGTTGTTTGCCAAAATGGCTTCCACCTTGTTCTTGCTATTTAACAAACAACTGTTACAGATAAATTCAACCTTTGTTTCGTTTGTGTTAGTGTTGGATTAGACTAGCTATAACAATTGACATATCGAGAGCTGTGGACTAGCATTAAACCGACAACAATGTAACAACGAGTTCGCACGCAGCACGCTGACGTGAGGGAAGTGAATTTCCATATACAAACTTGTAAAACTCAAAATCAGTGTAAAAACATACATTTGTCCAATTTTTATTGAAATCTGAAAACATTGATATTTTGGCTGTTCTGATGCTCCTGGTTTCATTTACCTGCAATGCTAGGAATACAATTTTGTACATTATAAGGTTAGGAGAAGGTCCAGTCAGGCTTTAAAGTAGGCGTGAGGTTGCTGGAGATGTTAAAAGTACACCAACAAATGAATAACAGGCTTTTCTAGTGTAAAACCCCCTTAAGACAACGTACTATGTTTGATCAATACACATTTTCCTTAATAACTCGGTAAATGTGTATGCTAGAATGACGAGAGAGGGCTTAAAACTTTCGCCTCTCTAATTCCCATATTTTTACATGCAGTAATTTTACATCTGGGGCTTTTCTGACCCTTTTTGGGCCCAAAAACTCAAAATTTGAAAGATTAATCCCCAAAAAATGGGTTTAGAGTTTTCCGATTGTTTTGCCCAACGAACTTGTCCAACAGATTATAGAAAGGAACGTCCCTACCAAATTTGAAGTAAATCGGACAAAAAATGTGACCACTAGAGTGCATACACATATATATATATATATATATATACACATATATATATATATACATATATATATATATATATATATATATATATATAAAATTTTGAACGACCCCCCAAAACGTGTTCAGGGGGTCACGTTAGGAACTTCTATGGTGGTTCCGGGCTTAAGTTTCACCGTGCGGGTCATGCTAATAGTTCACTTTCCAAAGGAAATTCACTAATGAATTACAATCGATAAAACGAGTTCGCACGCAGCACGCTGACGTGAGGGTAGTGAATTTTCACATAAAAACTTTTAAAACTCAAAATCAGTGTAAAAAAATACATTTGTCCAATTTTTATTGAAATCTGAAAACATCGATTTTTTGGCTGTTCTGATACTCCTGGTTTCATTTACTTGAAAAGCTGGGAATACAATTTTGCACATTATAAGGTTAGTAGAAGGTCCAGACAGGCTTTAAAGTAGGCCTGAGGTTGCTGGGGATGATAAAAGTACTCTAACAAAGGAATAATAGGCTTTTTTAGTGTAAAACCCCCATAAGACAACGTACTGCGTTTAGTCGATACACATTTTCATTAATAACTCTATAAATATTTATGCTAGAATGACGAAAGAGGGCTTAAAACTTTCGCCTCTCTAATTCTCATCTTTTTACATGCATTGATTTTACATCTGGGGCTTTAATGACCCTTTTTGGGCCCAAAAACTCAAAATTTGAAATATTAATCCCCAAAAAAGGGGTTTAGAGTTTCCCGATTGTTTTGCCCAACGAACTTGTCCAACTGATTACAGAAAGGAACGTCCCTACCAAATTTTAAGTAAATCGGACAAAAAATGCGACCGCTAGAGTGCAAACACATATATATATAAAATTTTGAACGACCCCCCAAAACGTGTTCAGGGGGTCACGTTAGGAACTTCTATGGTGGTCCCGGGCTTAAGTTTCACCGTGCGGGTCATGCTAATAGTTCACTTTCCAAAGGAAATTCACTAATAATTGATTACTACTCTCGTTACAATCGATTTACACAAGTTTGTAGTTTCACTACATTGATTTAAACGACAAAACCCAACAGCTGATGACCTCGACACCAGTTGATTCTTTTTTGCCCTAGGGATAAAAAGAAATACTTTAGCCCCGCAACGCATGTGTTAAAAACACCCATTTTTGAAGCAGTATGTCGAAAAGTAAATTTAAACATTTCCAATTCACGATGAATATTACCTTTCATAATTTATCAACAAACCTGATATTCACTGTAACAGCATGAACATGGTGGGTAAATATTGGTTGTTGACTAATCATAAAACAATAATTTGTTTATAAATAATTAGTTTTACATTCTTATTTTAAGTTACATATATGAATGTATCGCACGTTATTTGAATTACATAAGCTGTTATAACTGCCTAAATTTGTGTCTGTAAGGACTTCATTCTTCTGTTGTTAATGTGTTCAAGTGCTTGATGTTTGTTTTATTTTTACGTATAACAAGACTAATGCATGCAACTTGGTATTCGACTTGATTTATTGATTTATTGATTTGGTTTTAATCTGGTTAATTCTACTTGATTATTAAGCCTTATTATTGATTATATCACGCCTACTTTCAAGCCTGACAGGACCTTATCCTAAATCCTAACCTTATAATGAGCAACATTTTTGTCCCAAAATTGCAGTTATATGGTACCAGGAGCATCAGAACAGCCAAAAAAATTAATGTTTTCAGATTTCGATAAAAATTGAAGCACATGTATGTTTTAACACTGATTTTTATTTTTTTAGTTTTTTATGTGAAAATTCACTTCCCTCACGTCAGCGTGCTGCGTGCAAACTTGTTTTAAATTGGTTAGCATTATTCGTATTTTTTTAAAAAGATAATACCCCATACAGGAGGTTAAAATATTACAGTTATAGATAAGCTCAAATCTATTTTAGAGTATATGTGCGTTAACTGAATAAAATCTTTGTTCGTAAAACATTGGAATATGGAATGTTAACTACCTATTTCATAATGCCGAATTCAATCCTCAAACGATTGGCCTGATGTCGGTTAGGTTCTGGAATCAGAATTAAATGTTCTGTTCGAGCATTGCTTTTAGCTGGTTGTAACAGGCTAAATTGATGTAATTTAAACATGATAAATATGTTCCGTTTCTTAATTACAAACAGACAATATTTTTAATGAGGTCGAATACAATGTTTTTTTTAGCTTTAAATAGCGCATGCAAACATGATTTGTTGCCTTTGATGCATTTAAGAATGATTTGTTTTGAGGTAAGGCCTCTTTAAAACGTCAAAAATCACTTTTAACAAAATATGACAGGAAATACGGTCGGTTATATAGTTTGGGATGTACAAATCATTTCTAGAGTAGTTGCTAACAAGCATTTTTTAGCGAATTTCCCCTATAGGGAAGAAGCTATTACCGTATGTATCATGGTTAGACTTAAGCCCGAGACAATGATAACTTTTCATTTTGAGGTCCCCAGATGCCAAAAACATCATTCGTTCAATTTTTTATATATATATATATATATATATATGTGTGTGTGTGTGTGTGTGTGTGTGTGTGTGTGTGTGTGTGTGTGTGTGTGTGTGTGTGTGTCCGTGAATGCGATAACTTGAGTAAAAAACGTCGGATTTCGATGAAATTTGGTACAAATGTGTGAAGTACCATTTATTTTAACGAGTTCGAAAACCAGATGAATCGCAACATCCGAAGGGGGGTTTTGTACCCCAAAAATGGGTTTTTTGGGGTTTCCACATGCAATTTTTATTTAAAACAAATTTTAACTTTTACCATTGAACTCAGCTTAAAAAAACAAACAATTTTGTATTTTGATCATTTTTCTATGTCGATTGGTTACCGAGATATGGAAAGTGCTAAACACAGTACGTTGTCTAATGTTATTCTTATGGAGAAAAAGAAAAAATTGTATATCTCGCTTATTTATGAACATTAACTGACGAAATTCGGTATATGGCTTCATCTGGTTTTGGTTTATTGTTTGCACAAAAAAAATATGTTTCGCCTATGGTTCCTGTAGCAGCAAACCTAGGTACTTGGTCCCCATGTTATTCTTATGGTAAATACTTAAAAAGTTATATGTCGCTTATTTATGAATGTATATGGATGAAACTTGGTATGTAACTTCAGTAAGATGAGTTCTATTAATATTTGCATAAAAGCCCATTATTTTGTGTGCCTTGTTGCAGCAAACCTGCGTACTCATCCCCAATGTTATTCTTATGGAGATTAATTGATAGTCTATTTTAAATATTGTTTGCTTGTAAATATATTTATTATGAATCCAGTTAAGTGTTTTAATGTGTTATGTTATATATTCATTGGAAATTCGCTGAGTATGCAGGTTTGCTGTGACGGGGTATTTAATTTTATTATTCCAGCACAAGTGGTTTTTGTTCATGTAATTTTGTTAATAATTTGAGTAAATCCCAGTTTACTCATATTTCAAAACGTTCACAAATGTTTAAAACTGAAATAAATATCTGTATAAACGCTTTCGAAATATAAATGGCAATTAGGCCTACATTATCATATCTAGAATGTGGCTTGAAAGCAATTTGTTCGACCATATAAAAGCGACATAGCTAACAGATAGAATTACACTACGTTGGGATATGATGGAAATATCATAACTTTCAAAGATTTTACGTTACACCTCCATGAACTAACCAAATGGGATCCCACAGTAGATCAATACAGAACATACATAAACAGATACAGATACAGACACAGCTACAGTTGTATTAGATAAACATGGATTAAAAATGTGACATAGTCAAATTAAAAAGAGTAACAAATTGGTATTTACTAATTTAATTGATTATTCGCTGCAAACATTTACCTTCATTTTATTCAACGTTTTTCTCATTTAATTTAAATTTTCAACCTACATTATAATGTACTCTAGGAATGTGCATATTTAAAATGTATGTTTTACAACTCAGTAAAAACATGTTCATGTTACTTGTAAAACAAGTAGTAAACTTTTAAATAATGCTATGATGTATCTTTATTGTTGTAAAACAATCTTGTATATATGTTGCTTCCAAATAATTTGGTTTTAAAATTATATAATGGGACCTAATATTTCTTTAACTTTAACATTTACGTAAAGGCAATCGATAAATAAATAAGAATATTCAAAAAAGAGTAAATCATATTTTACTTCTTCATATAGATTCCACCCAACAAACTCTCTAGTAAATGTTCTTTGTTCCCCACACATCCTCTGGTAGAACCTTTCTGGTTTGTGGTCTCCATAAAAACAATGAATGCGTGGTGATAAATTTTAACTCCCTCTATCCGCTCTGAAACACGCATTTGTGGCATGCATGAATTATCGAAGTATTTTACATATTTTCTTTCACCTCACACTGTAATTTTACACGTGATTTACATTTTTATTTCCAAAAACTCAATTGCTGTTCTCTTAACAAGCAGTAAATCTCTGATTTTATATTTATTACCTAACAAAAACTCTGTTTAGGATTTGTAATAATTTAAGGGTTTTATATATATATATATATATATATATATATATTATTATCTTAACTATAAAAACATCAAAGAAGTAACGTAAAACATTCTTGTGTTAAAATATTATAGGCTTTTAAAATATACCCTGTATTGCGTCCTGTATAATTTTTTCCTCGAATGTTTGAATTAAAATATTTATTGCAAGTAATAAACAGGTAGTAACCTACGTAGGGAATCATTTGCAGCTTTGCAACTGCTTCTAGGACTATAAAACTCTTGGCTATTTTATGTCGACTTCATTTTATCTGAGCGTGTACTTGTACTTACCTTTGAGTTTTTAAAATGTTTTAGGCTCTCATGTCTCCCTCCAATCATATTACATAACCATTTATACTTGCCTTTGCAATGTATTATAATAAATCGTAATACATTATTCTAATATTGTAAGATTTTGATCGTATTTTTGATAAAATATGTTTGATTATTGGAGAAGCTAGATGATTCAGGGTCAGAGTGAAAAGCTATAGAATATCAGTACGGGTCAATTATACGAAGTACATGTATGAATTTTGAGCTAGAACTGGATCATTGGTTAATTACAAAAACAAATGTTCACCCATAAATTGATACAGCCAAACTGACTGTAATAGTAATAATAATCTTTATCTCATCTAAGCTTTATTATTAAGCCAAACACAGTTTCACAAGAAGATAATTGAGACGTGCAGTATTTGAATCCATTAAATAAAACGATCTTAAATATATTTTATTATTGAAAAAAAAAACTATTAGTCGCTTTAACAAGATAATGAAACATTGATGTTATTTATAACATGTTCCGTTATCAAATACATTACCTAGCTTTAACCAAGAAACAACTGTTGAAAAATATAGTGTAATCTTAGATCAGATTTTCACTATTGATACTATAAAAGTAGCATGTTGTAGTATGTGTAGGCTTTCTCGGCCCGAAGATCCACTCCTACAGTTTATTTCCGAGTTAGTCAGTGTAGAGGTTACTGGAGTTGGTTGCCGAGTATTGGATATACTGTATCACCATTTAGAGTTATAGAGTTACAGACTTTTTATACAAATTTTGCAACAAAAAAAAACTTTAAATGAACAATTCATAAATTTAAAAATATCTTGCAATTTTGCAGCCAGTTACGGTTATAGAGCGATAAGCGTAGTAATCCGAGGTAGTAAGGAGCGATAAGGCTTCCTAATTGTGTCATTCCACCCTCACTAATGATATTGCTCTAAAAGGAACATGGTAGTAATTTGAATGCTCTTTGTTCTCCAGATCAAACTGGTACACTAATTTGAAGGTCTATAATTGTGCCATGAAGATTTTTGTTCAGAGGAAAAATGCAAAATGACCAATCAACAATTACAATCAAAGTAGTATTTGTTGTAATTAGTATTATCTTCATATTTAAGCAATATTTCAGGTGATTTATCCTTCCTAAATCTTTTATGTTTTTTCCTTGTATATTATTTGTGTTACTTAACTTAACAAATATGACATAAATGTACACTATAAACCCCAAAATGATTAGAAATAGCATATTGAAATATATCACCATTTAAAGAAAACTCTTGAAAAAAACTATTAACTAGTATTCATTGTATATAACTCAATGACTCTATATACAATGCTATATTTTTCTATTGTTAAGTGAAGTTGTTTTTGAGTTTATATTCTTACACTATTAACTGAAAACTATACAGGTAAAACTTCACCTATTAAAAATAGCTCAATGTGTTTGTAACATTTTTCTTTTAATAAATGGACAAAATACTTTGTGTTTGGTAAATGATTCAAAAAGAGTTAATCAGAACCGTTGTTAAAACATTGATTTTTTGGGGTTTTAAATTTATAACAATATATTTGATTATTGGTTGACATTAAAAACTCACAGGCGCATGAAATACAAAATAAATAGTTATTTAAATTTAAACTGAAGTCTACATTTTTAAGGTCGTTTTTAATAGATAATTTAAAACAATACTATTCATTTATATACAAAACCAAAAGCTTTAACAGGACTTTGGTTTGAAATGCGATTCGGACGAACTGACATTATCAAAGTAAACTTTAAAACAATGCTATTATGAATTGAAATAACAAGATGAGAGGTGAACTTACAAAGACCTCAGTGCATTATTTAGGTATGTATAATCAATGACGGAATGATACAAGTGAAATAAAAATGCAATACAAACAAGTGTATAAAAAGCTTATGGTATGAAACAATAATATATGTTATACAGTTTTCTAATTTAAAACTGTGTTGAACATGAACATACTACAACACGATTACGTTATGAGACGTTTCAAAGTTAATATTTGCAGTACATTTAGTAATAGTAGGCATTAACTATGAATCAGTTTGGAATTACAGAAATTATATGGAGGTTAATTAAAGTATACTCCTCTTCTGTGAGCTGGTATTCAAATTTATTTTGGTTTTTCGGTATTGAGAGTTTTACACAGTATTCTATACGTACATGTAGTTATATTTTATAGAACATTTTGATTATGTTTTACTCTACATTTGTATTAAATAAAGCAAAGAATTATTCTGGAATAAAATGTCTACCAATAAAGGAAAAACTACTATTTCATAAAAATTAAATTAAATTTTGGATTATGATATTGTATGTCAGTTATTGTTATACAATTTTTTGAATTAACTCTGACGTTTCAAATATCATGTCAACTTTTCCAAATATAAAGCCATGGGTGATAATATCATTGTGAAAAATCTAATTAGATCAATGGAAATATAAGTTCTGATATATAAATAAAAATAAAAATTGCTCATGTTTTTCCTATAACGAGTAGATTAATGGACTTCTGACGGCTCTCCTACTACTAACCTAAAAGGGCTTTAACCACTAATGGCTTATGTCCGGTATAGTGCTTGTGTTATGTTCGTGCCTATTATAGATAAAGCTAATTACACCACTCTCCCCCTCCCCATTAATATGTTCTTATAGAGTAAGCGTGTACTTAATATAAACGAATGTTTAATGTTTATTACTATGAAAAGCTAATAAGTGTAAACCTAATTCCAATATTGTGTAAGCGATAAACATACAGAGATTATTAAGTAATAAACATATAGGCAAATACATAGGCATATTAAATCCCAAATAATCTCAGGCAGAACTAGCCAAAAAACAAAAAAACAAATATTAAGTTTGTTTTTTATTTACCCTTTAGTTTCTGTAATTTAAGTTTATATACAAAAAATAGTTAAAGGGTTTCTTTTAGGAGTTCTTACTTGAATTTTTCATTGCAAAGCTTGCTCATTGAAACGGCTCAAATTTTCAATAACTTCTTTTGTAACGTTGCGTCTCTGATAAATAACAACTCTGAGGCTGAGGGTCACAATTACACTCCCCCTCCTTATAGAGTTGAAACAACGTTTGGTAAACTCCAACAGGTCTCTGAGGATGCCTTGCGAAAAAAGTTGAGTTTTATGCATTAAACAAATTTTGCGGAATCGATGATATAAGTGTGGCTGTGCTAAATGAATGTAGCGATTTTGTTATGAAGCCACTACTACACATCATAAACTCTTCACTGTCATCAAGAATTTTCCTGGAGGGATGTAAGGTAGCTAACGTTAAGCCTTTTTTAAGAGAGGTGACCATATGGACATCAACAACTATCGTTCGATCTCAATCCTACCAGAATCTTCAAAACTAATGAAAGTGTTGCATGTGATCAATTAATATCCCATTTGGATATCAATAATATAATGGGTCATCACCAGTTTCGGTTTAGGAGGGGAAAATCCACGAAATTGATTCTAATTGAATTTCTAAATGACCATTCAGACTCTTGAGGCTGGAGAATCTGTCCTGGGGTGTTTTGCGGACCTGACCAAGGCTTTTGATTGTGTGAACATCCCATTGTTGCTAAAGAAACTTAAAAACATCGTCGTTAAAGATACAGCCTTGGAGTGGTTCCGATCATACCTCAGAAGTAGGCTCCAGTATGCAGAAATCAGATTCGAACAAAAAATAAATTTGTTAGGTCAGACCTTTAATATGTTACAGCCGGCGTCCCCCAAGGATCAGTTCTTGGTCTTGTTCTTTTTTATCTTTATCAATGACATTTCTGCAATAATTTCACACAATAACCTTATCCAATTTTCAGATACCACCCATTTTAATAAATCAAAAAAACCCGCTTTCTTGGAAATTAAGTCACTCATTAAAGGCAACGAAATGGGACAGTTTTTTAATTATTTTCTTTAACTAAACCCCTCAAAAACAGGTTTAATATGCATTAAAAAATATATAAATGTAATGCCTTTCCTAACCTTACTGTTGGTGATCATGATTTGGAAATAAAAACCTCTGAAGTGTTTATGGGAGTGAGACTGAACAGTGCACTCTGCTAGGATCATCTGGTGAGTGATGTTGAGGCCAAGCTTGCAAAGGGGCTGTATGTTATGAGAATGATCAGCAAATTAGGTAACCGCCAATTAGCCCAAAATTTGCCCCAACCGCCAATTGGCCAATTTACCAATTTAGATCTAGAGTAGTCTATTTCAGCCTTTTCGAGTCACACATCACATACTCGATCGTCCTCTGGGGTAGCTGTGTGGGACACTTGAACAAATTTTCATATGGCAAAAAAAGGACATAAGGGTAACCATGGGTCTTAAACACAATAGTCACTGCCAGGACGCCTTTAAGAACCTTGACATTCTTACCCTTCCGTCCCTTTTTGTTTTTGAATAAATTTTGCATATTAAAAGATGTAATCTGATTGTTGACAACAGTAATAAACATAGATACGACATAATGAATAAGAATCTGTTTGCAAAACAGTTCAGACTGGCTTTGTACGAGAAGAAACCTTACTATATAGGCCAGACATTTTTCCAGGTGCTTCCAGCTCAATAAAAAGTATTCAGAGCTTCATTAAATTCAAGACTATGCTTAATGAATTTGTAATGGAAAGATGCCTATACTCGATTAATGAAATCTGGGCTATCTCTCATCCCAATCCAACTTAACCTAAACTAACATCCTAATCAACTAACTCAATGCCCTTCTGGCACTCTTTCTCTCTCTTGGCTCGTTTTGAGTCCTCTTATTTTCTGCTTGCTTGTAATTTTCATTTTTTTTTTGCTTTCTGCAAACTTTAATTTTTCTTTTTTTTCTGTCTGCTAACTCAATTTTCACCTTTGCTTCGCCTTCTTGGTATCTTTTTACCATAACTACCCCGTGACCTAACCCTGTTGGGCACGTTTGACACGTTCATCACACTGCCAGGAGCATATTGGACAAGAAACGTAAGTAAGAAAGTAAGTGAACACGTGTTTTGAGTTAGTTTAACTTGTTCTGTACGGTGGTACCACAACTAATAAAATAAATTAGAAGAAATCACCAATTAAATGTTAGATTTTATGGTCTTGAATTTTTTTAGCATTTATGGGTGAATGTAAGCTTTATAATTACTCCGCCCAATTACCGAGTTTTATGAAGTATTAAGAAAGTATGGCCTACCGACAAAAATACCCTTGAGAAATAATATACAACAAATTGTCGCGAGTGTAAAAATAAAACATTATACATACCGCAAGATAGAATAAAATACAAAGTTGTATACTGTATTATAATACAGGGCAATATTTAAATGCAAATGTAAGAATTGTAAAATGTTGTGTAGTTTTTCTCTGAGCCTTTGTTGTACTAAAGGACGTTATTCGCAACTCGAGTGGCTGGTATAATATCTCCGGACTTGTATGTTCAAATCACCACTGTTTCTGTTATTTCCTGTGCCAAAAGAGAATTTCATTTTCAGACGAAACAGTAAGAATATTCTAACATTCAGTTATTTATCTTCATGAAGTCCAGTTTGGGTTATTTCATATTAATGTTATTTGATTAATACAGGAATAATGCACAGTTTGAACTTTTATTTAAATGAGTTTTTTTTTCAGATTAAGAATATTTAAACTAGGGGATAAAATAAGGTAATATCAATTTAGCTTGCAGTCTTGGCAATTCTTTATTAACACTATGATGTAAAAATAAGCCTGGGTAATTATTTATCCTGGTAAACAAAATCACTATTTTATGTAATAAAATGTTATTCACACAAATATAAATTTTGTTCCGCATTTTAACAATGTCTAGTGGCTAAATTAATAACAAATTGATAATTGACTAATAATGTTTTGTAATATAAAACATAATAATAATAACTATGCTGAAGTGACCAAATAAAACTATTTAAAGAATGTTTTAATTGCGTTTTTTTACTGCATGAAACTATAAGTCAAAGCTACAAATTTGTATAACTTAAAGAGGGTGTCATGACATACCAACATAGGATTTTCGCTATTATAATTATTTTAGTTCACATTTTTTTGAACCGTTTGTTTAGTAGAAAAATATTAATATGACACATACCTAGCCAAAACCATAAAATGAATTCTTTTTTAATCCACTATATTTAACTCTATTTTCCTTTTATGATTAAAGAAAAACATCATTTTATAAAATTGCATCCGATAAAAGTAGTCTTATAAATCCTGTAAAACACAATTTAAGCATAAAACAGAGTTAACCCCTCTTAAGTCTTCCAATATCAAGCATTCCCCATGAGCACATCAGTAATGCTTGGAAAAAATAACGTGACATTTATTTAAAAGAGCACGAGAAAGCAACAAAAGCAATGGGTATTTACCGTTACTGTTACAATAAAGAAAAAGTGTGTTCGGTTGTCGGTAAAAACGCTGTAAATGAAAACACAAATGAGTTGTAAACCGTAACAAAACACATGTTGAAGGCGCAGCTGAGGTTAAATGCTGTATAATTGCCTTTGTTATTTACGGCCACTACCAGCCAGAAGCATTTTACTGCAATTATGTGACTTGATTACAAATGGTCCTTTGTAACTGTGGATTAGCCACGGCTAAATGTATAAACAGCATATATTTGCACACGATTGGTAAGTAACGGGAAATACATATCATCGGTAGCTTTAAAAAACGAGCCAAAGACTGAATGGTAACCAAATTATAATATAAAAAAAAGGTACTAATAATAAGTGAAGATGCGAGCCGTTCCTAATTTACAATTTACATCACGCTCTAGACTGGTTGCATACATTCGGCAGGTAGCACGGTTAGATATACGCTACCCTGCTAGAGGTATGGTGTTAATAGGCTAACATGACGTTAACCTGTTTCATAAATTAGGTATCTTAACATTAAATAATTAAAACGTGATGAAGAAAGCTTAAAATGATCAACGGTTTTTGAAACGTCAGATATCAGTAGCTAAACAGAACTGCACGGCGGATGAGTGTCACTCTGGTTGCGGGTGTGAAGATAATGTGCTCATTTAAGGCCCTAATCTAGATCTGTTGCTCCGCCTTTTATATTTTGAACGGTAAACACGATACAACACATCTGATAAAGATAACTATCACCCAGTTGTTAATGAGAGACTGTAAAAACAATTAGTATTGATTAACCGTACAACAAGTAAACACTTACACTGTATATTGTTAATGAGTTTAGTTGTTTTCTTTATGTAAATTTACTCATAGTAATATAGTTAGACTTTCAATACTATAAGTTTATTCAGTATTAGGAATACAATAAATTGTTTGGCGTTATGGAATTTCTTGAGCAGCATGATAACGTGATGTTACATTTAAACAAAATACGTCACACAAAATACAAATAAAAGATGGTACGATACCTTTATGTGTATTTAGCTTTCTGAATGGAAGTACAGTGAAAGTGTAAATATATTTATTAGTATTGTGAGATATAATTTATTGTATTCTGTTTGATTTTACTTTTATTGTTATTTCGTTCTTATTTTTCGTTTAAACGAATTGGGGATTAAGAGGAGCAATTTTCTTTGCAATTTTACAGTTTAGAATTAAATTTCTTTACCCTAAAAGGATTTTTTTGGAATATGAAGTTTACTAATGTTATTAAAAGACAATCATAATTTGATATTACATTTTTTTATGTTTTTCACCAATATATTTCTTGCATAAGACGTGTGAAAACAAATACAAACAGAAATTAAATGGCTAGACTCATAACAGCTTACTAAGGTGTGTTCAGAATATCCAAAGAAATGGCCGTTATATACCGTAATGTAAAAATGTAAATATTTGTATACAAATAAAGTACCGTAACATTTTTCTTAAAAAAATAACCAAAATCCTTTAATTCTCCGACCAAAGGCATAATATAACTACAACATGTTGTTCAATCCCAAGGTAATGTACCTAACAAATCGTGTTTTAATCATTTGTTATGTTATTATAATGTTAGCTGATGCTAGAGTCGTTCAACTTTGCAAAAGACAAGCAAAGCAATTCGAAACTTGATTCATAGGACTATAGTCTGAACAAGCCATGCCCGGCGCCAGATTTCCCCTTGTGTCGTCTAATATGGGAATCATGTTCTGTTGTCGAGGGATCGTTGTACAGATTTAATGACCCGCAAAATTATTACTTCTAAGATTGGTGCCATAAACTGTTTCATAGCTTACTTGGGAATGACCTCCAGGAAACATTATGAGTTTTTATTTTTGTGTATCTTAAACTTCATGTTAGAGGTTTTATTTGTATTATTGGTATTTAAAAACATACATGTTCATGCAATTGGAAACACTTATTGTGCAGTTATTTGTCGAATTCTAGTTAAATCAAAACACAAGTAATATTTATATAACTATTCTTCGTAATACAGTTATTTTTGTATACGAATTATATTTATATTAATTATTACTCTATACAAGAAACTGCAATACGCTGATAATATTGTATAGGCTAACTTGCACAATAAATATTTGCAGAATTATATCTGCTTTAATAGTAAACACAATAGTATTCTAACTGAACCTGCGGTCGTATTGAGCTACAGTCGTCTTTAGTCATTGGGACAGATAACTTTGGCCAAGATTTAGTTGATGTTTCGTAGCTAAGCTACACATTTCATCTAACTACTATACAATTTAAATTTTAATTCCACCCACCTCAAAGAATGTAGTAGGGAAAATATAGCTCAAATAGCGATTTTTTAATAGTTCAGTACAAATGAAACAAATATTTTTGCTATCGCTAGTGAGATGTCACGGTTTAAAACGTAAAAAAACTTGTTTAAATAATATACTTTCAAGTAGCCATTTGCTAATAGCTCTGATACACAATTTAAGTAATGTATAACGTAGTAACAATGTAAAATAGTTTTTGTTTCACTAAATCAAAATTCTTGTTTACTTCTCTAGATGAAATCAAAGTCAAACGGAGCAGTGATTTCCCACATTGACTTATCACCAATCTCATCTGGTCTGGTCTGGAGCCAAATAAAGGGGGAAGGACTTATTGGGTCTATTTTATTTATGTCTTTGGTTTAACTACTTTAGTTGATCGTTTTGTTTGTTATACACTTCTGTAATATATTTTAATAAAATAAAAAGCATAGTAATATACAAATATTAAGAGAAATTCTATATAAATTATAAAACATATAGTAAATTACCAATATGATTTGAGTTTTAAGTTTAGCTTGGGTTGGGCTTGGCTTGGGTTAATATTTAGATTGTTTCATGCCTCTCAAATGAGCGCAATTAGTTCGTCATATAAACATATTTATTCAACAATTTTTTAATAGATCACTTTCACGAGTAGTTTATGCCTTCGGGACATTGGGTTTTAAAATAAATAGTATTTTTATTAGTACATACAATATTCCTTACAATTTGTTTTTTTTACTGCTTATACAAACAGGTTGGCTTTTGAAATTGGTTAAAAATAACCTTATTATATTAAATTATTTTTAAATTACTTTTATAAAAATGAGGTGGTGTCCGTCTGTCTATCTATTGTTCCATCACGCCAAGACAATTGCACCAATTCCGCTGAAAATTTGCACAAATATAGTCAGTCTATGTAACTAGGAGTGTCATAGGCCTATAGCCGTTTAGAAATGTCCTCAGGGGTCTACCTAAGGGAATTCCAAGACCCCATGTTATTCATACGGAGGAGAGTTTTATTTGGTTTATATCACATGTGTTTGTTTCTTAATTAAATTAATTATAAACAGCTGTTATAAGGAGTATATCCAACTACATACTGTCATTTTTTTTTACAATTTTCCTACTCTGAATTTTTACCCCGTTGCACGGGCAAAGCAGCTAGTTTGTGTATAAAGTAAAGTAAAGGGTGGAATATCGGTGGAAGGTTGGTTCTTTACGGTATAGTAAACGTCATACACACAAAAGCTCTTAGGTGGAAATGGGGTCAGGAAACTGTAATAAAAGTAAAGAAAGAAGAAAGAGGAATGTTCGGGAATGTTTGAATATATAAACCTTTTTGTTATTAACTGTCTTGTAAAATTGTCAGCTGATAATTACTATCTCAATTTTTCTTCATATTTTTATACTGCTTACTTACATTATACTCAAATAAAATCAAAATGTTCATCTAGAAGAAAAGTTGTGTTTTTACTGGTACTTTTTAAACTAAGTTATTTTATTATTTTATTTCAATCGTCCTCCGTTACTCACAATAAACAAGGAATATTATTACTCTTTTTTTATTGTGTTATGATTTTCAGAGATTAAATTATAATAATAACTGATAATCTTGAATATAATAGTTATTGGTAGAATTTTTCCATTTCATGGCTCCATAGAATATATAAATTAACCGAAAAAAATTCTCAACTGCATAGTTAACCAATTTGCCACTCACTAAAGTTACAGACGTACAATTGTTAGCCATTTTGATCTCCCACCCCTTAGTAATAGCGTAGAAAATTAGTATTTTGAAAACAATGCTTTTGTAATAAATAAGTTTAAATTACATTCATAATCAAATTAGGGGTCCTACTATTTGCTACGATGTGCGCCATAGTTAGCATAGTAGACTTATTTGATATGACGTCACGAAACGAGTGTCAAAGCCAAAAGAGAACGTAGTAACTTTATTTGTTAATTCGAGGTAACTCTTAAAAGTTTTTTTTAGATGTTTTAAGTTATAACCGGTGTGATTATTTTTTCTGTAGTTACTCTATATCAAGTTTGTCAGCATTGTTATGCGCTGTACTAAAAACAAATAAAGAACCCTGCACGACGCTTTACCATTAGCTGTCATGAAGGGAAAATAATAATTGATTATTATTAATGGTTTAATCTTTTATCGTGTAATGGGATGCTCTTACATTCGACAGTATGAGGAAATGATGGTTTCTTCTTACTATAGGACACAACATTGATGGGAAAATATATGCATAATCAACCAGCCCCAGGAAAGAAGGCCTGAGAATATTATTGTTAACCTAAGATTATACATATAAAAAATATGTTATGTACTTTCCCTTAAAAAAATACCAAGATGGTCATATGTTATCTCTGCATAACTGTTTTTAGCAGATGAACTGGTAATAAAACAAAATACCCCCGTTGCAGCAATCTGCATCCTCAGGGAATTTCAAGAGGTACTTCACTAAGTTATGAAGCCACTTAACAACTTTAATTAAAGAATATTCATAAATATACGAAAAATGGCATTTTATTTATTCCCCATGAGAAAACTATTAGGACTGAGTCTGCAGGTTTGCTGCCTCAAGGACCACTAAATCTGGTTTTTATGCAAATACCAATGGATCACCTCCAGATGAAGCAACATACCAAGTTTTATCAATTTATGCTCATAAACAAGCAAGATGTGACGTTTATTATTCTCCATAAGAATAACATTATAGCTGCTGAGTACGCAGGTTTGCTGGCATGGGGACCACAAAAAATGAGTTTTGTATGCAAATAGCATTAAAACCCAACTATATAAAGCCAAATACCAAGTTTCATTAATATATGTTCATTAATATGCGAGATATGCAGTTTTACTTATTCTCCTTAAGATTAACATTGGACAACGTTCTGTGTTTAATACTCTCGAAATCTCGGTAACCAATTGACGTAGAGCGATGATCGAAATACTATTTTTTTAAAAGCTGAATTTAATGGTGTAAACTAAATTTTGGATTTAGAAAGAATTATATGTAAAGAGTTCAAAAAACCCATTTTTTGGGTACAAACCCACCCCCCAAGTAGGTTTTTTGGATGTTCTCCACAACGAATCAACCTAGGTTAATAATTCAAAAAACTATATTATTTGTCTTTCAAGCTCTATAACATAGTCAAAACCAAAATTAAGTTTTTTTTTAATTTTAGGGTGAAAAATGCAAAAAACTCCAAATTTAATTGAAATCGGACGTTTTTTTACTCAAGTTATCGCATTCATGGACACACACACACACACACACACACACACACACACAAACACACACACACACACACACACACACACACACACACACACACACACACACACACACACACATAAATTCGGACGAATAGTGTTTTTGACATCTGGGGACCTCAAAACAAAAAGTTATCATGGTCTCAGGCTTAAGCCTTACCATGAGACCTACGGTAATAGCTTCTTAACTATAGTGGAAATTCGCTAAAAACGAAATTCCTAAGCTAATTGAATGAAGCAAGCGAAGCGAGTTGAATTCATACTCGTGTTTAGTCACTCTCTTGTTACGCTAACTCCTTTTTAACGGTTTAACGAATTGCTTTGAAATTATCAGTGTAGCTCTTAATTGTAAAAAGGGTGGTAATAAACAATAATTGGATTATTATTTTGGTATATTTATATTTTTTTCAATTTTTCGGAAATATTCAGATGTGTCTTGGGGTGGGTAGTAGGTGGTAAGCAAACAGCCGCTCAACTGATTTTGCAGTCAAACAGACTACGGCCGGATGTTGACAATAGCAGCTAACCAAAACAACTGATATGTCTTCTGTAGTTTGTGGTCTCCTGGCCGGCAGTGGCCGGTCAGTTCAATAGTTCGGTTAATGGCATTTGCGAATAAATAAGTTATGAATCAAGAATTTTTAATAGAATCATTCCACATTTATTCTTTTTAACACAATCAAAATTATGTTTTCAGTATTATAGTGAAAGTACCTATACGATGTAATGGAAGTTGTAGGCCATATGGAAAGGTTTCACAGTTTGTGTCTACTCGGTTACGACTTTAACCTATGTAAGGTACGGTACGATGTAAACTATGGTTCAATAGATCTACAGCTTTGAAAAATTCTGATAGTCTATCACACAAACATTCCAAACTGTCTCCTTTTACAATAATATGGGTTAATTTTTAAGATATAATTTTCAGTAAGTAGTTCGGTAAGTTTGCGTTAGCTCTATTTGCGTACTTATTTATGATTCTTTTTTTTGCAGTGGATAGGGTTTGGCCTTACCTACATCTTACTCTTCCTCCCGTTTTTACATGTATTTTTGAAATTTCAGGGGATATTCCCCCAGGATACGCCCCTGTTACATGTTGGGTATTGTTTATGGAAAATTTGGTCAGGCCTAGGCGTAGTCTAATGTTATACATATCTAATTATTATGACTTTCTTATTGTTTGAATAACTTAAGTCATGACTTTGACACTAAAAGAAACTGTGAAATGTAAAAAATCAATCCTAGCCAACAACAATACTAAAGTCGCCAAACAGCCTGGAGGCTAATGTATCGTTGTTCTATGCCTACGCTGTGGGTTAAAATTGTTACTTAAATCCTTATAGGGCCTATTTCAGTAAAAGATATAGATTTCTAACCTACTAAATTTCATTTTTTTTAAGCGCCTAGGTAGGTTATTCATAGGTTAGTTATTTTAAACACAGTTTCATATTTAACTTTTCTTCATTTGTTATTCTGACAATAAATTAAAAGAGAAGATTCTTAACTTTCATGTTTTATATAAAAAATTACCTCGTAGCAGTAACGGATCAATATAGCCTAATTGTAGTTATAATTTAAACACAATTTTGTTCGTGAGACTTGTAAGTGCTGATATCTTGTCCTCAAAAATCGTAGTGTCAGTAATTTTGGTTAAATTGGAAGTGTTTGGCGCCATTGGAAAAACGCCATTAGTTGTTATTGTTTTTCATAACAATTATTTTTTTTTAATCAGCTGTCATGTCATGTGTTCAAGTGACATTTTGGATTTTTGCAAAACTCAAATTCTGCTTTTCAATTCATATATCGTATAAAGTCATAAAAACAGTCATAGGTTAGTGTTATCCTACCATAGTTTCATAGCTATATTAATTTGCGATTTTGACATTACATTAATGTTTGATAATACGGAAGGCAATGGCAGATTCTTGAAAGTAACACTGACTACAGTTATGCCTTAGTAGGTTCGAAGTAAGTAGGCTTTAGAGACTTACTCAAATTTTTGCCCATAGTCTTCTATGGTAACCCCAGGACTCTGAGCCGGAAATATCCCACCCCTCATAGTCCTGGGTTACCCCTATTATATTCTCTTAAACTTAACTCTATTTAAAACAAATTTTAAACAATGGTTATTCTGAGAGGTATGTTTATATGTTGTAAGTATTTATTTTTTTCAGGGTGTACAAATTTTGGTTATTCACCTAATTTACTAGACTCTACAACGAACTGGAATGTGGTAGACCAGTTGAAGTATTAATGTGGGCCTAGATGAGGTTTGGTTAGTTACTTGTATTCAATTAATCTGCGACACGTTACATATATGATAATGTTTGTTTGGATTTCAACCAACGAGCATACTTTCACATTTGGCCCAGGTCTTACCGGATACTGCACTAGCTTTTTTCCTGGCAATAATTTGACCCATAGTTATTGCCTGGTTCTCAAAAGTGGCATTCACTCAAGTTGTGCATTAGTAGGCCAGAAGTAAGTGAGCTTTAAAGACTTGTTCAAATATATGCCTATTGCCTATAGCCTATTTATATCCACTTCAAATTAACAATAAAGAATTCAAAGACAAACTTTTTACACAATGACTATTCTGAGAGGAATGTTAATGTGGTAAGTAGTTCTTTTTCAGGACGAAAAAATTTCGGTTCTTCACCTAATATAGGCCTACTAGATTCAACAATAAACTGGAATGGGGTAGGCTAGTCGAAGTATTAATGTGAACCTAGGTGAGTTTACGTAAATTACTTTTAATTAATTAATCCAGCACCTATACTGCCTATTATAGTGGTATTACAAATCCTCGCTTCATCCTATTACAGGACATAGGAGCGTATACCTAGTTAATATATAAGATTGTAGTTATCGTACTTTACATTTATTTCTTAGAGCATGTGCATTTTGTGGATGAAATAGCCATTAGGTAATAATATTATAATTGTATTGTACAAGAACACAACTTTATTTTTTTATTGTTTTAATGCGTTGTATGCATTATTATGCCTCAGTCTCATAGTTATTAATATAGAAGTACAAGACAACGTCGAACTAAAAAGTTGGCCTTTTAGTTATATATAGAAAGAATTGTGTTAAACAATGTAGTTATTTTTGACGATTCTGTGTTCAAACAGCTGACTTTAACAGTAAAATGAATTGTAAAACCGTGATGTGTTTACTTATACAAAATTACTAGACTATGAAATATCAGATCATTTTTGTTAAAGTTTAATATGGTTATTTGCATGGTGATGAAAAGTATCGTTCACTAATCGTCACAAAAGTCCTATTTCGGGGCTCGATAGTATTTTCCACGCTCGGCTTCTCCTCGCTTGTAAAATACTATCTTGCCCCAAAATAGGTCACTTTCATGACTAGTAGTGAAATATACTATTACTTTGCTACTTTCCATCATTATAATCTGGCAGTACTTTCTAGTAAACAAAATGTAAGTCTTTTGTTGATCGTGTTTTATACCTAAAACACGGTCATTTATTGTTTATTTTCAATTTTCAATTAATTCACCCTGTTTCTCCAGACTATTCCGGAGATCCTTGTCTACGACACTGAAATATTGCGTGATTAACACTCCACCTATTAATCTGGGCCTAACAACATGCTCAACTTGTTTCCACCCCTTGAAGAACGGGATTAGTTTGTTTTTGTCAAACTTTTTTATTTCTATAAGATTTCTTCTCAGAACCTGGTCACTACATCTAGAAGGCTTGAAACCTACCTTTATTTATTCTAAAACTATATATATATATATATATATATATAAAATCTCTAAACTATACACTTTAAAAAATTTAATTTTAAATATCTAATTATTTTCTTCAGCTTACTTTTTAAATGGGGAATGCAGTTAATCGTTTGTTCCATAAAATGTAATAATAACAGGTTTTAACTGTTGAGCTCTAACATTTTCAGTCCAGGTCGGACGTCAATACAATCCCTATTTAATCTCAATTTCCAGCCCATGTGCCAGTTTCACGTGGCTGACGACGCGATGGTTGCCCCAGCAACGAGAGTTTGATTACACAACTCGCTTTGATGTGCGGACATGATCAAAACATGCGTATAAATTGTCAATAGTATCATATTTGTCCAACATCGTAAGCATTTTGTTTTTTATTTGTTCTTTGTTATGTTTCCTACCCTTCACTTAAAAATTAAATATCACATTACGGGAGAGGGTTTCATGGAAGGGGATAGAGAGTAATTTGTACCCTAAAAATCTGTTTTATATTTTAAACACAAATTAGTAACATAACTAAAACGGAATTGGTTTTAAAATTTTAAAAGATTTTAATTTTTCATATTTCATATTACTTAGATACCGAAAGTGTTAAACTCAGTACGTTATAAAATGCTACTCACATGCAGGGTAAGTAAACTTGATATTTCGATCATCTACGTATTAACATAAATTGAGAAAGTTTTATCTACATCATTATCTGGTTGTGATGTATAAATACTTGCTCTGATCACACTTTAGTAAATTTCGTAAAATTAGTAGAAGTATGTTTGATGGGATGGATCAATAACAATTAAAAACCCTCGGTATTTAATTTTAAATTTTCATAGTGCTAGGAAAACTGGGAACAAGGCCCCATATGGATGTTGGACTGCAATGATCATAAAGCAGGAAAAGCATAGGGTACGATTGTCAAATGTTTGACTAACGTTTATATTCGTATTTATCAATGGCTACCAGAACTATATTGTGCAATGCTGCATGTTTGTCAGTATTTTTTTTGGCTGCGAATTATGAATCTTTAGTACGGTACCCAAATTAAAGGTCTACAGTAATGTTTATGAATTTAAGTTGGGAACACTAACTACAGTTTTTATCTTCAGTAAAAATGTTCATTGCATTATACTTTATTATCAAATTGTAGTCTATTACGTAGTTATCTCATCATAATGGGTAAAACGGAATTTATAGAAAACATAAGCAATCAAAGTTGCCTACGTTGAGTGACAAATTAAAAATTTGTATGGAACAAAAATTAATTAATGTACAACAAATTAAAAAATAAATTATCTTTGATACACACTTATTTTTAAAACATTATATAATATACTGTATATTTGTAGCATAGCCCTTACATTTTGTTTTCACTTAATACACATATATCGTTGATTTCAAAAGTAAACAAATTATTAAAATATAAATGTGAGGAATGTAGGTTGTTAATTTTCCAAATATTTCTTTATTATGTTCCATCCAGTTTGGTTACTCAGGAAGAGCGACAAATCATTTTTAATATTTAACAATTACAATGAATTTTAAAGGCGGATAGATTCGCTGTAAACGATATATGATTAAACAATATCCGGTTATCTACGTGTGTTTTCCACTTAAAAAAATCCCAATTTAACTTCATTACCCAATGTAATATTCCATTTAAGACACACTAATATATTGATAATTTATATAACAATTCAAACACCATCAAAAATCAAAGTTTTTATGGTTTTAAACGATGTATACATTTATTTTTTAATCAACCTTTCTTAGAAATAAGAAATGGCTGTCTGTGAATTGTACATTATTACTTCATAAGACACAAAACTCTATAATATGTAATTAAAAAATGTAAATACTGTACATTAATGTCAGATCATATTTAATTTTACATTTCATGCCAAAAATGTAATATTTAAATTTTTTGATATTGTTATTTTAACTAGTATAATATCATTCATGTTATGCACAAATCCGGTGATGAAAGGTAACGATGTATTCAAACAATAATTGCTAGAATTTCCCTCTTTTCACATGAATGTTTAATATCCCAAATTGATACGTCCGTCAGTCCCCTTTGAATAAACAAGTTGAAATATAACAAGAGGAAATGATATTGCTGGCGTATTTTTCAACAAGGAAAAGTTAAAAAAAATTATACTGAACAGCCAATTAAAACTATTTAATTTATTCTTAACCTATTGTAACGGCATTCTACTTTATTATCTTAAGTTATTCAGGGAATAGCATTTGTAATTCTCTCTTGCTCTATATCGAAATACCTCAGGCGTTTGTGTCACACAAAAATTGAACTAGAACAGATTTTTTTCTAAATAGTTATTTCTTTTTAAAACAATCAAAAAGCGCACACAATAAAAACAACGCCATATACACATTTCATTTTCAGAAAGTAAATATTTTGCTAACTGTCAAAGTTTTGTTTTGATTTCGTCATCAGTACTACGTGAATGAAGAATTATATTTATTTATTTATATTAAAGGGAATTGAAAGGTATGTTGTTTTTCTCTACATAGTTAGTTATGGAGGAACTATAATCGCAGATAACCATGGGTAAAATGTTAACACAACTTTTATGAGTTTATTTATGGGTTTAAATTAAATAATATACAGTAAAGACATTAAATAAATTATTTATTTATTAATTCTCCGTTTTTTTTTTCACTGCAGGAGAGAATTTTTAATCACATGACATTGAACACTGACTTCGGTTTGGGGTAACTAGTTTGAAAAAAATCTTATCATTGCTTTTTTACATTGTAATTACTTTTTCTGTAATGATGGGGGCTGTGATTAGTTTTCCTCCAAGAAATCCTCCTGTCCCTGGAATTCTTTCCCTGGGCGGTTCATCTCTAATCCTCCATTCATCGCCAAAAAGCTTCTTCCTGCTGAGATTAGGATCTCCCCTCCTATTACAACTTTCCGATAACTTATTAGTTAGGTCTTACTGTTACTTTTTTACGTTCAAACAAGACCATGATTGTAGTACAAATTATTAAAGAGCGATTAATTGTCTTTTTTTCAATCCTTATATAGGAAAGACCGTATTTTAATTTGAAATATAAAATAACAAATTCAATTTTTACTCAAAACTCCAATTTAAAAAAATAAAGATTTATACGTTTATTAGAACATAATAATTTGGTACTCGCCAGTGAAACGAGTACTAAAGCATACAAACATAAGGACATAAACAGCATAACAATAAAAATAATACTGAAAAGAAGTTATAAAAAAGTAAATAATTGTTATTGTTAGTTTGGGAAACTAAATTCTTTAATGAAATTGTATTCAGTGGATTTGCGAGTTGAGTAAAAGCTATTGAATCATGAAAGTATAAAAAGTACAGGTAATATAATTTATTTGTAATGCAACTAAATACTTCATAGTTGTAAAAATCCCTCTTCTAAATAAAAATGTCATCCAAAACCATACCTATCTATTATACTTTGAAACAAAAAAACATACTTATTTATTGAAATAGGATAATGTCATGGACTAAACATATTTTATGTTATATCAATAAGTTGGCATTTTTAAATACGCTCTGACAGGTAGTTGTGTCTGTGCAATGTTTTATTTGTTAACCAAGTGACAGTGCATTTATTACAGTGAAGTTTAAAATCATTGTTGTGGACATTTATGATAAAGCAGGCCCATAAACAATCCACTCTCCGTGGAGAATTGCTTGGTTGACGTTCTAATGTTGCTTGTTCTGCTGAACTCGCAGTTGTAGGATTATAACATTATACAGATTTGTTTACGTAGATTCAGAAATATTTTAAAATCGTCGATAGCCAATTGATAATTTTATGGCGCAAACAATATATCCCTTAAAAAAATTCAAATTAAAAAAAATAAAGCTTATAAGATTTGCTTCAAACAGTTTTTATTAAATAATAAATACATAATAAATAAATACATAAATTACATAGTAAAGTTGGACGTATAAGTGTTCATTCAAACCAAAAGAGGAAAGACTTGGAGTAAACGGTGAACTTTTTGAAACTTTAAACATTATTGCTATAATATTTAAAATATTAACTATTTCTACACCAAATAAACCAAAATACAATATTACGTTCTACCACACATTTTAAAACTTCATTAGTCACAAGTAACTGATCTGTTGAAAAAGTAAACAAAAGCCACCGTAATTAGAAATGTAATATGAAACTATAGTAAGGTTATTTATAAGTACAGTATAAGAGTAACTATATTTTGTAGTGATGTGAGACGTCGTTTATTTATTCTGTTAAACTGTAACAACAAAGTATTCTGCTATTCAATAAATCATTTTATATAATACTTTATCGGATGTTTTACCCTTTTAAAGCAGCTTTTAAAATTGCATAAAACTTTGTTGAAATAAAGTTGTTGTTTCATGTCTTGTATTGCTTACCTAGACCACAAAATTCCTATCATAAAAACACATGTGGGTTGCAATTAACACCAAAAGTATTGGAATTATTGAGAAACTTCAAAGTTTATTATTAAATCCATTATTAATTTTGTGTACTAATATATCTATCAACATTTTTAATACTTCATTGAATACGTTAGAACTACCCTTAAATGTATTGAGGTTATCTTATCGGAAACTTTTAGCAATCCAGGAGTTTGTTAAAGGTTAGTAAAATCCTTTTTAATCATAACAAGCTAAACCACTGCAGATATTCAAAGTACTTCATACTATTTATTGCACCAGGTAAAACAGATATTGAATTAGTTCTGCAGTGGTTAAATCAAGTCAAAGATAAACACTTGTATGAACAATAACATTGTGTTTGTTTAAATGTGCTACAAACTCATCCATTACATGTTTTCCATGATCAAGACTTTATTAAGAAATATAACTATTGTGAATCAGGAAAAAGCAAATCATCATTCTTATTATATATTTGAAGTACAACGAAGGTTTCTTTGTTTCGTTTCGTTTCATTTTTCGTTGGACTATATGAATGTTTCCCGACGGGGTCATCATACTACTAATTAAACTTCACTAAATAATTGTGTCCGGAGCGCTTTAACGCAATTTAGCCTCACATGAAAGTTAATTAAATGAATCATACGCACTGCACCATATGATGCCAGTAGATATTAAATTTCAGGTTATTTCAGTAGAGAAAATATATATACCCGTCTTCAAATGGTAAAATTATGTTCGTTAATTTAAATAAAAACGTTCGTTTGCCAATGCATAGAATTTGTATTGCATTTTTCTATTACTTTATATTTTTATAAAAATGCAAGTATATTAGTTTTTATGTAATCTCTCACTAAAAAAAAGTGGTGATACTAATGTGGAGGTTTATGTGAACTACCTTTCATAACGATAACATTAATAAAGTAACGACAAATTGTCTTAGAAAATCTGCCAACAAATACTTATACCCCCCGAAGTATTGGTATTGGAGTTGTTCATCGATTGAATACTAAAATCAGGTTTATATAACATACCGTAATCTATTCTTTATGTACCCGTTGATATTTTTATACCATTGAATTTTAAATACACCAGTGTTTTTTATCCATACAATTTTTTTCAAGGAGGTAAGAATCCATTTACGAACGAAGTGTGGGACTTGCCGAAGCCCTGCCCACTAAACCCACCCCCATGTCAGGCTTTTCTCTCCCCGGAATTATTTATCACATTACTTTGGGGTTGGAGCCCCCTGTTTCTGAACCGGCGCGGCGTGCTGAGATCCGCAGTGCTAGAAGAAAGGCACTATCTATTTTTCTTTGATGACGATGCTCTTGGCTGTCGTTTTTTCTTCAGTGTTTGCCTTTTCAGGGCAAGCCTAAAAACGCGGCATGCCCCGGACCCAGCGAAATGGTCAGCCCTTTCCCCTGCCTGGAGCTCACTGCAGAGGACACAGTGAGGCCCTTTGCTGCAACACATGTACTGATGGTCCGACTCTCCACATTTGTAGCAGAGAGTTGACCGATCCGCCCCAGTGCACTCGCTGTGACGGTGCCCGTAGCCCAGGCACTTGAAGCAGCGTAGAACTACGGTCCTCAACCGCACCGCGCAGCTGACTAAACCCACCCGAAGCTTGAGAAGCTTGGCGGCCTCTCCATGAAAAAGGTCAAGGACCGCCATCTTCAACTTCCGCTTGTTTGGTAGGCTTACGGATACCTCTAGTTATTCAATATTTTATAACAGGATATATTATAAAGTAGTAAAGATAAACTTAACAGTCATGCAAATACCGATACTGCATTAACAAGTTTAAAATCTAATAACCACACAGATAATTTAATATTGCAGTTAACGCCAAGAGTAAAATGATCGATTACAAAGAAGGGTCGGCTATTGTCAGGAGATTATTGAGTATTAGGGGTTACTTAAAGCAAGGGGATGGGGTGTTGGAAAAATTAAATTATTTATTCATTACTTCCCCGGCGTGGCAGTTGGAGGTTACAGCATTTACGTTCTTTAAAAAAATCACTCACTTTAAAAATACTACATAAGAATTGAGTACGAGATTTAACTATGAAATACAACCCCATCGCAATTGCTAAAACATACGCTAGGTAATCCTCCCTGCTAATGTTTTTTACGAACCTTTTCATATATATAATGTATTCGAAATAGGATCCGAACCATGCAGTAATAATACAGATCGAGCTTGAATGGCCAATTAGCGTATCTAGTATGGTACTTGTATCGGGTAGTGAAAGCACACGCCAGTTAATTAAATCCCTATTCTCTCATCTTCCCTACCAGTGCTAAGTTAGAAAATAATATTTAATGAGACCGTATTTTATTAAATCATTACTCTGTAACTATAAATAGTTATACTCATTACTATCTAATCATTGCTAAAGTAAAAATTAAGTAGAGTTTTATAAAAAATGCAAAGTATTTTGCATATTTAAAAGTTATGTGAAAGTGTTATATCTAAGTTGGCCATTAATAATAAACCATATTATAAATGACTTAAATATCATAACACTTTTAAGTACCAGAACATAATTCTAAGATTAAAATATCTATAATACTCCCTTTATTCAACACGTACAATCTAAAACAGTGTCATTGATACACAAGAACAAAACTGGAAAGGAACTTAACTTTACATAACGGGTTTCGTTGTGACATACATAGATTTTTCTACTTATTTGGATGCCCTGAAAACTTAGTTACAATATTTTAGTTTAGTAGTGAATTAACAAAACAAATCAACAAAAAATATAATATAGAGTTAAAACTATACTGTTAGTTCATTAACAAGTACTGGTATTAAACTTATGAGCAGCCGGTAGTTCCGTCCGTTGAATTTACCGGCAATTGCCATTAATTAAGTTGAAAAAAGGATAAAGCTTGCAAATAGCTACACATTTTATTCATTGCGGATTCCAAGTAACAATATCTTGATGATTTACTTAACATTTCTTACCTTGAAAGAAAAAAAAAAACATGGGCATTCGTCCTCCCTTAACAGTGAAAGGAGGGAGGGAGGGAGTCCTGGTTGTCAGCAGCGAGGGCCGTTAAGATGAAGATCAGCGCAGCGAGGATCCACTCATCCTTTCGGGACGACCCGGTGTATATCAACGAACACTTGACAGGGTTCTTCAAGATGCTTCTCAGCAAGGTCAGGGTCCAGGTCCGCGCCGGGAAGCTGGTGTACGGGGCATACTCGCATTGCGCACAGTAGTCAGGAATCTGTCAAAACCTTAAGTCGTTTGCGCACAGCGGTCACTTGGGATCCCTCGAGGTCCTAGTCGTTTTGCGCACACGGTCAATGTATACTGCACTAATGGCCCGACCGCAGGTTTAAATTAGGTGGTCATGAATCGAAGACAAACATATTAGTTATTCATATAAAAAGGGACAAGAAAAACAACTTTTAAAAATATTATTAGATGTTGAAAAACTTACATGGAAAAACTAGATTGAAAATGTTTAAGAAATACTAAACATAGTTTGTTTCTGCTTAAGGGATATGTTGCATTTTGTTGATAAGGTAGTGATGAGAGTTGCATGCTTCAAAAATACGTTGGCAGATTGTTTTCATAATTGGTTTGAAAAACTGTATAAATTAAGATACACAATAAGATATAAACTAAGATACACATATCCAAACCGCATTCTTTTGCCATTCGGGAACTCTCCTTTCATTGAAAACAGAAAAATCCCAAAAACCCCGTGATGGTTGTGGCAAAGAAATTTGTCACTTTACTAATAATGCGGCTGTAAGGATTAACGGCCACAGGCTTTTATTACGATTATTTCTTCTATTAGAAAATCTCAAATACATTAATATTTGAATCTTACACTGAAAAAGAAAACACACATTCGTTATACTACAAAAGAAAAATAATAATCACAATATTTTTTTAAGGACACTGGTGTCATTTGCAAAGAAAATAGGTATAAAACATACTATGTCATATTATCTTCTTTTACGTTGCATACACAACACATTAAATTATTGAAAGTAAGTAAAGGATTGGTAGGGGATGAAGGTATTAGTTCTAGCCCGATGAAAAGTGACCGTGTGCGCAAACCGACTAACTCATCGGGGGCCATAAAAGTGACCCTCGTCAAAACCTGACCCCTGTGCGCAAAACGGGTATCCCCGGTGTACGTGTAGGTGCTCAATGCCAAAGTGTTGGTGCGGAAAGTCCAGGGAGCTCCAGCTATCAGAATAAACTCAGTTGAAAATATATTGATAAACTCGTTAATTAATAAGTGACTTTGTTTTCAAAAGTTATTTTAATTTCACACCCAAATAAGTTATTGATGTTTGATACCACAAACTTTATTTTATTTATTTTGTATTCATTATTCTAGAAAGCATATAAATAAATTCAATAGCCTTTTTTAATTTTTTAAAATTGTATTATGCATATAAGTTTAGGTTACACCTTTAATGATTATAAACCATACATATTATTATATTTACTAAAAACAGTTTGAAAAGTTTAATTTTTAGTAATTTGTAAGAGGATACGTTTTCTTTTTTTATGTGCAAATCTGTAACGGTATATAAATTAAGGTATACTTGATCAAATATAAAGGTAATTACTGACATCTTACATGAAATCAAGGATTTATTTTTTTATAACATACTAGAAGTGTGATAATAAATGTTTAAATATACAATCGAATCGCAATTGTTTGTTGAGTAATTAATTTCTGAAAAGGATTTTATCTCTTTTTCATTATTTATATATTATTTATATTTATTATTCTTTTACTACTAAATAAGTAAGTATTTTATTAATCACACACAAACAGAATTGTTAGTTAAGCTGCTGTTCAATTTAACATTTACATTCACACATTAAAATGGTTATTCACTACATAATTTTTAATCTCAAAAGTTTTAATTTGTCAAATTATTTCAATTTTTATCACTCATTTCATGCCCGTCTCTTTATTGTCTTTCAAATTAAATTCATTTGTATTTTAAATTGTTTGCTTACTATTAGCATTAATAGTGGTGTATACGTTTGAAAATTCATGTAATGGGTAGGCCTACGTGTATATTGTTCATTTCACCTGGTTACAGAACAGGCTTTTTGTTTTGAATTGCCAACTAATTCTCTCAAAAAATTAGCTTTGGTTTATACTATATTTTCTATGAATTTCATTGAAAAAACTGATTTTTTTAGTAAAATTGCAGAGTGTGGGAGTAGACGGATGAATGAACGTTCAAAAGATATCTTTTCTAATGCAGAATCTTTAAAAATAATTCATATAAATAAAAGGAGCTTCTATAAAAATTCTGACAATCTTTTTGCTACTCCGAAATCGATTAATACAGTGTTTTACATAATTGTATTATCCGTGACTTGGCTTGGTGGTGAGGTGGCTGGGGTAGGTTTGGATGGATTTTACACTAACAGGACCACTATTCAATAGAACAGGAATGAAGGAACCATTGTTTATACGAATAAAAAAAATTATCAGTTTTATCTAAAGAGGTAATAATAGTGAAAGTTGTATATTTAAATGTAGAGTTTCAGATTATAAATATAAATTTTAGCATTCTTGCTAGGTATTGTACATATGACAGTAATTTTTCAGTAATATTCCAACTTATATTTCATAAAAGACAATCACTGTTATACATTATTTTTTAATTTTTATATCGCCATCCAAGACAAGCTTATTGTTCATTTTAAACAAACTCTTATATCATTGGCTACCGGTACGAGCAATCAATTAATTCTGATTGTTGGACCTGAGCTGACCTCTACAAAATCAAAGCAGGACCTGTTGCTGCAGACTCGATTGTACGCTCTCGGCCAGGTCGGTCGCTTCCTCTCGTTGTCCGTGTGCGTGCGAACTCGTGGTGCCACTACCGGCAATTAAGACTTTGTCGTTATATTTTCAGGCGAAAGTCGTCACCGATAGTAACATTCCTCACCTCATCTATTTTCGGATCTCAACCCTAGACTGTTCATCGGTATCAAGAAAATTCACAGACGAGTTCAAGGAAATGGCGATCTGCAACTAGTTAGTGCTCCTAGATCAACACCGGAATATCTAGACACGGTAACAACTCAATTTACTTCATTCTACAGTAATAAAGACTTTTTTACTCAAGAATTGGATCATTTTTACACGGCTAAACCAAAGGGTAAGGCTTACATTTTTATTGGGGACTTTAAAATTGAACCATACTGGACATACTGGAGTAACAATAGTATACTTGTACTTAATCACATTAACCGGGGCAGGGATCACTAGCTGTATAAGACCTGCAATGAAAACGCCTTTGTTGATCTTACTAATAATGATTAAATAAAGGCTGGGCATCGCTCATACTCACATTACTGACCGTTAGAGCACGAATCTGGAAATTTTACTAGACGCAACTTCTGAAATTGTAAACCTGGGTGGAATTTAGAGAACTTAAATTGACCGAGAACTGTTTACTGGATTACTTAATACTCAAAACTGGGCTACTGTGACAGAGGAATGCGATGTTGACAAAAACAACAGAATCGTTATACTGTAGTAATTCATATTATATATTGTTTAATTAAAATATGTTCAAGAATTTCTGCACAAAATAAAAAAATAAACCATGGATAATTTTAGGTTTTCTCACATCAATAATAAAAGGGATAAGTTAATAAAATACAACCCTTTATCACATTTTTGCAAAACGATTTAAAAAATTGTAGGAAAAGGTTAAATCAATTAATTAAGTATTCAAAAACAGACTTTTATAGTAATAAAATATTTACTAATGGAAATTACCCAAAATTATTTTGGAGGACAATCAACGAAATATCTGGGAGGGAATAAAAAAAATAATTTCCTATTGATAAATACTTAGGGAATCCAATGATACAAATTAATAAAAGTACGTATCATCCTATTGCAAATGATTTCAATGAGTTTTTTTCAAAACTTAGGGGCAAACTGTGCTGCAAAAATCGACAGTAGATGTGAGCCGATAATTAAGGACAAAGACTAAAAGACGAATAGCGACTTTGTGATGCACGCTGTGGCAGAGACTGACATACTTTACTGCGAAAACACTTAGAGGTCCCCAGTTCCAAAATCACCATTCGTTCGAAACTGTATCTATATATATATATATATTTATATCTTGAGGAATATGTTGGTGAAAACAAATTTATCTGATAAATTGTTGATGGGAATCGAAAAAACAGGTAAACCATGCAAACAACCACGTGTGGTACTTGCAGGATTATGACAGAATCTAATAAATAACGATTAATTCGATCGATAATAAATACATAATTCTAATCGATATTTATAATCGGTCGATATTTACATTCGATAATATATCGTAGCGATGCCTGCGGAACTGTACCCAATTTGAAACCAGAACCACAAAAGCAAATTTAAAAGGTGAGATGGACTGCAATTCAAAAAATTTAATATTTCAACTTGACTGCAAGTACTGCAAAAAACAATATATAGGTCAGACGTCAAACCCCTTAAGAATACGAATGACGGGTCACCGTGCAGATATAGTACATGGTGACGAAGAAAAGACAGTTGCTAAACATGCTATTTTTCCTAATTAGTAAAAGATCGAAAACTGCTACAATTTAAAAGCCATCAAACAAGTTACACAGGACAGCAACAATAATATTACTATGGTTAATCTTCGTAAGGATGAACTGGCTCACTAACTAGTCTTACAAACACGGTACCCGTCTTGTTTAAATCTAAGATAACTATAAGTCCAATATTGGTTTACTCCTTAACCTGTCTATAATTCTATCTCTGACCCATCTGTTTTATATTTCATATTACTTTTATTATCTGTTTATATTTTGTTGCTAACCTATCTTGTTTAGTTTTTTATACAATTATGTACTTATTTATACACTTTTTTGTATTTATCTGACGAAGTTCACCAGATGAACGAAAATTAATAAAGACTTTCAAATTTGAATCTGGAAAGAACATTCCTACAATACAGGGTGTAAATTAAGTCCTGGACCGGCTTAATATTGATTTTATCGTTAAAGATTAATCAACAAAATGCCGCAAATCAGCAGTAGGACCCATTAATCAATTTTTGACGTAAAAATAATGTTTTTCCTCCTTTACAGGATCGGCCCACGAGGAGTTGGAAGAAATTCTTAAATAGCAGCAGCCGTTGCGTCAAACCTGAATAGTCAGCCTAATGTTGTCCTAATTGTTAATTGATACAATTATATATATACATACATCGATTATTATTGATTATGTTTCGATAAAAACTTGTAATCCTGTGGTAGTTAGGGTTTTAGGTTATAATTTAATTTTAAGTTTGCTGATAACATAGCTTTATTGTGACAGGGGTATTTAATTGTTTTTATAAGTAAGCAAATAAAAAGTCACTAATATATTATTAATATTCAATAATTAACTGTCAAATATTCTGTTTTCAAATATCTTAGGTTAAGAAATATACTTTTTACTGTAACATGAATCGTTTTTCTACAAAGTTAAATTCAAAGTAAACATTTCTTTATTTGAAACTGTGTATCATGCAATTTAAAACAAGTTGTTCAATGTAAAACTGACAGAACCGGAAGTTAGGAGTTAAGAAAGACAAATGTTTGAACAAATGATGTGAATGCATTGTTACCACATAAAGCCGCATACCAAGTTTCTTACAAATATATTCACATGTAAGCGATTTTAATTAATCTCCATAAGAATAACATTGGTAATGAGTACATAGGTTTGCTGAAACAAGGAATGCAAACAATTTGTTTTTATGCAAATATAAATAGAATTTAACTAGGCGAAGCCACATACCAAGTTTCATCAATATTCAATCATAAATAAGCGCTTTATACCATTCTAGTTATTCTCCATAAGAATAACATGGGGGCGGAGAAAGCAGGTTTGCTGCAACAAGGACAAAAAAAGGGTTTTTATATATTTATCAATATAACTCAACCAAGTGAAGTTACACACCAAGTTTTATTAATTTATGTTCATAATTAAGGGAGTCATTACATTTTACTTATTCTCCATAAGAATAACATGGGGGCCAAGTACGCAGGTTTGCTGCTACGGAAATAATCAACAAAAATAATTTGTTTGTGCAAATATCAATATAACAATATACGTGAAGCCACATACCAAGTTTCATCAACATACATTCATAAATAATCGAGATATCAAATTTTATTTATTCTCCATAAGTATAACATTGGATAACGTACTGTGTTTAGCACTTTGAATATCTCTGCAACGGTTGGGCCTAGAATCACAATTTAAACACCAAATTGTTTTGTGGAACTGAACAGATTGGTGAAAGGAAATGTGAAGTTTACATTAAAATAAACTGAGGAAAAGCCAAAAACATTTTTCCCATTAGATTAACATGGGAGATTTTATGAGTAGGTTTTTTGGATTTTCTGCACAACCACTTAATCTAGGTTAATAATTAAATATACTGTATTATTGGTTTTTTTAAGCTCTAAAACATGGTCAAAACCGAAATACAGTTTTTAAAAAATTGCAGGGTGAAAAATGCAAAAAACTGATTTTTGGAAAATTTAAAACCCCCATAAACCCCCCTTCCCATGATCCGATTTTTCTGGTTTTCAAACATAAAGTCTTGAATGTTAGTTTACACATTTGAGCCGAATTCCATCAAAATCGGACGTTTTTTACTCAAGTTATCGTGTTAACGGACCCATATACATATAACTTTTTGTTTTGAGGTCCCCAGATGCACATATAGATAAATTTGAACGAATAGTGTTTTTTGCATCTCAGGAACTCAAAAAAAAGTTATCATGGTCTCGGGCTTAAGTCTTCCCATGAGACCTACGGTAATAGCTTCTTCCCTATAGGGGAAATTCGCTAAAACGTATAATCGTTCTGGTAAATTAGTTAGCCTTGAACTATAGGGGAGTAAACTACAAAAGATTTGTAGTTGTTATTTTGGCTGAGGATTTACAGTTTAATATTTCAATTGGTATGTATATGTTATTTACTTAATGGTGGTTTTGAAAGTTTAGAGATTTGAGCTGAAAATAATATTACAATTGTAGCAATACGTGACGAATAGTATGTATTATCTTTTGTTTAAAATAGATAGAGGTATTTTAATGAGAAAGACAAAGAATTTGATATTTAAATCATCCTAAACTACCAAATCATTTATATGTATGTTCTTCTGTTTTTAAAAAAAAGCTAAACATACTATAGTAGAGCTTACTGTATTATGTCAATATTTTTATAAATGATACTGATTATACCAAAAATATTAAAATTTAAGAGTTAATTATTTGATAACGCATAACAAATCAGTAGGGGGCATTGGTTCCTTCAAAACCAGCAAAGCGCAGTGAGGATCCTGAGGATCCACCTCCCCCCCGTCACGTGACCTATTAACCTAACTTAAACCTACCAAGTCAAACCCCCCCCCCGACCTTCAGCACAGCCAAGCACGACCCCCCCCCCGATGACGTCACCTGGCGTGAGGATCCACCTAATCAGCAAAGGCGCGGTGAGGAGCAAGTGAGAAGCCCCCCCCCCCGATGACGTCACCTGGCGTGAGGATCCACCTAATCAGCAAAGGCGCGGTGAGGAGCAAGTGAGGAGCCCCCCCCCCCCACGAAAGACGTCACCTGGCGTGAGGATCCACCTAATCAGCAAAGGCGCGGTGAGGAGCAAGTGAGGAGCCCCTCCCCCAGTCGCCTGCAGCACTTTTCGTGATGACCTTGAACATGAGGAAAAACTTTCGAAAATTATTAACTAGCCTATTTACCCACCGATTCCCACGGGACTTTTTCCAGAGTGTAGGCCTATCCCCAAGGAAGCGAATGACGATAGAACCCCATAGATCCGCCAACAAACAAAACCGCTATTAATTTATAACCGCGTTTTCCTTATGGGATCTCGGCTGTTTACCGACCGATTTTGACGAAACTTCACCACATATCGGGCGGCGGCCTAAGTAAACCATCGCTTAAAGAAAATTGAAAATCCACCGTAAAACGGGCCCGCAATTAATTTTTAAACGCGTTTTCCTTATGAGATCTCGGCTGTTTACCGACCGATTTTGACGAAACTTCACCACATATCGGGCGGCGGCCTAAGTAAACCATCGCTTAAAGAAAATTGAAAATCCACTGTTAAACGGGCCCGCTATTAATTTTTAAACGTGTTTTCCTTATGGGATCTCAGCTGTTTACCGACCGATTTTGACAAAACCTCACCACATGTCGGGCGGCGGCATAAGTAAACCATCGCTTAAAGAAAATTGAAAATCCACCGTTATACGGGTCCGCTATTAATTTATAACCACGTTTTCCTTATGGGATCTTAGCTGTTTACCGACCGATCTTGACGAGAGCTCACCACATGTCAGGCAGCGGCCTAAGTAAACCATCGCTTAAAGAAAATTGAAAATCCACCGTAAAACGGGCCCGCAATTAATTTTTAAACGCGTTTTCCTTATGGGATCTCGGCTGTTTGCCGACCGAATTTGACGTGACGTCACTACATGTTGTGTGCTGGCTTGACCAAACCAACCTGTGAGCGGCTCCGCGACGTCACGTGTCGAGGCGCTTGCCAGGGCCTACGTGACCGCCCGGGGCTGTTTACTCATTAGCGATAATTGTCGCCTTCTACTGTACGGTACGTAGCTATGTTACTTAAGTGATTGTCATCGCTTCCTTCATTCAGTTTGTGTTTGGAGCTCAGTGTGTGTAGATGTTCTACTTCAGTGCTGTTCTAGTCTTTACTGCACCATATTCCGAGATTGTTAAACGTAAGTATATGTAGCTCTTATAAGTTGTAGTGTGGAAGACTATTACATTCCCCTTTATAGTAAGATTCTCATTTAAGGTATGATCGTTCAACAATTTTGAAGTCATAATGTACAAAGAGAGAGGTCTGGTCCGTTAATAGAAGTTGAATAATTTTCATTATGTTTTAGGGAAAACGATTCGTTAAATGTTTAAGCGAAATAATTAGCTAACATTAATATTTACACTCTTACATATCCCAGTACACGGAGGCTTGTCGTTGTTTCTTTTCAGATGGAGATGAGTGGATTTGTAATGACCTGAGAACAGTTGTGTTTTATAACGATTAAAATTAACGAACCAATATTAGAAGGGTTAGATTCACCTCGTTCTCAGAGAAACCGTTGCAAAGTGCTTTTGCTGTGACAACTGCGCCTTTGTGGTGAACGGAGAGTACAGATACCCGATGTTGCAGATGGTTGTTCCTCATCTGTGTGAGGTTTGTGGACGCACCTTCGGGGTTGCTAGAAAACTGGCCCGTCACATAGCATCTGCCCACAACAACCGACATTACGATTGTCATGTCTGCGGCAGACGCTTCGGGCGAAGCGACAACTTGCAACGCCACCTCACCGCAGTTCATCCTCCTACTCTTCACGACCAAGCGCCAGGTAAAGTTGTATGATAGATAAGAAACCGCCAGTAGATTTATTAAGTATGCTTTCTTCTCCTCACCCATGACGTCACGGCGCGCCCGTGGACTTTGGTAACTAATGATTTGTTTTTATGAGAGAGTAAACAGCCTTGACTGAGTAAACCGGTAATTAAGACGAGAAACAGACTCGAGGGGAAAACAAGAGGTTGCCAGCCTTCTGTATAGTTCCTCACCCTCGTGTTTATCGGGTAACTAATAGGACTTGTCTTCCTGTTCGCAGGCTGTCCATGCCCGTTGTGCACTGTCGCCCTGGCGGGACCCGAGGATCTGCGTCACCACATGGAAGCGGTCCACGGTGCGAGCCCATCAGCTTCGACCTCCTCCTCTTCCTCCTCCTCCGCTGCAACGCCACCCGCCAGAGACCTAAGGCCCGAGTGTGACGCGTGAGGGCGGCGGTTTGCCCGCGGGGACCTGCTCCGGCGCCACGTGCAGCTGGTGCACGCCAACGAGGTCCACTGTCCCGAGTGCGGCGCTCTGTTCCGCAAGGCCGCGTACCTCCAGCGACCCGTGGTGAGCGCTCACCAAGGCAGGAGTTTTGAGTGCGCCTACTGCGGCAAGGCGTTTAGTCGCCGCTTCAACCGGGACCAACTCGAGTCTCACAGCTGCCCCGTCGTTAGGAACCTGGTTCAAGACCGCCTGCCCAGAGTGTCCTCTCCTCCGAGTGCCGAGCCTCACCCCAACACAGTGCCCCGACCCGACCCCAACACCGAGCTCCAGCCCGGTCCCAGCACCGAGCTCCAGCCCGGTCCCAGCACCGAGCTCCAGCCCGGTCCCAGCACCGAGCCCCAGCCCGGTCCCAGCACAGAGCCCCAGCCCGGTCCCAGCACCGAGCCCCAGCCCGGTCCCAGCACCGAGCCCCAGCCCGGACCCAGCACGGCACCCGACGGGATGGTGGGTGGGGGACTGCCCACGTTCCGCGCCATCCAACGGGCGTTCCGCGGACGGCTCATGACCTTCGGTCTGTCCCGGCCCATGGAGGACTTCCTGACCGTTGACGACGCGCTGGTGCTGCTGTTCGACAGCGTCCTGGAACTGCTGGCCGACGTCAGGACCCAACACCCGAACATCAAGATCAACATGTTCCTGGAGTGCGAATTCGCCAACGTCCACGGAGCCACTTGCCTGCGGGCCTTCAAGACGAAGAACGTGCCTCTCACTGCCGCGTCCAACCTGGAGGATTTCCTGTCGGCTTCCTTCCACAAGCTGGCGGAAGAGAAGGAGCAGTGCCTGCTAGTGGGCAGCGGGTGGAGCTACCTCAAGCAGCGGGTGGAGATCCGCGTCAACCTATACACCCCGTTGGGTGATCGCGGAGCCCGGTTCATCCAGCTTCCCAGGACCATCTGCGAGACGCGCGCTCTCATCAACGTGCACAACCTCGATGACATGTGCTTTGCGTACGCTATCCTGGCCAAGTTTGTCGCGCAACACCCGGAGAGGCCTGCAGCGTATACACCGAACATCATGGCTCGATACGATTGGACCGGCCTACGCTTCCCCGTGGCTGTGAAGGACATCAAGGCTTTTGAGAGGAAGAACGCCATCAGCGTCAACGTATATGGTATCGAGCGCGCCATGGTGGGGAGACGCCCCGACGGATCCCCAAAGTTCCAGGACCGCGTGTTCCCGCTGAAGATATGCAAGCGGGAGTTGGAGGATCACCGGGTCCTGTTGTACGTGACCACCGGCGGGGACAGTCACTACGCCTACATCGCGAACGTCAGCAGACTAGTGCGTCTTCAGCTGACGTCCCATCACGGCACTATCCACGTGTGTAAGTGATGCTTCGCTTACTTCGACAACCGGCCCAACAAAGTGGAACTGTCCAGTGCCGAGCGTCTGGAGAAGCACATGCGATACTGCACCGCCAAGGCCCCCCTCCCCTGCAAATGCACGTCCCGTACGCCTTCGCCTACCAAATCGTGGACTCGCTCGGCCTGGAGGAGTTTGAGCCCCGCATCTACTTTGGGGCTGACGCGTCCAAGGAGTTCATGGAAAGGTTGAAGATGGACGTGCTGGCGCTGTGGGACCTCCTGACCAACATGGTTCTACTACAGCCCGTCCTGAACGACCAGGAGATGCGCCAGTACATTGCAGCCACCGTCTGCTACCTCTGCGGGAAGGAGTTCACGGGCCAGGACGTCTAGGTTCGGGACCACAACCACGCCCCGTCTTACGAGTTCCGAGGAGCCGCTCACCACTCGTGCAACCTCAGGTACCTGGAGCAGCGACACATCAACTGCTACTTCCACAACCTGTCCAACTACGCCGCCCACTTCGTAGTGCGGGAGCTGGCCATCGACCCTGGCGACGTGGACGTGTTTGCGCACACGGAGGAGCGGTACATCGCCTTTACCAAGCGATTCCACTTTGGCCAACCTGGGGACAACCAACGACAGAGCAGTTTCGCGGTGCGCTTCCTGGACACGTACAGGTTCCTGTCCATGAGCCTGGCCAGCCTCGCCACGGGACTTCCCACGGACAGGATGCGTGAGACGAGGAAGCGCTTCCCCGACGACCGGCTGTTCGACCTGGTGCGCAGAAAGGGCGTGTTCCCCTACGACTTCGTGGCGTCCTACGACACGTTGTACAGGACTAGGGAGCTGCCGCCCAAGGAGGCGTTCAGGAACTCCATGACCCTGGAGGACATCAAGGACGAGGAGTACGAGCACGCCCTCAACGTGTGGCGAGCCTTCGAGTGTCGCAACCTCAAGGACTACGCCGACAAGTACCTGCGATGCGACATCGCCCTGCTCACCGATGTCTTTGAGCAGTTCCGCGATACGTCGTTGGCAGAGTACGGGCTGGACCCCGCCCACTATTACACCCTACCATCTTACGCTTGGGACGTCATGCTCAAGTCCTGCGACGTGGAGCTGGACACGCTGCAGGACTTCGACATGTACCTGTTCGTGGAGCAGGGGATCTGGGGAGGGATCTCACAGGCCATCACCCGTTACGCAAAGGCCAACCACGACAGGTGCCCGGACTATCGCCCTGACGTGCCCACGCGCTTCCTCCTGTACCTGGACGCCAACAACCTCTACGGCTGGGCCATGTCCCAGTGCCTGCCGACCGGAGACTTCCAGTGGCTCAGCCGTGAGGAAATCCAGGCGTTGGACATAGCGGCGCTGGACGCGGAGGCCGAACGAGGCTACATCTTGGAGGTGGACCTCCACTACCCCACGCGCCTACACGACCTGCACAAGGACCTTCCCTACTGCTGCGAGACGAAGCGTCTGCCGATAGGGAACTTCCCCAAACTGTTGACGACCCTGGACGACAAGGCGCGCTACATCTGCTATTACAGGGTCTTGCAGTAGGCGCTGCAAAACGGATTGGAGCTGGTTGTGGTGCATCGAGCGATCTCGTTTCGCCAGTCGCGGTGGTTGGAACCGTACATCCTCATGAACACCGAGCTGCGGAAGAAGGCCAAAACAAAGTTTGAACAGGACTTCTTCAAGCTCATGAATAACGCGGTCTTCGGCAAAACCATCGAGAATGTACGGAAGCGCCTCAACGTCAAGCTGGTGTGTACCCCGGAGAAGTTTTCCAAGTACGTTGCCAGATCCAACTTCCTGGACCGAACGTACTACACGGAGGACGTGGCCCTGGTGCATCTGTCCAAAGTCAACATCGTGTTGGACAAGCCGGTCTACGTAGGCATGTCAGTCCTGGAGCTGAGCAAGTGGCTCATGTACGAGTTCCTGCGGAAGATGAAGGAGCGCTACGGTGACCGCCTCACCGTGGACTACATGGACACGGACAGCTTCGTCTTTGACATCCTATCCCAGGACGTCTACGCCGAGATGAAGGAGCACCTGGACGATTTCGACACCAGCGGCTACCCGAGGTCCCACCCCTGCTACAGCCCCGTCAACGCCAAGGTCATTGGAAAGTTTAAGGACGAGGGTAACGGCCTGTCCTTATTCGAGTACCTCGGCCTGCGGTCCAAGCTGTACTTCATGGACATAGAGGACGCGGCGTCAGGCAGCAGTAAGGCTCTCAAGCGAGCCAAGGGGGTGGCGAAGGGCGTTGTCAAGAACGTCCTCACCCCCGACGACTACAGAGAGTGCTTATTCAATGGGGTCCAAAAACACACCACCAACGTCCGGTTCCAGTCCCACTTGCACCGAGTTTACACGGTGCAGGTGAACAAGCTGAGTCTCAACTCAGCTGATGACAAGCGGCTCGTCCTCCCCGACAAAGTCCACACTCTACCGTGGGGACATAAGGATATCCCGCTACAGCTGGCGAGGAGGAGGAGGAGAGGAGAACATCCGCAGCGGATGGAGGTGGATGGCGAGGAAGAGGAGGAGGGACAGCGCCAGCCCGAGGACGAAGACGAGGAAGAAGAGGAATTCCCCGTCTAGTTGTATATATTAATTATAAGAAAAATTTGTAAATAGTATTTGTAAGTAATTATACGATAATAGTTTTATGTACAGCATGAACCCGAGTTGTTTATTTCCTCCCTTTGCTCACTCAAACGTCACAAGCCGTTAGGCTCAGAAAAACTCAAGTATAAGAGAAAGGCGTTATGGGCCGTTTGGCCCGAGCCGTGCAGCTTAAAAAGCCCCCGCCAACCGGGAGCGATTGGCGGCGCGTGTCGGGGACGGCCCTGAAGGAGTTGCCCAGGAAGGAATTACTCAGCGGTCTGCTGATGTCCGAGGGTCACCCTCGAATTGCTCAGCGGCTTGCTGATGTCCGAGGGGTCTCGTGGCGCGCCCTCTTTGGCGGCCTTCACTGCCGCTCGGCGGGGGCTCAGCCAGTGACACGCGCCGCTGGTATATAAACCTGAGGTCCAGCCCCACTGCCTCAGTTTTGCTAATTTATTTTTGTATTAAAATATAGTAAGGAGAAAGGAGAAATGAAAACACAAGCTTTATCATAATGAGCCATGTATTGTACAGTAATAAGGTTACATACACACACTACAAAAACCTTACAAACTAGTTTTAAGCGAATATGGAGAAGCAATCCCCACCGGTTGTGTGATACCTTCATTACCACCAGTTGCACACTTTATCACCACCGGCTTCACTGTGTGTGTCAAACCAGTGACTCTGGGGACTCCTGAATAACGGTCCACCCAAAGGTTTTCCAATCGCGTTATGATGTTCATAATCATAATGTAGATTTCATAGTCTTTATTTTCATCCAAATATAAGTTGCAACCATGTGTATGCTGACCTCTATGATGTAACTGGATGTCCAAGAACACATTACCCTGATTGGCGGGATTTTGCACCGTATGTTGATAGCCGGAATCGACCCAACTGACAGTCGATGGTGATGCAAAGTCTTCAGATATCTCCGGAGCATTGCCACTTTCAATGTCGTTTATGCAACTGCTATCAATACATGTGTTGACTTTCTGCGGACCTCTTCCTGCTGAGGTTTGTATGAACGATCTCGGTTGTGAGGAACGATTGTTTCTTCGCTTCCTTCTAACACAGAGGTGGTGTTGACGATGATGGAGACGAAGTCCATCTCGCGACGCGAACGACTCCTTGCAGTTTGGACATTTCCAGGTCGCCAGCTTCGATGGTGTGGCGACTGACCGTTTCAGTGATGGTGCTGGCGGTGGTTGTTCAGGACTTCGTGGAGAAAAGTACATGGAGCTGTAGCCTTCCATCGCTTCCAACTCCTTCAACAACGTCTGGACTGATTCATCCACTTCGATTGCACTAGCCATGTTTGTGTTTATTCTGCAACATCACTAGACAAACTGAAGGTGCGCGTCTGCATTTATATTCACAAAATCCATCTCAAGAAGTGTTTCTTTAATTCGACCAATCATAGGGTAGAAGTCTAATTTTAGCCACTCAGAGGGCAGGATATTTCCACCAATCACAGTACCCGCATTTGCTTACATTATTTAGGGTAGGTCAAGAGTCAGCAGACAAGTGCACGCAGGTATAAGTTAGGTTTGAGGATGCATAAACGTCGCACGAAGCGATGACAATCACTGAAGTAACAAAGCTACGTACCGTACAGTAGAAGGCGATGGACAATTCTCGAAATCGCGGCTATTATCGCTAATGAGTAAACAGCCTGGAGCAGGCACGTAGGCACGGGGAGATGACGTCACCGCGGTTTACGACTACACTATTTAAGGTAGGCCAATGCGTGCGTGCGTGCGTGCGTGCAGGTTTTAGTTAGGTTTACAGACGCAGGTTTAGGTTAGGTTTAAAGACGCAGGTTTAAGTTCGATTTGAATATGCATAAACGTCGCGCGCAACGTTGTGGAAGTAGCAGTTGATGTGTCGCTGCTCGAGGTTGCACGAGCGGTGAGCGGCTCCTCGGAACTCGTAAGGCGGGTCGTGGTTGTCGTCCCGAACCTTGAAGTCCTGGCCCGTGAACTCCTTCCCGCAGAGGTAGCAGACGGTGGCCGCGATGAACTGGCGCATCTCCTGGACGTTCAGGACGGGCTGTAGTAGAACCATGTTGGTCAGGAGGTCCCACAGCACCAGCACGTCCATCTTCAACCTTTCCATGAACACCTTGGATGCGTCAGCCCCGAAGTAGACGCGGGGCTCAAACTCCTCCAGGCCGAGCGAGTCCACGATCTGGTAGGCGAAGGCGAACGGGACGTGCATTTGCAGGGGCCTCGTGCCAGGCAGCGCTTCCACTGGGTCAACAGCGACGGGCTGCAGAGCACACTCGAAGTTCGCGTAAACGCAAAAGCGCTCGCGCCGAGTGTAATCGGGGTGGGCGAAGCGGATCTGCTGCTTCTGAGACATGTCCAAGCGGAGGGGGGCCTTGGCGGTGCAGTATCGCATGTGCTTCTCCAGACGCTCGGCACTGGACAATTCCACTTTGTTGGGCCGGTTGTCGAAGTAAGCGAAGCATCGCTTACACACGTGGATAGTGCCGTGGTGGAACGTCAGCTGAGGACGCACTAGTCTGCTGACGTTCGCGATGTAGGCGTAGTGACTGTCCCCGCCGGTGGTCACGTACAATAGGTCCCGGTGATCCTCCAACTCCCGCTTGCATATCTTCAGCGGGAACACGCGGTCCTGGAACTTTGGGGATCCGTCGGGGCGTCTCCCCACCATGGCGCGCTCGATACCATATACGTTGACGCTGATGGCGTTCTTCCTCTCAAAAGCCTTGATGTCCTTCACAGCCACGGGGAAGCGTAGGCCGGTCCAATCGTAGCGAGCCATGATGTTCGGTGTATACGCTGCAGGCCTCTCCGGGTGTTGCGCGACAAACTTGACCAGGATAGCGTACGCAAAGCACATGTCATCGAGGTTGTGCACTTGATGACAGCGCCCGTCTCGCAGATGGTCCTGGGAAGCTGGATGAACCGGGCTCCGCGATCACCCAACGGGGTGTATAGGTTGACGCGGATCTCCAAGTCGCGAATATGGAGGTAGCTCCACCCGCTGCCCACTAGCAGGCACTGCTCCTTCTCTTCCGCCAGTTTGTGGAAGGAAGCCGACAGGAAATCCTCCAGGTTGGACGCGGCAGTGAGAGGCACGTTCTTCGTCTTGAAGGCCCGCAGGCAAGTGGCTCCGTGGACTTTGGTGAATTCGCACTCCAGGAACATGTTGACCTTGATGTTCGGGTGTTGGGTCCTGACGTCGGCCAGCAGTTCCAGGACGCTGTCGAACAGCAGCACCAGCGCGTCGTCAACGGTCAGGAAGTCCTCCATGGGCCGGCACAGACCGAAGGTCATGAGCCGTCCGCGGAACGCCCGTTGGATGGCGCGGAACGTGGGCAGTCCCCCACCCACCATCCCGTCGGGTGCCGTGCTGGGTCCGGGCTGGGGCTCGGTGCTGGGACCGGGCTGGGGCTCGGTGCTGGGACCGGGCTGGGGCTCGGTGCTCGGACCGGGCTGGGGCTCGGTGCTGGGACCGGGCTGGGGCTCGGTGCTGGGACCGGGCTGGGGCTCGGTGATGGGACAGGGCTGGAGCTCGGCACTGGGACCGGGCTGGAGCTCGGTGTTGGGGTCGGGTCGGGGCTCGGTGTTGGGGTGAGGCTCGGCACTCGGAGGAGAGGACACTCTTGGCAGGCGGCCTTGAACCAGGTTCCTCACGACGGGGCAGCTGTGAGACTCGTGTTGGTCCCGGTTGAAGTGGCGACTAAACGCCTTGCCGCAGTAGGCGCACTCAAACCTCCTGCCTCGGTGAGCGCTCACCACGTGTCGCTGGAGGTACGCGGCCTTGCGGAACAGAGCGCCGCACTCGGGACAGCGGACCTCGTTTGCGTGCACCAGCTGCACGTGGCGCTGGAGCAGGTCCTCGCGGGCAAACCGCCGCCCGCACGCGTCGCACTCGGACCTTAGGTCTCTGGCGGGTGGCGTTGCAGTGGAGGAGGAGGAAGAGGAGGAGGTCGAAGCTGACGGGCTCGCACCGTGGACCGCTTCCATGTGGTGACGCAGATCCTCGGGTCCCGCCAGGGCGACAGCGCACAACGGGCATGGACAGCCTGCGAACAGGAAGACAAGTGCTATTAGTTACCCGATAAACACGAGGGTGAGGAACTATACAGAAGGCTGGCAGCCTCTTGTTTCCCCCTCGAGTCTGTTTTCTCGTCTTAATTACCGGTTTACTCAGTCAAGGCTGTTTACTCTCTCATAAAAACAAATCATTAGTTACCAAAGTCCACGGGCGCGCCGTGACGTCATGGGTGAGGACACCGGAGAAGAAATCATACTTAATAAATCTACTGGCGGTTTCTTATCTATCATAAAGCTGTTCCTGGCGCTTGGTCGTGAAGAGTAGGAGGATGAACTGCGGTGAGGTGGCGTCGCAAGTTGTCGCTTCGCCCGAAGCGTCTGCCGCAGACATGACAATCGTAATGGCGGTTGTTGTGGGCAGATGCTATGTGAAGGGCCAGGTTTCTAGCAACCCCGAAGGTGCGTCCACAAACCTCACACAGATGAGGAACAACCATCTGCAACATCGGGTATCTGTACTCTCCGTCCACCACAAAGGCGCAGTTGTCACAGCAAAAGCACTTTGCAACGGTATCTCTGAGAACGAGGTGAATCTAACCCTTCTAATATTGGTTCGTTAATTTTAATCGTTATAAAACACAACTGTTCTAAGGTCATTACAAATCCACTCATCTCCATCTGAACAGAAACAACGACAAGGCTCCGTGCACTGGGATATGTAAGAGTGTAAATATTAATGTTAGCTAATTATTTCGCTCAAACATTTAACAAATTGTTTTCCCTAAAACATAATGAAAATTATTCAACTTCTATTAACGGAGCAGACCTCTCTCTTTGTACATTATGACTTCAAAATTGTTGAACTATCATACCTTAAATGAGAATCTTACTATAAAGGGGAATGTAATAGTCTTCCACACAACAACTTATAAGAGCTACATATACTTACGTTTAACAATCTCGGAATATGGTGCAGTAAAGACTAGCACAGCACTGAAGTAGAACATCTACACACACTGAGCTCCAAACACAAACTGAATGAAGGAAGCGATGACAATCACTTAAGTAACATAGCTACGTACCGTACAGTAGAAGGCGACAATTATCACTAATGAGTAAACAGCCCCGGGCGGTCACGTAGGCCCTGGCAAGCGCCTCGACACGTGACGTCGCGGAGCCGCTCACAGGTTGGTTTGGTCAAGCCAGCACAAACATGTAGTGACGTCACGTCAAATTCGGTCGGCAAACAGCCGAGATCCCATAAGGAAAACGTGTTTAAAAATTAATTGCGGGCCCGTTTTACGATGGATTTTCAATTTTCTTTAAGCGATGGTTTACTTAGGCCGCTGCCTGACATGTGGTGAGGTTTCGTCAAGATCGGTCGGTAAAGAGCTGAGATCCCATAAGGAAAACGCGGTTATAAATTAATAGTGGGCCCGTTTAACGGTGGATTTTCAATTTTCTTTAAGCGATGGTTTACTTAGGCCGCCGCCCGACATGTGGTGAAGTTTCGTCAAAATCGGTCGGTAAACAGCCGAGATCCCATAAGGAAAACGCGGTTATAAATTAATAGCGGTTTTGTTTGTTGGCGGATCTATGGGGTTCTATCGTCATTCGCTTCCTTTGGGATAGGCCTACACTCTGGAAAAAGTCCCGTGGGAATCGGTGGGTAAATAGGCTAGTTATTAATTTTCGAAAGTTTTACCTCATGTTCAAGGTCATCACGAAAAGTGCCGCAGGTGACTGGGGGGGGGGGCTCCTCACTTGCTCCTCACCGCGCCTTTGCTGATTAGGTGGATCCTCACGCCAGGTGACGTCATCGGGGGGGGGGGTCGTGCTTGGCTGTGCTGAAGGTCGGGGGGGGGAGGTGGATCCTCAGGATCCTCATGCGCCTTTGCTGGTTTTGAAGGAACCAATGCCCCCTACTCAAATCTCATTAGTTATACTAACTGTGAATAATTTATTCTATTAAACTGTACTTTTGTTACATATCAGTGAGTTTTAATTTCTAGTCTGAGTTTGTTCTAACGTCTTTTTTCTCTCAGGACAGTAAAATGGTATCAGCATCAATGACGTTTGTTGTCACAATACTAGTTGCTGTAATGGCGACTTTGTATACAGGTATGGGAAATGAATACAAAATTAATAATACAATCATATGTGGAAAATATGTGAGATATACGAACAAACATTGACGGTTCTAAATTTCAGTAAACAAAAGTTCAAAGTATGCATATTATGTAAAAATTTACAAAATTGTGCGAACATCATTGCACTCCACTCTATAAAGGGCCCTACACATATTACGTAACGCATTTTTTCGTAAACTCAGACCCCCCTTCCCCATGTAACGCGTCATAACGCTTAAGCCCAACCTATGTGTTACGTAACTCTATCGTAGTAGGCTTTAAAACAGCTTAAAGCTTTTAAACATCGTTATATTAGCAATTTGGAGAATGGATTTCAATGAATTATTAAATTTTAAATTACTTTCTTTTAACAAAATTTGTTATAACTTATTTCAAATCAAAATACAAACAAACAAGACTGTTACTAATAATATAAGCAACAAAATAAACTATCTCAGATAAAACGTTATAAATTTAATTTATCACTAATACTAATACAAAACGCCTTGAAAAACTTAAGATGTGGACGACATTGCTGTATCCAGTCATAATTTTACACTGTAAAACAACACAAAACATAGGTGTAAAGCAATATACAAAACTTACTCAAAACACGTTATGTATTTATTTTTAGTTTAACTGTTATTAAAATATCATTGACAGAAGTATTTTTAAATAACAAACTGTAACTTTAATTTAGAAATCAATTACATTTTTTTTTATTTTGAACGATTTATAACAGTATCAAAAGATACGGGAGTGCGCCAGCACTTAGGGTTGATATGTGTGAGTTACGTAACGCTGATCCAAACCCCCCCCCCTCCATGATATTGCAGGATAACGCTACGCCATACCCCCTCACCCCCTTAAGTGCGTAAGTAATATGTGTATGGCCCCTTATATTCCATGTCATATTTTTGGCAACAGTTACCTTAGGTTTATTGTTGTTGTTGTTTTTGTTGTTGATGTTGTTAATTTGGATGTGTATCGGCTATTCGTGGTCAGATTTTCAAAACCAGCGACCAGTGAATTAGAGGACCCTTCCCCCCACCTGAAAACACGGAACGTTACGTATGGTTCCACAATATATTTGGGGTGCAAACTTCCGTGTTATGTGTGTTCCACCGTGTACACGAGTGTTTGAGTGAGATAATCCTTGCGAGGTTAAATGACCAGATCTAAATTGAAAGTCTCCACATAAAAAGATAAAATAAATAGGAAAAACAAGGTAGTGATGCCTAAAATGGTCCTACAATAACTAATCTTTGTCAAAACTAGAACCACATTTTTAAATCAATAAATCATTGAAGTAAAGTAATTTCAGTAAAAGAAGAAATAAATTTAAAGGTGTTGTAGAAATTAGTTTATTTTATCACTTGTAAAAATATAGCTGTACGAATAACAATTGTAACAACACTTATTATGCTACACAATCAATTATCAATACGAATAAGTAAACACTACTTACAAACTCGTCTCTTTTATAATTGCATTACAATATTCAGGATCATTTTTTTGTATATGGCTCGACTATACTTTATAGTAAAAAATAAATGAAATATAAATAAGTGCACTTAAAGTATGTAATTACAAGAGGTTTACTGATATTTTACATGATGGGTTACGTTGACATAGGTTTCAAATTAGGTTATTTAACTGTAGAAATGAATTAAGAATGTAAATAATAAATTTGTACGAGGTAGTATTAAATTGGAAACCATAACGTATGTATATCCTTTTTTATTATTTAACTAATAGAATGTTTTGTTAAAAACACTTTATTGTACTGACTTTCTTTTTAAAGTAGGTTTAATATTTTTATAGAAGCTATGTAAAGAATAATGATAATTGTGACCTATGAGTTAATGATAACGTCGATAACTGAACCATCAGGTAAAAAATATCTATTTTTAAATCATCGCAAAGCGGTCTGATATATGCATGTGAAATACAGTTTTTAGTTTTACATAAATCATTTGTGAGTATCATGATGCGTACTCTTTCAGTTCAACGAGATACTCTAAATTAAGTACTATGACACCTTTATGAGCAACATTTTATCAAGCGTCAACTCTCTAAATTCTGTTTTGTAAATTTTTTCAATAAACTTTGCAAAATAAAAAGTTGTCTTCTTAATACTTTGAAAAGAAAGGAAATGTATGATAAAGCTATATAAAATTATAAACATACTTAATGAGAAACAATAAAGTTTATGCAATATTTTATTGAATCCTGATAGAGGAATAGATGGGTTGTTTCCCGCTGAAATTTTCCCCTAAACATAAATACCTCCATCACAGCAAACCTGCAGACTAAGCGAATTTCCAATGCATGGATATGTTTTTCACTACCACATAAATCCATATACCAAGTTTCATTAAAATACATTTATAAGTAAGTGATACATAACAATTTATTTATTCTCCATAAGAATAATATTAAGGGTGAGTATGCACGTTTGCTGCAACAAGAAATATGTATTTTTGATATATGCAACTGAAATATGTGTGTGTGAAATGTTGTTTTATACAATTAACAATATAACTCAAAAAGGTGAAGCTACGTACCAAGTTTTAGTCAAATATGTTCTTAATCAAGGGAGATATAAAACTTTACTTACTATCCATAGCAATAAAATTAGGGCTGAGTTTGCAGGTTTGCTGCTATGGGAACGATAAAAAAATCTTTTTTGTGCAAATATTAATAAACCAGTACTATTTGAAGCCACATACCATGTTTCATAAATATACATTCATAAATAATCAAGATATAAAATTTCAATTATTCTCCATAAGGATAACATTGGACAACGTACTGTGTTTGAATATCTCTGCAACGAATGGACGTAGAGTCACAATTTAAACACCAAAATGATTGTTTTGAATAGCTGAACCAATTGGTATCAGCAAATGTGAAGTTTACATTAAAATTAACTGTGGAAAAGCTAAACCAAAATTGAGTGTTTTAATAATTTTAGGGAAGAAAATAAAAAACAAAATATTTTTGGAACATTGTAAACCACCATAAAACCCCCTTGAAATGGTCCGATCTTTCTGGTTTACTGACTTAAAGTCATGGATTTCGCTTTACACGTTTGTGCCAAATTTCATCAAAATCAAATGTTGTTTTTTTTTTCAGAAGTTATCGAGTTAACGGAGACGCATATATATATATATATATATATATATATATGAATTTGAACGAATAGTGTTTTAGGCATCTGTAGGCCTCAGAACAAAAAATTATAATGGTCTCGGGCTTAAGTCTTACTATGAGACCTACGGTAATAGCTTCTTCCCAATAGGGAAAATTATCTGAAATAACAAATACATTGTTTTTAATTAAGTACCGCAACTTTTATAATGAAGTCTACTAATATAATAATACCAATGTTACCAATTTCAGGGGTTGGTGCTCAATGTTTCTGTGACACATGTGGTCATCCTGGACATTGTCATTCACCCGTAAGTTCAATAAAGCTTTCTACTATATACAATTATTTTCTTTCTAAAAGGAGTGAGATATGAACACATATTTTTTTAATAGGGTTTTATCTCAAAACCATTAAATTTTAACTACTCACGCTGTAGATTGAACGTTTTCTAACAATTATTAACAATAATTTTTATAACAACAGCTATATTTTTCAGTGCACTTGCCCAAGATTATGGAGAAGATTGCCTACTTTACATCAGTTGTAGAGGAGACCAGCTTGGAATTACAAAAAAACGTAATCTACTTTATTTCTATGTGTGTTTAAACTACTGACAATAAATCATCAAACCTAACACGTTTGCCATTATTATTAAAACGAGTTCGCACGCAGCACGCTGACGTGTGGGAAGTGAATTTCCACATAAAAACCTTTAAAACTCAAAACCAGTGTAAAAACATACATTTAGTCCATTTTTTATTGAAATCTGAAAACATTCAATTGTTGGCTGTTCTGGTACTCCTGGTTTCATTTACTTGTAAAGCTGGGAATATAATTTTGCACATTATAAGTTAAGAAGAAGGTCCAGACAGGCTTGAAAGTAGGCGTGAGGTTTCTGGGGATGATAAAAGTACTCTAACAAAGGAATAACAGGCTTTTCTAGTGTAAAACCCCCATAAGACAACGTACTGTGTTTAGTCGATACACATTTTCTTTAATAACTCGGTAAATATTTATACTAGAATGACGAGAGAGGGCTCAAAACTTTCGCCTCTCTAATTCATATCTTTTAACAAGCATTAATTTTTCATCCGGGGCTTTTCTGAAATTTGAAAGATTAATCCAAAAAAAGGGGTTTAGAGTTTTCCGATTGTTTTCCCAACAAACTTGTCCAACTGATTATAGAAAGGATCGTTCCTACGAAATTTTAAGTAAATCGGACAAAAAATCCGACCGCTAGAGTGCAAACATAGATATATATATATATACAATTTTGAACGACCCCCCAAAATGTGTTCAGGGGGTCACGTTAGGAACTTCTGTGGTGGTCCCGGGCTTAAGTTTCACTGTGCGGGTCATGCTAATAACTCACTTTCCAAAGGAAATTCACTAATAAGTAAACAGTTTTTAATTTTACTTTATAGTGGTTATCTATGCCAGAGGTATCCCGAAAAGTATGGTTATTAAGTTAAACGTTTTCCCACAAGTATTAGGTGAAGTATTTTATTTAAACAAAAAAATGTGGCCACATATGTGAGATTATTTCTTATCACAACTCTACAAAGTTTTGCTATTATTTTGTTAATTAAAGAGTGAAAATTTTATTTGTGTGATTTTATATGTATTAGTAAGTTAACATTATGCGGGTATAGTAAATACACGTTCAATAATTAATACAACGTCAAGTAAGCAATTCCTGATAGTACAATAGTTGACTATAGTTTCGGCTCACAGGGAGCCATTATCAAAACTGATGAACATTAATTAATTCTAACGAAGTTCGTCAATTTTAAAAAGTACACCGAAATTATGGAGTCACTTTAAAACAAAACATTTAAAAACAGGTAACTGGCCAGTACATGTCACTGAAGTACCGGCCGGTAAACTGTTTTTAAATGTTTTAGATTTACGTGTCTACATGTAATTTTTTTACTGACGCCATTAAAATAAATAAACGTTCTTCAGTTTTGATAATGGCCCCCTGTGAGCAGACACTATATTCAAGTATTGAACTATAACTAATTGCGGACGCCAAGGTGTGTTAAACTGATTATATTGATAACCATTTCCGAATGACGTAAAGATAAATAAACTCAATAATGATGCGTTATGATAGTTAACTCACTAATTAACTATCGAATTGTTTGAACCCTCAGATAATAACGCCGAGTTGTACTGTATTAACTGAGGATATAAACCCGTTAATATTAAAAAACAAATTAATTTTCGAATATTTTAATAAATACTGGGGCCTGTAAAACAAATAAATTTTTATTCATGTCAAAATTAAGCTGCGTTTTAGAGAGTAAGTTTTTATCCGATGTAAATATGTGATATATTTTACATGTTCAAGCATCACAAGTTGGTTTTGTTATAGACTAAATTTATATTTGCATCGTTATGCTCGATAAATACTAAACAGCATTCAAGGTAAAAGAGCAAAGATGGCAAGTGGATATGACAGTTTTGCCAATACCGTCAGCGAATGGAAATGGGCAGGTTTGCCAACGTTTGAAAATTAATATAAATCTTGTTAAACAGTTAACAACGCAGATTGGTACTTTTTCCTTGCTGTTAATTTTTAAATTTTTCATTTAACAAATTAAACATTTAAAAAAAATTTCTGATTTTCAATAAAAATTTAAAATAAATTGGGATGATAATTTGTAACACGCATCTAACCTTTTAGTGATGATTCGTGTAATTAAGAGAGATTATTATAAAGTGCACTCTTTTTATCTGATTTTACTGTTAAAATTCCTATAAAAATAAAGCTGCTTTATTCCCACTAAACCCACCCACCATGTCAGGTTTTTCTCCCCCCGGAATTGTTTATCACATTACTTCGGGGAGAGAGCCCCGTTGCTGATCCAGCGTTCTAAGGTCCGCAGTGCTGGGAGAAAGGATCTACTTACTTTTCATCGATGGCGCTCTTTTTGGCAGATGCCTTTCTTCAATTTTAGCCTTTTCCAGGGCAAGCCTAAAAACGCGGCATGCTCCGGACCCAGCTTTTGCTGGCCTTTAACCTTGGTTGGAGCTCACTGCATAGGAAGCAGTTACAATTGCTGCAGGCATTGTGTTTATGGTCTGCCTCTCCGCATTTGTAGCAGAGAGTGGACCGTTCCACCCCGTGCACTCACTGCGTCGGTGCCCGTAGCCCATGCACTTGAAGCAATGTAGAACTACGGTCCTTAATCGCACCGCACAGCTGACAAAACCCACCCGAAGTTAACGAGCTTGCAAAGCTTGGTGGCCTCTCCCTCAAAAAGGTCAAGGACCACCATCTTCAACATCCGCTTGTTTGGTGGGTTTACAGATACCTTTCGTGTATCACTAGGACCACCAAAAACCTTCTCTAAAGACTCCACGACCTTGGACGTCTCAGTGAGGGAATCGAAGTCCCTCACCTCAACAAAAACACGTTTGTCGGGGGAGACACCACTTCCTGTAGGCCCTACTGCGGCTTCTAGAACCGCAGAGAACGCTTTCTTTTCCGAGCCCTTCACAAGCCGGTGGAGAACATCCCTCTTCGCAGTCGGTCTCGCACAGTCAGCCTTTACGGTGCAGGTGCCCAGGTCAATATACTTACGGATCTTCCCCAGAACACTGACGTAGGTTTGGCCCCCTACCACTCTTACGAGGACAGACGACGGGCCAGATCGTATCCTCGGCTTTGCGGCTACAGCACTCAGGATAGGTTCAATTACCGTTATCGCCGGAGGAGCCTTCGTCACGGTTATTTCAACTTTTCTTTTTTCTTTTTCTTATTTTTGCTGGCCGCCTTGGCTGGTTGCTAGAGCACTCACTGGTTTCCTGAGGCACCTGCCGCAAGGACGGCATTCTTGAACAGGCGTCCTTGTATCCGTGACCGGTACCTTTTTCGGCATTGCCTTGACTCTTCAGTCCCGCTTCTTATCAGTTGCAATGTGTCCTAGGCCTTGTCCTCTTTCTTGCGCAGGTCCTTCAGTCTGCTAAACAGATCGACAAGGACAGGAATTCCGCCCTTCACCGTTCTATTCACATTCCTCTGGACCTTTCCCGCATTCGACATGTCCTTCAGTAAGGCGTCCGACTGTGAGATGATTTCTTTCGCCTTATTTTTGATTTGGAGAATCTCCTCCCACCCTTTCTCACAGTCCTCGAGGTCAAGCGCAGTGGCGTGACTGAACTCACTACCCATGCTGCTTGCCAGGCTGCTACACCGTCATTGCGGGACGGTCAGATAATGTGGATCTGCGGTATTTTATTTGTCCCGTTATATTCTCTGCTCTCTTAAATTGTCGGTGGTATCTATGTGTTCTGGTCACTAGCGCATCGTGCGGCATGGGGCGGCCCGGAGTAGCCAGGAACGGGTATACCCTCGGGGACGTCGCCCGCATTCCCCAGTGCCTTGTGGCCTGGTCTCAGTATGCCTGGCACCGGTAACCGGACTAGCCGAAGGTCACCCGTGGCAATTCTGGTCCGACATCATGCATCCATGCCGCACTCCCTGGTCAGGGCCCGAAATGGCTAGCCTCAAACACTTCCTCGTGGAATCCCCTCGGTAGAGCAAACTCACAACAGCCCCCACTCTAGCCCAGTGACAAACCGGACTGCTTAAGGAGCACTCCTGGGGAACCAAAAAGGAGTGCCAACCGGAAGAAATAAAAACGTGGAAGACACCCAGATGGGGTCACAGAAAAAGAAGAGGTGGAAAGAGTAGCCCAGAAGAGAAAAAAGACTGCGAGCTAAGACCTAAAAGGTGAAAGGTTGTCTTAGCTCTTGGAAGGGCTGTGAGTGTAAGAAATCTTACATCTCAACTAAATTATAATAGCGATCAAATGCTAGTTTAAGGCTAGCATAATATTATGCGACAACTTTGATTGCAGTATAATGATGAAAAGTACAGATTGCAACACTTGTTTGATACCAGTGTAGTAAATTCTTATTGTTGAAACCTAAATAAGACTGATAATTTTGGTTGAAAAGTGTTTTGAATACTTGTATTATTAACGTGTTACAATTTATTTTATGAATAATCAATTTAATCAAACTACGCATTTGATGTAATTTGATTTTAAACAATATAGTTTAAAGCCTCTTGAGCTAGTTAAAATATTGAAGGATTTAACGTTTTTCGTACAGTTTTAATCTCTGATATACCAGTATATTTATCAGAATATCTATAAACTGCGTTAATATTTTACTATATTATAAGACTTATTACAACTTAAATAAGCAAGATTATATAGAAAACTAAATGTAAACCTGTTAGCACATGAGTCAGGATAATGTCTGTGAAAGTATGAGAGACAATAAAAGAAGCAAAGTTCAAATCATACACTTAGGCCATGAAATAATAAAAATCTATGGCTCAAACTAAAAGGTTAGGCCAGAGAAAAGTCAAATTAAACCAACCCTAGCTTGCAATAATTTGGTCTAAACAGATTAATAATCCTGCCACCAGCTCAGTTAACAGAAACACAAAAATTTACTTTATGGCACAAAACAATATTTAACTTCGATTTTATACTTTAACAAATACTTTAAACAAATCAACATTACAGTAAATTAGGAAATTGCAAATTCGTAACCTCAAAACCTTACCCTGGGACCATATTGTAATATGTCATATCCAAAGAAAATGAAAAAAACTCAGAATTGAAATAACAATATAAATGGTTGAATTTGTGTAAATGCAAGGAACTAAACTTACCCGTGAATATGAAATCTTCTAGCCAGACATGTTGGAGTTGGAGAATATGGCGTTAGAAAATAATAAACGGAGAAACATAACTCTCCCCAACATGATCATTGGCTAATCAATTTTCCTGAGTTCCAATAACAAGTGTAGGGCCTATTTGCTTCTCGCCTAATACTGTAATATCTTTAATGAAATACTACTGAATTATACAATTTTAGTTTCTATTGCATACAAAACTCGAGTCTGCTGCGACAGACAGACCGACGGACATTGTCCGATAAATCGTCATACACATCATACGATCTATATAAATAAATCACAATCCCTTTTTTTGACGTGACTCCATAACTCGAGAACGAGTGCACCAAATTGGACGATTCTTTTTTTGTTGTGTTCCTTAATGCCAGGGGAAGGTTTGTATGAAAGAAAATTTTTAATCCACCCAACCATTAACCAAGTAATTTGACTTTAAAAATTGTAAAAAATGCCTTTAAATTAACATTGGTGGAAAATGCTTTTATTAAACTGTGAGATACAAAAGAGATAATTTCCAATTAGAAAGAAACTATAATGATTAAATATCAATCAAATACATTTCATGAAACATAACGTACTTAGTATATAGTGAAAGGTTTTCCCCAAATGAGAAAAAGGGTTTATATTTATAATTCGTGAACAAATAAATCATTAATATAAGAATTTGAGGGACAACGTTCTCCTGTAGACTTATCCCAAACCATTAACAATTTATCCCCTAGATGGCAGCACCTGATATTTGAAAATTTCCAATGCCATTTGGTTTGATCATATGTAATCAATACTAAGATTTAATGAGTTAAAAAACATGTGTTTATTTGTTTACATTTTGGTTTTTATTTTGTCAAGGATTTAGAAATTGTACTTAGTTCAAAGCTTTTTTAATAACCAAGGTAAAAAGTGTTATAATTTGAGCTGGAATCTTTTCATTTAACCGTGCTATAATGTTAACCAGAAGACTAATAATGTTGTATACCAAAAATCATTACAATAAACGAGTTTGTTTTTTATATATTTATTGTTACTTATTCCATTTCACATTTAATATTCACATTAAAGACAGGACAACGTCTGTCGGGTCATCTAGAATTCAATAAATCCTTTTGCTTGCTGAGATCACATCATCTCCCTTCCAGCGGTCCTTGCAGCCACGCTACGACTCTTTCCTCAGTCTCCAGGTCGCCTTCGTGACGACCGTGTCTCGGAAGCCCGTAGTTAAACTAACAATAAAGTCTTATTATTTATATTCCCTTCCGACATAATTATTAGTAAAAAAGTCCTCAACGAGACACAACAGTTGCATAAGTTGTGTCTGCAAAGTTGGCGTTACTAAGGTAATTACCTAAATGCCAAAAACCCAAAATCTAATTTTTGTGGTGAATTGCTAATAAACGAACTCTGTAAGGGGTCTTTGGTAAAATTATTAGGACGACCTTCCTCTCTGTAATACTTTTTGTAGCTATATTTTTTAACTCTTGCAATGGCTCTATTAAATGTTGAAATGTTTGGAACCTATCTTCAGTTTCTAAACGTTTTACCCCATTTTAAGGCCCTGTATTTCTTTCTTATTTAATTTGCAGAGTCTATTAAATTCTTGATAAATATTAGTTTCCATTTGTATTTACATCATTTGTTAAAAGATTATAAGTAAATATTGTATCATATATTAGTAAGCAGTATACAGAGGAATATAATTAACTGTCAAATATTCTGTTTTCATATATTTATTTGGTTAAGAAATATGCTTTTTACTGTATGATGTATCGTTTCTTCCACAAAGTTAAATTCAAAATAAACATTTCTTTAATCACTATTGTGTATTGTGAAATTTGCAACAATCAATGTAAAACTGACAGAACCGGAAATAATAAGTAAAGAAAGACAAATGTTTGAACAATTTAAGTGAATGCATTGTTCTACATCACCAGCTGTATATTTTGTAATCACAATCTTTGTTCAGTGGTTACTATAAAAACGTATACTCTTCCTAGTAAATTAGTTAGCGTTGAACTGTAGGTGAGTAGATTACAAAAGGTTTGTAGTTATTATGTTGGCTGAGGTTAAATATTTTAATATTTTAATTATTATGAATATGTTATATACTTATTGGTGGTTTTAAAACTTTAGAGATTTAAGCTGAAAATTTCATTACAATTGTAGTAATAACTAACGATTAATATGTATTACCCTTTGTTTATAATAGATAGTGGAATTTGAAATGAAAATGTCAAAGAATTTAATATTTAAATCATCCTAAACAACCAAATCCAGTTACATATTTTGTTCTTCTAGTATAAAAAGATAAATATACTATAGTAAAGCTTACTGTTTTATTTCAATATTTTTATAAATGATACTAATTATAACAAATTTTAAGACTTAAGAGTAAATTATAGGATAACGCATAACAAATCTCATTAGATATTATAATTATCATTAATTTACTCTATTAAATTGTACTTTTATTACATAGAAGTGAGTTTTAATTTCTAGTTTGAGTTTATTCTAACGCATTTTTTTCTCTCAGGACAGTAAAATGGTATCAGCATCAATGACGTTTGTTGTCACAATACTAGTTGCTGTAATGGCGACTTTGTACACAGGTATGGGAAATGAATACAAAATTAATAATACAATCATATGTGGAAAATATGTGAGATATACGAACAAACATTGACGGTTCTGAATTTCAGCAAACAAAAGTTCAATGTTTGCATATTATGTAAATGTATAAAATTGTGCGAACATCATTGCACTCCACTCTATTACATTTTATGTCATAATTTTGGCAGCTGTAACCTTGGGCTTTTTGTTGTTGTTGTTATTGTTGTTGATGTTGTTAATTTGGATATGTATCGGCTATTCATGGTCAGGTGTTTAAAACCAGCGACCATGAATTAGAGGGCACTCTTCCCCCCCTCCTGAAAACTAGGAATGTTACGTATGGTTCCACAAAATATTTGGGGTGCAAACGTCCGTGTTATGTGTGTTCAAGCGTGTACATGAGTGTTTGAGTGAGATAATCCTTACGAGGTTAAATTACCTGATCTAAATCGAAAGTCTCAACAAAAAAATATAAAATAAATAAGAAAAACAAGGTGAGTGATGCCTAAAAAATTCCTAAAATAATACTTTGCCAAAACTAGAACCACATTTTTAAATCAATAAATCATTGAAGTGAAGTAAGTTGAGAACAAGAATAAATAAATTTAAAGGTGTTATAGGAATTAGTTTATTTTATCACTCGTACAAATATAGCTATACGAATAACAATTGTAACAACACGTATTATGCTACACAATCAATTATCAATACGAATAAGTAAAATACTACTTACAAACTCGTCTCTTTTATAATTGCATTACAATATTCAGGATCATTTTTTTGTATATGGCCCGACTATACTTTATAGCAAAAAATAAATGAAATATAAATAAGTGGACTTAAAGTATGTAATTACAAGAGGTTTACTGATATTTTACATGATGGGTTACGTTGACATAGGTTTCAAATTAGGTTATTGAACTGTATAAATTAAGAATAAAAATAATAAATGTGTATTAGGCAGTATTAAAGTAACTTGGAAACCATAACGCATGTATATCCTTTTTTATTACTCAACTAAAAGAATGTTTCAAAAAAGACTTTATTGTACTAACTTTCCGTAAAGTTAATATTGTTATTGAAGCTATGTAAAGAAAAAGAATTATTGTGACCTATGAGTTAATGATAACGTCGATAACTGAACCATCAGGTTAAAAACTAACATTTTTTTAAAGCGTCGCAAAGTGGTCTTGTATATGCTTGTGAAATACAGTTTTTAGTTTTATAACAATGTTACAAATTTCAGGGGTCGGTGCTCAATGTTGCTGTGACACATGTGGACATCCTGGACCATGTCATTCGCCTGTAAGTTCAATAAAGCCTTCTACAATTTCACAATTATTTTCTTTTTATAGGGAGTGAGACATGGAAACATATTTTAAATGGGGGTTTATCTCAAAACCATTTAGTTTTAACTAATCACGCTGTAGATTGAACGTTTTCTAACAATTAACAATAAGTGTTATGACAACAGCTATATGTTTCAGTGCAAGTGCCCATAGTGGAGAAGATTGCCCACTATACATCAGTTGGAGAGGAGACCAGCTTGGAATTACAGAAAAAACTGAATCTACTTTATTTCTATGTGTTTTTAAACTACTGACAATAAACCATCAAACCTAACACGTTTGCGATTATTATTAAAGTAAGTAAACAGTTTTGAAGTTTAATTTATAGAGGTTTTCTATGCCAGAGGTTTCCCGAAAAGTATAGTTATTAAGATAACCCACACAGCACATGAAGGTATTAAATACGTACCAGGAACAAATCATTGCAACATTGATTATGTAATAGGGACGTATTATTACATATTATCAAGGTATCTGCAACGTATCCGATAAGTAAAAATATCCGACTTCCTCTCATATCATAGTTATGTATCTAAAAAATAACATAATAATATAAATAATAGGCTGAAAAATAATGTTCCATCAACATTGCACAGCTACAAAATAATGCATATAATCAACTGGAATATTCAGTTATTCACATTATCTGCCCATTTAAGCAGACTTAAAAAAATAAGAATGGACAGTCTAGTAGTTAAATACCTTTACCCTAAATTATTTCTAGCTACAAATTAATTGATGTCCATTGCAGAGGTAGTAAGTCCTTTATTCATAAAAAATTGTATTGTGAATGATTAATAATATGAAAAAAATCTTTGTTGTATTTGCATCCATTGCTATTAATTTACAATTTAAGAGAAAGAATAACATATGACATTCATAAAATCTAACTAAATATAGTCTTATTAATCCTTAAACTATTTGTCCTTTTTTATAAAGGTGAGATTAAGGGACAACACATTTAAGTATATATGAGTCTGTTATAGATATATCCATTTAAGCTCAAGTTAAACGGTTCAATGCTCAGTTTTATATTCGTACAAATTCTAAAATATCATTAATTTAGATTTGTCTTTTTATTAACATCCACCAACAAAAAATTAATAGCAATCGAATGTTGGACATAAAATAGACAGAATATTTATAATATTTAATCATAAAGTGTTTTAGTTCATTTTTAATGCAGTCTAACTACAAAATAATTTTCAATTAGCTATCTAGTAATAATTTTATTTGACCTAATTTGTGTACAATTTGTTTTTATTAAGAAAACGGGGGAAAATTAAAATACCCCCGAGGCAGAAAACCTGCGTACTCAACGAATTTCCAATGCATATATATGTGTCTTAATACCACACAAATCCACATACCAAGTTTCATCAATATACATTCATAAATAAACGATTAATGACATTTTAATTATTCTCCATAAGAATAACATGGCGGCTGAGTATGCAGGTTTGCTGAAGCAAGGAACACAAAAAATTGGGGTTTAGACAAATGTCAATATAACTCAACTAGGTAAAGCCACATACCAAATTTTATTAATTTATGTTCATAACTAGGTGCTCGCTCATTCTTCCTATAAGAGGATGAACGAAGACTGAATTTTTAAAGATATATTTGAATAGACATGTTAGTATTTAGCTTTTCTTAACTTACAACTTGTTTAGCCAAACACTTTTAAAATAGGTCAACAAATATCTAGGCCATATGCAACATATCTAAATAATTATAATTTCTTTATATTTTAATCTGACAGAGAAAGATTACAAGTGTGTGAATGTTCGAGTACAAATACTAATGATTTCAACAGCCTACTTGTATTTAAAAATACTTAGAGAAAATTTGAATTGATGTATTATAAAACTGAGGAGCTTTGCAAAGGTCCGCAAGCATACGTTAACGTGTCTACTAGAATATGTTACAGATTTAAGAGATAAGAGACAACCGACAAAATTTGAAGTATCAGCTATGATACTAATCATTCTAATATTATAAAGCTGAAAGTTTGTGAGTTTTTTTAATAGTTTGTGGCTCAATCACGCTCTAACTACTAAACCGATTGAGCTGATTTGCTAATATCCTAAAGTAACATATAGTCCTATTCACGTTTTAAAATTCCTTTATGGTTTAGCCCCATTGGCTACTAAACTTTCCATGTTAATCTTAAGGGCATTAACATTTACTGGATAGGATTATATCTAAAACAGATGATCTGCATTTTATATTTTGAGTTCATTTATTTGTTTATATTTTGGTTTACATGTTCTTTGCCCCTTTAACCACGAAAGTACCTGTATCATAATAATGCCGGGGAAACGTAAATAAAGTTTGTCTCAAAGATTTGAAAAGCCCGATTTATTAAAGTGGTTAGAAGTCAAGAAACTTAAAACACAAATGTAAAGCTTTACGGTAGGCAGCGCACAGAGCAAAAGAAGCGCCAGAAGAACGGCAACTTTTTCGTGAAGAGCAAGCTCAGCGGCAGGCTCAATTTGAGAGTAACTGAAATGGCACTATGGCAGAGCAGTGATCTACAGAAACTATTGAGGAAGCTGAAGCTCGCACACGAGCTACTGCTGTAAGGTCTATGTCCAAAGACAGCAAACGATCACCAGAAATACGTAGGGCGTCTTTGAAATTGCTTCCTTGACGCGACTCTTGAGTCGGCTAACATATATCTTACTAATGCTATGTAGTGGGCGTGGAAGCCGCGACGGGTAACGCTATAGTTATACTATAGTCGAATTGAAGTAGCTTTAGGATTGACTCTAGTGACACCTGTTGGGGCTAGTGGAAACCCATAAAGCAGTAGCGCCTTGCCTGGCCAATGACGGGGCAGCTTTGACCAAACATAATAGCAACCAAACATATGTGGCCTAGAGTGCCAGTTTGTTTTTTGTTTACTGATCACCATATTTGAGGCGTCTGCTAGAAGAAAATATATGTTTGTTTTTAGCGAATTTCCCCTATAGGCTATTACCGTAGTCGGCATGGTAAGACCTAGGCCCGGGACCATGATAACTTTTCGTTTTGAGGTCCCCAGACCCCAAAAACACCGTTCGTTCGAAACTGTATATATATATATATATATATATATATATATATATATATATATATATATATATATCTATATATGTGTCCGTGAATGCGATAACTTGAGTAAAAAACGTCCGATTTCGATGAAATTTGGCTCAAATGTGTAAACTGACATTTATGACTTTAAGTTCGAAAACCAGAAAAATCGGACTATGGGAAGGGGGGTTTATGGGGGTTTTAAATTTTCCAAAAATCAGTTTTTTGCATTTTTTACCCTAAAATTTTTAAAACACTTAATTTAGGTTTAGACCATGTTATAGAGCTTAAAAAAACAAATAATATGGTATTTTGAATTATTAACCTAGGTTAAGTGGTTGCGGAAAAAATCCAAAAAACATGCTCATAAAATCTCCCATGTTAATCTTATGGGAAAAAGGTTTTTGGCTTTTCCTCAGTTAATTTTACTTTAAACTTCACATTTTCTTTTACCAATCACTTCAGCTCCACAAAACAATCATTTTGGTGTTTAAATTGTGATTCTACGTCAAACCGTTGCAGAGATATTCAAAGTGCTAAACACAGTACGTTGTCCAATGTTATCCTTATGGAGAATAAATAAAATTTGATATCTTGATTATTTATGAATGTATATTGATGAAATTTGGTATGTGGCTTCATGTTGTACTGGTATATTGATAATTGCACAAAAAATAAATGTTTTGTTGATTGTCCCCGTAGCAGCTAACCTGCATACTCAGCCCTAATGTTATTCTTATGGAGAATAAGTAAAGTTTTATAGCTCCCTTAATTATGAACATAAATTAATAAAACATGGTACGTAGCTTCACCTGGTTCAGTTACATTGATAATTGCATAAAAACTCATTTCTTATCTTCCTCGTTGCAGCAAACCTGCGTACTCAGTCCTAATGTTATTCTTATGGGGAATAAATAAAATGTAATAAATCACTTATTTATGAATGTATTTTTGTCAAACTTGGTGAGTGGCTTTATGTACTAGTGAGAAACATATCAATGCATTGGAAATTCGCTGAGTACGCAGGTTTGCTGCGACGGGGGGTATTATTCCAATGATTTTCATGAGTAGATTCACTTATTGGAATAAAACAACCAATCAGGATAGTTCAAAGAACGGATACATTTTTACCTCACCAAGTGTACCAACCTGACAAAATCACCGGCTCGCGTTTTTGACCAAAATCGTTAAGCAGTGTTACCTCCAGTTATACAATAAACCTCCCTGGTTGAAATTAATAAGTTACGCCACTGAATCACTCTGCACATAGAGTACATGTCATCCTCGTCATTAAAATAAACTAGTCTTTATATATAAATATTATAATATATAAAACTAGACGGGTTCACTCATTCACTGACATAAACTATGAGGCACTTCCCGTAATCTAACCTCCCTCAACATCATACTTGAGTTAAAGCTCTTGACGAGAAACTGACAGAAATTTTGCTAAAGGTTAACGTTTTTGAGTTTTTAAGGCATTTATGGGGCGGGGAAAATTCCACTTTTTCAATTTTTCCACTTTTAGCGCGTTTTATACGGAAACGGTAAGAGATGGCAAAAAATGTTAAATACAAAAGTTGTATACAATTTAATTTCCAACTGACGATATTTCGTCAGATTTAAGATCCGATCATCTGTTTAGCCGCAATTTATCGTAGAAGGAGGAATTTTGAGTATTTTGGTCCATTTAAATGTGTACAGTTTTGGAAAGCTGTTTAAATGAAAGAACACTACCTTTGGCTAATACCACATTTTTGTATCAGCTGATTTAAATAAACAATAGCTGATTTATTTAGTAGTGTAGGCGATACTAATTTGCTCACATGAGGTGTATATAAATCAGCTGTTACAAAATATGGTAAGCACATTACACAGGAGGTTCAGTATCGCGAATATCGTTTGTTGCGAGAATGGAAAATGTAATCAAACCGATTCTACCGGTTCTATGGAATGAATTTAGCCCAATAGCCAAGTGGATATGTTGTTAGATGATTCAAGATCAGTGGTCACGGGTTTGAATCCTACTTTTGATGCTTACTTTTTGAGGTCTGCAATTTATGTTTATTTGACTTTATTTTGTTTTTACAAATTCATTTATTTGTAATTATGTTGCTCAACGATCAGCTACCGTACAGCGCTCTGTGGAGTTAGGTTAGGTTAGGTTACTATCATTTTGTCGTGAACTGAAGTCTAATTTGTTGTTATCTTTTACACGTAAATCCATTCGTAGAACTCCAATTTAACATTGTAACCACAACTTTTTATTTATATCCGATTGACTATGATTGAGTGAGTACTTTTTTTGCTTTTATACACCTCGAAACAACCATCGTAATCGGGAGTTCATTCGATAAAACGAACAAGCAGCCGGTTGATAAAATGTTTCGATACCGATACGATACGGGAGCGCCGGTGTAGGTGCTCACCAAAGGTCATTGTTTCGTAGTTTTTCTTTGGTTAATGAACTACGAGTTTGATTTAAACTTGAGTTGACTGAGGAATGCAAGTGAGCGAAGCGAACTCCGAAAGGGGGTTTGGGGGCGAAGCCTCCAATGGCGATAAGCCTAGTTATATATAATTCTGTATGCGAAATATTTTACGTCAAAATTGTGGGAATTTGGAAAATCGAAGGATGATGGGAGACGGTTCAAATTAAAGGTCTTGATCCCAGGGACTCGGGAAAAACAGCTGTATTTCCAAACATTTAGGAGCAAACGATAAATAACGTAAAACACCCTCCATAAGAAAATTATGGGAATTTAAATCGTCTGCTTTGTTTACAATAACACATGTGATTGAGTGTCTACTTTGTTTACAATCTGACATGTGTTCCTACTTGGAGCAAGGTTAGGGGCTATCGCCCCTTCAAGCCACTAGTTTTAATCTATATAAAGCAAATATTTCATCAGACATGTGTTCCGCTAAAGATATATAATTTCTACATTCAATAATCTATATTATTAAAAGAATATCTTGACTTTTGTTAGGCGATTTTCAACCCTTAAAAATATTATTTCATATACATATTTCGTATTAATCGAAAGCTCTTACTCTCTAGATGTGTCTTGTAGGGTTTCCATACACTCTCGACCACGGGGCTTCGCCCCACGAGCTTTCATAGTTCGTTTTTATCCCATAAGATTAACATGAGGAATATTTTGATTTGAATTGCAGCTGTTAGTACATTATGGACAGGTTATTAGAAAACCCGATTATACAAGTAAAGAATTAATTTATCTATATAAATTAAATAAGTTATTTTTCTACATCGTTTTGAGCAGTGAAATGTTGTATGCTACGGAGATATTTAATTTGTTTTTAACATTTGTTTATCCGTCTGTCAGTTTATAAGCCAGATTTTTTCTGCGCTTCACAAAAAAATTTACTCAATGAAATTAAATAACTTGCCTGTTTTCGTGTAGAGGAGGAATCTCTTTTGGCTGTTTTAAATCATGGTTAGTAATTAGGGTTACGCCCCTTTGACCGGCACTGCTACAAAGTCGATCCTAGGGGTACAGGTTACTTAATATTTCACTACAGCTTGCACCGTATTTGTTATAATCAGCATTTAGTCAGCTAATTATATTTTATCACGGAATGAAGAAAACAAGAATGGATATTTTACTACTCTACATAGGTATACTAAATCATTTAAAATAACGGCATGGTAATAAATCATTGGCTATACAGAACACGTAAGCTTTACATGGTATTTATTAAATCTCAGTTTGTCTAAGTAGCCATTGTGATTATAATATCGAATATTTTATGTTTTTAAGCCCACTTTCAATAAGTTTAACAAATTACAGGAGTTATTGAGCAGATATTTGGAAGAAGACGGGTTCATCCCAAAAAAGATTGGGCTAATTCCCGTTCCAATGAGGCTAGGCCCTAACACCCTTCAACATTTCCATGTTAATTATGCACTTACTAGACCAATTGAGCGTATATTTTGTAGAAAGACAGCAGGCAATGCACTTTAGTCAGAAACAGGCCTAAAATTTCATCCAGTATGCCCTTTGGGACTTATCTGCTCTGTCGGCTTTTAAAATTGTAATTTATTCATCACTAATGTAAGTAGTTAACTAAACCGATTGAACATATGATTATTTATCCTAACTCTAGTTATGATTATTTTTTTATCCTAACTTCAGAATAGTTAGGAGAATAGTTAATATATCAGAATAAAACCTTTGCCTACTCCTGCTCCAAAATATCTTTACCAAATGTTAAAACTATCAAATTTATGGGTTAATAAATGTGTTCTAATTATATCTCATCCATAGAAAAATATAGTATTGTATAGAAATATATTAAAAAACTAACATTGGAGTTATGGTTAAGATTTGTAAATAAAAATAAAAGAATCATATCAGCTGTTCAAAATCAACCATTCAATTGTAAAAATAACAATCACTTGGTAAAGTATCATGTGGTTTTTGTGGGAATAGAGATCAGAACCAATGAGTACATAACTTTAAATATACATGATTAGGTTATTTATATATTGTGAGCACTATTCAAACTGAAGATTTAATATAAAACGGACATGCCCAAAATGAAAAGAAACGAGCAATACGCAATAAGCAAAGCAAATACGCACGCCTTGGAGAGGAATCGTGAATATAAGTACTCTACGCATTTTTAACAAACTGACTGGCTTTTCGAACAAACCTGGGTCCTCCAGGTGCTTTAACAAATGGAACTGACATCTAAAACATAACACTGTACTGTGATCGCGAGCGAAGCCGCGACGGGCTACAAGTTTATTAAACAATAGTTTTCAAGGCTACAAGATGTGAACTTCTCTATCCATCAGTTATTTTCATTTAAAATTAAGATTATCAAAGAACTAGGCACATGAACAGGTGTATGCTGTGCTGTATTCTATCGTTAACATAATGAACAACTCCAAAGATGTAATATTTCTTACGCTATTAAGTAGTCAATTAACATGAATGTCCGTAAGAATAACTTTTAAAATTTGACAATCGATAGGGTGAAGCACTATGGAAATTTCTTGAAATCATTAGTGCTCATGTATATTGAGTAAAGTACATGTGTGCTACAGTTCAGTCATCAAGACCCACCGTTTTAGGCTCTGCTTTGACTGACAGCCACTGGTAGGAGATAATTATTGATTAGATTCTCACGTTCTCTTTAGTTTAGTTAATGTTATTTTTATTTCACTTTCGAGTTTTATTTGGCTTTCATTTCATGTTAGCTATTTTATTATTGACTAGTGGTAACTGGCGTACGCTGCTGTGTATTTCTTATGAGATTTACAAAAAATGCTTGTTGTATTATATTTTTTATTAAATTTTTAATACACTTTCCAGGAACCATCCCGACCCAATGCTACATTAATAATGAAAATGTCATTAAATTCAGTTGAGTGGCTTAATAGTCCATAGGGAACATAGATTCAATTTTATATATTAAGATAGCATGGACATAACAGTATGTAGATTGGGGGACAATTCAAGGACACGAACATAGTCGCGTCTAAACTAAATAAATTGAATCAGGAAACTAACACATACTTAATTTCTAACTCGTTTTTACAGTTCATAATTTTCATTTACTAGTAAGTGATTGAAAATATCTGCAATAACTCCTGAAATAACATGACCTCGCCATCACCAACAATGAATTAATTACAATGAATTAGTTTTAGAATGAGTCAGTTTGTATGTATCAGTTCTATCTCCGTCCCAAGTTTCAGCTCAATTGGTTCAGTAATCCTTAATTTGATAATTTCCAAAGCTAGTGTGGCGGAGCCCAAAAGGGCACTTAGGTCATGAGCGGATTTGTGTGAGTATGATTATTCTAACACCAATCTCCCTCCAGAATTGCAACCCAATTGGTTCAGTAGTTCCTAATTTGAGAACTTTTAAACCAGTGGGACGGAGCCCTAAAGAGTACTTAAATTGTGAGTAATTATATGTCATTCATAACTGTACTACTTACCACCCTCCCAATATGTCATCTCAATGGCCTCAGTAATAACTAATCTTCAAAGGCAATGGGAGAAGTCCTAAGAGATTTTTTTTAGATATTTTGAAGGTTTATGTCAGTAATAATAGCAACTACTAATCAACTAACAAATTTTAGCTTAAACAGTTGAGTAAACATTAATATCCATAAGTTTAGCTAGGGGACCATGCTCATCCCATGATCACCCGTGAGGCAGAGCGCCCTAAAGGCGAAAACAAAATCAAAATCCCGTAGTTATCCTGTTTTGTACTGTTTTTTTTATTGACATCCCTTTACATATCCAATTTAATTGATTTCTATTATACAGTTAGAATAACATGGGGAGTTTAACAATGCCTGGGGTTAGATCCCCTAAGGTTAGATCGGGACACATTTTATCAGGCCTGATCAAGACAGTCGATCAAGTTTGATTAAACTGACTTGTTTAGCTTGCTTGATCAGAGTTTCCAAAGTTAATCAAATCTGTTTTAATTTGATATTTTTTAATAATGTTTGACCAAGTATGAGGAAATTTTTTTCCAAATCCGTATCATTCGGTGTTAACACATTTTGCACCTTTGTTTATTGGCATGAGAATTATAAACTTGTTTCGGTATCTCAAAGCGATCAGATAACCAATCAACAAACTAGTTTTACTATTTACTTACAATTATTGAGTTATATTCAAATTTTACGCTCATTACTCATGAAAATACTCATTGAAAATATTTTAGCATTTAAATGCACCTTATGCATATCAAGACATCCATATCATATAAATGGATGTCGTAGCAAACCCTCGTCGTACCAAACCTGGAAACTCAGCGAATTATAAATGCATATATATATGTGTCTTAATACTACATAAAGCCACATAAAAAGTTTCATCAATATGCATTCATAAATAAGCGATTTATAACATTTATACGCAAGTTTGCTGAAACAAGGAACACAAACAAGGGGTTTTTATACAAATATTAATATAGCTCAACTAGGTAAAGTCACACAGCAAGTTTTATTAATTTATGTTAATAATTAAGGGAGAGAAAATTTTACTTATTCTCCATAACAATAACATGGGGGCTGAGTACGCAGGTTTTCTGCTACGAGAACTATCGGCAACAAAACTGCTTTTGTGAAAAATTATCAAAATAGCAATTTTTTTGTAAGCTGAATTAAATAGTCAAAACTAAAATGTTATGTATAAAAAACTAAAAAAAACATTTATGGGGTACAAATCCCCTCCCTCCCCAAATACCCTTTTGGATGGAGCGATCTTTCTGGTTTTCAAACTTAAAGTCATAAATGTTGCTTTAAATGTTCGTATCAAATTTCGTAAAAATCGGACAATTTTTTTAGAATTATCGTACCGACGTACACACATAAATATATTTTTGAACAAACGATTTTTTTGGTATCTGGGAACCTCAAAACGAAAAGTTATCATGGTCCTGGGCCTAGATCTTACCATGCCGACTTCGGTAGTAACTTCTTTCCTATAGGGGAAATTCGCTAAAATAAGTACCGAATACTAATAACAATATAAAAGTTCTACAATGATTTTAATTATTAAATAATATAATATATACCGTACTATATTAACTAGTTTTAGGGCCTACTGTTCAATTTACGTAAAAATGGGTTTCTATTTTAAATCAGAGATAATTTAACATACAGTGATTTCAACAATATATTATGATATACAACATGTAGCCCAATTATCAAAAAGCATCAATAGAGCATTAAAAACGAACATCTGAGCCAACAAAGATCACGGAGTGGAGGAAAGTTACCACCAAGCTGGCCACCGCGCCGCGCGCCGCCGCACCGGCACGAACTGGCAACAGCGCTGGGGTGACGTGGTGGGGAGTACACACGAAAGTTGGAGTTTGCACGATTGTGGCACGTTGCTACAATTGTTTTCTAGTGTGTAAGGGCTAAAATTGGTGTGTATCGGGAAAGTGAGTTGTGGAACATACTGTCCACAGTATTGTCGATAACGCAGTATCTTTCGTCTGAAAGATGCTACAATTGGGTGTTTTCCACAATTGAGCGAATACATGTATGTGTGTGTGTGTGTGTGTGTGTGTGTGTCCGTGGGTGCGATAACTCTCGTAAAAATGGTCCGATTTGGATTAAATTTGGTAAAAACGTGTAAAGCAACATTTATGACTCTAAGTTCGAAAACCAGCCAGGACGCTCCATCCAAAGGGGTATTTGGGGGGGGGGTTTGTACCCAGAAAATGGTTTTTTTGAAGTTTTTACATATCATATTTTAAAAGGTCAAATTTTAGTTCTCACCATTGGATTTAGCTTTAAAAAACACACAATTTGGTGTTTTGATCATTTCTCTACGTCAATTGGTTACAGAGATATTGAAAGTGCTAAACACAGTACGTTGTCCAATGCTATTCTTAAGGTGAGTAAGAACAATATTATATCTCGCTTATTTATGAACGTATACTAAAAAAAAACTTGGTATACGGCTACATCTGGTTGTGGTCTATTGTTATTTACAAAAAAATTTTACTGATAATTCCCGTAGCAGCAAACCTGCGTACTCAGCCCCCAGTTATTCGTATGGAGAATAAGTAAAATGTAATGCCTCCCTTAATTATGAACATAAATTAATACAACTTGGTATGAGACTTCACCTTGTTGAGTTATATTTTTATTTGCATAAAAACTCATTTTTTCTGTTCCTTGTTGCAGCAAACCTGCATACTCTTCCCCCATGTTATTCTTTGGAGAATAATCAAAAGGGTATATATTGCTTATTTATGAATGTATATTGATGAAACTTGGTACATGGCTTCTCCTGGTTGAGTTATATTGATATTTGCATTAAAAACAATATTTTGTGTTCCTTGTTGCAGCAAACTTGCTTACTCATCCCCCGTGTAATTCTTATGGAGAATAATTAAAATATTATGTGTTGCTTACTTATTAATGAATATTGATGAAACTTGGTATGCGGCTTCGTCTAGTTGAATTCTATTTATATTTCCATAAAAACCAATTTATGTGTTCCTTGTTTCAGAAAACCTACGTACTCATTCCCAATGTTATTGTTATAGAGAATAATTAAAATTGTATATATCGCTTTTATGTGAATTTATTTTTATGAAACTTGGTATTCGGCTCAATTTCTTTTCTACTTTTAGGAGTTGGGTCACAACTCCAATGGCTAGTAAAAATGTGTCACTTCGACTTTCTGAGTCACCAATTGTAAATAGACCTATGTCAGCTAGTCCAAGTACTAGTTCAAATGTGTCAAACTCCCGATCTAGGCAGACTAATCCATGTAGTGAACAAATGTCTCCAAGTAATGTAACTATCGAAAATGCTAATACTAGACCTACTTTAAGGTATGGTAGACAGTTCAGAAAACCGATGAGGTATAGGGATTACGAAATGTAAATCACATGTTGGTTTTAATAAAGAGAAATATTTTGTTTAACTTTTTAAATCTGATTTGATATTTCTGGAATCCATATAGATATATATTATTTTGTTTAACTTTTTGGTGTAATCATTCTATAATGCAAATGGCCTATTTAAATTTAGTATTTTGTTTAATCTTGTTACAAGTTAACCTAATTTTGTTTGTTTCATTGTAAAGTAAGTACAACCAACTTTAGAGATCAGATTGTTTAAAAAATGTACACAGCATTTTACTTAGAGTAACTTAAGTATAATGCTTTAGGCCCTATTACAATTTGACAAATTAAAGATGTTGCTGTAAACAGGCCCTAATAAAATAATAAAAAATACATACACAAATGATATTTGGAATCGAATTAGTTACAATAACTAATTGCCATACAAGCTTTTGTCTCCTATACATAAGATACATGTTATTAAGTGGCATGACTGAAAATGGTGGTAAAGGTCAAATTGGCCAATTAAACATTGTTATCATTGTTTGTTGTGACTAAATATTCTTGATAAGAGTTTAGTCTACTTGAAGTACAATGTAAGATTTTGTTTCACATTAAGATCAAAAATAGTTCAGACTAAGGTGAAAAAAGTAAAATAATTTGGTATTGCCTACATAATGTATTAACTTTAAGATAGGCTATAGGCCTAGTATGAATTATTAAATTTGAAATTGTAAAATTAACTCATATGTTGACTTTGTAGTTTTATGTTGTGAATGTAATTGCTTTACAGTTAAGATGAAGATTACTAATAATTTAAATTGTCATGTTTTATGAAATTGTTTAACATTAAAATACCCCCGTAGCAGCAAACCTGCGTACTCAGCGAATTTCCAATGCATATATATGTGTCTTAATAACACATAAAGCCACATACCAGGTTTCATCAATATACATTCATAAATAAACGATTTATGACATTTTAATTATTCTCCATAAGAATAACATGGCGGCTGAGTATGCAGGTTTGCTGAAGGAAGGAACACAAAAAATGGGGGTTTTATACAAATATCAATATAACTCATTTAGGCAAATTCACATACCAAATTTCATTAATTTATTTTCATAATTAAGGGAGATAACACATAACTTGTCCTCCATAAGAATAACATGGGGCTGAGTACGCAGGTTTGCTGCTACGCGCAAAAAATTGGCAAAAAATTGTTTTTTTGAGCAAATATCAATGGTCCACAACCAGATGAAGCCGTATACCAAGTTTCGTCAGTATACGTTCATAAATAAGCGAGATATAAAATTTTTCTTTTTCTCCATAAGAATAACATTAGACAACGTACTGTGTTTAGCACTTTCAATATCTCGGTAACCAATTGTCGTAGAGAAATGATCAAAATACCAAATTGTGTGTTTTTTTAAGCCAAATCCAATGGTAAAAACCAAAATTTGACTTTTTCCAAAATTATATGTAAAAAATTCAAAAAACCAATTTTTGGGGTACAAAACCCCCCCAAAATACCCCTTCGGATGGAGCGATCTGGCTGGTTTTCGAACTTAAAGTCATAAATGTTGCTTTACACGTTTATACAAAATTTCATCAAAATCGGATAATTTTTACGAGAGTTATCGTGCTCACGGACACATATATATATATATATATATATATATATATATATATATATATATAGATATATATATATATATATATATATATATAGATACCCCCGTAGCAGCAAACCTGCGTACTCAGCGAATTTCCAATGCATATATATGTATCTCAATACCACATAAAGCCACATACCAAGTTTCATCAATATACATTCATAAATAAACGATTTATGACATTTTAATTATTCTCCATAAGAATAACATGGCAGCTGAGTATGCAGGTTTGCTGAAGCAAGGAACACAAAAAATGGGGTTTTATACAAATATCAATATAACTCATGTAGGTAAAGCCACATACCAAATTTCATTAATTTATTTTCATAATGAAGGCAGATAACACGTTACTTATTCTCCATAAGAATAACATGGGGCTGAGTTTGCAGGTTTGCTGCTACGGGAGCCTTGGGTAAAAAAGTGTCTTTTTGAGCAAATATCAATGGTCCACAACCAGATGAAGCCGTATACCAAGTTTCGTCAGTATACGTTCATAAATAAGCGAGATATAAAATTTTTATTTTTCTCCATAAGAATAACATTAGACAACGTACTGTGTTTAGCACTTTCAATATCTCGGTAACCAATTGACGTAGAGAAATGATCAAAATACCAAATTGTGTGTTTTTTTAAGCTGAATTCAATGGTAAAAAATAAAATTTGACTATTTCCAAAATTATATGTAAAAAATTCGAAAAACCCATTTTTGGGGTACAAAACCCCCCCAAAATACCCCTTCGGATGGAGCGATCTGGCTGGTTTTCGAACTTAAAGTCATAAATGTTGCTTTACACGCTTATACCAAATTTCATCAAAATCGGATAATTTTTACGAGAGTTATCGTGCTCACGGACACATATATATATATATATATATATATATATATATATATATATATATATATATATATATATATATAGATCTGTTTCATAAGATCAAGTTGATCAAGAGTGTAGATATTAACATGGTGAGTTGATCCGTTAACTCATGTGGCTCTGACACACCCCAAGTTGATCAAGATCAACTTTCTGATTGATAATATCTGCAACGTGAACTATAAATTTAAATGTCCATATATAAACCTTCACTCTATATCTTTAGAAAATAGTCTTAAGTTGTACAGGCCACTTTTGGACAATACAAGTCCAAAAGACACATGTCTTTGTAATTTCTCAGAGAAGCTATATATTAATTATACGTTTGAGAAAGAGGAAATCTCCCAATCTATAGCAATTAATTTATTAAAAATGAAATTGCAATGTGTTATTTTCTCCCCCTTAAGTAAACAGAGTAAGTTAAAGTATATGGAGGAAGTATTGTTTTCCTAAGCATTTTAAATTTCAGTTATTGGTAGAAATATTTGTTATAATTTAAATTTCAATTTATTTATTTCAATGATAGAAAACAGATAATGCTCCCGAAGAAGTGGATTTTGTGGTTATGTCTGTCTATATAAATGTATATATTCACTGAAAACTTACACATGTATGTGGCTCTCTGACTGATATAAACGTATTACTTGTGGTACACTATAAGTTTGGAACAACTACGCATGCATGTGGCTCCTATTCTATATAAACGTATCTTATGTTGGTTTATATATTAACAGAATACTTTTTATTAATGATAATACCGCAAGTCCTGCTCTTACGCTACCGAAACAAATATTCCATCGATAATATCATTCCACTTGTGGGAAACCGTATTTTTTCGTCCTGAAAATTAAAGGTAGTACTGATATAATTTATTACCAGTATTTGTACACATATAATTCGGGATTAATGTCTTTAGTTAAATAACTTTTAAATCGAATAATTATGTAAGTAAATTAATTTGGCACTGCGATATGCCGGTGACAGTCGATGTTTTGACCCAATACAGTACAGTATGAAGTGTGAAGCCAAGAGGGCTTGTCGAGTAGTGATGTGTCGAGTCGAGTACTTTTATGACTAGAGTGACTCGACTCGTTTACTACAGCCAACTCGAGTTTTGAGTTGAGTCAGACTCGACTCGTCGACTCGTCCTGCAACTACCACGTGGAGTAGGTGGGAGAGTCGGAGAGTTGAGTGAGTGGTGATCCGCCGACTCCCTGCATACAGTAATAAATTACTTGTTCGACGTTACTTGGCATTTCAAGGATGTATATATATCTTTACTCATATTGTTATATGTAAAAAAATCGTAAACTAACGAGTAAACTACTTTGCTTGATTAGGTGGGAAATATATAAATGGAGTAGAACAAAATTACAACAAATATTAGCTTTAGTAAATAAAAGTCTTTTAGTTTACATTAAATTACAAGTACAAATAACTTTTACAAAGTAAGCCGTTTACTTCTTGCGCTGGGTACCGAACCATCCATTTAGGAATAAAATGTCATCTAGTTTATTTGGATTCAATCTATTTCTCCGATCATTCGTCATAAGTCCTGATTTTTGTAGATTATGCGTTCGGAAGGCTCGGATGTTGCGGGAATACAAAGGTATTTGTGAGCCATTTTGGTCAAACTTGGATATATAATCTTCCTTTCGTCCCAAATAGCTAGAGGGTTCTTTTTCCTCTCCAAGTATGGCATGTTTAGATACTGGTTGTCAGCTACCAGTGCTGAGAAAGTTGACGCTTGAGCATTGGCTACCTATAAAAATACACATTAAAATTACAACCAAGTTAAAATTAAGATTTATTACTTCTAGGGCCGGTTTTAAGCATAGGATACATAGGTGCGTTCCTAGGGGCCCGCACCACACGGAACCAAATACAAAATCTTCATTCAAGCAAAAAGTCTGCAATCTATAGTAAGACTGTAATAAGGGCCTGCACCACTGATTTAGCCTAGAGGTCTAAAGACCCTAAATACGGCATGATTACTTCAATAAAGCTTGTAATTAATATAGGAAATCATACTAATATTATAAATTTGAAAGTTTGGATGTTTGTGCGTAACTCTGAAGTTCCATCACGTGGAGACTACTAGACCGATTGAGCTTAAATTTTGCATAGAGGTACTTGATAGTCCTAAGTAACATATAGGCATATTAAAGTTGTGAAGATCCTATAGGGCTATGCCCCACGGGGGTTCAAATTTCCCATGTATTCCTTATGGATATTCATTTTTGTTTGAGCTGATGAAAATACAAACAACTGATCTTGATTCGTAGTAGTTCCACAGGCTAACCACAAAATGAAGCAAATAACTATCATAGTTTTTATAAATAATTCGGGGCGAAGCCTGCGAGTAAAAGCTAGTATATCAATAAAAGAAGGAATATGAAATATTAACTAGCTTATCTCTGCTCCTTTTGTATCCAAGCACACTCACAGGTCATATCCATCATTTGGTATTTATTCAGCCCTATTTATTATTGGTCTTTGGACTGCTGTTTCATAATGGCTGAAAACTCGTCAACCACCTACAATAAAAATAATCATACTTACTTATTTGATTTTACATAATTGTAAGTGTGATCCTCTTTTAAATGTATGCGATCAGAAGAGCGTTTATAAACCGTTAGAAGAAAATTTAGATTTTGATATAAAATTTGTATTTTAGAAGGAGATTGGACAAATCAGTTGATGTTCTTATATTGGCACATTTTAAACATATCTTATAATCATATTAAACTTTACTTTTAAAAAATCTAAAATTAATGTTACCAGGGCCGGATTTAAGCATAGGCTAGGCATGCCCGCACGCTTAGGCGCCCGTGGCACACAATACCCACATATCAAACAGAGTAAAACAAACTCACTTCACTTATATTCGCCTTAAAATACGCCCTAGTTGCGTCGGCATCTTGGACTATAATTTAATGATTTAATGACATAGGCCTATTTAAAATGGTCAGCAGCCTGAGTGGAAAACTGTTAGGGGCACCACAGGTTGAACCTAGGCCTAAATCCGGCCCTGACTTTAATAGTTGTAAAATATCTCTATAGTTGTAAAAGCGTACTACTTACCCACTGTTGGGCAATTTCTGCGTTTGAATCTAAACCAAACCCATCCTTTTTGAACCGGGGATCAAGAAATGTTTCCTTTGCAGCGGTTCTATTTTTGTCTTGTCTTATAGGCTACACATTGACGGGCCTGAAAACGACGGAGGTGAGCAACTTTTTCAAGTGTAGCCCCGCTTCTGTTTTCAGAATTTTAATTCGTAAAACATTTTAAAGCCCTCTAACCAAAGGAATCAGGCTGAAAATTTTGGATAGAGCTCCTCACTTAAAACCACCATAATTTTTTCATACGGTCCTACAAGAGATGCACAGTCATCTAAGAGATCCTATTGAGAGGATTCTAGGTTCGAAACGTTCTTATGTATTTGATTCAATTAACTAGCAAAACTTCTTGGTTTATTACTTCAGCATTCTTTACATTTACTTCTGGTTGAGTTACCAACTTGAATAATTCTTTAGAGTCTCTGACGATTGAAGTTTTTTTCATGTTTTCTCTTTGACCAAACTTGCCCCAGAATGAATTTAACATTTATTTGGTTACTGATCTAAGTCCCCCGTTTTTATCAATTTTATCTTTATCCTCCTCTGTCTTACACCAGCTAGGATAGATAGCCTGAAGCTTCCTGCTTTACTTTCAAAAATGTATTTATAAAATCTGTAAACAAATCTCCGTTTTCATATGTGGCGACTTCGTACTCCCACAACTCGTACATGTCCAAAATCACATAGCCCTTTTCTACAGCTTTTCTAATCTCATCCATTTTCCAGGTCCCAACTAACGCTCTTTCCTCACTCTCATGAAAACATTCCCCTTGGTTTAAAGTCTCCCCACAAGTTCTACACAATACAAACATCTATTTCTTATTCATTTTAGCGGGAAGTACGGGATGATAAAAGTTGTAAGGAGGTAGAATCTTATGTTTCAACAATCCCTCTACTTCAAGACCTCTCTCTCGACACTCGTTTCCAACGTAAATGATAGGGTGTCCAACGGGGTACTTACAATATTTATTTACAAACGGATAAAGGGAGCAAACATCAACATACTGTATCGTTTCTCTCTCTTCACATTTATGATATGTTTTAGTATTACCTGTCCTACCTCCAAAAAAGGAATCTCTAGGATTGAGTGGAAGTGTGTTTAGAATGGATAGTTGGTTCAAGTGATTTAGTTTATTATTTTTCTCCAATTTATTAAATTCACATTTCCACATCTCTACAACCTCATAACTATTCAGTTTGTAAATTTTGGACTTGGTTCTTTCGTTCCGGGGATGGAAACTGTCTGAAGGATCGTGCTGCAGAGGTTCTTCTCTGCTGTATGGATAACATTTTGGACACCCGTTTCAATTACACCCGTGAAACTCAAATTCTCTCACTGTCAAACCTATCAACTTTCATTTCAATAAATTTTACTTCTTTACCTCGGCCCGCGTGATCAATCCTCAATCCACGTATCTCCTCTTCCCATGTCAACCACTGTAAAGCAACTGATCATTGATTGTTTGTCAGTCTGTACCCGTTTTAGGAATCAAACCTATTGTGTTTGGTTTTAGAAATTTACGGCGAAAAGCTAAGTTACATGCACTGGCGATTGTCATAGCTTCGAGGAACGGGTCTACGTTATATTGTTCAAGAAGCAAGGCTCTAAATTTTATACACGCTTGAGCTAAAATCTCCACGTCTGAAATGCAATACTCCAAGATTTATTTTTTAAAATCAAACACATATTCTTCAACGTCTCGTTCATCGTAGCTTTGGTTCAATGTCTCAAAGTCTTTGAAGCATTTTTCAAACATTGACTCTGGGGAATAATACTTTTTGTCAGGCATCAGGCCTACATAATTTTGATTTGCCAGAGTGTTAAAAAGATGCAGGAAATAACCTTTCTTTTTCTCAAGAGGAAGGTCAAAGGCTTTAGGGAGTGCAGCGAGGGCCATTGAGAAGTAGCTAAGTGAGTCAACAAATCTTACGTTGGCTACTTCAGTCAAAATAGCTTTAGTTCCCCGAGGAGTTATTTTTGGTGTGAATTTAGTTTCTTCCATGGTGTACTGTAGAATAAATTGGAAATCAAAACCTTACCCGTAGTGGGCAATCACACATACATCTTTAAATTTCTTTCGAACTTCCATTACCGTACATAGTCCATGAATTGCTTTACTGGTTCTTTTTCAAAGACTCTTTGCCTCTCAGAACAATTTTGACACTCACCCGTTGATACATTTAAAACAGTACTGTTGTGAGACGCACAAGTTAACTTTATGAACTTTTTTATCAGGATCTGGGGGAAGAGACTCATCCTATCTTGTTTCAAAGTAAAAAATATGAAAAGAAAATCTTGGTATTTCGGAGTTCTCCTATCTACCCTCATGAAACACTGATGTGCGGGCTCTTTGAACGCATCAGAGAGTTTACAATAAACGTCTCCACATACATGAGCTGTCTTACGTTTTAATGAAAAAAATATTTTCTTACAATCGCGGCAGAGTTTTATAGATTTACATACTTGCCCATGATGGGCTATTAAACACCGCTCATTTTTGAAGAAGCGGTTGCAAAGACGGCATGTGATGCCTTTTACCCTCGTAACGTCAATTCCAAACGTGTCGCTAGATGTAATATAATCAGAGTTACTTTGAATGATGCCCCCAAAAATATCCCAAAGAACATCACCACTAACTTCAGAGACAGTTCTCAAAGCTACGTTCCCGGGTTCAGCACTTTTTAAACTTATAGACTGTAATTTAAATCCAAAATAGTTGGTAGGTACAGCGTCGGCTTTAGATTTTCAACAATTTGATTAAAATCTTTACGAATACAATCAAACTCAGAGATACCTCTTGGCGGTTTAGTGAATTTGAAAACAGTTTCCAGCCTGTACAACCTGAAGTGTTTAACATAGGTTTCAGAGGTACCAATTACATTTACTGGGTTTTGAGAAATCTTTTTAATGTTAGAAACTTCCATCCTTTAACAGAGAATTAAATACTGAAAACTGAGAAAACAATCTAAACTGTAATATACAAATTTCTTACGCTTAAAAAGATCAAATACATCAACCAGAGCCAAGCTCACAGATATAATTAAATTAAAATTGAGAGCGCAGAATCAACAAGACAATAATAATTTGTACAAGATAACACTTAACGATTACGCAGAAGCAGCATAAAACACGCCTGGTCAGTGTTACGACTGGAGCAGATTGAGGTAATAGAGCCTATGTTTAGAGGTAAATAGTATGTAGGAGAGCACTGTACGTATGTATAACTATACAAGTCAAAAAATACTAACACAAAAACTACACAAGTCAAAGCAGAGCTACAGGTTCAGTTATGATGAAAGTTAAGGTAATAGAGGTAGCAAACAATACTCTAGCTGAGAACTGCTCTAACCATGTGAGTCTACTGTATTTAAGAACAAGAATAGAAAGTGAGATTTTCGGTGTAAGGATATGTTAGTCAGGTATAGCCAGGTCACTAAGCACGCAAAATTACTACAATACAGGAGAATTAAAATTACTACAATACAAGAACTCTAAAAATAATTATAATCAAATGTAAGTTTATATTTGCACAAGTGCAAAATCAACAACCGGAGTAGCGCAGGGACTTCTGACTAGTGCGAACGCAAGGGGTAGAGTGAAGTTAACGCTTGCGAATAAAGAGCGCTAAAAGTAACTACCAATCAGAATACAGAACGCGAATTACAACCAATAGAATGCATTTTTATCCCGACCAATTACAGATTTGTATTTTAAATGGTCACGATTCGTCAAATACACTAGACTGCGAGACAAGAAGCTGGAGTTAGATTTGCAGAAGGGATTGAAGGATTTAGAAGGATGCGAGGTTTAGCTGATTAACAACAGAAGGACGTGAGGGTTAGATATGTAGAAGGAAACGTAGGTCAAATAATTACCACAGAAGGCTAGATGGTTAACAACAACAGGACACGAGGGTTAAATAGTTAACCACAGAGGGTAGATGATTGAACATAAAAGGATGTAAGAGATAGATATTTTCCACAGAGGGTAGCAGAACAACCGCAGAGGGTAGTAATTACACCCCAATTCTATTCTCCATAAGAGTCTATGTTATTCTATTCCCCCCATAAGAGCCTATGTTATTCTATTCTCCATAAGAGTCCATGCTATTTTATCCTCCATAAGAGCCCGTGTTGGGGCCAAGGTGGCCGCCCTTACTACTATGAATCTTAGAAATGTATCCAGAAAACCAGGTGAAGCCATTTAGTTAGAGATTATAGAGCTTATAAAAACTTATAAATCACAAAATTGTAATCAAAATCAGTATAGCCGTTTTTGAGAAATTGTTTTTGTACAATTTTTTTGTGGTTTCAAAACATTTTAAAACCCCTTTTAGTATAAAACAATGACAACGCCTGGAGATGTTGTGGATTAGTTTCTACATTGCAAATCGTATTTAATTCAGGGCTTTGTTGTGGTCCCTGGGTTTGTTTGGTCAGACTGACATAACTTCAAAAACCAATTTTTCGGGTTTAGAGAACACCAAAACAAATAATTCTACAACTAACTGAAATTTGAAAATATTAATGAGAGCAATACTTTTTTGCATATACTATGTACATGGTGAGGAAGCCAACATAGATAGAGAGTTCAGGAAAATTCCATTCAAAGACCTTCGAGCATGGCTCAGTTATTTATCGTAGGCCGCGGCTAATTCCCATTTCAATTTATTTCTCAGCTTTCCAAACATCATGTGTAGGAAATTTGGCGATAAGAATATATCAAACATCAAAGGAACAAGCGATGGCTTTTATTTAGCTACAGAGCAACAAGTCCATGCAATTTTTTAAAGAATGTATATACCAACTGATGATCGGTTTATCAGTCAGAGAGCCACATACAAGTGTAAGTTTTCAGTGAATATATAAACCAACAAAAGATAAGTTGATATAGATTAGAGAGCCACAGGCATATCCGATTGTTCCAAAACTATAGTGTACCACAAGTAATAAGTTTATATCAGTCTGAGAGCCACATACATGTGTAAGTTTTCAGTGAATATATAAACCAATAAAAGGTAAGTTTTTTTAGATTAGAGAGCCACATGCATGTGTAATTGTTCCAAACTTATAATGTACCACAAGTAATACGTTTATATACAACAGAGCCCAACAAGTAGATTGTAATTTTCGGGGATCAACTCAATCTTTATTAATATATATATATATATATATATATATATATATATATATATATATATATATATACAGTTTCGAACGAATGGTGTTTTTGGGGTCTGGGGACCTCAAAACGAAAAGTTATCATGGTCCCGGGCCTAGGTCTTACCATGCCGACTACGGTAATAGCTTCTTCCCTATAGGGGAAATTCGCTAATATATATATATATATATATATATATATATATATATATATATATATATATATACAGTTTCGAACGAATGGTGTTTTTGGGGTCTGGGGACCTCAAAACGAAAAGTTATCATGGTCCCGGGCCTAGGTCTTACCATGCCGACTACGGTAATAGCTTCTTCCCTATAGGGGAAATTCGCTAAAAGTGTTTTTTTAAGGGGGAATTGTTGTGTATATATATCTATATAAGTTAGTTAAAGTTTATTTTAGGGTGGCACACCTGTTACTGTCCAAGTTATATGATTTTACAAATATATTACGTTAACGTTTGTTCTTCTTAAAATTGGATCTCTTGGCTGTAACAACTTTCTGTTTTAGTAAAGTGAATTTAATAACTACTATGATGTCCGTTAATTTTAAAAACCTTAAAGTACTATTTTAAAGGAACAGTATAAGACAATAAATACGATATGTAATTAAATACTATTAAAATATTTCCACATATATTCAATCTCATATTGAACTAACGTTTAAAACTGTAGATACACATATAATATAGGATAAAATGCGTACCAAGGGTATATTAACATTTTAGCCAATGCGTAATTTTTACAACAACCTTTAACGTTTGTATTTCCATAGGGTACGAAATACGAACAACTTATTGTAAAATATAAAATGCATAACACTAGAAATATTGTTATGGTTTAGCGAGTGAATATTATAATTTTTTTACAAAGGTTATGTTTTAAAAATGTTTTGAGAGTAGTAAATTGTAGTGTGCCAAAATACATGCTTGAATTCTCAACATAATGATGGTCAATCAATAAAAAAGTAGTGCTCAGTAGGTTTGTTTTCACTGAAACTACTAGCCAAAGGATCTGGCCTCTCGGGCTAATTGTAACTGGCTTCATAAAAGTTTATTGTTATTGAGGTCGACATATGTTCCTTGTAATTGGATTTTCCCGGTCTCTTTTTTTAGAATTTTAAACTTATATAGTAGTGTTTTTATTTTATAGGGTCTCTTAACATCGATGGAATGTATATGACTTACAGTAAATATTATGCTGAATATTATTATTCGAATAGTTAAAAATAAATATACAGTGAAATTAATATTTTTTTAAATTTATAAATGATATACGTTTTATCGTAATATTATGGAATAATGTCTTTTAGAAATAGTTTACTGAAATTTTACTTTAGTTGTTATGACAAGAACTATACATGTGACCAAGTTACTTATATCTAAATATTTTATAAACCAAAAGACCCACTATATTTAGTTTGTCATAAATATAAAACTACCTAATTTAATCTTGATAACTATGATCACAAGAATAACAATGATACCATTACCCAATTATATTATTGTCACCTGACAATACGTTTTGTTCTTTACAACACCTTAAAGTAGACATAATTTCAACATAAGCACGTTTTATTGTGTTTTTCTTCCAAGTGAAAAACTAAAATAATCGTCAAAATTACAATATATGAAAATTATCATTGTTGGAAGATTTTGGTTGTATTGTTCAGTAGCTTCCCACCATCACAGGATAGATATATAAATGACTCAATAAGAAGTGAATATGATAAAGTACACATGTTTTGTGTATTTACATCCCAAACTATAATTACTTGTAAAGCCCGTGGCATGACTGAAAATGGTGATAAAGGTCAAATTGGCCAATTAACCATTGAAATTGCCCACTTGATAGCGCTGATACTGTGCCCCTGGGCTTTTCAACTGCACCACTTATGTTATTACGTTAATTGCAATAATAATGGCTATCCATGCACTTCGTTGTAAGTTGGGAGTAAAAAATTATAGGGACATACTTAAAAAAAGTAATATAATTTTTAAATGGGCAACTAATGAAACCGCTCATTTAAATATTAATATTCATATTTACTTTATTGACTAAGTTTAGCACACACTACAAAAATAGTTGTCCAGCTGAATGCTGAATTCTAATTGCTTCGATAAAAACAGTTGTTTATAGAACAAGTTGGCGTCACTAAAACAAGTTATTATGATGAAAACACTAGTCTTTTGAGTAAATGGAAAATTAAAAAGAACATTTCTACTAATAACTAAAACTACAAGTTTTTAACATTAAATCTGCAAATTTAATACATTTGTAAATTAAAAAGATGCTATGATAATTTGTTGTAACTACTTTTAAGATCTCTTATAATAGAAACGAACACACCAAACTCCAGCGTAAACTAAACAGCAATAAGACGTCCATAAAATACCATGAAATCAATAACATCTCTGGAGCTTTTCATAGACACTCCCCCGTTCTCACGAGGTGTCGTGGGAGAGTTTAGAGAGATAATCCACATGTATATTGGTTCAATTCACGAAATTAGAACATTGCAGTTTTTACTTTTTTTAAACAGTGGAATAAAAACAGAAAGTTGATCGTAATTGAAGGTAGTTCAATTACCAATATAATATAAACAATCTAGTTTTTATGGACTATAGTTAGTTGAAAATTTATAGTACATTTCCATTTGCAAGTAGTAATGACTTTCTCTGATGTAGTAATAATGACTCATTAAGTACTGGTACTCTTATAATATGCATATGTGCCTAAATATATATTGATAAAAATATTACTAGTCATACAATGTAAAGCATAAGTAATTTAAGGAATAATTACTGTATTCCACTAATTTAGTTACAACTAACAGAAAATGTTTTCAGAAATGCTTTCTCGCATCATCCAGTAATTGTGGCCATGTTTAAAACACTGCAAAAACAGGATAGTTAGATTGTAACTAAGTCGAGTCCATTTTAAGAGAAAAAAACAAATCTCACCGTTCTTTGTGCCGTCAGTTCAGTGTTTTGCCGTTAAATTATTAGTTTTAAAAGGAAAAACTAGATGCGTTAAAATAATTATGAAGGGAACTTAATTAGTTTTAAAAGATCGTTTAACTAATAGTGTAATCCAGGTAAATGTGCAAGTTATAAACTTAAGAATAATTATTTTAGATTAAGACATTACACTGAAACAAGATTATTTAAAAACTCCGAGCAGTAGAATAATTTGCGTTTGTATTTACTCGCACAAGCAGTGAGTGTAATAGGTGTAGTACGTATTGCTCAAGAGCGTCGACGCGACAGGGGCCACACCACTTGCTGCTTCTGATTGTCTGGTTATGTAGTCTACGAATCTTTCAAATACTTCTTTCATAACTTGAACATTTCTCAGATAAAGTAAACACATTTCATTTAGCTGCCTTCTGATAGAAAACGATTGGGAATATTTAAAATAGATTAAACAAAAGAACACAATTTACCACGAAATCTTTTATTTTTTAAAATTTTAATTCTTTGTAATTCAGATAACACAGGATAACTGTGACGGCAATAGTTACTATGCCCCAGGGTTTAAATAATATATACATTATATTGTTTTATTATTTAAGAGAAAATCAAGCCTTTCGGTATTCCGAACAAATTTTTAAAAGCAGATAGAACTCCAGATAAGCAGAGGCAATAACAGAAACTGGTGTGATTGGAACGTACGGAGCTCTTTGAAGCATCCTGTAGCCAACTGAGGCTCCGGATAACGAGTTTAAGTGCAATACAGTTACAGTACAATACAGCCCATTTCTTAAAGCCATCTTTTCCTTTTTAAATTTTTTTATTTTTAAATTTAAAATACTGATATATACGGTAGCCTATATCAGATTTTTGAACAGAAAACTGATTAATTTAAACCAGCAGCATATCTGAAGTAGATTTTATTTGTTATAAACACAATTCCCGTCATTGTTAGCGTTAAATAATAGTCAGTAAAATAATTAGCATATATCCTTGGACAATGATGTAGGAGTGCACTTTCGTAATGTTATATTATTTTTAAATACATTTATTAAAAATACTATCTTTTTAGATTGTAGATATATAAACTATTTTTATATTAAAGTTTCCCTAATCTCTGCGATACAATATATTTCACTCTTGGATAACTAGTATTTGTACGTATGATTTGTTAGTTTGATTCAACCTGTTGCTTTATTTGTCTTACTTTGTATCTATTGAATAAGTTGTCTAATGTTGTATGGAAACCTCTAGAAAGAAATTATCACATGTTTGGTTTATAGCCGTGAATTATAACGTGCTTTTCACGGAAATGCAGTTTTTCAGACTTAATTCTTGACTAATAATTTTTTTAACTACTTATATCAGTCTTTTGGGATAGGGTATTAATGAACTAACTAGAGATCTGATTTTGGCATTATCTTTGTTTAGTTTGGGTAGGCTAAAAAACTTAGGGGGGGTAGATTTGATGGAGTAAAATTGGAGTTTCATAGTATGTTTATAATATATTTGGCTCTTAATGAGTGTTATTGTTGTGTGATATTTTGGGTAAGGTTTTTTGGTTGTGTTAGTATTGTTCTTTGCAAGTAATTCAATGATCTAGTTGCGATGTAAATTATTATTGCAACTCACAAAAAGCTCATGAAATCCACACAACAAAAGGTAAAAATCAAGGACCCAACCCTAAAATACAAAACATCAAACAATATTAATATAAAACATGTTTGATGTCTGGATAACAAATTAAAAGAATATGTTAAAAGTAGGAGGAATATGCTAAATTCACTTATTGGAAAAATATATAAACTGCATTAAAAAGAGGGAATACGTTATTTCACTATTTACCCATTAGCCAGACTATTGGTAGGTAACTAAATCCTAACATCGTGTGTTTGAATGCGTGATTTACCGAACATTGTCATCCTGATCCTAGGATTTAACCAACATCAGAAACACATCAGACCGTATCGTTGCCTGTTTGCCTGTGTTAGGACTCTGGATATGATGGGAGATATTTAATGATAACTATTCCTAATTATTTTATTTTTGAACTCGTAAACTGACTATGTTTCAAACTCGGTGCAAACAAACTCCATTATAAAGTTAGAGACATTATAAAATGGAAACTTATAAACTGTCTCTTGTGCATCTAGTCTGTTGACAGACACACTTTACATCTTGTGACTTATAGGCCTATATATTGCATAAATAATCAAATCGTAGGCCTTTGGCATTACTGTACATATAGTATAGATGTACAGACATACTTTAATTGTTAAAAATGCATTACCATTTTGTTTTATATTTTAGATATATTTATATACGATAGGGTGATTCGATTTCGCAATACTGTAGTTAAAGTTGTTTGATGAAGGAATCTACATCCCAAACAAATGGAAATAGTCAAGCCTTTTAAATAATACATCGGTGTGAACCCCAAAAAAGGTTCAATAATTATTGGTTTAGTCATTTGTTTATTAGTTAAATAAAAGCTGGAATAAACCTAAGCAAACCTTTATCAAATTATATAATCTTATTTACTGTACTTATTTTAGTTTACTTACACAATTATAAATCATAATTAAATAACGTATTCACAAACAATATGACGAAATATTAACATTTGTTGCTTACAATATAACTAATTTGCGACAAGTTAAAAGTGAAAATACTATTACACAACAAAAGTCAGTCTGCATTTTCCCGCTATATCCCAATTTAAGAAACAACGTTCAAGTTTATTTGTCAGGGAGCTATTCATCAAGCCTTTCTGTCTTGTTTTGCAGCTTGTTATTTTAATGACATCAGGTATATAGGTTTCCCTTCGTTATTTACGTCTTGTTAAAACTTCTCTGGACTTATTTTGATTCATTATACTCTGAGAAGAACTTCAAAAGTTATATTGCATCAAACAAATATTCAAATGAGCAATAAGGAGTTAAGAACTAAAACACGCATTGTTAATAGAACCATCATTGAAATTACCAACTAACTCACTCATTAATAATTATTCCTGATGTTGACCGTTCACGTTTTATACTATATCAAATTTTTACGATTTTTTATTTTACTTAGTAGGATGATTAGCAGGAATTAGAACCTAATAACTTTGAAAAACATAACTAACTTTGAACCTAATAACATTTAAATGTTTTAGGTAAAACGCTTTTATTGAGTTTAGAAGTGCCTCCGAAACTGTTAATTAAAAACAAAAACCAGCTCTACTTACGTTTTCTATCCACACAGTTCGAATTAATCCTGGCAGCTCTTATGACCACATGTTTCGGAATTTAAAGTGAAACGTCATTAATTCATTCCAGAAATTTCAACTAAAAGGTTTCTGAGATCCAGAAATATCTTTTATATTCAACTATATCTGGAATTAAATACTGAAGTTTTTGTTGGATCTGTAGATGGCAATTTTAAATTCCAAAGCATGTCATCGAAAGAGGTGACAGGATTAATTCTAAATGTTTGGATGTACAATTTGTAAACCTGTTCATCTGTTTTTGTTGTTGTTATTTTTTACTTGTAATCCTGTGACAACTTGTAAACCTATTTTTAAGCTTTTACTGAAGAGGTTTAACTACGTTTAAAAAGCCGCATTATCATATTATTAAGAGTTCTTCTAAAATATATATTTATGAGAGAGGAATAGAAATATTGTTTTTGAACCATCCTCTCAAGGGGCAACACAACTGATGGGACATCATACAATACAATACAAATCAATATCACCTGGACGGTTTTTAAAGACTCCCTTTTATTCCCACGATAAGACATGGGGGAGTAAGGGATGATCAGTCATAGAGGTATTTCTGGACACAAAAAATACAACATATTATTTAGCTCTAATTTAGTTTAATTGTGTAACATGTTATTATATATATAGTTAGAGCTACAATAGTTATAACAAATAGTTCAAATAAGGCCACATTTATATTTCCAATAGGTTGTAATTTATCACAATCTTAGAAGAACATTTTGAACTGTCAAACTAAAACAAATATTTTTGCCCCCCATGCATTTTAAAGGGTTGTGTTTTGTTAAAACTGTGTTGCATACTTCGTTACGCATTATTGAAATTTCTAAAATGTAAAAAAAATTATCTAATCCCCAATTTATAGTATTAAGATCCAGCAAAGCGGATAATTAACACAAAAATACAATAACACCAAACCCCAAATGTTTTCACTAGTACATACTTCCAGCCTGGGCGCGACACGTCGCGTCGTCGCGTCGCGTCGCAGTGAAGGTCTGAAGGTTACGACATGAGGAAGACTCCAACAACGCTGATTTTAAACGAGCCAATTGCTGACTGAGATAATACTAGCAGTTAAGTTGTGCAGTTGGTATCAAACACAAAAAAAACCATTGTGTTATTCATGCACAAAAATAATTAATTATATAATAACTTATGAAATAAACCTAACCTTAAAACATCGAAAAGTTTACACGAGGTCATATTTCTTTAAACCAATTTCTTTAAACGACGCATTGCAGTCGTGTAAAATATATGAAATGAGATTTTATTTAATCTTACCTAGCTTTTAATTGTTTAACTTTATTAAATAGTAGAGTAAATTTAATTTAGTGCTATCAAAAAGGCTGGGAAAAATTAAAAACCCATGTCTACATGGTGTGCATTTTACTATAAACACAACCAAGATTCTGTTATAATATGCATCATGTGTCAACGTGAATTCTCCTTATAAAATAATGTGGATTAATCATCGGTAAATTTTGATTGGGATATTAATTAACTAATTTTTCCCAAAAAATGCTAAGTCTACTGTATTACACAATTTTGATTATATACTTTTTGCAATAAAAACATTATTAAATAACAGAACTCGTTAGAACGCAGCAAGCTAATGTAAGGGGAGCGAATTTCTCGTATACAAACAAATATTTGAAAGGGAGTACCTGTGCAGTTTTGCGAATATTAAATAACATTTATTTGTTCGATATTCTGATACCCTTTTATCTGCAATGATAGATTGCTAATGTTGTGCACTGTGAGATTACTATAATTCTCAGTCAGGCGTAAAAGCACGTATGGGAGGACTGTGATTGTATATATGCCAAATATTGGAAATCATCGTTAGTTTCCATATTCGTTTGAAATTTCATTCTTGTAATAATCCTCGTTAAATAAACATTATAGTTTGAACAGAAAAAGCAAGGAAACTGAAACAATTCTCTTAAAGTATATTGCAGAAGTTTCTGGTATTCAAATATTGACTGCAGAGTTGTTTGAGAACTCAGAGTGTTGGATTCATCTAAGTTTTCATTCAGTTCCAATTAACTCCTGTAAATTTATCAAGGATACTCATTTTTATTTTCTTGCACACTTAATGAATTGGTTTAATTTGAGAGTTTAGCAGGTTTTCAATAACGCTATAATAATATGTATCATATTACATCGTACTACATGATAATATCATGTTATTTCGTAATGTGACATTAATGTTGTAAATGTTGTCAAGTAAGATTTTGATTTGATCTAGAATAATGAAGTTAAATTATAAACAAAGTTGTTAGATGGGAAGTACTACTTTTATCTTATGAGCATACAGTTTTTAAAAACAGATTTCTGGAAACGCAGCTTCAAGAAGATTTATTGGGGTTTTAACACATTATATTGACAATCTGTCTCAGTTCACAAGACAAATTGTTGCTCACTTTTGTATAATTTTGTTCTACTTTTCTCGGAAAAAATACTAACGATGAATTGTTGTTAAGTGTATGTTAAGCAGTGTTTGAGTAGAGCTAAGTATGTTTAAATAAATACATTTCATGAGCCAACTCTCACATACATTCATTTTTACAGTAAATAATGCAATATTAAACAAGCAGAATATACTTTAAATTTGACAAACAAAAATATTTGTTGTATAAAACTGTACGTAATGTTAAAATGATTTTATGTAATAAATTGCGTCTTGTATTAAGTTTACTTACTCTTTTACTGTAATAACGTTGAATACTGTAAATACAATTTAAAGATTGTGAAAATCTCACTATTTCATTATGCCTAGTAAATGAGTCAGGCTAGAGTGGATTGTCTATTTGTCTTTATTGTATTATTTATGAATTCCAACATAATATTTATAAAGTGGACCACTATCAGTTAGTTACATGTGAATAATTTAATTGCTTATTATCTTTTTCTTGTTAACAGTTGTCCCAGGCATACAGTGTTTAGTATCGGTAATATAAATTACTAGTTTTAAATTACGTATTTTTGCTAGGAATCCAACAATTTTGGGATTTTTCTAATGTCACACATTTTCTTGGATACACATAACTAGGAGTACGCTCTTATATCGCGTATAAGGATTGAGTGATCGCGTAAAATACAAAAAAAAATGTTTCAATTGACAATATACCTCATGGGCCCTCCATTATAACTGCAGCTTGACAATGACATACAAATCCAGAACATGACAAACAATGAGACCAGAAATCTGTCAATCAGTCAGACAAAGTGCATATGAAGTAGTTACTCACCCCTCAGTCTCACTGAGGGCTGTATCATCTAGGCCCTTATAATAATATTAGCTGAAGATTTTGATAAAATATAATATGTTGGCGACAATAAAGGTCCCCAATCAGTGAGAGCACGTGGTTTAAAAGTAGTTATTTACACTTTAGTTCCACTGGAGGACCCATCAGGATATTTATTTCATTGTAGCTTAATATTGCTGTAAAAATATATACGTATAAATACAGAACTTGATGAACAATACGTTTTAAAATCAGTCAATTGGTTTTGAATTCCTTAAATATTTTAAACTCTAATCCAGAGGTTTTAATGTAACACATTAACCTTACTGGGGGGGGGGCTATGCCCCCCAGGCCTCCCATTGTTATTGTAGCTTGATACGGTTGTTCAAATACATAGCCTATAAATGCAGAACTTAAAAAACAATAAGGCTTAAATCAGTCAGTTGTTTTTAAGAATAATAAATTACCTCAATCAAAAAGAAAGGAAAAGTAGTATCTTATGTTAAATATAATCTAGGAAGTAATTAAAACTCTTAGACACACTTCTTAGAACCCACCAGTCATTTGGTCAAGGTCCAACATTTTGTATACATCTTAATATATAAATGCACCCGTAGCAGCAAACCTGCGTACTTAGCAAATTTCCAATGCATATATATGTATCTTAATACCACATAAAGCCACATATCAAGTTTCATCAATATACATTAATAAATAAACGATTTAAGACATTTTAATTATTCTCCATAAGAATAACGTGGTGGCTGAGTGTGCAGGTTTGCTGAAGCAAGGAACTCCAAAAATGGGGTTTTATACAAATATCAATATAACTCAAGTAGGTAAAGCCACATACCAAATTTTAATAATTTATGTTCATAATTAAGGGAGATAACACGTTACTTATTCTCCATAAGAATAACATGGGGCTGAGTACGCAGGTTTGCTGTTACGGGAACTATCGGCTGAAAAATGGTTTTTGGTGCAAATATCAATAGACCACAACGATATGAAGCAATATACCAAGTTTCATCAAGGAAAGGACAAAAATAAGCGAGATATACAATTTATCTTATTCTCCGTAAGAATAGCATTGGACAACATACTGGGTTTAGCACTTTCGATATCTCTGTAACCATTTGACGTAGAGCAATGACCAAAACACCAAATTGTGCGTCTTTCTAAGCTGATTCCAATGTAAAAAATAAAAATTTGACTTTTTCAACAATTATATGTAAAAAGCTCAAAAAACCCACTTTTTGGATAAAAAACACCCCGAAATACGTCTTCGGATAGGTCGATCCGTCTGGTTTTCGAACTTAATGTCATAAATGCTGCTTTACACGTTTATACCAAATTTTGTCAAAATTGGATGAATTTTACGAGAGTTATCGTGCTCACGGACACATACTTTAATAGTAAACAAATGTCAAAATCGGCCTGTAAGGACAAGTCCTGCACAGTCCATTAACACATATATAATTCCAATTTGTTGGCATCTATGGGGACCTTGATACGAAAAGTTATCGTGATCACGGGCCTAGGTCTTACCATGCCAACTACGGTAATAGCTTCTTCCCTATAGGGGAAATTCGCTCAAATGGATCCCTATTTCCCTTGGTCATGCCATTACTTGAGAATAATGGACCAAATTGAATAATTCTTTTTTGTTGAGTTTGTTTATGTCAGGACAAGGTTCTTATAAAAGACAATTTTTAATCCGACCTAAGAGCTCTGCCCCACAGGCCTTCAAAGTTCCCATTGATTTGATCTAAGTTAAGTTAGTTACACCAAGCAGCTGTAAACATACTTGAAAGGCATATACATATGTTGATTATGGAAATAAAAAGCTACTTGAATGGAAACTCTCATTTTGGAAATAAAAAAAGTACTTGAATGGCAACTCAAACTCTTTTTTTGATATTCAAGTGAGCATAGCGAATGAGCTAATCCGGGAAGCGAACATGCTTATTTTGAAAATGAACGAGTATTTGAAATGAAACAAATTCAATGACTTTAGGACAGGACAACATCTGTTGGGCCAGCTAGTTATATATATTAATGATTACAGAAGGTGTATAACATTTATGTTTCCAAAAACATTATGATCACATTCTTTTTAAGTAACGGTGTATTATAATCCCACTTATGTTTTATATTATTGACTATCTCAAGTTTAATCCATGCAAATTTTTTTGCTGTAAAAAATAATACGGGGACTTGTGCTTGAAACAATAGTTATTTGTGTATTAAGTGAGTAAAGTGCAACTTTTTTCCCTAAGGGAAATTGTTGGCGCCCGACGCCGGCGCCGTAGGCCAGGGCGATAAATTTACACCCAAGATTTTTCCCACACCCCAAAAGCCACAAGTATTGATAAGTATTCACATTCACAATCGCTTTCCATTTTGGTTGCGTAATGCGTAATAACTAAACTCGGAACGTTAATTGCAGCTGGAGCGAAATATCAATCAGCTGATCCGATTCCCTTATAGCTGCAGCATTAATGATTGCAGCGAAATGTCAGCTGATTCTGTTCCAGGAGACAAAGTAGCACTATACTCCTTAATTACAAGGAGTAAAATTTGACTTTACTAAGTAGGTTGGGGGTAACGAAATTTATCGTACAAGATAGGAACGACGTTTCCTTCAATTTTTAAAGTGTATTGTATTAGTTCACACATACGCAAAAAGTTGGAGAAAATTTAGTAAACAAATTTCATAATCGGCCTGAAAGGACAAGTCCTGTACAGTCCATTAACACATATATAATTCCAATTTCTGGTAAATAGTTCAACTAAATTTGATCAAAATGTTAAACAGGAGCATCTCTTTTACTTGTTAAACATTAAAAGTAATTTTTTACTGAGAAAAACATGTTTTCTGAAAATAAAAGTACCAATCTCTGTATGGCAGGAGGTTCAATTTCGGATCTAAACTATTTAAATCAGTCCTTTAGTTTTTGTTAGTGTATTTACAAAAGGATTTTGTTGATATTTGAACATGGGCTTTTATGAGAGCCAAAAATAAAAATTAATTTATTATTAGAAACAACACATCTAAAGTAAACAAAGATATTGATGACATTAGTGTATGTCAAAACCTGCTATTTAATACAAAACTATTTAATAGTTTTTGCTAGTAATGTAAGTGATTTATTGAAAAGTCGAACAATATTTGTTATGGGAATAATAAACGCAAACATTGTGAGTTAAAAAACACCTAAAAAGAAAAGAAATGTAATTATGACAAACTGCAGGCCAAAACCTTTAATTTAATACTGAAACAGTAAAAATTGGCACAGTATTTTTTGCTAATAGATTTACGTAAAGAATTAAAAAAAAATGTTAATCAGGCTGTTTCGTGAGCTCAAAGTATTTTGTATTGAGAAAAATCTATACTTATAATGGTTGTGCATGTACGTGTATGTCCCAGGGGATTTCGAAAACGCCTACTAAAAACTGCTCCAGACCATAATGTTGTAGAGGACCAACAAATTGCAGATAGGTACTTTTTTGTTTTTCCTGCAGACCTCAGGACTCTGCCCCAGTGGCATAAAAATTTGCCATGTCATTCTTATGAAGGTTTAGGTTATTTAGGTTTCAGTTAGGCCTACCGCAAAACAGGCTTGACCCGGACACTTTTTTACTATTTTTAGGTTATAGTGCCTTCACTTAACGATGTCACCAATAAAAATCAGACCATTGTAAAGTGTGAGTACTATTCACAATATCCATTTACCTTTAGCCTAACTTATATATTATTATGTTGGATGTTATAAAAAAAATAAATACCCCCGTAGCAACCAACCTACGTACTCAGGAATTTCCAATGCATATATATATATATATATATATATATCTTAATACCACCTAAAGCCAAATACCAAGTTTCATCAATATACATGCATAAATAAACGATTTATGACACTTTAATTATTCTCCATAAGAATAACATGGCGGCTGAGTATGCAGGGTTGCTGAAGCAAGGAATACAAAAAATGGGGTTTTATAAAAATATAAATAAAACTCAAGAAGGTAAAGCCACATACCAAATTGTATTAATTTATGTTCATAATTAAGGGAGATAATACGTTACTTATTCTCCATAAGAATAACATAGGAGCTGAGTACGTAGGTTTGCAGCTATATGGTAACTGTCGGCCAAAAAATGTTTCTTAGTGCAAATATTAATATGCCACAACGATATAAAGCAATATACAAAGTTTCATCAGGAAAGTTCATAAATAAGCGAGATATATAATTTTTCTTATTCTCCATTAGAATAACATCGGACAACGTACTGTCTTTAGCACTTTAAATATCTATGTAACCATTTGACGTAGAGCAAAGATCAAAACACCAAATTGTGCGTATTTTAACCTGATTCCAATGGAAAAGCTCAAATTTGACTTTTTCAAAAATTATTTGTAAAAAACTCAAAAAACTTACTTTTAGGGTACAAACCCCCCCCCCAAAAAAAAAAATATATCCCTTCGGATAGGTTGATCTGTCTGATTTTCGAACTTAAAGCCATTAAATGCTGCTTTAAACAATTATACTAAATTTTGTCAAAACCGGACTATTTTTACGAGAGTTATCATGCTCACGGACAAATGTATATATATATATATATATATATATATATATATATATATATATATATATATATGTATAGAGTTTTGAACTAATGGTGTTTTTGGCAATTGGGGACCTCAAAATGAAAAGTTATCATGGTCCCGGGCCTAGGACTTACCATGCCGACTACGGTAATAGCTTCTTCCCTATATATATATAGGGGAAATTTGCTAATCCATAAAGGGGAAATTCGCTAAGAATAAATAAAAGTGTCCGGGTTAACCTCCACAAACGGTCTTGAACCGGACATCCACCTAACTAACGTTATAACGTATAAACTAAACTCTCCTGTCCGTAGTTGAACGGTGTTTTGAGGTCTGCAGATGCCTTTGCAGAAAGACTTAAAAATGAAATAAATACAAAATTGTTATGGGTTGGGGATGAAAAAAGGGTATTCTTAAATCATGTTTCAGTTGTTTATTCTTTGCAACTAAAATTAAACTAAACAAAGAACCGTAAGGGAAAAATACAGACGTTTAAAATACAGTTTGAAACAAGGGGCCCATTATATTTTCCACGGACATGATCACTTATGGTCGATTTAAACAAAGAATAGGTACTTTTTCGCCGCTGCTCTTATAATTAATACCATATCAGAGCTACAAACCACAATGTTGTTATTAGTTATGGCGGGAATACTGTGTTTACGGTAGGAACGAGTCGTAACGGTTGACAAGAGTCCCATCCATGGAGTATAATTAAAGTGTCCGGGTCAAAACTGGAATAGGCCTGTCGTTAATGTGAAACATTTTTTTTAATATATGTTGTTTATCTCTTTAAATAGCATGGCATTGTGCACGCTTAAATTCCAAATAAAATTATGCCTTATTCACGAAAACAATCGGACAAACGTAAAAGAAATGACATGTCTTAGTTAGAAATAATATTTTATTTTTGTGAAAAGAAGTGAGTTATAAACGATTAGAGCATGCCTCGTTTTACGATTAGAGCATGCTCTAAACAAATGTAGGCCTACCTATAACGAACGACTGCTCAAGTTTGCAGGTTAGTTTAGAAATATTTATGTTTACAAATATGTACGTGTCCGGGTCAAGACCCCCTGTCCGGGTCTAGCCTATTTTATGATACGGTATGTAATGTTTCAGTTTAGGTGTCTTGAAATTTGTCCAGATAACAAACGTTGGTTCCAATATAACTTTAAACATGCATTGTCAGGAATAACATTATCATGTTATGTTTGTTTATTTCATTTTTATTTTAAGTTTAATTGAATAACAAACTAAACAAAGATGACGTAGGTACTGTACGGTAATTAAAAACATACAAGCTATTAAATATTAATCAGTGTTAAAAATATCAACCTAATTAATATACCGTAGCCTATCGAACAATTTAATTTGGTTCGTTATTTTGTTCCTCTTACGAAAGTATACCCGAGCCGAGAAAGATCGAAACCATATTGGATTCGCCTGGGTAAATTAAATGTAAGTTAAACAATACCCCCGTGGCAGCAAACCTGCATACTCAGCGAATTTCCAATGCATATATATATATGTGACTCACTACTATATAGAGCTACTTACCAAGTTTCATAAAAATACAATCATAAATAAATGATATATAGCATTTAATTGATTCTCCATAAGAATAACATTAGGGTTGAGGACGCAGGTTTGCTGCAACGAGGAAGATATGTAATGTGTTTTTTTTTGCAATTATCAATATAACTGAACCAGGTGAAGCTACATACCAAGTTCTCATAATTTAGGTCAATAATTAAGGGAGATATACAACTTTACTTATTCTCCATATGAATAACATAGGGGCCGAGTATGCAGGTTAGCTGCTACGGGGACTATCAACAAAAAACTTGTTTTTTGTGTAAATATCAATGTACCACAACTATTTGAATCCATATACCAATTTCCATCAATATACATTAATAAATAATCGAGATATAGAATTTTATTTATTCTCCATAAGGATAACATTGGACAACGTACTGTGTTTAGCACTTTGAATATCTTTGCAACGGTTGGACGTATAACAACGATTAAAACACCAAAATGTTTGTTTTGTTGAGTTAAACATATTAATAAACAGAAATGTGAAGTTTTTAGTAAAACTATATGAGAAAAATCCAAAAACCTCTTTCCCATAAGATTAACATGGCACAAGTTTTTTTGGATTTTCTCCGCAACCACTTAAAGTAGGTTAATGTTTCAAAAGACCAAATTATTTGTTTTTTTAAGCTCTATAAAATGGCTATAACCAAAATCGAGTGTTTGTAACATTTTGGGGTCAAATTTGCAAAAACCGATTTTTGGTAAATAATTGTAAACCCCCATAAAACCCCCTTCCCGTAGTGCGATCGATCTTGTTATCCAAACTTACAGTCATAAATGTTACTCTCCACATTTTTGGCAAATTTCATCAAAATCGGGTGTTTCTTTCAAAAGTTATCGCGGTAACGGACACATATATATAAATTTGAACGATTAGTGTTTTTGGCATCTGGGGACCTCAAAACGAAAAGTTATCATGGTCTCGGGCTTAAGTCTTACCATGCCACCTATGGTAAGAGCTTCTTCCCTATAGGGGAAATTCGCTAAAAGTCATAGCCTATTTTGGATTTAAAATTTGTATCACTTTTCCCTTGTTTCTGGCAAAAACAAATGTGAAATACAAACTGTAGAGGTAAATTTATGTGAGGTTAGTTCAATGAAATTGCTCATTTCCAATCGAAAAGTAGGCCTAGGAAGAACTTGTGCCAAAAGCCAAAATTATCCAAAGACTAAGTTGTACCTTACGGAACAATTTTAGAAAATGTTTATTTTGGATAAAAATGAAGAAATGTAGACAAAAATGTGATTAAAACAGTGGTGTATGGACATCATAAATTATGCCTAGAAAATTAGAGTCGATAGGCATACCTTACAAATATTAACCTCCAAAAAGGACAAAACTTATTGAGTTTGCCTTATTGCCTTATTGAGTTTGAATAAACACTTATGTAGACCTCGTGCGGATCTTCGTGAAGCCTGAGTAGTGCGAGCAGAAGAGTGGGGGGTCAGCATTGGAGGGGAAGATCACAATACCATATGTCGTAATACTATTCCTGCGGTAAAAATTTGGCTGTGTAATATTAAATATATTTTAATGGGTGAACGTATAGTAATTAAGTTTTAATGACAGTCTTGAAAAAACGAGGATGGTATTTTTAAAACCATAAATTGACAATACACTCTTTATGTTTTTGAGTACGGTATTGTATTTAAAATTATGTCTTAACAAATTGTAAATGATTACATTAGGGTTCTTGAGTTTTTTCTCACATGGAATTGTCAACACAAGCTGTTGAACTGTTTCCCTGGTGTAGGCAGTATAGTTCTTGTACGATCAGCTGGTTTTTATTCTTAAAAAATGTATTGCTGTTGCTGATTGTTTATTTGTAATTTTAATATTATTCCTATTGAACTAATGTTTAAACATATGGACGCAGCAGTGAACTCGCTAGGTTGAAGACAAATGAAAATGATTTGTGTTAGGCCTAATCGATAAATGCTGTCCCGCACTTCTTGCGAATACGCCCGAACACATATACGGCCGAACTCCGAATGTTAGGAGCAATCCCGAGAAGTGTGGGAGCTGCACAAACTCTTTGGCATCAGTACACTATCGCCGAATGATTCGCTCGAATGGTCCACCAAACGATCGGAACGAGTCGCGACAACGAATTTTGCACCAAATCAAAAGAATGTGCACAATATGTATATTTGTGTATATAAAGAATAAAGAAAGTTTGATTTGAATTGAATGAAGTAACCAGTACACGCTCGCCCATTCGCTTCCGCTCGTCACCTTTGATTCAAGCAAAAAACCTGACAAAAACGGAGCACAGGCAAACACAAATCATGGCGAGGTGAACTATCCCGTACATGAACGAGCACACTGAGTAAACTATCGCGCTAGCTTTTGTTGGGCCATTGTGTATTGGGAGCAAGAATATGGGACGGAATGTCCAGTGAACATTCGGGAGAATGTTTGGTCGAATGTTGAGGCCTGGTCGCGAGATGAGTGGGACAGACTTAACCTATATAAGATCTTTGCTTTACAATCACTTCGCGTTTGCAATGTTTTTGGTTTGACACGTAACAGATGATTCTCACAAGCGATTTTTTTTAGTCAATAGTCTAATAATATATATAAATCGCTCCCCACCCCTAAAAACCCGGTTTAAACCACTTTTACCAATAACACTTTTACCAATAACACTTGTACCAATAACACATCTTCGCGTGCTTCACGAAGATCGGCACGCGGTCTAAGGTAGTTCTGGTAATGCAATTATCATTTTTGTAGGAAAATAAAGTTAGGCCTAGATTAAACTAAAGTTTTCAATCTGACAAAAAGGAAATAGGCTAGACCCAGAATATGGTGAAAACTAATGTGTTATATTAAGTTTTAATAACATATAATCATAGTTAAAAGCCCGATGTATAGGTATCTATAGTTTGTTATTTTTTCTGTTCTTACAAATGTTAACTATTGTCATATTGTAAAGTTGCATTGGTGATAGCCGCCAAATAAAAAAACAAAACATTAATTGCATTTGGTAACCGTAAGTTTTATAAGCGAGATAATAATTGTTTTAACAAATTAAGACTTTCTACTGTTAATGAGTGGAAATTATAATGTATATAATTACATATATTAGCGTTTAATCACTTTAATCATATATTTCCTTTTTGGTTAAAATTTTGTCGTCTGGAGTCTGGAGTCTGGACTCAGGACTGGCCAAAGTACCAGAGTGCACCGCTCGGCCTGCATTTTTTTACATAGAGTACGGTACCAATAAAGTTATTCATTATAATAGTATTTAAAATAATAATGCATCTTTTAATTAATAAAAAATAAAATACACGTACAAGTAGTCTACCCAGTGTTTCAGCCGTAACACGGTTTCTTATGGGGAAACGTGTAGCCAACCTAAGAAAATTGCAAAACAAAAAATATGACATACATACCAGTGGTACCAACCGTAGTTATATATATAAAGATGTATAATAACGTAGTTATATATATAATGATGTATAATAAGGTTTTATATATATATATATAAAGATGTAGTAACGTAGTTATGTCACGCTTATAATGTAAGACACAAAATACCTGCAGTATTATAATGTAAGAGAGAATAACCGACAGAGGCCGATACGCATGAGCGCTCGAGCTTATCGCTTGCCACAGATCAAATAGGGACAACAACGTCCCGGTGGCCTCGCGTCTAATGACATGAGTTATGGTCGACCAAAACGTCGACTCATGTCATTAATACTAGTGATACTCATGTCATTAATACTAGTGATCAATCAGTGACATCTGGTTATGGAACCGCCAAGTGACTATCGTATGGTTACTATCTATCATAGTTGAGCGTTCCTTACGCAATTGTGTGACTCTACTCAGCCGAATTCAACCAACAACTTCAGTCCGTACCAGGCACTGGACCACATCACATCATACCAGGTAAGTAAAAAATCATTTTAAAAAACAAAATTTATTTACTTCTTACATCGTAACACAGAATTAAATACTCAAGCTGAACTGTTATTAAAACTTAGTAAAATGTATTAAATAAAATTACAAATTGTGTAGACTTCAAAAAATGTTTATAGCTTAAATAGTTTTTTCTTTAACAATTCATTTATAAAAATGTACTTTATGTTTTTGAACAATTCAAGACTTACTTTAATACAATATTGTGTAGACTTCAAAAAAAATGTCTATAGATTAAATAGTTTTTTCTTTAACAATTCAAGACTTACTTTAATACAATATTATACAGTGAAACAATGTAGGACTTAGAAAAATAATTTAAAAATACATATCAAACACTTTGGGACTTATTAAATGTATTTTATGCTTTTGAACAATTCAAGACTTGCTTTAATTTATTAATACAGTGAAACAAGGTAGGACTTTAAACTGCCTTAGGACTTAGAAAAATAATTTAAATTTACTTTAATTTATTAATACAGTGAAACAAGGTATAATACAACAATAATTTACAAATTTACAATAATTTAAAAAATACAACATTAAAAAAAACCTAATAATTAAAAAACAGCCTTGTGCGGCTATTAATTACACTCCTGCAAAAGGGGCAGCAGGTGACCCGGCGACTACAAGCCGGGCACAAAGCATGCCAACAGGGGTGTAGGGCCACAGTTGGGAGGGCCGCAATACAAATTTGGCAGACAATGTACCTTGGCTGTTCCGTGGGTGGAGGTGTGCCACGGATAATAAGATTGTCCATCCTCCTATCATTGAAGCTGAGGATCCTCTCCATGGTGGCACGGAGCTCCTCCCACACAGCCGGAGCGATCTCACGGATTTGGTCGTCCTCCGCGTCCTCCAAGGCGTTCCGTGACAAGGTCAGAGCTTCACCCAGCTCTGTCCGGACGGCCGCGATCCGGTTGACGATGCCCGGAACATCCTCGGTGGTGTTTGTCCCACGCTCCTGAAAACCACATCAGGTAAGAATCTATTCGTAAAGTTAATTATTACCCTATATCTTACAAACGTATGAATTGTAACCTTACCATCTCAAAAAGCCGCCTCCTCATCCGTAACAGGCCTTCCTCAAAGCGACAGACGCCGCAATCGGCAGGGAGGTCGACCGCGGGCATTTGTTCCTCACACCTTAAATTCTGAAACATTACAAATTAAATATAATACAAGTTTACAAAACAAAAATAAACCCTAACCCCGATAAAGATACTTACAATAGGTTCAACCCGTCTTGACGGTCCCGCTACCTCCCTTGCACCGGTGCTCGGCCTGTCTACCCTCTCCTCCAAGGCAGCAATGTGGACCTCTGGTATTGACTTTAAAAAACAAACGATCAATTATCACAAGGTACACACACAGTAAAGAAAAACAAAATACAACAGTATAACAAAATAAAAATTACCGAAAGTCTGGGAGCTCTCGAGCCCGAGGGAAAGGCGAATACGTCCCCCTCCACCCTTGCACCAACCTCGTCCCGATCAGCAAACGGAATTGCAGGCACCGTCCTAATCCCAGTTACGTTCCGCCCCTGTAAATAATGTTATATTATTATTATAACTAAAACCTAAAATGTATATCAAACATACGCAACCGTTAAACCTTATTACTTACAAGACTATTTAGTGAAGGTCTGCTATGCCAGGAGGGGAGTACCCTTGAGGGTGTAGGGCTGTTTGGTCGAGCTTCAAAAACCCTGTCCCGCCGACGCACATCCTCCTCCTCCATCCTTGCACCTGTTACGTTCTGCCCCTGAAAAAACAGAGACCATTAACACCATTATTAAAACCTATGACTAAAAAAAATACTTTAAACAATACGACGATACTAACCGTATAGTGTAGATGGCTAATTAGTGTCCTCGCACTCGTTTCCTCTGAATGAAGAGAAACCGGTCCACCCGATGTTATCCGTAGAGGGGGTTCGGCCAGGTGGGTACGTCTTATCGGTTCACCGCCCCTCTGTAAATAAAAAAAAACAAAGGTATCAGATACCCATACCATACCAATTCCATACCCATACCATACTCATACCATACCAAAACATACCATTAAGCGTGTGAGACACCAGCCGTCCCCAGCGATAACGGCCCTCTCTCCAAACGAGTACAACCCCGTCTCGTAGGTGTTCCTAATTTCCGCCCATAGCTCAAGTATCCACTGAGTAAAAGTTGACTCTGTCACCTGGCGGTACCGTGGCGGAAATCTGACGCTTCTGGGGTTGTTCTGAAAACAAAATACAATTAGTGTAATAAAATACCCGTACTTAAAACTATATACTCCCCCATACACCAAAATACTTACTGCACGTATAGAGAGCAGGTATGCATCCTCGCTTATAAAATACTGGGATTCGCCATCACTACCGACGAGCTGAAAAAGACAATATAAATTCAATTATACAATTCTAAAAATAAGCAAGTGAAAAAAAACAAGTACCTATATAATAATAATAATTAATCACCTCAGTGTTAGCCAGATGAACCGCATATGTCGTAATTGGGGTATCGGGCCGGGGGTGTGAAGACCGGTCCCATACCTAAAAAGCAAACAGTATATTGTAATTTATTTTATTATTTTATTGTTTACTACATTATTAACGCTAAAAATCACATAGCAATGATATGTCCTTACCGAGGTGCCTCGTCTAATAATATTAGGTATCGTCCGCCTGACAGGAGATGCTGGCCTCTGCCACTGAAAAAAAAACATTAGAGTTAGAGAAAACCACAAACAACCCCTAACCTCTACGTGCAAGTATTGCTAAATAAGCTAAATAAAAAAATATAAAACTTACAGTTCCTAACTCTCGCATGCTAGTCTCTATAAGCTCAGGAGCTATCTCATACTGCAACAGATAAATAAAATCAAATTTAGACTTACATTTTCTAAACCTTGAGAGATCGCCTCCCGGGCCTCAGGGCTTAGACTGGCAATATCGTCCTGTAACAAAATTATTAAAATTACGACAAATAGAAAAAATCACAAGTGAGCAAAATACAAATAAAGCCCAATACTAACCGTAAACCTATTTCTGGTCACCAGGCTGCCGTCATCAAGGAAGGTCCGCGAGGTCTCGATATATACCCCAGACTCGCCAGACAATCTTAACATTTGTGTTATTCTTCCGTTATATTCTTCCTAAACACATAAAAACATGTATAAACAAACGCTGTTATAAAGGCTAATATAATCATAACGAATATAAAAACTAAATAAATTAACCCACCTGAGATATGGATTGTAAACCGCTAACCGTAGAAGACCCACTCTGAAAAAATAAAAATTATAATTAACCTCATTTCAATGTAAAACCTAAACTCTTGTATTTAAAAAACAATATTTTTAAGTACGTTTTTACCTGTTGTGACAGGCGCTGGGATAAACTGCTTAGTCCCGAACCGCTCTGAAAACAAAAAATAAACTATCTAAGTATACACATTCTATGAATACTAACCGTACCATAAAGTTTAAAAAGAGAAAACAAATTACTTACTGCACGTATAGACAGCACGTCAAGATCATCAGCAAAAAACATATCCTGACTAAGAGGTTGGGGTGTTTGGTCACCATCCTGAGGAGTCGTCGATGACAGATCCTGAAAAAATTTATTAACTAAGTAAACTACTAAATGTATAGTGGGTAAATCTATAGTGTAATTGTTTGAAACTTTGTTTACCTGATTATTGGGCGGGATGTTTTCATCTTGGTCGAAACCAATCACCAAGTGAAGGCACACGAGAGCTAAAACTTGGAACAACATGATAACTAAAACAACCACTGCAGAGTGCATAGTACCATAACACCGGGTCAGAGACCCGTATTTATACGCAATATCCCTTCCAACACCGGTGTAAACAGCCGACCAATCACAGCCCGCAGATTCCGTGAGTCCCTTTAGCCGCGCCCCCACACAGTGCTCCTCTCTCAGTTAGCTGTGATGAACCCTCCGAGCTTAACCCAACTTTGCCTTCAGCACTATTGTTTGCAATTTAAATTCCTACAAGAAATTCAAAATTTAAACCTTCCGTTTTTATTGAAAAAATTATTAATAGAAGAACATGAAAGTAAATGTTACAACTCAGATTTTGATATTTATATCGGGAAAAGGAGGAATTGCAGCAGATGTTACTCGGTGGGTACAATTATTAATAAGGTTAACTTTTTTTTTGTTGTTGTATGTGTGACTGTGTATAATTCTGTTTTATGTATTACAGGTATATTTACGAGCGCCGCATCGGTTCCGGGCCGAGCGTGGTGGCTGGGTAACCGGGAACGTATCCGTAGGCTACCACCTGGACCGGCCGTACTCACATCTCGCGTGTTGCTACTACTGCGGGAGGTTTCCGCTCTGTTTGTGGCGACCTATTCAAGAATGCTCCTGTTAATGTAAGTTATGTTTATTTAAATATTTTAAATTTCCCGGTCAAGTTCCCCCTCCCGCGGTAGCGGTTACAATTATCTGGTGCTGCTTGCCTCTCGCGCCAGTCAGTCAGACAGCCGTTAGCCGTGATGTCGCCTCCGAGCTTAACCAAACTTTGCTGTCAGCAAATCTGTTCCGACCTCCCTAAACTTTTCCAAATTGAAAATGTAAACGCTCCGTATCTTATCAAATCATTAATAAGATTAGAGCATTACGATAGATGCTGGACACTTAGACAATATTTTATCCGTAAATGTCTTAGATATGACCTATATGAGACTTGTCCAGAGTGCTACTTGGTAAGTAAATAGGTAATACAAGGCAATCAAATCCTTTATTAATTATTATTGTTGTTTTATTCTTGCTTTTATGTTACACGACTCGTTTGAAACGAGGTATGAGAAGCTGGAGTCCTTGGGCTACAGCTCCAAAGAACCCCGACCCCTTTTGCAGAGATGCATCACGTGTATGGAGCGGAAACGCATCAACCCTGTGTTTCCCGAATGCACCTGCCTCAACCTCATAGCAACCATGTCGGAAGAGGAGTGGACAGAGATGGTCTTAAAGCTATTGTGAGTACAATATATCTTAACTGTAGGTTTGTCCGTTAAAATGTCCTGTAGAAAAGCACTTAGCCGGTCGTTATGCGGGCGGTATGACGGTTAGGGCGCGCCCCCTTGAGTTAGTCAGTCGCCGGCCACCATGCCTGAAGTTTATAGTTTGTGTGAGGCGTGCGGTAAACTGTGTTGTTGTACTATGTTAGTAATTTTTGAGGGTCGGGGGTGGGACCTTTGCTGTGTGTGCATTTACTTGGATCCGGAGGAGTACCATCAGAACCCGCCTCCGGAACCGTGCGACCACGAGGATTACTTTTAGTAAGTAAAATGCTCCCCATTTACTAAACCGTCACGGTAAAATACCTAACCCGCATCGCCGAGTCACGCTTGGTTCGGCCGCCCACAGTGTTTGTTTAGCGTCATCTCAGTCTGCACCATGGATCCGCCGTGTACAGAGTCCACGGTGTTTTGTGGAGTCTTCGAACCCTTTTTTAGATTTGGTTTTTGTAGCGACGGGCACTGTGTCGAAGTTACCCCGCATTTCAGACTAACTTACCACTATTGTAAAAATTTAATATCGTGCGCTACTTTAGTCTACTCATGGAAGCTTGACTACAAGTGCCTCGCGTGTGAATACGAGTTCTCCACCGACTGGGTAATTTACACGTTATAAAGGTATGTCTTTTAAACTATAATTTTGAACGCTCGCGTTTCCACACCACGGTAAGCCTTTAGGCTAGGCCGTAGGAGCGTCGGCACGTTCTTTTTGGTTACCCAGAGCTTCCCCTGGAGGCCTAACCTCTGGGGTGAGAGGCCCCGACCATCGCCTCTCACTGTGGTAGCCACTCCATAACAAAATGCTACCTCCTTTTTATATTTTTGTTCTCTGTTTACCCCAATAGGCTATTTACTAAGACCGTGTCCGTTCATTTTAGCCTAGAAAATAGACAGAGAATTTTTTTACTTTATATTTTTTGTCACGCTTTTCAATCCGCTTTTCCCTGACAGTCGGAGGATTACAACAAACGGTTTCACGGTTTTTTAGGCCAACCTCCCCACACCCCTGGTCTTACAAAGGGTTTAACCCTGCCTGATGGGTGAGCGACTGTCGGACCTTATTTTTTATTAGGCCCCACTCGAAAATATTTTTCGAGCGTAGTACTTTGCGGACTTCAAAGCGCAGTTTTCATTTTTATTTTTATATATAATGCAAGCTACTGTAAAATCATCATCTATATACAAACTTTAATTTATTTCTTTAACGTTAGGGTGAAATTCCCGAAGAAATTGAGCCTTCTCCAGGCGTTTTGTATAAATAGTTTCAAAAGGTTTACAGAGTGAGCTTAAAAGCTCCTCACTATACTCTACTTCGCCATCGTCCCACTTAATGTGGTGATAATGATGGGTCGATCAACGGGCTGTCCTTTGCATTTTACTATTTAAACAATCAAAAGTGTATGGAGGTCGGAACACGATCTGTGTTCTATACGACCACTGTGACCACTGTGAACTATAGCAAGTTCTTTAATAATAAATCTATTATCGTTACTCCGGAAAACTTGAAACTCCACTATAGCTTCCATAATAAAATTTCCTGATATAAACGGTCGGCTACGTGAGGCGGTAATTGATCTGTACACTGTTCAGCACCGGTTAAAACCTGATTAATATAAACTTGTATAATATCCTCAATATAAAATAATTGCAATACCTTGCGACCGATTAAAGGAATATTTTTTACAAGTTGATCCCACTCGTGACGGTTAAGAGCCAAGGAGTGTTCTCCATCAGAGACACAAACGTACTGATGCCCAAAAATATTGTTAACCTTTATGCTAGGCCCCGCGTCTATAGTTATGAAACACTGATAATTCCCTAATAAAGCCAAAGTTACTTCGTTAAACCTGTCAATTAGTTGACAGTAAGAATCGTAAGACCAAAACACAACACCTTTTCTCCCTTTAATCAATACACCCAGACTATTGTCTCGACTTTTAAAAATACCCGACACAATACATTTAGTTAATTCGGGGTCCAAGAAATAGACTGACTTTAAAAATACTCCAGTCATTAAATCTATTGGCTCTTTACATTTAGGAATGATTATAAATTCTTGCAAAGCCATATTTAATATTCGTCTTCTGAAGTCTCGCTATTATCAAAATCTGTACACCAATTAACAATAATGCTATCAGCCCCCGAGGGTAGTTGAAACTTTGCACTAGCAGTATTAAATACACAACAGTCTAAGTAATCCGTTTTGATTAAAAGCCCGTCTTTAAAGTATTCAATCTTAACACAACCGTTGTAACCCATGTTTACCCAACGAGTTCAAGAAAGAGACTGATTAATTATCTCTTTTGGACATATAAATGTATCTTTTACCCCCACCCCTTTGATTAAAATATGAGTCACGTGACCCTCAGGGTCCACTGTTTAAAAATTACTCGGGAAATCTTTTCTTCTGTTAATTTGATACGTCTCAAAAACCTGGCTCGGTCCCGTGCCATGAGTTCCCAATCTGATTTCCTGTCTTCTTCTGGCAAACTGTATATTTCTGTAACTACCGGTTTGGAAAAACTAACTCGAGATTTTCCTGACATCTCCCGTTATAGGCTTATAGGAATAATGTATATCATGTAGTAAAAGGCAGTATGCCCAAGTATTACCTGGAAAGGCCCTTTTTGTTGTAATTTCGAGCCTTACCTCTACAGGCCCTGTTTTAATAGTATCGTCCTGTTTTGAACAGTCAATTACGTACAGAGGACACTTTGCTTTAAAATCGTCAAAATTTAATATAGGCGAACCGATTCTTCCATAATACGAGTTTTGGAAGGCAGCAAACATATCATACATTAAAGTAATATTTCCTCGAAGGTTATCGTACGGGTAAAAGTTTGAGTTTAAATAAAGTTTTACATCAGTTAGGTCGCAGGCATCAAATTGTGACATGTCCTTTACTAAGTCGTTTTTTCTGTCTGTTTGAAAGGCCAGTACGATATACCTGGGCTTTTCTGTCTTAGTAGACGTTTTCAGTGTCCAGGAGAATGTCTCCGTACTCGGCAAGTTCGGATATTCAATAATATCCCATTGACGGAAGGGAACATGTATTGCAGGGTCTTTCTCTATATATTTGTACAGTTTTAATTTTTGAGCGTCATTGATTGTAATATGAGGTATACGCCAATATATTTTTTCTACTTTTAAATCTAAAGTTCCGGCGTTCGCTATTTTTACAGCGTTAATATCCGAAGCCTAGCGTAAAAGTATCAATTCCTGTTTTACGTTCACTAGCACCTTTTTGTAATCTTCGGCAGACCCTAACAAATGTTTTAATGGGATCGAATATACAAAATCTGTTACTTTTTCAGAATTACCAGGGCCTAGCCAGCAGGCGTTTTTAAAAGTATTTTTTTCTTCCTCGCGAATGGACAGGATATTTTTTTAAGTTGTAGTAATACCAACATTTCTCGTTCTGTCAATCTCCTTGCCACAAATCTCGTACCGGATTTCTTCAAACATAAAGGCCACTGCTTTATTTACAAAGGAAACATCCTGAGGAGTCCCGTCCGTCTTTTTAGCGCTGACTTTACCGTGAATTACAATAAAGCTTTCAAAAGGCGCAGTTATTATATCTTGCTGTAATATTGGTATTCTTATTTCATCATTATTATTAAAAGTAGAATTTGCATAGGGTAAGTGCGTTTGAAATTCCATCCCTGTTATCAAATCATCGTATACAGCCGGGCTGTCTATCGCCAATAGCGCCATTTTTTTATTACTTTAAAACCGATAGAACGAAGAAACGATATGTTTTTACACGTTAACACCTTGGCTTTCTGAACACTACTGACTGACTGCCCCATAGGCATTCCCCTAAATAGTAGCCCCATTACTCTGTCTTAAATGTAGTCTAATCGAGATTCTTTCTCCGCGAAAGTTAACAAGATACCGTCCTGGTCTTTTATGGACACTGTTAAGGTATTGATCCTTTGACTGATTACCGGTAAATAAATCACGTTTCTCGGGAGCTCAACTATTTTATACCCCAGTGGTTCGGCCGGGTAAAACTCGTGTATCACATGACCCTCGACTCCGTTTAGGTACGACCCGCGTGTGACATTACATTCGACCCGTATTGAATTAACTTTAATTATATCCACAGGCAGTGCAGAAACATGATGTTTATTAGCCTCGTATATTTGTTTTTTGTAGCCCAAGAGTGTTCCCAATGAATGTTCTTTAGTAAAGTCAACTTTTTCAGAGCAAAATATTGTAACTTTTAAAATGTTATTATTTGGCTTTAACGTAAATGTTACTTTTTTCGGCAGTTGAGACTGTATGTATTTTTCAATGTCCTCGATCTCGTAAGAGCCCTCAGGAATTGTAATACTTTTATCATCACCGTAGTAAAACTTATCATTAATGTCTTTCTCAATGTTTTTTGGTATAGAATTATAAGTGGTCATTTCAATTAAACCAAGTTCCCATTCACCCTTGCTAACATCTATGGGAAATGCTAGCTCGTGGGATAGAACACTAGTTGATCCTGTGAGACAAAACATTATAATTACAGAGAAACTTTAAACAAAGATGTCCGCAAACAACTGAGTCAAAAGTCTGTTGTCTCTCGTAATTATAGTAGAGTTCGCAATCCACCAAATATCGTGAGATTTCTGGTGGTGGTCTTAGGTTTCCAAAACTGTCATAATAATAGGCTTTCTTATTAATCTTTTTATAACAAACCCAGTGGGTACCTTGATTAGCTGTACCGTCCATGTTAACTATAGCAGATTCACATTTTTTTGGGCGTTTCGGTAAACTGTCCCTCATGTAAACCCCTCTAAAGTTAGGAATCTTTAATAACCTCGCGTATTTGATTAAATCGTAATTTGTTAGCGGTTTTACAGGTATCGAGATGCTTTTTTTTTCGTTCGCCTTTTTCTCCTCTTACCTGCACCTCTCTTACTACCCGCACCATCCTTCCTATAAGGCCTAAGATACAACCCTCTGCCCCTAGGACGTTTAACGGGGCGTTTATTTTTACGGCCTCCCCCCAATTTTGATTTTGCTTTCATGGCCGTGGTGACTGCCCAAGCAGCGGCTTTCTCACCAACACTGGCGTTACTAGACTTGAATCTTTGCCAAGCGCGTTCCGCCAACTCTTTGTCAGCTTGCCTTCGCCGCTCGCTGTCGGAATACCGCGAGTATGCAATGTCGTGTACCTTACAGGCCTCGTCCAAACCGTTTATTCCTTTGTCTCCTCTTGCCAATCTCTCTTTTAATCTCGTGCTAGGACCACAAAATTGATATCCTCCAGGTAAATCTAATTCAACAGGTAGGAGGTCTATGGCCTTATTAAGAACGGATGAAACAATACCTCCAGCTCGTACGACCGCTAGCTTACGTCTGAGAGGTTTCCTTCTGTTTTTAGCCATTTATTGTAAATATCTAATCACCTCGTAGAGTTTATTCAGTAGTGTCTCACGTATACACGGGATATTTAAAACTTCAAAAATGTCAGGCACCGTACGAGACACAGCGTTTGTGTACTCACTGTATTCTAACGAGCCACTGGATGTGGTAAAGTAAATCATCCCGTTTATATATCTAAAGGCACCGCGACTGTGGGCTGGGATACCGTAAAGCGTAGACGAGACCATACCCATAAAAACACCCGTATAATTACACTCGTTTATTTCAATCAGATACCAATCGTCAATAATCATGTAGCTCTTCCCCGTGTTAGTTGCAAAGGCCACGTTAACTTTATGTACCATTCTACCGGCTATGTTATTGACATTATACATTGTAATCAAGGACAGTGAAGGGTACCTAAATAAAAACACTTCACTGTCTGTAAACAACGCGATTTCCCCGTTAGGTCTTTGGTAGATGGCAGATATTTCAGTAAAGTTTCGTGGTAGGAATTTGAGCCAGTGTGATATTCTTCTTGGCCGTGTTAAATCCTCAGGAATCCTATCTGCAGGGTTTAGACTAATAATCCATACGTAGTCTCTAAAGAAAGCAAATATCCTTTTGTTTACAATAACGTACGTATCAATTTGACCTTTTAATTCGCAAATATCGCGTTTTTCAAATATTTCGGGTGGTGTTACAGCTGTATTTGTTGTTGTACTGCTGAGCGTTGTAACGGAAGTGGGTGTGGCTGCTGTTGTATTTATTTTTGGAATGGTTGCAAATGTTTTAGTGAGCTTGCCGTAAAGATACTCCATAGCGAGTCTGTCATCGTTGCTTAGCTCGTATTCGTTCAAGTCAACAATCCCTGTAGGATCCCTGTTAAAAGGAAACATTACTGATTTATCATCACCTGAATGATCCAAACCAAAGGTATGTCCAATCTCATGAACCAAAGTTAAAAAGAACGAAATGTTTCCATATCGTGGTAAATTCATAGTAAAATCCCAATTTCCTTCCGCATCGAAGAGGATGTCTGTAGAAGTATAACCGGTGTTGGGGAGATAGCCGTTGGCGAGAACTAACCCAGGACCGTCAAAGTTATAGGGGCAAGTATCGTGTCTAGAATAAAACACATGTTGTCTACTCGTAGAAAATGATATAATTATTGTTGGATTATTTATATCCTTTTTAAATGTTAAATTCGCGTGTTTGGCCCATACATCAAAAGCTTTCTGTATCAGGTTGGGGTGCTGTGGTGTTCCGTATTGGTACCACGTTATTACTGATGTATTCCACTTTCTATTGGGTAAAGCCGAGAACGGTAGTATATTGTCTCGGTGACCGCACCGAGGCGTGGACATGAGGGCCAAAGTATCGTTATCAAACACCCCCGTTGGTTCAAGACGAAAGTACTCTTGAAATTGTTTCACTGCAGAAGTAATGTTTTGTGTCAAAGCGTTTTTTCCAAATACCCGTAATAAGTCAAAATATCTATCGACTTGTTGCACGAGGCAAGAGGCAGAATAATCAATAAAACAACCCGCATGTTGAACGGCTCGGCGTAGACTAATTAGTGTTTGCCAGTTAATGTGTTTTTAAACCGGATCCCGTCCTGAGGAAACTGGGGAAAGGGTCCATGTCTATAATTTCCTCTTCATCATCATCATCTTTATTACGGAATTGTCGTGTATTTTCGTCTAAAAAGTATTTATTTACAACGTTAAATTTTACCCAGGTCTCCTTGTCTGTCTGTATTGGAGCTCCTAAGGTATTGTAAATGTCAAATAGAACTTTACTCAATAGTCTTACAATATAATTTAAGTTTAGTACGTCTTGAAAATCTGTCGGATCCGACAGATTTTTTATTTGCTTTGACTGACAATCATAAAAAGTGTTATCTACGAGCTTTAAGGCTGATTTTGATGATTCTTTTAACATCCGCAAGTTTACAGCATCATACTCTTGTTCAGCATCCCGTACGTCTCTTAGTATTTTGTTTCCTATAATATAATGTTTTCCTGTAAAAGGAATACAATTGTAGTCTACGTAATATTTTGTGGCAGCGTCGTCGGAATTTTTTGGTACTTTTACATGTCGAATAACACATTTATTAGCGTCAAAATACTCTTTTTTCATCTAAAATTAAGGCATTGTCAGACATAAACTTGTTTGTCACCACGTCGTTATCGTCTGCAGGTCTTTTTAGATTACATAACCGTTTATTTTGAATATCGTAGTCACCGTCGGGCGTTAAATTAAAACCCTCTCCCTTGGGGTCCTTGAGGGCCTCACCTCGGGATTTTCGGCTACTACGTCCAAATTTGTCAATGGTCATTTTAATAATGCTTTAAATCTACTGTTGCCAGATCCTTTTATAAAGCCGGCCTCTCTCAGTTCCTCCACGATACTTAGTATTTCATTGCTATGTACTCTGTTTCCACTCTCTGTTGACATAGCAATGTGTCGCAACCGATCCACTAATTCATTGGCGTCGTGCCAGTGTATTATATCACGGGATCTTGCATTCTTCCACGCTAGACCCTTGCCCACTCTGGCCGGGAATAGGTCTTTAATAATTCTTCTGTACTTTAGATTGTTGTCCCTTCTAATTACATTGTGGAATTTGTAACCGTTCTTGTGAGCGTTGGTGGCGATAATAATACTCTTATAGGTCTTAAGATCGTCATTATCGTATATTTCCTCGCCAGGGGCTCTCTTAAATATGAGCTCATACAAGCCTTTAGTAGGACTATATCTTATGTTGTTTATTAGAATAGTTCCATCGTTGTCAAAGTCTAACACCTTATCTCCCATCATTAAAGTACTGCCTTCGTATCTAGGGCCGTAGTCATGGTCAATAACTCGGACCTTACCGCTAGCATCCTTTAAAAGCATTGTCATATATCTCACTGTCACGGGGTTACTAAACTGGTTTTCGATATATTGGGACGCTGTTTCCAGTCCCGTAGGGGTTGATACAATTTGCTTTAACCCGCTGGTTTCAGGTGTAGAGACAGTCGCTGGGATAAATTCAGTTATTTCTCCTTCATCGTCTGTGGTATCGTATTCCATTGGCTCTTCTTTAAAGGTTTCAGGTTCAGTTTTTATGTCTGCTGTGTTTGTTGTCGTTTTTCTAAGTTCTTGAATAATCGGTTTATACTGCTTCTCAAGCAAAATATCACTTTCCGCAGCACCCTCCTTAAAAAGTTTATATTTGCGTTTAATAGCATTACGCAACTCTATGAGTCGGCTAGTCAGTTGTTTACTGTTTCGCTCCATAGTCATAAATGATAGATTTTAGCAATCACATTTAGATTTAAGGTAGTTCGACCTGTCTAAAAAACAGGGCACGCTTCTTGCATCTTTTCATGTAACGTATTAAATCTTTCAAAGAAACACCAGCACTAAAGTCTAATCCTTTATAATATCTACTTTCCTCTCTTACAAGACTGTGTCTCGGTATTACATAACGGTTTGTTAAACTTTTAGAAACGAATGCTCGCTTTACATTGTCTCTCCATTGGGATATATGTGTTACTATATACTTGTCGTTCTCAACGGTTTTTTCCATATACTTGCTCAACATTCTCAATAGTTTATCATGATGTCTGTTGTACATTAAATACGAGTTGAGAAGCCAAAATTCACACGGATTGGTCCCTGTAAATGTTTTCCACTGTTCAAATAATGTTTGATTTGTCACTCTATATACACCGTTTTTTAAACTAATACCAAATCTCTCACACTGTGAGGCCACTGTGGGCAGGGCTGGTCTTAAAAACTCTGTAGTATATAACCCCTGGCAGTAGTTATTTACGGCAGCAAAAGGTTTACCCCTCGGCCCTTTGGGAGTATCGTCAGGAATCGGCCCCCAGGCTGTATTATAACTAATGTCAATATAACATTTGAGATATACGCATGTGTTATAAATACTAATAGGCGACCTGATGGGAATAGTTCTCTCTGTCAAAACTATACAACCGATCGCGTGAGGTATTTTGCAACCGTACTCCAAAATTCTCAAAACAATCTGAGAAAAATTAATACTACCATGAACGTTACGTAAAGGCAATACTTTACCAAATATATCCGGAAAGGGTCTAAATCTAGAGATCAAGTTTTGAGGGTCCCTGACAGTGACGTTTTTCATGTCCTCATGATAAATCACCAACTCTAAGGGTACACTCTGTTCCTCACACTTTTGTAAAAAGTTTAACCAAGTATCTCTATTATATGTTCTCTCACTCGCAGATACCATTAATAAAACTACGGGTGGTAGTATCGCGGTGCTTGGAGGTTTTTTATGTCTCCAACACCTTTTATTGAACGGATGGCCGTGTTTACCCTTCCTACTGCAATAGTTTCCACAAAATTTCTTTTTATCCTTGTAATAATATGTACAGAGGTCAGACCTTACGTTATGAAGTTTTTTATCAAATCCCCTTATATCGTTATAATAGTAGAAGCGACCCATTAGAAAGCTTCTATAAAACTGTCCATTCCCACTCTGTACCTTCCCTTATAAGGGTCCAAAGTTTTGTCAATAACAAGGAATCCAAAATTATCAAGCCAAGCTCGAGCGCATATTTCTTTAAATTTGTCAAATGACATGTCCGTAGTGACATGATCGTTGTAAACATGTCGTAAGTTCTTATCGTCTTGTTTAAATAGAAAAATAAGGTTGCAATTGTCTCTCACCAGTTGTTTGGGAATAGCGCTGTATGTCTGACCGAGATAAAATGTATCTAAATTGTTATGTCTCCCCATGGTAAAGTAGTTTCTAATATTGAAATGTTTTTCACATGAAACATCGTCAAAAATCATTATAGAGTCTTGTTTGGCTTTGTTTGGGTGTACAACTAAACTATTATCATCATACGCGAAATAACCAATCTGCTTAGGTATAACTTTTTGTAATAGTTTGTATTTTGGTTGATAGAGGGATTTTGAAAATATATAAATGTTTTCAAATCTCAGACCATTTGGATCAAATAATAGATTAAATAAGACATTAGTTTTTCCACATGAACTGGGCCCCACTATAATGCAACGTATCGAATCTGGCAATAAAACACTGTGCTTATTCTTTTTACCATACCGGAGCATGTGAAATATTCGTCAAAGTTTTGAAGAGAGATTTCGACTTCCTGCTTTACAAGCCGCATCGTGACTGGTTACATACAACTATTTGCTTTGGTTTTAAGTAATCACTTCACGTGCAAGCTTTTACAGTAAAGTGCTGCGGGTTTTAAGATATGGTAGAGTGACTTTAGACACGGTTGAGCGCTTTTGCAAGTCACATTGCCTCGTTACCGCAGGTCGTCAACATCAATCCAAGATAATATCCTACGTGGTTGCATGTCATTGCCCCTCGCTAACGGAGGTCAGCCAGGTGGTCGGGCTCCAGGTCATCGACATTAAGCCAGATGGCCGGGCTCCGGTCATCGGCATTAAGCCAGATGGCCAGGCTGCAGGTCATCGGCACTAAGCCAGATGGCCGGCCTGCAGGTCATTGGCATTAGCATGTTGTTGTCCCTCACTAACGGAGGTCGTTAGCATCCATCCAACTGTCATGGCTGCTATCATACCCCCTCCATCGTACAAAGAGTTTGTCTCCTTTCCTTTTTAATACACTTTCAACTAAATAAACGTCACCGGTTTTGGACTTGCTAATTTCTTCTGCATAAAACCCACCTTTAAGTATCTCTCCTCTACTGTCTTGCAGTATGTATGTTACTGGTCTTGTTGGTTTAATTGCGTATACTGTAAACGTCTCGTTTGTCCAATTTGGTAAATACCCTTTTTTGAAAACTCTTTTCACTTTACTGATTATAACGCTGTCGCCTACTTTTAATTTTTGTTTAAGGATTTTGTGTTTTGGTTTCTTTACTTTATTTATTCTCTTTAAAATATCTTTGACGGGTTTTTGTTTAAAATCTTTGGGTTTCATACCTATAGTCTTGTGCTTTGTGTTGTAAGACTTTACAATTTCTGGCAATATACTTAACCATTCGTAACTTCCACGGGCTGTAGTTTGTACATTTTTGACTTGAGAGTCCTGTTTAATCTTTCTACTATACTGGCTTTAAGTTCAGAAAATGTAAAATAGTGATTGATTTTATATTTTTTCATTAGAGCATTTACATGTTTATTAAAAAAGTCGGTTCCTTGGTCTGTTTGAAAGTTTTTCATTTTATACTTGGCTAAAATAGGTTCTAAAGCTTTAGCGACTTGTGGTCCTGACTTGTCTTTTAACGGTACAGCTAACGCTACTTTGGACAAACAGTTAATCATCGTCAATATGTACTTGTACCATTTATTAACTTGGGAATAAGGCTTCATTTCAACGAGATCAGCCTGATAAAGGTCTGTTAGCCCCTTAAGGGTGACTTTACGCCTGGTATAATTTCTCCTGGCAGGTCGGTGTAGTTCATTAGCTATAGCTGTTTTACCGTCCATTTTGATAATGATTAAAATTATCCAAATCTTCTATTTATATATTTTTTTAGTAAAGTCATGGCCCCTCCACCGCCATGACTCGTGGAGACCTTCCAAAACAAACTAGTTGTCTCCTCCGTTTATTTTTTTTGTATTTTACTTTTTATACTTTTTTACCCACCGGACCGTTCCAAGGAGTAGCCTAGGTGTTGGCCAGGCTCCTCAATGTACAAAGTCCTTCTTTCACCCGAGGTCTTTTCGATGGAGTAGCCGGGGTGTTAGCCCGGCGCCTCAATCTACTGGACCCCTCATTCACACATGGGTCTTTCGAAGGAGTAGCCGGGGTGTTAGCCCGACGCCTCAGTCTACTAGACCCCCTTTCAGGTTTACGGGGTTTTTCGTCACCCGCGCCATAGACCTCCATTCGTTCATGTACATTCATACAGTGGGGAATTTTTTTACAAAGTTAACTGTATTTACATGTTCTTTTTTACATAGTCTGGTATTTTAAGAGGTAACAGATCATCAAAGTCGATGTTATCTCTGGTACATGGCCTATCTTGATATTGACTATACAGCTTCTCTGTAAAATAATTTAGTGGTTTACAACAGCTTTCATTCCAGTACGGACAAACACAGAAACCCGCATGGCCTACATAAAATCTTTTACTATTATCTAGGCCTTCTGCAAACCAGTAACGCCAGTGGGTTTCTACAAACTTTTCGAAAATTACTGGGGGCATGTTTAAACTGAATAATTCTCTGAGACACTCTGTACGATCCCAGATTTGTTTTTAGCAAAGTTGAAAAAGTGATTTTGGTTGATTCATAGTAAAGAGCAGGGACACGTCAGATCGCTATGGCGGAAGGGAGCAGAGAGAGAGAAAGCGCGCGAGATAATAGAACGCGGTGGTGGGGGAAGAGTGACGCAACCTGTCGGGGTTACTCGAGTCTTTGAACTTTTTGATAGCCAAAAGGCAAGGTGTCGTACTCACCCTCGAGCCTCCTTTTAGGTCCTGTGATTTTAAACTTTTTAATTTCACTTACTGTTACAATATCTCTGTCTTTAGTCCTCCTGATTCTGTTTTCTTCAATTTCTAAAATTTCAGCTACTTCACTAAGGACCATCTTTTTCAATTGTTCAAAATTTAATGTTTCGGAGGTCTTCATGTTAAGGGTGAGGCCTTTTATTTTACACACAGTTTGTAGTTTTTGCTTTTTGGTTGACCAGACAAGGTATGCGTAGGTCTTTGGTCCCCCAGAAACAAACTCTAAGATATAAGAGCCGGGCCCGTACTCACTTGCCAATTCGTCCGTCATTTCCCCGAGGTAATCTCCCGTAGAGACCTTGTACAATCCTCCCCTGTATAGATAAATAAACGAGTCCGTGTCATAGTAAAGGACTTGACCTCCAAGGGCATCTAGATGTTCATACAGTTTAAGCCTTGCCTGGGCTGTGGTGTAGGCCGCAATAACAACACTTACATTTGTCAAAGGTTCCCCCACTTCCTCAATATATTCCCAGTTGACAACAACAACTTCCTCGTTAACAGTTTGAATCCTATTGACTTGTACTTCTGGACTGATTAACATTTTAAACAAGACTTTAGATTCCCTTACAATTGTTGCTTTAGTTTGGTTCTCCCTCTGTCCGAACTTTCCCCAGAAACTGTTAAGCATTAATTTAGCCAATGATCTAAGTCCCCCGTTCTTACAAATTTGTGCCCTGTCCAATTTAATTCCTTCATGTTGGAAATAGTCTGCGATGTACTTGTCTTTGTCCTCTTCGGTATTACACCAGCTAGGATAGCCTGAGGCTTCCTGCTTCATTTTCAAAAACTTATTAATAAAGTCTGTAAACAATCCCCCTTTCTCGTATGTGGCTACCTCGTACTCCCACAACTCGTACATGTCCAGTACAGCGTAACCCTTCTCAATCGCCTTCCTAATTTCATCCATAGTCCAAGTCCCAACTAACGCTCTTTTATCACTCTCATGTTCACAGTCTCGCTGGTTTTGAGTTTCCCCGCAAGTCCTACACAACACAAACATTAATTTATTATTCATTTTAACAGGGAGTACGGGGTGGTAGAGATCTCGAGGCGGTAGGATTTTACATTTTAGCAAACCATCTACATTTAATCCTCGCTGTCTGCACTCCCTAACTCCCACATAAATGGTAGGGTGGCCCAAAGGATATTTCCCATATTTATTTACATAGGGGTAGAGGGAGCAAACATCAACATACTGTATCGTTTCTCCCTCTTCGCATTTGTGGTATGTTTTTGAATTGCCCGTTCTGCCTCCAAAGAACGCTTGCCGTGGGTCGAGGGGAAGATTATTGAGGATCGGCAGTTTGTTCAAGTGTTTAAGTTTATTGTCCTTCTTCAAAGCTCTAAATTCACACTCCCACATTACTACAACTTCGTAGTCACTGATTTTAGACATTTTCTTCAGAGTCCTTTCATATCTTAAGTTAAGTGAATCTGAGGGATCCTCCTTCAGAGGAGCCTCTCTGTCGTAAGGAAAACATTTCGGGTACCCGTGCCAGTAACACCCGTGAAACTCGTAAATTCGTTCCCCATCAAACCCGTCAACTTTTAGCCCGTTAATTTTAACTTCTTTACCCCGGCCAGCGTGCTCAATCCTCAACCTTCGTTCCTCCTCTTCCCACGTTAACCACTTTAAAGCAACGGCTGATTGATTGTCAGTCAGTCTGTACCCGTTTTTAGGGATTAGGCCGATTGTGTTTGGTTTCAAGAAGTTACGGCGGAAGGCCAGGTTACAAGCGCTAGCAATAGTTACGGACTCGAGGAAAGGATCTACGTTACATTCTTTCAAGAAAATACGTCTAAACTTTAATGAGGCCTGAGCTAAAATCTCTACGTTAGAGATGCAATACTCCAAGATTTCCTTTTGAAAGTCAAAGACATAGTTACTCGCCACCTTTTCCTCGTACCATTCTTCAAAGGCTTCGTGTTTCTTTTTAAACATGGATTCGGGGCAGTAGTATTTTTTGTCAGGCATAGGGCCTACATAATTTTGGTTCGCCAGAGTGTTGAAGAGGTGGGGAAAGTAGCCCTTCTTTTTCTCAGGAGGCAGTTCAAAGGCGTTAGGGAGCGCAGCGAGAGCCATGGGGAAATATCTCAGTGAGTCAATGAATCTCACATTGTCCATTTCCATTAAAATAATTTTGGTCCCCCTCATAACCAGTTCCGGAGTGAATTTAGTTTCTTCCAACACATACTTTAACAAAAACTGAAAATCAAAGCCTTGCCCGTTGTGGGCAATTACACAGACATTTTTGAACTGTTTACGAGCTTGCATCACATACTCCATGAAGTGTTTTACTGGTTCTTCCTTAAAAACTTTAGTTCTCTTTCTACATGCCGTGCAAAATCTAGACTCGATTCAATTAAAGCAAAACTGTTGTGAGACGCACAAGTTAACTTGATGTACTTTTTTATCAGGGTCAGAGGGGAGAGACTCGTCTTGCCTTGTTTCCAAGTCAAAGAAAATGAAAAGATAGTCTTTAGTTTTAGGTTTTCCATCATTGGGTTGCATGTAGCATTTGTGATTCGGATCTTTGAATGATTTGCAGGGTTTACAGAAAACTTCCCCGCACTTGTGAGGTCCGGATCTCTCTTTTAAATTAATCAGTTTCCCGCAGTCTAGACACTTTTTTACTGTTTTGCATCTGTCAACCTTATGGGCGATAAAACAGAGCTGGTTTTTTATAATAACGTTACAGTCTGGGCAAACTACTCCCCCATGCTCCTCTTTACAGGGAGGCGAGATGGTTTGGCAGTAAGGGCAGATGTTTGAGCATCTGTGCTCAGCTTTGTGGTCATAGGGAACATGGCAAGCTTCGCAAAATTAGTTACAGGCGAAAGCAGCGGTCAAACTGTTGATTACATTATAATGACCGTTGTGAAAGAGCAAGTTAATTTTGAATTTAGGATTTTCAACAGCCCCTTCAAAGTAAACATCCCGGCCTTTTCTGTCATAGTTGTAGACTGTGATTTTGTAGTCTTTTAGCAAGTCTTGAAACTTTTCCAATTCGGGGATACCGGCACCTTCCTCAGAGATCTCTACCCTAGCCCTCCGAATAAGTTCCTTCGCCCTAAACGATTGTCTTTTACCCATATCCTGACGGATTTCTTTGTACTGGGGGTCTTTAGTCACGTTTGCTATGGCCACCACCAAAGCCCGGGGGAGACACAAGTTATCTTTGTTGTTAATTAGTACAATACCCCGTCTCGATTTACATTCTTCATCAAAGGTATTATAAAAGCCAGGTCCTACTCTCCCAGGACGGCCGGAACCCACAGTGAGATTAACTCGGGTACATTCAACTTTAAATGTGTCGGTAGATTTAATTGATTCTGAATTGGATTGAACAATACCCCCGAAAATTTGTCAAAGGATGTCCTCATCAATTTCACCAACGGGCCGGAAAGCTACAAAACCGGGTTCTTTACTTTTTAGGTTTAGGCTGTGCAAGGTGAAGCCAAGCTGATCATTTTCATGGGCCCGCTCTTTCATTTCATTAACAGTTTTGGAAAAACCTTGTCTTAGCCAATCAATTTCAGTGGTTTCAGGAGGAGGATTAGTAAATTTAAAAATTGTTCGTGTTCCATAAATACGAAAGTGTCTAACATAGGTTTCGTCCGAACTGAGAACCTCGACAGGATTTACAGCCATTTTTCAAATAAAAGTGAGGTTATGTTACGCAGAATAAAACAAATTAAAAGTGAGGTTATGTAAAATACAAAGCAAAAAGTGAGGTTAGGAAAAGTGAAGCTGCTATGGGGAGCAAACGCTCAAGTTTAATCTTTGCAAAACGCAACGAACGGAGCAGCGCAAAAACACGTCCGATCGCAACCGGAGCAGGGAGCAAAGAGAGAGAGAGAAAGCGCGCGGGATAATAGAAAGTGGTGGGGAGGTGGCTGATGCAATATGTTTATTTGTTACAGGAGGTAGCGACAGGGCAGTGGCAGCGCGGCTGGAGACAGGTCGGGAGGAGGAGGAGGCAGTGGCTGGCAAAGGTATGGATAGACGGTGGCGGATTTACGGTGATATACATCTTTATATATATATATATATATATATATATATATATAACTACGTAGTATAATATTGCAGGTATTTTGTGTCTTACATTATAAGCGTGACATAACTACGTTACTACATCTTTATATATATATATAAAACCTTATTATACATCATTATATATATAACTACGTTATTATACATCTTTATATATATAACTACGGTTGGTACCACTGGTATGTATGTCATATTTTTTGTTTTGCAATTTTCTTAGGTTGGCTACACGTTTCCCCATAAGAAACCGTGTTACGGCTGAAACACTGGGTAGACTACTCGTACAACTTTTAAAAGCTAATAATATTTATACCTTAGTTTTTGTGTTTCAAGGTACGAAAAGAACTATTTTTTTCCTAGTCAACATGAACATGAATAACTATAGTTCTGTAGTGAATCTTTGGCTATGGTATACTTACGTTACTATATAGTTGAAACAAAGACGTTGGCTAAATATCAACGATTCAAGTACCACTAAAATGGCTCCCAATGTTAATCTTATGGGATAAAAAATAGATTTGTTTTAAAGATAATTTTATTATTACTTAACCAAATATTCCCAATAACGAACTCGACCGAGATTTCGTACTATAGAATCTATCTCTAAAGTTTGAAGTGGATCTGTAGAGGCGTTTTTGAGTTATTTATGACAAAGACACGCCAGTTCGAGTTGATTCTCTTACCAGTGTAAGCAGTAAAGTTATGTATAAGGATTTCGTTTCACTCAATCCAATAAAAACAGGCGGATTGTTTTTTAACATTACAGAAAGATTATTATTTTGTTGTATCCCTTATGTGTTTTATTGTATCCTACATCAGGTTATCAACATAGTACTCAATTAAACGCTGTCCTTTGTTCCCTTTACCTCAAAGCTACGTTGGCACCGACCCCTCGACCCCGGCCAGGGGAACCCACAAAGGGTAAAATATCAAAGCATTCACAGTCCCCCCTGTTTGGAACTGCTGTTGACAAAAGTCCTGGACAGGTGTAGGACTGTCAATTTATTTTAATTTCCGTGAAAATACTGTTTGATTTATTGTACATTCTTTGCTTACTTAATAATTGCTTATGTAAAAAATTTAAATAATAATAAAAATTATTTTGGGGGAGATAATTTTGTTTATTTTTACTGGGATATGTTGTTTTAATATTTCTATGATGAAAATATATTATAAAATACTACTACATTGCAGTTCCAAATGGAGCATATCGTTCAATGTATTAAGACGATAACCACCGTTCGTCCAACGATAGTAATTTCGATTGGCATAACCGCGTGAAAATCTGTTAGGCAATGGTTGGATTGATGTGGAAACTCCAGCCTGTTTATCCGCCACTGGCAAACGCTGTGAACTACATAGGAACACCGACAAACGAAAAACGTCATAGGCTTGCCAAGAAATTTATGATGGAATATTAAGGATATTACCTTTTGGAGGGGGGGGGGGTGAGGGGTTATTTTAGTTAGTATTATGTATCAGTAGTTTGGGAACACACATTTCCTGCCAAATCTAGCAATCTATGCAAAACAGAAATAATTTTCGTCTAGCACATGCTCCTTGAATTGTAGGTATTTATATAATGAGCTGCTATTTTGTTTCCATAAAGGTTAACTACTACAAAATGTTTAAGGTTTATTTTAAGAATTTAAAATTCGTCAATTCAAAAAATATTCTAATTTGTATAACTTATATATAATTGGTATTTTATGTTTGATTATTGGGACTAAAAAACGCTGTATAAAAATTACATTTCATGTATACATAACGTATAAATCAAGGACATTTTTAGTGAAATTTTGAATTATTAACGCATTCCCTGCGTTAATCATGTATATTCAGGATAATTGCAATTGTTTCCTTGTTAGGCAACCACCGAAAACCCGGTGGGCCGTGTAACGAGTCGTTTAGTTTGGGGGGGGGGGGGGGTAAAAAAGGCTTGATTTCGTCGTCGCACTGAGCGTTTTAAATGGTATTTCCAAATGAATTACTAAATTAGGTATACTATTATAACATTATTTTAATATGATTTACAGAAATAATAATCCTACAAACCCCTGAAAATTTGACTGCTAAATAATCATGTGTATGTTTAACTCTCGTACATACATACTCTCGTACTAACATTTCTATAGAAAATGTTTTACAAATTGTGTTAAACAATAGAAGTTTAAAAATTATAGCCTTAATAAAGTTTTAAATAAAAGTTATATTTAATTGAAATTTATTACTAAATATTTAACTATAACACTGAGTAAAGTATAACTAATGAGATAATAAACTTGGTAGACGGGAAAGGAATTGCAATGATTTTATTCAGTACTTTCTACGGGTGGAAATTTATTATTTTGCATCTTCTAGTTTGTAAAATGATGTGCTAAAAATTACAATACTCTAGTTCTTTTGAGAATACTTTAACTATTTATTACAATGAACAAATTTAGTACTAGATGACGGTACGTCACTAAGACTTAAACCCTAACTTTAATATTTCTGGAGCGTAAGTAATTTCGTGGGATTTTTAATGAAGAGGTTATATGATTTGTGGCGATGGATTTTACGGTTATTTTATAAAGGTTTTGTAAATAACCTTTTTTATTAGCAGTAAAACGAGGAACAAAAGACGTTCTTACAAAAAATGTCATAACTCTATCTGTAAATATGATATATGCATTCTACAAAATAAATAGTAACAAGTCAAATACTTCAAAAATACAAACATACTACCTTAGGTAAGAACATACCACCTTAGCATGGTAAGACTTTAGTGTGGAACCCTGATAACTTTTCGTTTTTACGCCCCCAGATGCCAAAACCACCATTCGCTCAAATTGTATATATGTATATATGTAAATATGGGGGCCTCAAAACAAAAAGTAATCACTTTCCCTAGCTAAAATCTCACCATGCCACCTTCGGTAGTAAGCTTCTTCTCTATAGGGGAAATTCGCTAAAAGGGTATGTTTGTCTTTTTAAAGTATTTTACTTTTTGCTGTTTATTTTGTAGAATGCATATTTCATTTTAACGTATAGAGTTATGCCATTTTTTTGTAAGGACGTCTTTTATTCCTAGTTTTACTTTTAATTAAAAAGGTAGTTTACAAAATCTTTGTAAAATAAACCGTAAAAAAGTTATAGCGCTAAATAGAAATTAATTTCTGTGTTAGCGGCCATTTTTTAAGTATGAAGTCAAACACCGGCTTGGCCACACTTTAGGACTAAACAACCGGTTTTACACGATTCTATAGCTCATTAACTATCCATCGCCACCAATCATATAACTTCTTCATTAAAAATCCCACAAAGTTTGTTTATTTACAAATGCCCCTACACTATAAGCGATTACGTTTTATTTGATATTTGTTATGTGACGAAAAACACTATATCTTCAAATTCGCAACCGTCTTTACTGTCATATAACGGTGGCAGAGTCTACAGAACGGTAAATAGAGTCAGTAGACGGTGATAACTCAAATCACCTGCTTGGGGAGCGTTACGTGATGTTGCTAGGTGACGATATCTCTGTCAACCGTTACACAACCTGAAACATAGATCTCTGCTATTGACGGTGACGGCCTTTGGTAAAACATTGTCTCAAATCACTTTTAAACTATTACATTTCAAGCAATACAAGTAAACCTTATCAAATTAATGAGGTTTACACGTTTAACATTTGTCAAACAAGTTTGAATTCCAATAAAAAACTAAAATAAAATGAAAAATACAAAAAGTAGTGTTTGATTGTATTCACTGGCGCTAATACATAAGCATATTTTAAAAATACATTATCACCTAATCCATCCGTTATTTAACCTCCGTCAATTCTCCAACCATTAATTAGTCTTTCTTATTTCAAATTAGCCTTTATAATGTTGAAACTTTGCTTACGCACTTGGGAAAGCGTTGATTAAAAGTCAAAATGGTATCTACAGTCATTTTATTAAAATAACTAAGATAAGTTAAATCAATAAATCATTCCTCTTTATCACTTTCCCAAGAGAAATGTAAGGGAAATATTTGCTCCAGGTTACTAGGGTGCCCTCTGTGTTATTCTTACTGGCTCTTGGGTCTTATTTTATTAGTAAAGTATATAAAAATAGTTTACTTAAAGTCTGCTGGAAAAAACACCTCCACACAAACATACAAAATTTTACACAATACACTTAGAATGATTGAATGGATATTAAAATATAAAATTAAATAGTAAAATAATATACATTGTAAGAAATACTTTTTTTTAATAACATTTAAAAGTTTCCAATGTTAAATGTTGAATTAGCAAAGGTACTCCCTTCTACGAAGTTAATCTCCGATTTTTATTTACAGTGATGAGATTGGAAATCTCACAACACTATGCACTGACTGTAAAAGCGTGGGTAGATTAGTTTATTCTCTTTGGTAACAGTAGTAGGTGTTTGATTAAATGTTTATTTTTGCATTCAACGTTCATGCTTGAAAATAACCTGAATTTTACCAGAACGATTCTTAGCAAAATCTGAAAATGTTGTGAAGGATCGAAATTGGACCCAGCTGCCATTTTGTTTGTATAATCATTTTGACCATCAAAACTACGGTTTGGACCTTTTCATTTAAAAAACGTTAAAAACTTAAATACGTAAGTGCAACACAAAATAAGTTTTTTTAGAGACTACTACAACCAAGCCCTCGGTTAAGCAAAAACAATCATAATTGTATTTGATTTTAAATCATTAATAACGTAATGAAAATGTATACTCAATAACAGACATCGGGTACAATAAAATCAGTACAATAATTATTTCATAATAAAAAGTCAAATTTTACCGACCAATTTTTGATCGTTGAAATATTTTAGTGATCGTTCAACAACAAAAACCAATTTAAAATACACACGTCCTTGTATAATATCTAAATAAGTATATAAGTGTGATTCAAACCATATATTTTTATTCAAACAACTATTACCTTTGATTTTATTAGTTTTAAAATTAGACGTAAGGGATGGTGCAATAACCACAAAAAAACCATTCCTCTTTCTAGAGAATTTCCCTTATCCTGTTTACCACAGTTTCCATGAATAAATCAAGAGACAGTATCTAACAGTCACATCTAAAAAAATACGAAGCTTCCTGTAGTGTGAAACACATGTTTTATCACATCCTGTATACCGTTTTATTAGTGAATTTCCTATGGAAAAGTGAACTATTAGCATGACCCGCACGGTGAAACTTAAGCCCGGGACCACCATAGAAGTTCCTAACGTGACCACCTGAACACGTTTTGGGGGGTCGTTCAAAATTATATATATATATATATATATATATGTGTGTGTGTGTGTGTGTGTGTGTGTGTGTGTGTGTGTGTGTGTGTGTGTGTGTATGCACTCTAGCGGTGCATTTTTTGTTTGATTTACTTCAAATTTGGTAGGGATGTTCCGTTCGTTGGGCAAAACAATCGGAAAACTCTAACCCCCTTTTTTGGTGATTATTTTTTCAAATTTCGAGTTTTTGGGCCCAAAAAGGTTCAGAAAAGCCCCAGACGTAAAATTAATGCTTATATTAAGTTGGGAATTTGTGAAGCAAGTTTTAAGCCCTCTCTCGACATTATAGCATAAATATTTACCGAGTTATTAAAGAAAATGTATATCGGCTAAACACAATACGTTGTCTTATGGGGGTTTAACATTAGAAAAGCATGTTATTCATTTGTTGGTGTATTTGTATAATCCCCAGCAACCTCGCGCCTACTTTCAAGCCTGACTGGACCTTCTCCTAAACTTATAATGCGCAAAATTGTATTCCTAGCATTGCAGGTAAATGAAACCAGGAGTATCAGAACAGCAAAAAAATCAATGTTTTCAGATTTCTATAAAATTGGAATAAATGTATGTTTTTACACTGGTTTTGAGTTTTAAAAGTTTTGGATGTGGAAATTCACTTCCCTCTCGTCAGCGTGCTGTGTGCGAGCTCGTTTGGTATTTATCTTAAATATTGCTCAAGTTTTCATGTATCAAATTATCAAAACTATGTAAAACAATTTAGTTTTTGGACTAATAAAAGTAAAAAAGGTTGTTTTAACCAACTATTTGTATAAGAGTATGGCTGATTTATCCACGTTGCTGACAAAAACTTTCGGTTGGATTCCGTAGCTACGGCCAGTTTCATTGGTTTCTTGACAGCTTCAAAGTCTAAAAAGTTCTAAAAGTTCAAGAAATTGTATGTGCTAAAAACTGGAGGTAAATATAACTTCCAAATCATTGTATTACATTGATTAAGAAGTCAAGGAAATCAAAAGATTAATAAGATCGATTTTTTATTATTGTTACAGTATTTAATTTTTAAGTTAATTAAATATTTAAAAAGGAAATCATTTTTACATGTGGTTTGCAATTTAAACGTAGTTTATTATTATAAATATTACATTTAAACTATGAAGAAATTTTAAGTTTGAGGTTATCTTCGAAGCTCCCATAAAATCAGCTTCAGTGTTTAAAATCGTGTTTATATATATATATATATATATATATATATATATATATATATATATATATATATATATATATATATTAATGTGCTGGAATCAATGTGTGAAGTATAGATGAAATCAAGTTAAGTAGGTCAACTTTAAAAATAATTAGTTTCCTATACAGCCACTGAATTTTAGACCTAAAATTGATTTGGATCAATATTTGTTATGATTGTCAAGGCAAGCCTAGGAATAATAAAACAATGATATTATTTTCACACTTAGTACTATTATCTGAGTAATCACATCAATTATGATTGAAAATATAATTTGAAAATAATAAAAGTGAATGGTAAATGGTTTTCTATTACAAAAAAACTACTTTTAAGCTGCTGCAGCTTAATAAAGAATGCTATACGTAGTATATTTATAGCGATGAAACCCAATCTACTTTATTGATTTAGTTATATAGGGGTTTAAAGTAATACTGTTTAAAGTCCTTGCTGATGGTTTACACGGTATTTTACACATACTGTGTGAGATCTAGTCTCATTAAACCGTATTCGTTGTAGCATCGATCTCATCCATGCATTAGTAAGTAGAGGTGTGCGAATAGTGAATTTTTAGTTCGGATCGGTTTCGATTCGGATAGCTTAAGTTCGAATCGGATACGGATCGGATAGTAAGGTGTCTGATAGGATAATTTTCAGATTCGGATATTTAATCTACTTTACCCCGATCTCTAAAACTACCATATTTTCAAGTGGGAACCTAACATTTCGATTTTTCTTCATATAAATATACAATAGTCAAGCTAAGTATTTTTATTAAAAACACAAAAAGTGGTTATTATTTTTACAAATGTATCTTTCTGAGTAATTGAAGACTGTATTACTATAAACAGTATTATACATTATACTATAAACAGTATTAAACAGTTAAACAGTATTACTATAACCTCACCAGAAAACAGCATGTCTAATTGGAGGAGAACCTGTGTACACACTCGAGAATATTATCTTCTCTGCAGGGAAAAATACAAGAAATATGTTTACCGGTTAAAGTATAGGTAATTTAATAACAGTAGGCCTAGGTTATGTCGCTCAAATCATGTAATGTCACATTTACTATCATTATTCCTTGTCATAATGCTATAACACCTTAACCTATCTGGGTGTAGGCCTGGTAAAAAAACAAAAAAAAAACATAAACATATGGTCAAGCAAGGGAAAAACAAGGAAACATTTTAATATGATGACAGCCTATTTAAAAGACCGGAATAACCGATGTTGATAGCAAAGCTGACATCACAACATACTAAAGGCCTAGCACGGTATGGGTAATCATACCCTACTGAAACAATGAATCAGTATAGGGCTTCAACTCTGTACAAGTTAACCAAAAACGTCCATAACCAAATAATTTATTTTGTTTTATAAATTTACTAACTATTCCTAGTTCGAATTTATTTTGTTTACTACAAATTAGAAACTTTGTTTAACCTAGTTTGTCACCGGAATGTAAACAGACTACAAAGTGTCAGCTTGCATTTCAAACAATCGGCAACTTCACTATCGGCTTCGTTCTTTTTAAAGAATTTACATATCATGCTTTTCTTCCTTTTCGGTTCCATTTCAAATACATGAATTTGACGAAATCAAATAATATGCGAACGATGAAATCTGTATAAATAAATAATAGAGATCACATAACTAAACGATGCCTTCTTGAATCCGTCGTCACTCGTCGGGTCGTCGTTGCTTTAAACGTCGTCGTAAAAATACTCGACGAGCTTAATATATCTAGAGGTCTCGTCCGGGGGTAAACGTTTCTTAGAGTATAAGAGCTCTAGCTGGATTAAGCTCGTTGATCATACCAGGAAACTTCGCCGTAGAGAAAGCTATGCAACTCGTTTTGCGCAAGTCAGCAATATTTTGCTGAGTGTTTTTAATTGTATTGAATGGAAGGAAAATAACAGTAGCAGCAATTTAAAATTTCATACACTAACATTTCCGTTTGCATTATGCAACTTTTCATTTACAGCTTACTGTATGAGAGCTTACTCATTGCTTTCGTGAGAAGTTGATGCTATCGGAAATCGACTATCGACGAAACATTATCTACTTATTTGCCAGTAATCCACTACTGTTTTCTCGTTGCCTGTGTTTATCCCGTGAATCGTTAATCGACATCGAGTTGCAATGTTGCATTATTGTATAAATTTGCGGTTGTTTACCATCAAAAACGTTGAAAACGCTGTTTTCATTCCGTTTTCTAAAATGATGTACGATCCGGCCGAGTATCGTGATACGATAAATGATTACACAATCATCGTATCGATGAATTGATACGAGTTACGCACTGGAAAAATTCAGAGCGACAGGAATTCCGACATGTTACCTTGAACGACGTCAAAAATAAAAAGGTTTAATAATGGTCCAAACATATTTATTGTTTCGTATCTACCTTTTTATCCCCAGATATACAGTCTATCCGAATAAATCGGATTTGTACTAGACCTTATCGGATATCAATAAAGCCTTCGGATCGGTAAGCGTAACAAGTCATTTTATTGATGTTTACAGAGCTACTCCCTGTAAGGCCCTCATATGATCCTTGTGTTCATGTTCACCATATAAAAGTGGTGGTTCTATTTTATCCCGTTCACTAACACTATGTGGCTACTTGTTTGTGTGTTTGTGAGTCCATTTATCATGGAACTGAAATCTTGAACGAAGTTGGTGAATACAACTGAAGTAGGTTTATGTCTACACCAAGCATTCAAAGTAAAACGCTAAAACTAATTAAAAGAAAACACCTTGTGAACAAATACTGGAAACAATTGCTATAAGTATTTATTTTTCACGCCTTTTACAGTTTTTAGAATTTTTGTTCAATACAATAGCTCCACTAAGAAACAAAAACTCGTTCACTTGTCATCTTCTCTCTGGAATCAACTCTGAAGATCATGCATCCATTACAAATATTTATTTTGGTTTTCTACAAAACCAACCAAACAATCTTAACGAACTTAATTTTATACTATTGTTTCATAATGTGTATTTTCTTTGGTTATACAAATTTAAGAAATTTTGACTATAGCTAAGTGGTCTAGTTAATGAATAAGTTTGATTGAGATTACAATATTATAGAGATCAAAGATCTTTGAGGTTTGTAATACTATTTTGTAATAATTAAAACAAACTATCATTAAAAATAAATGCGTCATTGAGGGCTGGAACTTTCATTTATATTATTCTAATCAAAAAGATATTTATAATATGGTTTAGTTTCATTTTAAAATAGGAAAATATATATTAAATATAAAAAAGACGAAACAGAAATACTCGTATTTGTTCAAATCTAGGTGTTGTATAAGTATATCAAACACGCATAAACATAAATAATATGCACAACTGCACAACCCTATACAGGTTTTTCCAAAACACAGTTATATATGAATATAGGTCGATTTAATTACATGGGGTAACCGGTCCCTAAATTGTTTATAACTCTTACTAACTTTTTCTTAATAGTATGCTTGTTAATGGTTACATGATACAAATGTTATGGTACTATTTGTGATGCAGGTTAAATTTTACATATTTAATTGTTAATCAAGTTAAAACTTCTTTATCAAGGTATGTTTCTTTATTACGATAGTTAGCACTTTTTATTTATTGTCATTACTGTTACTTTGTTAATTCAGTTTTTGTAATGCACCGGCCTGCATCCCTTTCTTATTAAAACGATGGTCACCCCGACACAGGTTCGCCTTTGGGGGACCTAATTTCTGTTTAGGTACTTTGTTTACTTATTAACTAGCACTTAATTATCTTTGTTTTGTTAGGTTAAGACTCTATGTTGAATCATTTTGTTGTTTATTGATTTGTTATTTATTTATGTAATAAGTGAATTCAATGTTATGTTATGTACTTGAATAGAAATAAATACTTTCTTTCTTTCTTATATTATACTTTTAAAACTCTAATGCAAGTATTGCCATGTAAATTTGTATAAATGTAACTGTTAAGTTGTTTAAATCCATAAAGTTTTCTTATACCAGCTAAGCATGATCCAAACTAACAAATATTATTCAGTAATGAGTCAGAGCTTGAAGAGGAAACACTGTGGTCCCTTATCAGTGTGGTCCCATTGTTGTGTGTTATCTATGCGAACTGTGTGTGTATAACCAAAATGGTTGTGGAATTAATCTAGTTGACTATTTTGGATTTACTAATTAAAGGTATATTTTTGTTTGTGTGTTATAAAAATGTCGAAATGTGCAATCTGTCTCAAAACTGTTTCGGCTAATAAATCGAAATTGGCATGTAATGATTGTCATAAAGAATTTCATGGAAGTTACTTAAAAATAGAAAATCTGATATTGATTATATTGTAGCTGAGGACTTACTTTGGAGCCGCAGTTATTTTGCTTCAGAAAAAAGTAAAAGCATGAGGTTTGAAGGGAATTTGGGAGCTGGGTCTCTTGCACTGGCAATTTTGTTGCTGAATTTTGTGCTTATGATATTTATCCAAGAATAATAATTTTAGGTGAAATTTGGATAAACCGTAATGAAAGTAGGTTTTATGAAATACCGTTTTAACAAAGAGCTTGTGTTATTTCCATTTTTATTAAAAGTAATTTAGGATAAGTTTTTGAGCGCATACCTGTTGTTTTTAAAACCGCTGATATAAGAATATCTGGCAAGCAATATCACACCCTAGCGTTTTATAGAATGCATGAATATAGAAGGAATAATTTTCTGGCAGAACTTGCTTTATATTTTAATACAAATTCAAATTTTAAATGTTTAAAAAATCTATTTATTAATCGAGATATTAATATAAATTTATTTGACAGTAATAATATAGTTGATAATTATAAGGCATTGATGGCATTAAATGGTTTTGAGTGTATTATAACAGAACCAACTAGGATTGTAGATAAGATAGAATCATGTCTATGCTAGAGTGCCAAGTAAGGAACAAACAGTTGTCAGGGCGGCAGTGATACACGTGGGCAACACGGACCATTCGCTGGTGTGCGTGTCTGTGCGGTGCGGCGGGGCCGTGGCTGTTGGTCAGTCTGGCTGTCCGGTAGTCGCGGCAAATGCTTTTGACGTATTTTTTGAAATATTTCAACATTTAATAAGAAGAGTAAGGTTGAAATACAATTAAATTTAGGAATTAAACAAAATAAGCCTTGGATTAATAATTATATCTGTATGAAAATAAAAATTCGAAATAATGTTTTTAGAGGACCAAAAATTCATCCAAATAGTAACAAGTTAAAACGTTATTACATTAAATATAGAAACAAACTTCAGGCTTAGATAAGAAATTTTAAAAAATCCTATTAACAAATAAATTTTAATTTTGTAAAAATAATACGAAAGCAACTTGTAATTTAATTAATGATATCACTGGACAAAATAGTAAAAACTATCAATCTTTTAATTTAAAAATAAACAACGCAGTAACAGACAATGAAGAAATTATAGCTGATGAGTTCAACAAATACTTTTTGAACAGATTCTCAATTAATTTGTTTGTATTCAACCTGTTTTACCTGAAGATCTGAGTAAAGTAATAACGTCATTAAGAAATGGAACGTTTCCGGGTATTGATAGGGTCTCTTCAACTCTCATTAAGGCAGTGTTTCCAAACATTTAAATGTCCTACTCTTTTTGGTAAATTTAAGCGTTAGTTGTGTGTGTTTGTGCCTTCGGGACTTAAGGAGGCTGTAGTTATACCAATGCATAAGGTAGGTTCGTCCCAGGAATGCAATAACTTGCGACCGATTAGTTTACTTTTTTCTTTTTCAAAGATTTTCAAGAAAATAATGAAGTATAAGCTTGTTGTTTTCTTGGAGAGTACTCATTTTTTAGCAAAAACCAATTTGGGTTTAGGGAGGAACTTAATGCAGAAAATGCACTAGAAAATTGTATAGAGGATGTATACAATGGGTTAAATGAAGACAAAAAGGTAAGTGGGTTAGTTCTGGATATCAAAAAGGCTTTTGACACTGTGGATCACGGAATATTGTTATCTAAATAATTTCACTTGGGGTTGGAGGAATAGCTTATAATTGGTTCAAAAGCTACCTTTCTGAACGTAAACAATGTGTCAAGTTTTAGTAAAATTTGGATAATGTCTTATGGGGTACCACAAGGATCAGTTTTAGGAGCAACTTTATTTTTGTTACACATTAATTATCTCTGTAATGCTACCTTTAATGGCAAATTAACATCTTTCGCTCATGATACTGCATTATGTTGCGTGAAAGACAATTGGGTTACCGTTGAAAGGGGAACTAGTGATGATTTAAAGGCATTGCAATGGTGGTTCACTAAAAATCATATGCCCAGAGAAAACTAAATACATACATTTTAACTTAAGAAAAGAGATTCACTTTGTAAATCCCGTAACATACAAGTGTGCTAATTGCTTATGCAATGGTACAGAGTGCAAGACAACATGTGCCGTTGTTGGAGAAACGGAGAGCATTAAATATTTAGGACTGATTTTGGATAGAGAAATAAATTGGAAAAGACACGTTTCTAAATTAAAGACAAGTTTGAATAGTATTTTAAGACATTTTTATTATTTGAGGGATTTTTGCAGTGAAGATATAATGCGTAAGGTGAATTCCACTTTGGTAAACAGTAGAATTGACTATGGAATTATATTCTGGGCTGGAACGTATGATACGAATTTTAACTCCAGATTTATTCAGCAAAATCATTTTTTAAGATTAATTTTGAGGAAAAATAAAAGAGATCCTTCTTTACCTTTATTTAAATTATTATAAATTCTTCCACTAAAGTACATGTTTGTTTACGAAGTATTAAAAATATTTTATACAACTAGTGGCAATAGACCAAGTAATGACGGCCCATACAGAAACATAATTAGAGATATAAATATTTTAGCCGTACCTAAAGCAAACAAGGTATTTTTTACAAAAACATTTATTTTTCAAGCTCCTAGGATTTTAAATCAAATTCCAGTTAAAGGCTCAACCAATATCGAAACTTATCTGAAAAGATTAAGGAGCTGTCTGCTCTCCTTAGATAACGTTGATTTTCTATTTAAAATACAGGTATTAGGTACCTTGATCGTACTACATTAAATCAAATTAAATCACTGACCTCAACATGGTCAACTAGTTAAAAACAAGAAATTAAAAAAACAACCACAATAGATTTAGTAAATCGTTTGTTGATTAAAGTTTCTAACAGGTATGGGAAGTTGAGAATATTTGTAATTTAAAATAACTCTTCTCTTGTTCTAAAATAAAATAAATGTTATTGTATGGAACCTCTAAACAGTCTTATCCTTGGAGGTCCTAATATTTTCATGAATCTTTTACACAGCAAAAAGATTTTTAAGTTGTTGGCACAAATAATTTAAAGGGAAATAATTTAATTTGTTATTAGTTTATCAGTAAATACTTTTAGTTTGCAACTTATCAGTAGTTACTCACCAGAGAGTTAATGGACTGATACAAATCTGTGACAAAGGAACTATTTATTTAGTTTTTTAGAATATTATTTGTGTTAATAATGTGTCCTATATGATTTGTGCAACGTGTTTTTGTACATGATTTAAGAAAATAAAAATAATTCTATTCTATTCTTATAAGATAAAATGCAGAAAATGTTAAGTTTGTATATATAATCAGTTTGGATCCAAATTTCTTTTTGAACAGATACTTGTACAATCTCATAATATTAACGCAAAATTAAAACACTGCATGTTAATAAGGATTTGATGTTACCTATTTTAATCATAATTTGCTTATCGTAAGTAAAACATTTAAATTACACTGATAAAGCGTTCTGAAGATCTAATATAGAATCCGTAAACTCAGGGATAACCAATACATAAAATTAATGCGAAAAACAATTATATATTTTTCGACTAGGGAATATAACTTAGTGCTCCATAAAATAGTGTATAAATTATCAGGCGAAATCGGAGCCAGAGCATTAGGGCTTTAGACACGCAGCCAGCCTACACTTTATACTTTATGACTTCGGTTCATAAAACGGCAACATGTTTGACATGAACGAAAATTAATAAAAGTACAGTTGGAGTAATACAATGGGTGAACCACATTTGCCTCGTCTGACACGATCTTATCCTCAGAAGAAAGTATTATTAGATAATTCATATGGAAAGTGAACTAGTAGTATGACCCGCACGGTAAAACTTAAGCCCGGGACCACCATAGAAGTTTCTAACGTGACCCCCTGAACACGTTTTGGGGGGTCGTTCAAAATTGAATATATATATGTATGTGTGTTTGCACTCTAGTGGTCGCATTTTTTTGCCTATTTACTTCAAATTTGGTAGGAACATTCCTTTCTATAATCAATTGGACTGGTTCGTTGGGCAAAACAATCGGAAAACTCTAAACCCCTTTTTGGGATTAATCTTTCAAATTCAGAGTTTTCGGGCCTAAAAAGGGTCAGAAAAGCCTCGAATGTAAGATTATTGCATGTAGGAAGATGGTAATTATTGAGGTGAAACTTTTAAGCCCTCTCTGGTCATTCTATCATAAATATCTACCGAGTTATTTAAAAACATTTGTATTGGCCAAACACAGTACGTTGTCTTATGGAGGTTTTACATTAGAAAAGCCCCATTTGTTGGTGTACTTTTATCATCTCTAGCAACCTAACGCCTACTTTCAAGCCCGATGGGACCTTCTCTTTACCTTATAATACGCACAATTTTATTCCCAGCATTGCAGGTAAATGTAACCAGGAGCATTAGAACAGCCAACAAATCTATGTTTTTAGATTTCAATACAAATTGATTTAAATGTATGCATTACTCTGATTTTGAGTGTTAAAAGTTTGTTATTTGGAAAATAACTTCCCTCACGTAAGCGTTATGTGAGCGAACTCGTTTTTATTATATTGCATATTATTTTATGATGCATTATTCATATTGAATAGCCTCCCAAGCTGATAAGACAATCAAAATTACAGGTTATTTTACCTCCGTCTTCAGCTTTAATTTGATCCAAACTGGACTACCACGGTTTCAGAAGCGTATTGTGCTTCCATCTTCAGGTCTTGAAGTTCAATGAGATCTTAACAGAATTTGGCTGTCTATCGTCAAAAGTTCAAAAAGACACATAACATAGAACATAAACACACAACACAAGGCAGCGAAAACCATGTAGTTGTGCCGTGCAACGCCACGTCTCCCTAGACTTATGATTTTGCCAATAATCTTGTTGGCCACCAACGCAACAGCCATCAAATCAGTTAGAAATCTGATCAAACTGCTCTCTCTGCCTCTGGAGACCCACTATCATTTCATTTTCAAGTATCAGTACATTTTAAACTAGGCCACTTGTCATGGACGTACAAATTCCAGGTATCAGAATTTTTTTCGGTTGACGTGATAATAGGTTCTCATTTCCTCACTAAGACGAAGGCCATAATAAATATGCCAGACTACACCCTTAAATTCCCTTATAGTTCCCCTAGGGTATTTTTATTGGTATCCTCCTCTCCAGAAGACCTTTCATCTTCAGTAATTATGGGACAGAATCTAGATAACGAACAACGAGTTATGGTTGAGCGTTTTATCAAAGAGTTCCCAGACACAATAACCAAGACCTTAGGCAAAACAACTAGTAGAGTACAATATTAGTGTAAATTCAGACAAAGTCATTAGTAATAAACCGTATCAGTATGCCCCTCCTAAACTTCTACTGATGAGGCAGCACATTGATGACCTTTTAAATAAGAAGGTAATCCGACCATCTACCCCCCAAATCGCTTCTGCTGCCTTCCTGGTTCCCAAGAAGGGAGGCAAGACCCGTATGGTAGTGGATTACAGAAACCTGAATTCCATTTGGGAGCTTGATGCTACACCAATGCCAACAATCGAATCCGTCAACAATCGAATCCGCCTTCCAGCATCTGGGGCAAGCTCGTTGGTTTAGCCTTCTCGACCTCAACTCTGCATACCACCAGATCCCCCTCTCTGAAGCTTATAAGCAGTACACATCTTTTGTCGTCCCTTAGGCACAGTAAGAATTCAATTATTTACCTTTTGGATTAGCTTCTGGAAGTATGGTTCTAACTTCTCTCATCGAAAAAACATTTGGCGACATCAAATTCCAGTATATTTACAATTAGTTTGACGATTTGTGTGTATATAGCAATGGTTCCTTTGAGGACCATTAAGGTCCTTAACGTACTTCAAAGGCTTCAAAAAGCCCGTCTCACAGTTAACCCCGAAAAGATCACTATAGCTTCAAACCGTATCCAATATTTTGGTCACATTTTTTCAAACCAGTCAATTTCAATCCACACTGAAAGAACAAAAACCAATAGATAACTTTCCAACTCCTAAGAACTTAAAGCAGCTCTCGTTTTTAGGTATGACAGCCTTCTTCGCCCGGTTTATCAAGGACAACTGTTGCTCAACCCCTCAATTATCTTAAGAGAAAAGGAGTCGAATTTGTTTTTGGACCCAAACAATATAAAGCTTTCGAAGCTCTCAAGGCAGCACTATTCTCTTCGCCAATTTTGTGCATGCCTGACTTCAGTAGACCATTCGTGGTCCATACTGATGTTTCTGGAACTGCTATTAGCACTGTCCTCTATCAGGAACATGACAATCATCTATTCCCGATCTCTTATTCCCCCCGAGCACTGAAGAAACATGAGCTAAATTATTCCACTCTCCAATTGGAGTGTTTTGCAATAGTTTTCGCACTGCAACGATACCAACAGTACCTTGAACAAAGAGAGTTTCACCATCACACCGATTGTTCCGCCCTCACTTGGCTTCTCAACCACCCACGACAGATAGGTAAAAAAGCCAGATGGATTTCGTTTATAAATTCCTTTATATTCCAGATATCACACAGAAAGGACAACGTGGTGGCGGACTGCCTGTCTTGACTTTTTGAGGGTTCAGACCCCACCGAGGTGTCAAAGCCAAATCCCCTCTGTCATGACACTCTTTGGAATACCGAAGGTATTCAAGGATATTGCTGTCCGCCAAACAGAAAACCCTTCCATTGCCAGTATCATCCGATCTGCCAACAAACCCCCAAATTTCTCAGTCCAACAGGGTATTATCATTCACCAGTTGCCCAATCAAACAAAATCCCGAGTAGTAATACCTCAAAAGATTTTCGATCTTCTTTGCTCGTATTGATGCTTTCTTTTGGGCGAAGGACCTAAAACAAGAGATAACTAAGCGTGTACGGGCCTGTGTGAAATGCCAACGGTGAAAACAAGTCCCAAATACCAATGTAGGCCATTTAGCATCAGAGGTGACAACTAAACCGTGGGAAAAGATTTTCATAGATCATATAGGACCCCTTCCGAGATCCACTAAAGGAAACAAATATATCTTAACAATAGTGGATGCCTTTTCAAAATTCTGCATACTTCTCCCGACCAGGAATATCCAAGCCCAAACAACAGTAAATCTTCTTTCCAAGCAAGTTTTTTCGATTTTTGGTCCACCTAAATATCTTGTTCCCGACAATGTTTCTCACTTCCGTTCTAAGGCAGTTCAGGAAATGTGTATGGATTTGGTTTTTCTACATATTTTTACAAGTCCATATCGTTCTAATCCTTCTCATGCTGAACGGGTCAATATGCAAATCAAGATAGCCATCAGAATGTTTTTTCAGTAAATATCAACAATTCTGGGACCAAAATGTTCATTGGTTCCAGATAGAATCTAACTTCGCAACTCATGAAAGCACCCACAATTCCCCCTCACGCTTGTTTTTGGGCAGAACCTTGTACCATCCACTGGAGCTCCAATGAAATCTAGACATTCTGGTAGATAGCCAGGGGCCACCCCTTTCACAGCAGGAAGAGTGGGAGAGTGCCGCTGACCGTCTCCGAAAGGCTCGTTCCATCAGGGAAAAACGCTACAATCAAAATAAATAGGTTACCTACCACTTATCAACCCGGTGACAGGTTGAACCCACTCAGTAAAGCAGATGACCACATAAATCAGAAATTCATTCCAATGTGGTCAGATCCTTGTGTAATTGAGACCTTCACTTCCCCGGTTCCTGTACGCTTGCTAAACCCTACTAATGGAAAATTTGTCAGAAAAGCACATGTCTCACAGCTCAAGAGATTTTTCAACCTTCAGTTTAGATAGATCACAGTTACAAATCCCAAACGATCGTCTGCCAGATGAATAACTTTGCTTAGTGATATTGGATTTAAGCTTTTCTCTCCTCTTCTTTTCCTTTTCTGCCCAGCCACGGATGGGGATTGTGACTCTAAGGTATCACCTTCCTTCAGATGGGTGTGCCTACACAGTTACTCACTGCACGATGTTGGGATACCCCCCTCTTTTCTGTCACCGGCGCCTGAAAGTGTTATTTTACCGAAGTCTTTATTTTTAATAACTTAAATTCTGAAACTACCCCGCTTTAGGATATTACATTTTTTTATGTTGTTTTCTCATCCAAAGGTGAGAGGCTTTGGTGAATACACTCAATAGTGTCAATGGATTATAGTAATGTACATGCTGTAATCTATTGAGTACCGTGTGACAACACTCTCAGCTGTCTCTTAGATTTTCTTTCCTATCTCCCCCATCAGTAACTCTTCTCAAAAGGTACTGCCAGAATCTAGTCACTAGCATTAAGTTAGAAATAGGTAGATTTTCGTAGAATAAGTACAAGTTAGTACAATAGAAGGCAGACAAAATAGCTGACCAAAGCTGAATAACGAAAATATAGCTAGTTAAAACTTCAGCGACGTAGTTAGTTTTAAGAGTTTTAATTGTAAGAGTTTATTTGTTTAAGGAATTTTGTTCCCAATATTCCGGAGACGTATATTATCAAAATCCTCGGGATAAACACGTGCATGCGTTCCACCGCCAACGAGAAAAATAAACGCCTTTGCATGCGTCGTATATAGTTTATCTTTCTCACATACGTTTCCATAAAAACGTTTCCATAAAGAATCCTACATATTCTTCCCACAATGGTATCCTCCACATACCTTCAGATTTGGTAGATATAACTCTCCATAGGGCCTTTGTTGAATTCAAATCCTCCTCTTTGTATCAGAGACGGGTTCCATGGTACCTAGTGCAGACCGAAAAACTCTTGCACTGACTGTCCTCGTCGGGTCAGACCACAAAAATGTTTGGTATCGTCAGTTTTCGGCCATACCTACCTTGGGTTTTTAAAGCTAGAATATATCAAGCCAACTATTTTGGCTTCAAACCAATTAGTTTCAATTCAACCACTGTCAATTGTATAAACAAATGTTTCTGCACAATCAAAGCTAAAAAAATAATAATAAAAAAAATAGTAAAAAAGTTTGCAAACGACGATCATACTCCGAGCAGAGAAATGCCATACAATACTGAAAGCAGAGAAATACTATACTACAAGTGATATCTACAAATAAATAACCAGAACAATAATCATCAACAGTAAAAACTGGAATTCCAGTAACATTATTATGCAACCGACATTCAACAACCTTCACCAACTGAATCCGACGCAGTCTTCAAATATAGATGGCCACTCAAACAACCAACACAACAGCAGTCATCGAGTGGCCAATATAAGTACTCAATCTTCAACTCCATTGCCATCTTCTTCCATAATCTTCAACCATCGACCTAACGTGATTCAACTACTCAGCGCCACAGAAACCACCTTTAGTCATCATATTAATTCAGCCACCAAATCTACAATCATCAAGAATGACATTTATAAGGAGTATTTCTCTACGCTTCAACAATGTGACACAACAGCTGGGAAACAGCCATCTCGAACAGTAACTAGACTATACAAAATATTTCTGCCACAGCAATGCAAAAATACGTTACATCAATGCAAAAATACCAATAAAAAAATAAAAAAGTTTGCGCGTGCAGTTACAGGTCCTCTGTTTTCAAACCAAACATTTGCATAAGATCGCATTTTGGGTCTCCGTCAAACAAGCCAGATGGAAGTCTTGGAGGCCTCGATCTCGTATTGTTTTAATTTTAAGGGGGGGAGGAGTCCGATCTCTGACCATACCTCAGCGACCGAATTCAAAGTCTCTTTCCGGAGGTACCAACCTTTGGGAGCCTGGTAAGTTGCTCAGATCCAAGTGTGAGATGAGCCGAAACCCTCTGTACGCCAAGTTCAGTCACAACACGCAGTCAAACAAAAAAGGCCATCCCCGGCCTCGATCGACAAACTCTTTCCATGGCGTCATATAGTGGCAGGAGCTGCTCCTGCAGTCAAAATATATTCTGCTGAAAAGGGAATTAGCCTTCGAAAGTAGTATTTAGGATCAATATGTTTGGCTTGTGAGGATGTTGTAGTATTAATTAGGTATTTTTAGGTTATCCAGCAATATTATTTCAATAGATTCAGTTTACAGGTTATTTATATATCAATATGTAGGGACTCATCAAAGCTGGCTATGGCAAGTTTTTATCTCGCAGATCGATCTTTCCTCTGGGTAAAATCCAGCAATTGCTTCCACTAGTTATTTCTTAATTTAGTTTCTTTACCTATTGGTGTTCAGCGATCTGTAACACCAACCTAGTCACCAACCAGGCTAGTTTATATTCCCTGTATACTGTATACCTTCCCTTATCTAACTTGCCTTCAGTTAGTTTATATTCATATTTCTGCGTTAATTTCCCCCAAACGTTCTGTTAGACTTATGCCCCAAACCGATTTCCCCAGATCCCTCAATCCAGCCAGGTATTTTATCCGGATCATAGTGCACTAATAACGCGTACCGGCCGGTAGGTGAACGCCGACACTGCGTGTATTTTCTGTATATTTCTTAATGTAGAATACTAATTCTACGTACACGGACAATTCCCACTTAGCGATCACAGTGGTATTAGAACAATACTTATTACTAAAACACTTATGGATCTCAAAAGGAAAACTTACCCTTGAAACCAGACTTAAGAGAGGTATATTTTATTTAAAACACACTGCAAGCAACATGCACTTATTTATAGCCAAATGTATCAAACTATATCCAAATTGAATATGCATTAAAGGTGTTAAAGTTGGCAGGAAAGAAGTGAGGATAAACCGAAACAGGAAAAAACACATTTATGAGGAATTTATCGCAATACTGAAATAAAGAATTATTAATAATCATAAAGAAAGTTTGTCAGTAAAATCAATTACAAGTGAGAATGACAGGGGGATGTCACGTTGGTAGACAGACAAAGCGACGGTTGTCATGGCAACGATATATTTGATTGGTCTCGTGCCACGTTTAGCTATTCAAAATGTCGCAAATGGTACATATCACAGCTTTTGTTTCAATCCAATGTTGTTTTAAATACATCACCATTTGACTAAATATCAAAGCAAATTAACCATTATAGAAACCTAATAGATTATTTTACTTTTTCACTTCTCAAATACAATTTTATGAAGTTATTTATTTTGATATGTTGCATCTGGACTGTTTTTGTTGTTTTTTTTACCGTGTAATATTGACTTTCAAAAAGCTTAATCAAATGTTACGTCCTTCTTTATCATCCCTTTGAATATAAATTTGGTTTTTGTGAGGATCGCCATAATTGGATCTGTCTATTAATTACTGAAAATTTACTTCCGGAAGTAATTTCCTGCCTCAGAAGTGTCTTTACTGTCTAAAGTTCTAAAGAATGCGATTCAATCCAAATATTTTTGTATACGTAGTTTAACTAATTTTTTTATTTATTCAAAACAGTTGTTGCTTTTCTAACATTTCAAATCCATTTTAAGTTAATAAACTGAATAAGGTGTACTCATAGAGAATTGATATTTCACGTTATTTCAAAACAGTATAAAACTTCACGTACACAAAAAACTCTCTAGTTGGAAACACGTTGGAAATACAGAGTTTCTAATTTGCTATCTACGCTTATAACTTTCTACACTAGAGTTGCATCGAGTCATTCTTCGACTCTATAGATAATTAAACTGATTTATTCATCTAAACATACAACAAATGTTGTTATTTAGTATACAAAACGTGATACTAAACTATTCAGTTTAATATTCTGCTTGAGCGTTCCCCATTCGACAGAACGTTGAGGTAAGTAAATATTTAATTAACTTCGACTTTTTCCCTCGCAAAAGCTTCTTTATATTCCCAAAAGAATATGGACTTTTAAACTTTTTCTAAGCTTTAACATTGCCCTCAGGATGTTATTAAATGGTAATTAGATGTTTTATTTATTTTGGTTCTACAGAGGAATTGAATTAAAATACTGGGAAGGATTTTATTCATAGATTTAAGGATAAAATGAAGCGATACATGTTCTGCACGTTACAGATATATTATTCGTTGATAGATTAAACATATGTATATGTGGTTTTTGGGGGTTTTATAAAACATTTAAACAATTAAACCACAGAATCTGCCAAAGTACACTTATATATGCGAATAGAATAAGTGTGATTTACAGCTGATTTAGTCTACTTATTTGTATATAGTAACTATACAATTACAATTTATTTGTTAATAATAATAACTTAGTCTTCCGTAATATTTGTCTTAAATCTTAGCTACAGTGACAGTGATAACGAATATTCATACTCTCTAACTAAATTAATTCCAATAACTAAGTTCTAACTTAATCGTTGAAACACCTTATTTTCCATTACACATTCATATCACAAGTCATCAGTGCATGAACGAATAGCCATAAGTGGTGATAAATAACGAGAAAAGCTTAAGGGGATATAGTTTGGCTTTCTTTGACGGTTCTTTTATTTCATGTACGGGCTAATAAATTACAAGCAAATATATTGTTGATTCAATACCACTATCAGGTTATTAGTTTTGTAGGCATAAATAAAAAGTATTACTTTTGTTGACATGAATATATTTGATCGTTTAACTAGCCATTCAAAGGAATATATACATATATATATATAAAATATTATTGAAAATGTAAAATTCGGCTTTGTGGAAATAGAGGAAACAAGCAAATACTACAAGAAAATATAGATAATGTAAGTTATTTTAAAAATTAATAAATAAAAAAATAGCATAATATCTACAAAATAAAACTGTATACATTTTTAACAAAATTCATTTTCAATTTTTTTTGTTGCCAAGTATAGATTTAACACTTTTAAGAAAATGGGCATTAGAACAATACCACCCCTTCGAGACAAAACCCTTCTTTAGGAAGTTATTGTTAAAGGGCTAAAAGCTTTGGGGATGTTTTTAATAAAAATAAAAGCAGCAGCAAAATACCACCTGACGGGGCTGAGTGGCCCTAACCTTTTGCTCCTCGTATTATTAATGTGTTCTACTTTCTTAATTATTCATTTATTTACAGCCCCCATGTTTCACATTAAAAAGTGTGTCAATCATAGTTAGGGTTGTTGATGGCATAATTACACCTAACTCCATCTTTGCCTTCATCAGAACTGGACAAAAGCTTTTCATTCTCCTAAATAAAAACTATGTCAACAGGTTAAAGTATATTATTTATAAGTTTATATTTCCTTCGGAGATATACAAAATAAGCGTTCATCATAGGTAAAAAGGAATAAATTGACGAGGCATAAACATAAGCCTGTCACAATACAAAGACTTATCTGCTATATTAGTTTATAAATAAACATACTAATCCATTTTGTCAGGAACAAAGATATATACAAAGTATCATATGATCAGCTGTCAATTCAAGATGCAATGAGATAAACTATATATTTACTAGTCGGCACAAGCAACAGGTAAAAAGAATATAGCTTTATCAATAACCAATATATTATCAATATTTTATCTATAACCATATGTTCTTTCATTTAAAAAAGATTTTAATATTTTATAGAATTATTTATTATTTTAAATTAATTATTTAATATTTTAATTGTTCTTTTGAGATTGATATTAATAGAAATTTTAATTTATTATATTTGAAAATATTTATCGTGGGTAGAGCATGCCCACGATATACCCCCATATTTTATGGGGTTAAGAACATGCAAATTTGCACTTAATATGGTTTCACCTAATTGTATTCAATTCTGTGATTGCCATAACAGTGAAGTGAACACATGTAAAAGGAAAAACAAACAATATAGTGAATTTCTGAAGAAAAAAACTAAACTTAGGAAGTGGTAAAGTAATTATCTAAAACCTCGTCGAATTGATATCAAGATCAACCAACGTCCCTAAAGACAATAAAATATCTCGCAGATTCGTGGATAAAACTAACCAAACTGGACTATTGATGCAAGACGGTATTTTGCAAGATCTTCGATAACGTGAAGTTCAACAGATTGACAGAGTGATGCATCGGAAAGAGATTTTTTTAATTGAATATTCATTTAAATTAAAAACTAGAATATATTAATCAATTTCACAGATTTGCATGTTTTTGAATCCTGAATTAATATATATATTTATATATGTTCAATAATATATTCCAATTGGTCAGTCTAAGTAATTCCTAAAACAGACTAAAAGTTCGGTTGGCAAAGAACCATCCTTGATTGTAATTTAACCCTGATCATAAAAATTGTCGGAGCACAAAAATTCATTATTTTTATGTTTTAATATTGAAATTGTATGTAAGAAAATAAAAGTTAAATGACACTTGTAATTTATATATGTGATGAGCTTATTTTTGAGTGGGGTAAAGATTTAAGATAGGCCTAGGCTGCAGTAAAATCTAGGCTAACCTTCAAATATAGGGTGATGGTTAAGGACAAAGGATTTCAAGTAGGAGACAGGATGTAATACGTTTTATTATTTCAGTAAACCTATTTGACGAGACTTAAACTCACCATTATGAACTTGAAGTCGATCGGTGATTTTCAATCGGTCAAAGCCTATGTTTACCATAAAGGTGAAGACTACCGGGTAATTAACCTCGCACATGAACCCGTATAAAACTGCGACGAACGACATAAATCCGTTAGGGTAGACTATGAAACAACCGTTCACGAATAAAATAACCATTTTAATGTGGATAAAACGACGTATAAACTCATATTTACGTTCGTTGCATCGACCCTCATTAGCAGACGTGTTTACAAAGTTCTGGGTGACGTAGACTTCTTCTTCTTCTCGCTGACCGAGAAAAGAGGGAGCTCCGCTTTGTAAAGACAGAACAGCTGATTCAAGATAATCTAGAAACGTCTAGACCATATCGCCAAGACTGGCTGAATCCTCAAGAGCGGAGTGGAGAGGAGTCTTTCGCCAGATTCAGTACAGTGAAGACAGTTAACCTTCGTGTGCGGTAACGACACGACGTGAAACTTTGTAAGTAAATTTCATTTCATTTCTAGATGAAATTATAAACCGAAGGTGATAAAAAAAAGGATATTTTAGAACAGCAATGAATTGACGAGACTTAATTGTTTAATTTGATAGCGAAATTGTGTGCAAAAGTGACAGGCTATGCCTGGTTTTTACAAGTTCAAACGAAGTGGATAATCAGTATTTTAATTTATTTCTATGTGTTAAAGTGTGAATAATAATGACAGTGATTGTGATTTACAGTGGAAATTATTTAAGAGGCTGTTTTTATCAAATATAAGGGTTCCTGGAGTTATTGAACCCAAATTTTGAACATGATGTGAACATGTTTGCTGCAAGCATACACAGGTTTGATGCTCAAGAGCATGATTTATGAAAGTAAAGGCTTAGATATTGGATAATTAGAAATTCCGTTGTTTGTTGGTACAGAGAGTGTATAAATTTATTTTATTGACCAGAGGTAAATGTTATTTGTTATGTTATAAACCCGAGTGCGCCTAGGCATGTGGGTGTTTATTAGATGTTTACGAGCCAGATTTTTAGGGAAACATTTTCCAGGACTAATGTGAAGATTATTTGCTCGAATATTATTTTATTTATGTACGGATTTATTTATTCTGCCTTAATGTATTGACACGATTAGATGCTAATTATTGAAGTTATTAGAGCTTCTGACATATATCAATGCCACGTAGCAATCTCGATTTAGATTTAGTAACGGTTAGTGTGTCGTTCGTATGCGAGTCCTGTCAATTTCGTCATGTAGGCTATTTGTTGGTAGTTAATGTTACGTAATGTTAGGTTATCGTATTTAATGTTCATGGTTAGCCTACGTTGTGTTTAACCATGGGTACAATAAACCCTAGTATGTTAGGATTTTAGTGTGAAGTAACACGAGTTAGGATATTTATTTTAATTTTACGAACAGTACATAGTGTTTAGGATTTTAAGTAGCGTAGACCCATGGGTGATTTTTATGAACCCTAGGGTGAGGCACACGTTTGCCGTTTGATCGCTAGCCAACTTGAGAATTTACTACGCGAATATGACCAAATTATTTGTAAATAATATATAATTACGAATCTTGATGACATGGCTTGGATATCTAATGAATTATCGCCCATTGCTGATTGTTTCTGTTGTTAATTTATTCAGCGGTATTTGACGGTTTATTTTATTTCAGTTGTCGGTTATGCCTACTCATTGTGTTGTATTTATTTTCTGTAAGTTATTAGACCATTGTGGAAACGTGCTGACTTCGTAATTTTATTTAATAATGGTGATTTTATGATAAAGTTTTGGCGATACGATGGACTTAGCGTTAAACCCTCTGCCATAGGGTGTATCTGATTGGAACTTAGGCTATGACCCGTCATGGTTAGATTAGGTTAGGTTAGGTTGAACATGAACACCACGTTGGCTCTAATGCCCTGGTTGAAGCGTAAGGGTCTAGCTAACGGTTTGTAAATGTTTTTAGCGTTATTGAATCGTTTTTTTGTTCGTTTTCATATTTTAACAGTATCGTTATTGAATTTAATTCCTTAATTTATCGGAATTCGGGAATAAACCCTGAAGTGTGAAAGTTATTAAAAATTAGCTATAATATTTACGGGTGGCGGTTAGATATTCATATTGTGGATTAGTACAGGACTTCTTAAAAGGCCGATTAGCCGATTATTTTCGAATTAGTTTTATTATTATTATTTATTTGAGGATGCGTTTCCGGACTTTGAAAACCCTACGCTGTCTTTTGACGCTTGGGTGTAATACGGTGTTATGTTTGTTACATTTATCGAATTATTTTATAAAATTAAATCCGAGATTACCGAAGACTTTTGTTGAGAACTCCGTCAACCAAATTTAATAGATCATCACGGTGGGCCGCCTTATCGATTTTATGACACGCTTATGAGGTTTTAACCCGGCTCGCCTATGCCAGGGTGCTCAGACCTTCATCGAGACATGAGGTTCTAACCCACCTCGTCGATACCTGGGTGCTCAGACCTTACTCGACTTGTGATTGCTTTTTTGCCGTATGCCGAAATTTGGAGACCGACTAAAATGGCAACTTATGGTTCGACGGAGTACCCTGCAATCATTTAGTTATTTTAGGGGCCGTTTCTTCAAGGGTGTTCTAATAGGAGAGCGTATAGTTTATTAGGACCTTGGAATAAAACCCAAAACCGTTCTGAGCGACTCCGAAAACTTTTATTTATGTGAGCTCGCTCTCCCCAAGAAACGTAAATGTCAACTACGACTGGTTTTGTTTCTTGCAGTGAATGTTCTTCACATATATTTTGTTTATGAGTTATAACATATATAAGTAATATAAGCCCTTTAGTCTTAAAAGTTCAAACTAAAGTTTTGGAGCACGTTGGAAGTGTACATGTGGCGTTACAAACACGATAACCCTTTAAGTTCTTTAGATGTAAGCACCAGTAAGACAGGGTCTAGCTCAGTACATTTTCATTAGCTTAGCCTACAATTTTAGTTTTTGTTTCGTTTTTGTATAGTAGTTTAAATATACATGATTCAACTAAATGAATTTAATTATTAGCTTTCTCTTGCATGTTTTTTGCCTTAAGTTCGCGAGCTTTTTAGTGTCAGCACCTAAATTAAAAATCTACTTAACCTATATCAAAAGATGCAAAACAATTAAAATACCAAAACAGAGTTTAAATGAACATTTCGTAACATTAGTTGTGATTATGTGGTGTATTAAACCAATACATATAACATTTAGATTTGGCAGACCTTATAATCTTGAACTTTAGATATAAAAAATAACTTTCCCGATGTCCTGTATTTGTCTTCATTTGTTTTTTAATTCACAAAAGAATTGATTTTGTAGTCAACTATGTTTTTACAGCAAAAGCCAAGCTTTAAAATTTGTCAACTAATTTCTTCCTCTAAATGATTTGAACGTTATTTAATTTTTACTCGGATTTCAGGGATCAAACCTAGTTTCCCACAAAGCATCCTACACTTTACGATAGTTATTTAGTTTTTTGGTTTTTTTGAATCAATAGTAGTTTTAACAATTCCACTGTGTAAACAAATCATACGCAACAAATTATACAACCGTACATTTTACAAGATAACTGAAATTCACATTTTGTTGGAATATAAAAAAAACGTGAGTAAGTTTTATAATCCACCATATATTTTTAAGGCATTCCGTAAAATATTAGTAGTCCAAGGAGATTTTCTACTGAGTTTACGTTTAAATATTTATAAATTACCCGTCAAATCACGGCCAGAGTTTTACGGCTTCAGTCACGCAAGAAGCTGTCACTCTGTTATTTATGACTTCGGTTCCTGACGCTGCCAGTCCTCGGTTATCGGTATCTTTCTTTCCACGATAACTTTTAATAAAAAATTCAAAATAATACTTCAGCAGTACAGTTTTAAAATATTTTGCAATTTTCGTTTGCGGTTAAAAAGAAAATCAAGTAGTGATTTTGTTGAATAAAATACTTGGAAACTCTATTCAATATTATTATAAAACAAAAGAATTAGACACAGTTTGCTAAACCTTCCTGCTTTTGCCGGTTTGTAAGGAATCGTCTAAAATATTTAAAATCAGCATAAAACACGAATTGTGAGGGAAGGTAAGACTTTGTGATAAGTTAATCAGAACGCTAGCCTACCTAGTATAAATACTGAATTTCGGAGTTTTGTGGCCTTTTCTGTAGTGACATTGACAAAGTTGTTTGTTATATTTGAGAATCAGTTATCCAAGGTATTTGGGAAGAAATAAGTGGTAATTTAAATGGATGATTTTAATTTCCGAAGTAGAAATGAACTTTATAAATGTCTTGAGAGAGATGAGCACGACAAAACCAACTAGAAATTATATACATGTATTTGTTCAAATGTTCGTTAAAACATATTTAGTCGAACTTCGACCATTTGGCGGTCTTTAGTTGATATAGATTTACTCTGAAGCGCTCAATAAGAAGTTTGTATAGTCTGTAAGTCCTGTAAGCCTGTACTTACCGAAAAGAGGGTTAGTTTCTGTAATAGGCCACCTGATCGTAGACTAAGTTGCTAAGATCGTAGACTAAGTAGACTACCAGTTGCTGTTTCACTGACGATTTAGGTCAATATCTCTTCACTAAAATCATATATGTTGTTAATATCTGACCACATAAAAAAGTGTTTTCGATTCTTAAAAACATTTTACGATTTTTTAAAGTAATTTTTCCCCAATACTGATATAAAAATGCCAAAATCAAATACTAGGTCGTTTTTCTTTCATATTTAGAAATAAATAAATTAAAGTAATAACTCATAAACCAAATTTGTTTTTGAAATTCCTGTAATTTCAAAAGTCTTTCAATGTGGATATCACGCTTTCCGTTTTAACATTTGTTCTACACATCCAACATGGCCAACATCTCCAACGACCTCTTAATATTATTAAAAAGTATTTTAAAGAAAGTTTAGTCTTTGGTGTAGAAAAGTGATTTACCTAATGCATTGACAAATTAAAGAAGCTTTAATATTCGAATAAAATAATTAAGAATAATATTATGACCATCAACGAATACAATAATCAGTTACGTCAAACAATTTTGTAAAAAACATAGAACCGTTGAAGGAACCGTCTAAATATTGGCCAGTTTAAAAAAATCTAAGAACATAATATTAATCTATGTTTCGTATAATTCACATAGGGAGATCGTCTAAAGGCTCGGGTAACCCAGGAGAGATTTACAGTAAGCTCCAATTACAGAGTTGAGTCCTGGTTTTTACGAAGGATTCTGAGTTCTTCTTTTATAAAAAATCTTCAAGAATACATTTAAAATGTTACTTTTCAAAGCTACATTGCGTAAGTTTTTCAATAAACGCGTTTTAAAACTTATATTTTTAAACAAACATTTATTAACTTATGAATTTGTTATCGTTATAGTATTTAGGAAGATAACCAGGATATTTTATACTGTAAGGTTAAAAATGATACTTTTAGTGTAGGCTATATGTTACCTTTTCCTACAAAAATGCTTAAAACCAGATAAACAGAAGAACATTGCATACATTTGGATGAACAATTACATGCATTAGCATTAAGTTCTATTATTTATGAGTAATCTAAATTATCGTTAAAGGCTGGTAAATTTTACGAATTATTATAATAGGAGCACTTTAATAGCTAATCCCGCCTTTGATCGCACTAATATAGCATCTTAGCGTATTTTGAAAAAAAATTTCAATTATAAATAACAAAATGTATATATTTATTATCTCTGTTGCAACTCAACATTTTTAGGCCTGCTTAGTCATTCGATAAAGAAAATGTATTGGCTAAGATTTAAGGGTAATTCCTCTTTTCGTCCATTTCTATCTCTAAAAATTATATTTTGTAAACATATTTTGTATTAATGCACCTTCTGTCCATTAGTCTTTGACTTTATTTATTATTTAATCCACAATAAGGTCCAATGAATAATTGCTTAAATACTTGCTCTGAACCTGCGGGACTTCCGTACAAGAGCACCCATCTAGTAGGTAATTAAATATTTAGTGGGGCTGATGAAATATTGTCGATCTCAACGTGTTGATAGACTGATAAAACGTCGGTTGTCATGGTTACATCGTTAAGGTTAATTTTGAGTCATGTTCGCAGATAAAGGAATGTTGAAACGTTCAATAGTCGTGTTGAAATAATTTAACATGGTATATCTGGTCTATCTAGTTTTTACAGTTAAGAAACAACATTTCATTTAAAAAGTAATTAGTCTTTACCCTACTTTTAATCTAATTACTTGTAAATGTTATAGAAAATTAAGATACCACACGCCAATTGTTAATTAGTAATAGTAATAGTTTCAAACGAAGCTTTTTAGGAATAGAAATGTTTTATTGCTATCGTGTTTTAATATATTCCCTTATTTTATACAGACATTGATATTTCCCCAAACATCGTGCTGATTCATTTACAAATATCACTTTAACAACGAGCCTGAAATAGAAATTTATGACTTTTGTTCTGTAATGATTTAAATTAAAATGTGTTCGTGGAGTAACAATTTTTCCCAGTTTGTATTATAATATGTAATAACCCTTTACAAACCAGATAATTTTGATTTTTAAGGAACATTTTAAGTCTTTTAGGTACTTTGATAATCCAGCAGATTCGATTGCAAAAATATGTATTTTTGAAGTATCTTGTATTTGCCATAAACCACATACAAATTCTGATGTCATAATTGCTAACTTTCCCTTTCCATAAAAAAGTATAGGTTTCATTCTTTTGGTATAAAGAATAGGAAGTCAAATTTAAAGCAGTATTTTTCCCCCTGTTACATTAAATTTTCTCTCAACTCTTTACTCCTAATTCATACAGAGAATATTTATGGTGGGGTGAGAGGGGGGGGATAACTACTGTAAATGCCTATAATGGTGAAAAAAACATCTCAAACCTTGTATATGTCAAATACGTTCTAGTATTATAAAAATATACATATTTTGTCGTAATTATTATTTGATATTGTTTTTTAAACTTATGCTTTACATAATAATAAATCTTAATGCATTTGTAACTTTGATGTGAACCTTATTTGTATGTCACATGATCTTTTAACATAGGATTTTTTAAATTTTGACAAGTTACAATACTTTTATGTTTATTTGGTCATAAGAAAAACAAATAGTGAAGAGAAATTTATCATAAAAACATGCAATGACGCTAAAAACAAACTGTAGTTGTTTCATAAGCTGACAGAGTCTGGGAATCTCCCGGGAGGGAAGAGATTCAATATCAGATAAGTCAGTTGAAATTTATCGTCAAAGACGAATACATATGTTCCATGGGGCATACCTCTGTTAGTTGTTGATCCTTCAGTTGTTACCCAGTTCTTGGTTTATTTATAGCTTATATTTTCAAAGTTTCTTTGCAATTTAGTATATTAACATTTTTTATTTCATTTAAATTCTGTGATTAAAATATGTTTTAATCATCATTCACAATAAAAGATGTATTATAATTTACAAAGATGATATCTGATGTATTGAAAAAACTTCAATTTGGAGGTACTTGCTAATGTGATGTGTTAAGTTTTCAGTTAAAAGCCTGCTCAGTCAGTAATGAAACCAACAGAAGACTTACACAAAAAATTTTTGATGACCAGCCCCAAAATTCCTGTACAATAAAAATGACTCATTTTAACAATATTCGCAGTTTTAGCGAATTTACCCTATAGGGAAGAAGCTATTACCGTAGGTCTCATGGTAAGACTTAAGCCCGAGACCATGATAACTTTTCATTTTGAGGTCCCCAGATGCCAAAAACACCATTCCTTCAAATTTTGATATATATATATATATGCCCGTAAGCACGATAACTCTCGTAAAAAATGTCCGATCTTAATGAAATTTGGTAAAAATGTGTAAAGTACCATTTATTTGAACGAGTTCGAAAACCAGAATAATCGCACCATCCGAAGGGGGGTTTTGGGGGGTTTTGTACCTCAAAAATGTGTTTTTTGGGGTTTTCACATGGAATTTTAATTTAAATCAAATTTTAATTTATACCATTGAATTCAGCTTAAAAAACAAACAATGTGGTATTTTGATCATTGCTCAACGTCAATTGGTTACCAAGATATTGAAAGTGCTTAACACAGTACGTTGTCTATTGTTATTCTTATGGAGAAAACAAAAATTGTATATCTCGCATATTTATGAACATAAACTGGCGAAATTTGGTATATGGCTTGATCTAGTTGTCGTTTATTGTTGTTTGCACAAAAAAATAATTTCTCGCCTATGGTTCCTGTAGCAGCAAACCTAGGTACCTGGTCCCCATGTTATTATTATGGAAAATACTTAAAATGTTATATTTCGCTTATTTATGAATGTATATGGATGAAACTTGGTATGTGACTTCACTAAGATTAATTCTATAGATATTTGCATAAAACCTATTATTTTGTGTGCCTTGTTGCAGCAAACCTGCGTACTCATCCCCAATGTTATTCTTATGGAGAATAATTAATATTTTAAATATCGCTTGTTTGTAAATACATATCTTATGAATCCTGTTAAGTGTTTTAATGTGTTATGTTATATATTCATTGGAAATTCGCTGAGGATGCAGATTTGCTGCACGGGGGGTATTAACATAGTCATTTGTTCGGGCACTAGGGATTGTTGCATAAGGTTGATGTCGTGATAAAAGATAAAAGCATCTATGACTATCTAAGTGCTAGAGTTTTAGTGCCGAGATGCACATAATATATTTTATAGCCTCATAAACATATCATTTTATAACCCATAAATGCTTAATATTATTGATAAGACATACAATAACAATAAATATAGATCAATAATAAACCTTAGTGATAGATGTTATGTATTGGTGGAGGCATTCAACTAATTAATAATGGATGGCTGACTACCTCTCATGGTATACGTAGCCTTCATTTATATCTTCCCGAGATTACTCATACTTAATAAAACATCAAAGGCAAATAGATTATATAAGGGACAACATTATACACAGACACATATGCAAAACAGCACAAACTTGAACTTTTTCAGCTCAAATCATTGTGAATGGCCAACATTTAATAAAAAAACTATCATCTGAAATTACATTTTCAAATAACATTAAAACGTTTAAACATAAAATAAAAGATTTTATTACTTAAAACCGCATTTATGAAGAGGAAATTTGTTAACAAGTGCAGCTCAACAAAATATAAAGAATAGTTAGGGAAATCATTGAGTCACTTTGACAAAGAGAAACATTTACATATCTAGAAACGATTCTTTGTTTGGATACCTTGTGGCAGCTTGACCTGTCAAACGGCCTTGAGCCCGTTAAAGAAGTATCAAGTAAGTAATTAAGTAAGTATGCGAGGTATTTTTTGATTACTTCCACATACTACTAAAAACCTCGAGGACATGAAAAATATCAGTTTTAGAAGATATACAACTAGTAACAGAATAAGAAAAACACTACAACCAAATGTCTAACCCCAACTGTAAATCCATTAATGCTTGTAAAAAAAAACTATTTCATGGAATTGCTCTACAGTCCAACGAGTAATTTAAGTATGAGCAAATAGAGAGTACGGAAAACATACAACCATTTTGTTATTCACTTGCTGTCCAGACCAAGCACTAATGGGTCGTCTAGACAGCCCATTACTCGACTTTTCTTTGAATGTAACTCTCTCTCTGTACAAGTGATGTAGTAGGACAACTGAGTTGTTCAAATGTCGCTTATTAACTTTAAATTAACTCAGAGTAAATTAAATTATGACTAAACATTTTCGGTAGATATGTTTAAATTTGTACTATATACGATGACTAATAAAGTTTACATTAAAAATTAAATGCGTCCATTAAAAACTGCTAAAATGTTTCCTCGTTCACATATAACAAATTACACATAACCAATGTTTTTATTTTTTACCCTATGATAAGTTAGTTTTCACAATGTCTGAATAAAACAGGAATTAGAAATAATTCTCTCATTTATTTCATGTCACCTATCTTTTATATTGTAGTTTTAGCGCATTTTAAGTAATAAAATAATGATTCTTAATAACACTCCCGTAGAATGTTCCAACCATGAGAGGCACCGTGAATGAAAATTGGATCCACACCAGCTTACTGCAATTCCATAACTTTAAATACCAATTAGTTTTATGGTTTGACACACTTCTGCCAAATGATGCAGATGTAAATATGAATAAGAATTTAAGATAGTTCAGAAGACAACCTTCTTTATCAATCTTGATATTATAAATACCTCTTGAACTAAACATATTAAGAAACAATTTTAGTTTGATTCGGATAACGTAGACGTTTCATCGCTGATGCATCATAGCCTTTCTTTCTGGTCATTTTATAAATAAAATATATTAATATATAATATATTACATAATATGGTATCGTACCATTCATATACGTAAATAGAAAATGGGTACACAAACAAATAAATGCAACTTAGTGTACTGCTGAACATACAAAAGTTGAATATTAATACCCTATCAACCACCATATTGTATTATTTAAGTTGATTTTCCAATAGTTAAATACCGTTAATGCGGAAGTGGATAATACATGTAAAGTGGGATCATGAAAAATAAGAGCAGAGAGATATCCAGTTGTAGACCAAACGAACCAGTGATGGCTTCGTCAGACATTAAAGAACGTACTCCACCTCATATGATCCCAATCTGTTTGCACTATGTGTTAGCATAAATTTACTGCCAGACTAACGAGTTAATTTAATAACGGATATATTAATGGATAAATTGGTAATTTCTCATATTGTTGTTAAGCTTAAGAACCAACAGTTGCAATCTTAATGTTTGTCTTTATTTACATAGCATATCATTATTAATCTTTATAGGTGAGCACAAACATTGTGGTACGCTTTTGCCAGCGTGCGCACGACGAAGGTGAAACTCAAGGGGACTGTTAGAAAGATAGTTTTGTGTAGATTAACCAATATCCACAATGGTATACAGCTGTCCTTAAGGCTACGCCCCACAGGCCTTTACATTTCCAATGAAAATCTTGTGAAAGAACCGTAATCAATTGGATTGTGTATTTATTTGATAGCTGTTAACGTAATAACAACTGCTGTGTTTTTAAATAAATATTTAAAGAATTTTTGTTATTTTTGTAAAGTAGTAGTGTTTGTTCGTGTATTATTTTAATTCCATAATTTTAAAAGTAATCCCTATTTAATCAGTTAAATTTGAATTCCAAAACTTGTTTACTAATTACGCTCAAATTAAAATTATTTCCCTAAACAACGGGTACCGATACATAGAATATATAAAATAAAAAAATTCCTAGTTAAATAAAATTTAGAAGTCCGTTTGCAGAAATTTATTTTTTTATTATCGTGAGTTTCTATTTTTATTTGCCGCTGTTGGATACTTAATTTTATTCAAAGTTTTAGAAATTAATTTTTAATACATGTTCTTTCCTTCATTTACAAAACATTACTGAGCATACATTCATTGAAGATTGTCAATTGAGGAATATGGAGCTGACAATTTGATATTCTTTTATAACAACGACAAAGACCCATGTAAGCTTCCGTTGAATTGGAAGTTTAATATTAGATAAGCACTAGATTCAAGGGGTTTCTTCCGGAGCGGCAGTGCATATGCTTTTATGCTCAGGATCAGAACTGCTTTGAATATTTAAATTACAGTAATATTTATTACTTTCCAAAAATGAATATAGAACACTCTGACACGATAGTAAAACGTTTTTAAATACTGTATATCTTTAACGCTTCAAATATGCCCAGGACTGCCATAGAGTCTTATCATGGTACTACTATACTTATCATATTTAATTATGTGATTTAAAAATAACGTTTTAAATTATACTTTATTTAAATTTCAGTCACAATTTTGTTTTTTCTATGTTACGTCATCGTAAGTTGACATTTTTGTAGCTTTTCAAGTTTTTTATGTAGTTATTGTTATGTAAAAATTAAGATTGTTTTTAGTCAACTAATTTCTTAATGGGTTTAGTTACAATTTTTTTTGGTTTCCTTACAAAATTGTCTCTGCTGCATCTATTGCAATAGTATTTTTTTATTGTGTAGCTACTGCCTGAAATATATACACCATATAACTCATTTCCTTTCATATAACTAATCCTTTACATTAATGTATTAGATACTGAGCTCTAGCTTAATTATTATTGAAACCATTATCTTATTTATTTTGTGTGTTTTCAATCAAACAAATAATTTGTAATTTTGTTTCTTTGTAATTTTGTATTAATGAGACAAAGATCAAAAATATTCCTACAAGTAGCTGACCTCACTTCCCTTTCCTTCGTGTAGTTGAGTTCCATAAAGTAATGAATAATAAAGTAATTAATAATATTCGCACATCAATTTGTGCCTCATGATTTAATCGAACCCAGGGCTCACGGAAAAATGTCGCAATATCTAACCGTTACACAAGATCGTAGCAAAATATGGTAAAAAAATAAATAAAAACCTATCCCGTAAAAAAATATCTTTTTTAGGGGATTCTCGCTAACTAAAACCAAGCAATTGGTGTACCTTAATAGATATTCTAAGGTTATCTATTAAAGTTTTAACTTTTACTTTAAAGTTTAATGGTTACCATTAACAACACACACTATTTATTATAATAGTAGTTTGTTATGGAATGTATAAAAACAATTTTGTGTTCAAACTGTTCCAACAATCGAATACCTATCGTCATTTAACTGTTATGCAACACCTACACCAATCAATCTGACACAAAACCGATCAAATCTGCTGTAACCATGACAACCGTCGCTTTGTCAGTCAACGTGACAAAACCGTCACTCTTGTTTCAAAAAAGAAATTCCAGTAAAGCGTTTGTTTGAATGGATTCTTTTACTAATATTGCAATTATATTATTGCGTAAAAAATAAAAAAATTCACTATTAGATGCATCACAAAGATCTTACAATCCCATTTCAGCTCTAAACTTTTAGATTTAATAATCAAAAATATTTACAAGCCATTGACAAGAGTATAACATGTATTAGGGAAAGTCTGAAGTCTGAAGTCTAGCTCTATAGGCTGCGGTTTAAACAACAAAAATGGAAAAGTTGCAAACAAATCTAACTATTGTACTAATTTTAACAAGTACTCTGTGCCCTTAGGAACTTAAATCTGTTTCCTGCATGGTTTAAAAAGAGCTTTACTAACTCTGTTTCTGTTTATTTGGTACTATGGGAATAATAAATAAAATGTTTTAGTCAACTGAACTTTTTTATAAAAAAACCCACTTTCTTTATAATTTCATTTTCCGTGCGCGAAGAGTTAACTCGCTTTGATGGTAAACATGTTATTTTTTGTTTTATTTATTTTGTAATATCAAGGCAAAATAAGCTATTTAAGTGTGAATTCTAAGGCGAAATGTGTATTTATTGAGTTTAAACATATCCCTAAAGGACTTTTGAGGGAGGAATATTCATTTAAGACGAGTTTAGTATTGGAATATGTGATGAAAGCCTTTCATGTGATCCTGTTACAGCGACAACAAAGGAACATGTAAGCCTCCATTTACTCAGAGATTTAATATTAGATAAGCTCTCTGTGTACAAAACGCGAAAGTTTACTGCCTTCATCACACACATTGTACTCTGATTTGTTTGTATTATAAAGGGATTTGTTGTGATGTGTTTTGCCAAAATATTATTTTAATCTGGTGGTTTTCAGACTGATTACGATACTAGATTTGTCCTATCATTCTCAGCCCCTGGTTAGTGTATAAAGTTACAATAAAACGATTCTGAGCAAATTGAGAAACTGTTGTAAAGGCATGATTGTTTACCTAGCTGTCATTTTTTATTGGGTCGTTAATTAACATCGATTGATTGATATTTATATTAAATTAAGATTTAACACGAAGTTAATAACACGACTAGTGTTTGGACAGATCCATTTTAAAACGTAAACAAATCACAAGCGGACAAGAACACAAAACAACACCTATACAGGGTGTTGAAAAAAACCTTCAGGACTTCGGGATATGATTACTTACATAAAAATTAAGGAAAAAGTTCCTATTAACACATGTCCTAAAATGCTCGGTTTTCCGTATATCCGTCTGTATGTGTTTTTTACCTGACCAATTATATCTCACGAACCATTTAACGTATAAACTTCAAAGTTAGTTAGTCGACGACTATTAACAAAAACTATTTAGGTATGTAGTATGAAGTTTCTACTTTGTACTATTTCAAAATGGCGGTCATTTTTATATTTTAAAGCTTAATATCTGAAAAACCGTATATTTTAAAAAAACATCTTAAACACCAAAAAGTTGTGCAATTTTATTTCCTAAACAATGGTGCAAATATTATTAAGATTGGGCCATAATTAACTGATTTATTGCAATTTGTTTAATAGAATACATACTTATTTTGTGGCAATTATTGCAAAATAAGCATGTATTCAATAAAACAAATAGCAATAAATCAGTTATTTGTGGTCTGATCTTAATAAACTTTACACCATTGTTTAGGAAATAAAGTTGCACAACCTTTTGGTGTCTTTAAGATTTTTGTAAAATTTACGGTTTTTGAGATATTAAGCTTTAAAATATAAAAATGGCCGCCATTTTGAAATGGTACAAAGTATAAACCTGATACTACATACCTAAATAGGTTTTTTTAATAGTCGTCCACGTACCAAGTTTGATGTTTATACGTTTAGTGGTTCATGAGATATAATTGGTCATGTAAAAAAAACATACACACGGATATACGGAAAACCGAGCATTTTAAGACATGTGTTAATAGGAACTTTTTTCTTATTTTTTATGTAAGTGATCATATTCCGAAGTCCTGAAGGTTTTTTTCAACACCCTGTATATTAATGCAATTTACTACTTATATAAATGCTTGAAAGGAATCAAGTCCGTACTGCAAAGGCTTTGAACTGTTGCTGCCCAATAAATGGAAATGTTTAAGTTTTCGAAGTGACTGCGTACACGTCCAATGTAAGGGCAAATTCACTTCACTACCGCTTAGGTTAGGTTAGGTTACGTTACGTTAGGTTAGGTTAGATTAAGTTACGTTACGTCAGGTTAGGTTTGGAGGTTTCTGGCTCTCAATTTGTTTTAAAAATCACAGGAAAAGTAACGTACGGTGCATAATTTGGAACGGACGTGAACAGTAGCGGCTCACGTCGGACGTGTACGTAGCCTCTGCCTTAAGTTTATGCATGAGTGAGATGTAACAAAATTCGGTCTAAAACCACTATACTTATTTCACCTCCTGTGGTTGTTGTGTAAATAGTTTTGTAGGTCTGTGTGTTCGTATTAAAAAAAAAAAAGGTTTATCAGAAAAACAAAATTAAATTGTTCTCCACCGCATGATGTGTTTATTTAAAATTAAGAAACATCTTTCTGTAAAGTACGAAGTTTAATAAACTGGATACCTTAAATAATGGGTAATTTTAAATCCTAAAACTATCTAAAATATAAATTTTACAAGGGAAACATTTGCCTTCACGTAGTCATATACTTCACAAATAAATATTGTGGAGGTAACTATGCACATAGAGGATAATTGTCCTGTAACATAATACTAACTACTTTTTACAGAACAATATGTTGATACCTTCCCCAAATAAATATATGTTAATATAAATAAATATGTTGTTTTGATTCAATCGTTCATTATAAGACTACCCGGGTGTCAGTTTAATCATAACTAGTAAACCCGTTGCTCAGAACCGAACAATATTTCGCTTAAATGATTATGAATTCTATCAATATTGTCATCTGTATCGCTAATTCAGCCTTTCTTGTCTCAATACTATTATTAGATGTGCTTGTGGCAACTAAGGTTATTGTAAGTAGGGTGCCATAGCCGGTTCTGGACCACCTTCGCAGACTGAGGAGCCGAGGAGCCAACCCCCCCCCCCCCGGTGACGTCATCCACCCCCGAGACACCCCCCCCGAGACCCCCCCCAGTGACGTCATCCCCCCCGTGACGTCATCCCCCCCTGTTTATCGTTGGCTTCTTCCACTACGTGCTGTTTACTTTCCTTGTTTGTCACCGGTTTTTTCCCCATTATGTGATGTTTACTGCTCCTCCACAAGCTAACGCTCATTCCACAAGCAGAAGGCCGGTTTGCAATGTCGACTGCCACCTATACATTGTGGAACCACCAGGTTATCCAAGATGTGATCAGCCTGGTGGAAATCGCCATCCTTGACCGGTTGGTGATATTGAGATGGGGGCATCTGGGTCCTGACGGGCGCAACCATTACATCAGGCGGTGCTACGTCACTAATCAACCCGGTGACCTGGAGGAGGTCCAGCAGCGACTTCACAACCTGATTGCAAATGAAGAGGTGGCCCTCCTCTGGGTGAAAACTATTCCTTTAGTATAAGCATTTTTGTTAATTTTTCATCTTTCATACTTTGTATTAATTAAATACAAAAATAAACAACAAAAAAACAACAAAAACAAAACAAACTGGCACAGTTTAGCAAGCTGAGGATTGGAAGGATTGTCAGCCCTGTGACACCCCCCCCCCGGTGACACCCCCCCGTAACGTAACCCCCCCGGTGACACCCCCCCCCGTAACGTAACCCCCCCCCGGTGACGTACCCCCCCTGTTTACTAATTGCTTCTTCCACTACGTGCCGTTTGCTTTCCTTGTTTATCGCCTACATGATGTTTACCGCGCGCGCGCCTCCGCTTTCACCCGCCGGTTTCTCCACGTCTTAATCATTCTTACTGCAGCAACGATGGAGTATACTTGCATGTACTGTGGCAAGAGGTACTCGCGCAGTGACCATTTGCGCCGGCACATGCTGACGCATGGTGAGGCGCCGCTTTTCCCATGCCCAATCTGTGGGAAGCTATTTGGCCGGAAGGATAAGGTGGCCCGGCACGTTGCCACCCATAGAAATGCCCCGGCCGCTGTCGCTGCTCCCGTTGCTCCTGCCTTGAGGCGTTGTGTCGATGCCTCTACCCAGACGCCTACCCTCGAGAGGAGACCCATAAAAAACCAGTTGGTGAGTAGCAATCCTCAGTTTCTCATTATTATAATATCAATAAATCTCATCAAAAAAAATAATATTAATGTTGGTTCGTTATTTGCAGCTATCGTCAAGCCGACCCGCGTACCCAAGGGATGGTGGACCCCCGAGTACACCGAGCAACAGCGGCGGCGAGAAGAGGAGGAGGCCAACAGGGTCCATCGTGAGATCCGTCGGGGGCTAATCCTCCAGCAGTGGCGGTCTCGCCCTAGACCCCAGCTCCAGCGCAGGCCGCAGCCGCAGCAGCAGCCTCAACAACCGGAGCCAGAGGTGGGGCCGAGTGGGGAACCAGGGCCCAACGTGGAGCGACAGCCTCAACAACCGGAGCCGGAGGCGGGGCCGAGTGGGGAACCAGGGCCCAACATTGTATATATTCCGGACTCTGATTCCGATAAAAAAAAAACTAATTTCCTTTAAAATAAAATAAACAATATTTCCTTTATCCAAAAAAACTATAAAAATAAACGATATTCCTTTATCAAAAACTATATGGTTGTGGACTTATCCACTGAGTTAGCCAAGGATAAGTCCCCCCCCATGACCCCCCCCGTAACCCCCCCATTGACCCCCCCGTGAACCCCCCCCGTTATTTTATTATTTTTTGTATGAATTATCTTTTTTTATCTTTATTACAAACTAAAACAATAAAACTACTGATGTGAAGTCTCAGCCCTCTCTTTCGCTTGAACCTCCTCCATTTCAATCTCAAGAGCACGAAGACTCTCCCAGTCTGCATTATATTGCTCCCATTCTTCATTACATGTAGGTTGGGAGCACCAACACGTAGTTATCCGTTCCCACGTTTCTTCATATTCCCTTCGAATTTCATCGTAGGGACGTGGATACTCTTGGAGTTGGGGAGCATATTCTGCTTCTACCGCCTCAACGGTAGCGAGGAGTTCCTTATCAGGGATATTACCTTCCCATACGCTATTAGCATACTTTTCCTCGATTTCCTCAACGATATTGAGGAGGTCCTCATCAGGAATTCTACTCTCCCATATATTATCAGTGTCCATATTGATGGTAATAGTTTGACTCTCTGACCTAAACTGAAACTTAGAGAAACTCAATCTGTTTACTTATTAGTGGACTTGTTGTTCACGGAAGAAAATCCTTCATTATATAACTTGTTTACTCATTAGTGGACTTGTTCACGGAGGAAAATCCCTCATTATATAACTTGTTTACTTACTAGACTCCTCAAGCTAAGTGCATGACCAGTCTGAATCTTGAGTTAGTCATGGAAGCACACAACCCACTGTTGCTAGCTCAGCAATCGTGTATTGTAATAAGAAAGAATACATACATTCTGTGTCAGGGGATTGCACAATTACCAGTGCCTATACAGTGATACGTTGCATCTTGCCTCAAGGGATATGTTCGGGAACATGTGTTAGTGCTTAACAACCCCGAAACGGATCCTCAGGTGTTAGACTTGTATAATAAATACAATGGCAAGAGAGTCTATCAATGCCGCTACTGTCAGTACACTGAGCATTATTGTAATAGAGTTCTGTATCCTGCAAGAATTGTTAAAGTGTATCGCTTTTCAGACTCTAGTAATTTGCAGCACACCTGTTTTTGCTGTGGTAAGAGTGCTTGGGAAGCGGATTGGCCACAAAACAATGATTACCTATCTACCTTGGTTGTTTTAAAGTCAATGACCATAAGAACAGTTTGGGAGGGCTCTAGTCACTCTAAATTCTTTTTCTTCTTTCAATAAAGAAAAAAAAAGAAAAAAAAAGAAAAAAAAACATAAATAAAAATACTCCCTTCCCCATCATTTTCCAGTATTACAACATGTTTTGGTAAGGACTACGTGACTGCCTGAGGTTATCTTATTAGTGAGAGTTCTCCAGTTATTTATGTTAGAATCATTTGCTCACAAGCTCCTACACTGACTAGACCTAACAAAATGTTTAATGTTGGAATTGATGTGTCACTGGAAGGTGAATATTATCATACAAAACCATTTACAGTTAGATCTGTAATTGAAGACATTGAGTCAATCGATGCGGAGATGTTCCTACAGACGGTGAAGTATTACACAACGGGCCACTTTGCCGAATTGTCCATCAGGATGTGGATTAAGAAGCGGTTGCCTGAACAAAAACGCCTACAAGTTCAAGCTGCTTTGGATGGCATCAATAAACCGCATGTTGCCTGTAAACACACAATTAATTTACTTCTTTTAGAATCCGACCAGGTCTTTGCAAAGGGTCTTATTGTAAACGGGGGTTAAGTAAAGATTAAAATAAAAAAAAATTGTAAATAAAGATTAAAGATTAAAACAAAAAATTAAAGAAAATTTCCTTTATCCCAAAAAAAAAAAACTATAAAAATAAACGATATTCCTTTATCAAAAACTATATGGTTGTGGACTTATCCACTGAGCTAGCCGAGGAGCCCCCCCAACCCCCCCCCCGACCCCCCCCCCGGACCCCCCCCCGACAGCCCCCCCCCCGACAGCCCCCCCCGACAGCCCCCCCGAAAATGTTGCGGCCTACGTGCCGCTTAAAAAGCCCCCGCCGACCGGGGGCAGTCGGCGGCGCGCGTCGAGGCGGGCCCTGAAGGGGTTGCCCAGGAAGGAGTTGCTTAGCGGTTTGCTGACGCTCAAGGTTGCACCCTTGAATTGCTCAGCGGCTTGCTGTCGTGGCGCGCCGTCTTTGGCCGCCACCGCTCGGCGGGGACATACCCGGTTGCGAGCGCTGCCGGTATATAAACCTGAGGTCCGCTACCGCGGCCTCAGTTTTGCCTGAGACGCCATGAGCAGCAACAACAGCACAACCGAGGGTGACCGAACCATCCGCTCTCTGATGGAGGAGCTTGACGCCATGGATGAGAATGCTAGACCGCCTACCATAACTAAGAAGAGGAGCAAGAAGCCCGTTGTTGGATAGACAGTGCACAGGAATACGCCTACCGATTCTCCATCATGCAGTTGGAGCGATGCCGAATGTCAATATACAGTAAAGAATCCTGCCAACTTAGGAAACGTTTTATTGAAGATGTCGGTATTCAAAGGCGGACGCCCTACGCACAGTTACGGCCTGTACTTGGACGAGGATAGAGACGATGAAATTTGCATATGCCTCACGGACCTGTTAACGAGACTAGAAAATATGTGGATTAATAGCGATACCGGAGTGCCTAAAATTAACGGAGTTAGCAGGACCGTGACTCCACTACCCGCCTGGCGTAATACCCACGATTGCGCAACAGTTTGCGAGGGAAAACGTAAGGCTGGAGGCGATTGCATCATCCCAAAGCGCAAGAAGTAAACACCACAAAGACCCGGAAAACACACACACAATGACGTAAACAACTTGTTGACGCAGTGAGCCTATATAATACGACTCGGTGGTGAGCCACAACCATTCCACATCCAGACACTCAACGAGCAGCATGGACCAAACAGGAGACCTCAAGTCAGCCCTCAACAGCTGCAAGGCGGGGGGTTATACCCGCATAGCCGATCTGCGGGACAACATCACATACCCCATCCGGTCATTCGAGTGGGTGGATACTCCCTATGGTGAGGCGATAATGGCCACTTTGGAGGGGCTGACTGGTGACGACCCGCTGAGGATCTACATGCCTCGCAGATACCTGGCCGTCTTGGGAGACCATGTCATCGGCCAGTACAACGTGGGTGTGGGGTCGAGGATGAGTCTGGTCAAGAGGAGCAGTCCCCCCGGCAGCAAAGGAGCTCTTCTAGAATTTGTTTGAATAAATAAAAAAACCTTATTCCTTTATCCTAAACAATTCAAAATAAATGAAAAAATAAATAAAAAAATAAAATAATATACAAAAAAAACTCAATTTAATCATAAGAGTCGAGGCGGTGCGTGGCTGTGTTAGTAGCCACCATGGACTTGAGGTGGAAACACCCGTTCACCGCCATCGTGGCTGGGCCTTCGGACAGCGGCAAGTCGCACTTTGTGGCTCGCTTCATAGGGCACGCCAACCGCATGTGCGATACGCGCTTCGCCCGTATCACCTGGCACTGCGGTAGCGGCGGTGGAGGAGGAGGAGCCGATGACCCTACTGTGCACTACGTAGCCGGCCTGCCCGACCAGGACGACTACGATGGTAGCGAGCCCTCCCTGGTTATCGTCGATGACATGATGCGTGAGGCTGGCCCCGGCGTGGCGGACCTATTCACCAAGGGCTCCCATCACCGCAACATGAGCGTGTTCGTCATCACGCAAAACCTGTTTCATCAGGGCAGGGGCCAGTGCGACATAGCGCTGAACGCTCATTACATAGTGTGTTTCAAGAATCCCCGGGACCGCGCTCAGATCAAACACTTGGCTCGCCAAGTATACCCAGAGAACCCCAAATTTGTGGAGGAGGCTTACGCGGACGCCACGTGCGATCCTCACGCCTATCTGCTGATAGACTTGAAACAGTCTACACCCGAGGAGATACGCATACGTTCGGCCGTTTTCCCAGACGACCCGGTTAACTATGTGTACCTGCCCAAGAAGAAGTGATAAATAGGCTGAGCGCGCACCAGCGTCAGTCATCATGTTGCACCGCGTGAAGAAAGACACAGCCCAGCTGACTGCTCTGGTGCACGCTACACCCAAGGAACGCAAGGCCCTGTTAAAAGCGTGCGAGAACAGCCGTATCAGGTCAGTGTGTGAGTGTGCGTACAACGTGTTACGCGGGAACGTGCCGCTCACCACCTGTCATAAACGAAAGTTGAGAAAGCACAAACAGGCGCTCAGACGGCTGGTGAAACGTGGTGAGGGTTGGGTCAAGAAGCGACGCTACCTTGTACAACGGGGCGGTGGGATCCTCCTGCCCTTGCTGTTGAGTTCGGTGTTGCCCGTGTTGATGCAGAAAGTAATTTGAAAAAATGGAGCACGCTAAGAAAATGGTAGTCATACCGCAGGAGCTCATCGAGAGATTGCGAGAAGGACCAGGACCAGAACCAGGAGGAGGAGCAGGCAGTGTCAATAAGCCAGCCGGCCTGGACGCTGAGATGTATCGCATACTGAGCGACAAGCGGCTGAACGATACGGAAAAATGGAAACAATATCAACAGGTGTTACAGCGGTTCCTGCACTTTTCCGCGGCTAAACGTCAACCCATAGGCCTGTCAATCATCGAAGGGGAGGAGGAGGAAGGAGAGGCAGGTCCGAGTCACGTGAAACGCGAGTCTAGCACCTCGGAGGAGGTGGTGTTGGCATCGTTCCCAAAAATCTACAAGTCGGTGGCGCGCAACTTGTTGCGGTTCATGACCCAGAAAGCCATCGCCTGGGACGCCAGTGGGACGGTGTATGTGAACAACGAGAAGGTCCCCAATTCCAATATAGTGGACATCGCACACAGCATAGTGAGAGCGCGAGGGGCGGACCGATTGCCTACCGGTTGGCAACAAGTGATGGTCGCCTTGAAAAACATGAACGTACCCAAAGAATACATGAGCAATCCCACAGCGTTGCGTTACCTAAGCGGGGGGCTGGACACTGCATCGAGCCCCTGGGGAGACACGACGGCCTCCTCAACACCCCTGTCACCGAGGTTGACACCAATGCTAGACCGCCCGAGACCGCGACCTCCGGCAGCCAGGAGAAGGATAATAACCGAGGAACCCGACCAGGAATCGTCATTGGACAACTGGGAGCCGTTCTCACCGTAATGGAGAAGCTGTACTATGACCCGAGCCAGCCCGGTTCCCTTGGCGGGGTGGCTGCTCTGGCCAGAGCCGCGCGCCTCCCGAAACGCAGAGCGGTGGAATGGCTGCGCACCCAGGACACCTACACGCTGCACAAGCCGGCGCGCAAGCGGTTTCCCCGCAACCGCTACGCCGTTTTCGGGCCTCAGGAGATGTGGCAGGCGGACCTGAACGACATGCGCGGTCTCAGCCAACACAACGATGGGGTCAACTACCTGCTGACTGTGATCGACGTATTCAGTAAGCGGCTGTTCGCGGTACCACTGAGGAGGAAAAGCGGGCAAGAGGTGGCGGCAGCGTTCGAGAGGATATTCTCCGAGGCGACTCCTCGTTGTCTACAGACTGACAAGGGGACGGAGTTCACCGGGGCCGCTACCAAGCGAGTGTTCAAGAGTCACGGTATCACGTACGTCACCACGCAGAACCCCGACGTGAAGGCGGCGGTGGTGGAGCGAGTCAACCGCACGCTCAAGAACCGCATGTGGCGCTACCTAACCTACAAAAACACGTATCGCTACATCGACGTGTTGGACAGGCTTGTGGTTGCCTACAACCGCAGCCCGCACAAGAGCCTGGGTGGTGGCCTGCGACCCGTGGACGCGGACAGCGGCGATGGAAAAATGGTGTACAAGGTGTGGCGTCACATGTATGGAAAGGCGATCCGGTGGCGCAAGCCCAGGTTTGAGCCGGGCGACACGGTGCGCATAGCCAAGGAGAAGGGCACGTTCGCCAAAGGTTATGAGACTAACTGGAGTAAGGAGCTGTTTGTGGTGGACTACGTATACGGGTCGCATCCTCTGCCATTGTACGTGCTGCGCGACCTGAACGGGACGCCGCTGGAAGGGTGCTTCTACGAGCACGAGATGCAAAAGGTAACGGTCGCCCCGGACCGCATGTACCAAATAGATAAAATACTGGACACCAAAGGGCGAGGCCGCAGTAAGCGCTACTTGGTCAAGTGGGTCGGTTACGGAGAGGACTTCAACTCGTGGGTACCTGCATCCGAAGTGCAACAGCTGCTATGACGACAAAGCGCAGACAGCTGTACCTGACGTTGCCCAGCAACAGCTCAATGGACTATTATCCAAACAACACCGTGGCTAACTACATCACCCATCTACCGTCAGTCATGCGATTGGGTGGCGATGGTGAATGGGAAGTCGCTTTAGTCGAGGCCCATTACCCGTGCTCGTTTGTCACAGTGGGGGAGGACGCGCGCGTGTATCTCTACACTAAGGATGACACCGACAAGCCTGAACTGACCGCTGTAAAGGTGGAAGCTGGAAACTATAAAGACATCGATGAACTGGTCAACGCCATCAACGCCATTCCAAAATTGGACCTATACCAATGCCAGTTTGAGTATGACAAAGAGACCGGGAAGGTGGAATTGATCTCGATAGACCAGACTGTGGTGCAACTGGAATTTAGCCCCACCCTAGCGTTACAGTTGGGATACGATGTGCACAATGTGGATTTGATCAAACATAGAAAAGCTATAAGACCACCCAACTTACTGGCCGGGATCCCTTCACACATGTACGTGTATTGTGACCTGGTGGAACCTCAGCTTGTAGGCGACACTATAGCGCCCTTGTTAAAGATTGTGAACATCGACGCAAAAAACTACATCTACGGTGCGAGTACCACCGTGCACTTCACCGACCCTCACTACGTGCCGCTGATGAAGAGCTCCTTCGATAGTGTGGAAATCGATTTAAGGGACAGCGTCGGACGCCACCTGCCATTCCACTTCGGGACTACGTGCATGAAGCTTCGCCTGCGCAGAGAGCAGCAGCAATGAACCCGAACGACCCCTATCAGGCGTACTACCGCCAACAGCAGTCTGGGCACGGAGTGTCCACGGTATTTAGAGGAGCCGCTTTCCAACGCGGTCACGGCATCGGCAGTTTCCTAGGTGGGCTGATGCGTACAGTGGTCCCGTTGATCAGATCCGGCAAATCGGCGCTGGGCAAGGAGGCGCTGAGGTCCGGTGTGGGCTTCTTGGGTGACGTGGTGGCGGGCACAGCCGACCCCCGAGTCGCAGCCAACGCCCGACTCAGGCAGTTTACCGGGTCGCTGAAACGTAAGGCCGATGAAAAACTGGATCGCGTGCTGAGCGGTGGTGGCACCTATAAGAGGAGGCGCGTACAGCGAGTGACCCCTCAGTCTCTGGTTAAACTCCTCGGAGTTAGGAAGAAGAAGCGCGCCGCGCCCAAGAGGAAAAGAAAGCCCGCAAAACGCGTCGCTAAGAAGAGGAGAAGCAAGACCGTTGTGCGACGTAAGAAGAGCAGGAGTACCGCGAGGGACATTTTTGGATAATGGCGTTTCTACATCAGAAGTCGTGCGAGTGTGTCAAGACCGAGTTGGACCTGTTCTCGCTACCACCCACGCAGACCAGTATAGAGAGCGGTAAATGGGTGCAGTACAAGCCCATCTCCTCCCTGACAGACGACTCGCCTGTGGAGTTCATAGTTCCGGGTCATGGGGACGAGTACACGGATCTGTCACAGACGCTACTGCATGTGAAGGCCACCATTAGATCGGCGAATGGAGGCGCTGTAACGGGCGAAACAACGATAAAAGAGGTGGGCCCGATTAACAACTGGTTGCACTCGCTGTTCAGTCAAGTGGACCTGTACCTGAACAAAAAACTGGTGTCTCCTCAGAGCCACACGTACGCCTATCGCGCCTACCTGGAGAACCTGTTGTCCTATGGCGGTGATGCCAAGACATCGCACCTCACCGCGGAGTTGTTCTACGAGGACTAAGCCGGGTACATGGACAATACTGAGGACGATAATGCCGGGCTCAGGAACCGAAGGGAGTTTGTCAAGGGCAGCCGGTACGCGGACATGGTCGGACATCTGCACGTCGACCTGTGCAACCAGGAGAAGTTCATGTTAAACGGCGTGGAGATGCGCTTTCGCCTGATCAGGTCAAAGAACTCATTCTCCATCATGTCCAAAACCGTGACAGAATACAAAGTGGACATCGCCGAAATCAACCTGTTTATGCGCCGCTGTAAGATCAACCCGAGCGTGCTGTTGGCTCACAGCAGGACGCTGGAGTCGGGCACAGCCAAATATCCCATTACGCGCGTGGAAGTGAAATCCTTCACCCTACCTGCCGGTATCAGCAGCAAGACTCTGGACAGTGTGTTTCTGGGTCAACTGCCGAAACGCGTTATAGTTGGCCTGGTCAGCAATCAGGCGTTCAACGGGGACTACAAGAAGAACCGGTTCAACTTCACCCACAGCCACGTGAACTTCTTCGCGCTGTACATAGACGGTGAGCAAGTGCCAGTAAGCCGCTTCAACCGGATTACACGTTCGGTCGGGAGTTGTGCGTGCTCGCCTACCACACGCTGTACACCGGCAGGCGCAGGAAGAAGTCACTAGTTAGGAGCACACAAATAAGCACTCGAGCACATTCACAGATCAACTGAGGAGGATCATTAGGCACCGCTCATTAAATAGCATCAGTCTGTGTATAGGAAACCACAACTAAACAAGCGCTTGCCTCGAGGTATAACGGGGATGGTGACATCATGTGGAGGAGGGCTTTGTGTAACTATTTACTTTAATTAATATTTATTTTAGTTCTTTTTAAATTTTTACAAAAAAGGATTTACCACAAACCCTTCTTCGTATCTATTCCAATCGTCCACCAATAGCAAATACTGCTGTTCATACCGGATCCATTCCCAGTACTCCTTCTCGAATGGAAAGTCCTCCCCGAGGTACCTTCTGCCATCCTCTACCACCCACATCTCATAATCATCACGCGGAAAGGTATGAATGTTCTTGTACCGCTCCGCTCTCCACAGTAGGTCGCTCTCGTACTGTTCCAAGTCGTAATGGATCCTCGGAACGCACTCTGCAGGAAACTTCTTATCAATGCGTCGAACGCACTTCCTCCACTCGTACCGAGGTTCCACTGGTCTCCACGCAGACTGGTATCTCAATCGCCTAACTTTCACAGTCTTTCCCTCCTCACCAACACTCACTTCAACCCGCTCAGTATCGCTGCTGCTGTCAGAGGACATGGTGCCGCGACTCTCGACCGTTAACTGAAGACAAGAGAGGAGTAAACAAGGTTAAAACAAAGGCGCGTGTGGTAAAAAGGGGGGGTCACGGGGGGGGTCACCGGGGGGGGGTCACCCGGGGGGGGTAATGGAAAGGAACTTTCCAAATATGTTTACTAGGGAATTTCCTCAACAATAACAAGTCCGATTAATCTCCTACACAAACAGGCTCTCACTCAGTCGTTAAACATGGCTGCTCCGTGGGAGGATGATATAACGGACTATGACTACGAGTTTGCACTTGATAATGCAAATTTCGTAGATGAGTTGGAGCAAGAGGCTCAACTAGAACGAGCGTTTGCCCAACAAATACGGGAGCAGGAAGAAATGGAGTGCCAAGAGCCGGCGCTGAGTGGGCTGCAGCGGCCTCCTCCATCGCCTCAGCCAGGACCCAGCGGGCTACAGCGGCCTCCTCCTCCATCGCCTCAGCCCACACCATCTCCATCACCGCCTCCATCGCCTCAGTCTGACTCGTCTGAGGACCCTCAACCACCAAGGAATTAACGACAAGTGAACCTGGAGTGGGAGGAGCTTCAGGACGACATCGACCGAGTGTGGGTGGTTGAGCCGCAGCATGAGACACATTGGCGATGGTTTATGGCCGACATGGCCAGGCTGCGTGAGTTGGATGAGGAATTGGACCGCTTGGAAGAACAAGAGCGTGCGGCCAATAATGAGGAATAGTTTTTATAGTTATAAGTTGTTTTTTAATATAATAAATGATTCCTTTGTCCAAAAAATAAAAACAAAAAAACAAAAAAACACAAAAATAAAATAATATAAATAAAATGAAATAAAACAAAAGAATAAAACCGGGATGATGTCGGGGGGGGGTCATGGGGGGGGTCACAGGGCTGATCCTCCCGATCCTCATCTTGCTAAACTCTGTCACTTTGTTTTTTTTTTGTTTTTTTTGTTTTTTTGTTTTTTTTTCTTTATTTAATTCTTTTTTTTTCTTTATTTAATTAATTTCTTTATTTCATTAATACATAAGACTTAATTCTAATGATTCCATAAAGTGATACTTAAATCTAAGATGATACATGAATATTTATACAAAATATGAAGGATGAAAACTTATAAATTAAAGATGATACTTAATCTAAAAGAGGGGGATGGTTCTCTTTTGAAGCAGCGCAACGTCCCCGTTGAGAATCAAGTTGCGCAGCCGCAGCTCCACCTCCTCCAGGTGCCCGGGCTGACTTGCTATATAACGCCGCGGCAAGAAATGATGGCGACCGTCTGGGCATAAGATTCCCCAGCGGAGGATAACTAGGCGGTTAACCGCCTCGCCTCTGATAACATTTATGATGTTAGTAATACTAACATCATCCCACAGTGTGTAGGAGTTTATTGTCGACATGGTTTCTGCTTTTGGAATGAGCGTTAGCTTGAGGAGGAGCAGTAAACATCACGTAATGGGGAAAGACTGGAGACAAACAAGTAAAGTAAACAGCACGTAGTGGAAGAAGCCAACGATAAACAAGGAAGATCGGGGGGTCTCGGGGGGGGGATGACGTCACCGGGGGGGGGTCTCGGGGGGGATGACGTCACCGGGGGGGGATGACGTCACCGGGGAGGGGGGGCGGGTCCTCGGCTCCTCATTCTGCGAAGGTGGTCCAGAACCGGCTATGGCACCCTAATCTCCACAGTAGGTCGCTCTCGTACTGTTCCAAGTCGTAATGGATCCTCGGAACGCACTCTGCCGTAAACTTCTTATCAATGCGTCGAACGCGCTTCCTCCACTCGTACCGAGGTTCCACTGGTCTCCACGCAGACTGGTATCTCAATCGCCTAACTTTCACAGTCTTTCCCTCCTCACCAACACTCATTTCAACCCGCTCAGTATCGCTGCTGCTGTCAGAGGACATGGTGCCGCGACTCTCGACCGTTAACTGAAGACAAGAGAGGAGTAAACAAGGTTAAAACAAAGGCGCGTGTGGTAAACAGGGGGGGTCACGGGTGGGGTCACCGGGGCGACACCCGGGGGGGGGGTCACCGGGGGGGGGGGGTCACCCGGGGGGGGGTAATGGAAAGGAACTTTCCAAATATGTTTACTAGGGAATTTCCTCAACAATAATAAGTCCGATTAATCTCCTACACAAACAGGCTCTCACCATAGATTAAGCATACTCCTTAGGAGATATTGCATGGGCAGGTTGTCAGACGAAGACGGGTGAACAGTGGCGTGCTCCTGCGGGACTTTCTAGTACTAGCATAGAATTAGTGCCGACGGCATCAGCGCAGTGGCGCAGCTCGTGGCCACGTGAGGAACCAACGATCCGCGGGCTAGGAGGGGAAACGACATCGGTGTGCGAGAGAGAGCGGGAGTACTTGTGCGATAGAGAGAGAGGGAGTGAGAAAGGCGCCGCCGACGCGACACTGCCGTTGTGCCGTGGCTCGCTCGCACTCGCAGGGCGTCCGCCAGCCACCAGCCACAGTGCCTTCGTGCCTTCCTTTCGTCAAATCGTATGCGGCTTCTTCCTTGATAAATGTTCTACGTTCGCTTGTGAAAATACTCTTACAGTTATAATTACAAATTAGTGTAATAGGTGTATAGTATGTATAACCGATATTTCATTACCAATGATTCAGTGAATTCATAACATACAATATTTCCTTATTTAAAATCCCACTTAATTCTTTTTCACAATTTATTATTTTTTTCCTTTTAATTTCGTCGGGGCGGAGAGTAAATCCTCATGGACACTCAAAAATCCGTAGTCGAGAGTATTGCCGGACTTTTACCGGCTAAAAAAACTCCGCGAAAAATTTAAAATTATTAAAATAAATAAAGTAATTTCTGTGATTTGAGTAATTAACTTTGAAAACCTTTATTAAGTTCAAATAAAATTTATGTTCTTTTTGAAAAATTGAGAAACATTAAGAAATTATACAGGTTTGAAACACCTACGAAACGGCCAGTCCGATTTTAACGAGAGACCTATGAAATGAACGGAAATATTTTCAAATTTTATATTACGGAGTTTCAAATCTTTCCATTGCTTTTTTAAATTTATATAAGGAAAAACAGTGTAAAATATCGGTGTTTTTTTACAATGTGTGAGTAAATCTCAAATTTAAACAATTATTACAAAATATCAAGTAAACGTATCTGCTTAGAATTGTTATGGCGTATATAGGCCTAAGGGTTATTTAAAAACACTTTTGTCACGTTTCATGAAAGGAATTCATGACTACCTATATAATAAAAATAAACTTAATTTTAATCAGGCAAATATGTGTAATTCAAAAAATATATACAGGGTGTCACAAAAAAGCGTGGTGTGATTCGCAGAATTTGATTCCACATATGAAAATAAGTCAAAATTATCTACATTTGGTTCAATTTCAGTGCTACGTCTGCCCGGCAGCATCATCTCGACTTGTCGTCTGATTGATGCGTCGTCAGTCAGATTCATATGCCTTCTGTAATACTACTACAGAGAGTTCACAGGCATTTCGGTGAAAATTCGTTAATTTAGTTTTAAAACGTCTTTTTCGGCCATTCTCGTTCATGCGGCTCTGTTGTCGTTCCCCAGGGAGGTAAAAACCATGGAGAGCTCGTCAAATGGACAGAAAACGGTCCGCGCATTGTCAGGCTAGACCCAAAGTTCAGGACACGGCAAATCTGAGTAATCCCGAGCGGTGAGCCCGTTGTCGTTTACACGCTCCTATACCTCTTAATAATAATACAACTACAATGAAACTTATATATTTCTTTTCTGCATGAATGTCCGCATCTAACGGTATCAATATATGTTAGTTTAAAATTTTGTGTAATTTGTAATAATTAAAATATTAGAAGGTTGTAAGAAGATGACATAAAAAAGTAAGTAAGCTTGAAGTTTTTTATTCCTGAGGTAAAATTAAACTTCCAGCAAGACAGTTGTAGCTAATTAGTTTATCTTCAAAATTTATTCGAAAAAATTTTCGATATAGCTTCTAGTTTCTTCAATAATCCGATATAAATTACGGCTATGTTCAGTTCTACGCGCGCCGCCGTCGTCGTCGACCACGGCCCCACGCCGCGCCGTACTACCACATCAGAATAATCGCTTCTCATTTTACTTAGATTTTTATAAAAAGTAATTATATAAATATATATTTGACTCCATATTATATTGAGGTTATTAGCGAATTTCCCCTATAGGGAAGAAGCTATTACCGTAGTCGGCATGGTAAGACCTAGGCCCGGGACCATGATAACTTTTCGTTTTGAGGTCCCCAGACCCAAAAAACACCATTCGTTCAAAACTGTATATATATATATATATATATATATATATATATATATATATATATATATGTGTGTGTGTGTGTGTGTGTGTGTCCGTGAGCACGATAACTCTCGTAAAAATTATCCGATTTTGATGAAATTTGGTATAAACGTGTAAAGCAACATTTATGACTTTAAGTTCGAAAACCAGCCAGATCGCTCTATCCGAAGGTGTATTTTGGGGGGGTTTTGTACCCCAAAAATGGGTTTTTTGAATTTTTTACATATAATTTTGGAAATAGTCAAATTTTAGTTTTCATCATTGGATTCAGCTTACTAAAACACACAATTTGGTATTTTGATCATTGTTCTACGCCAATTGGTTACCGAGATATTGAAAGTGCTAAACACAGTACTTTGTCTAATGTTATTCTTATGGAGGAAAAGAAAAATTTTATATCTCGCTTATTTATGAACGTATACTGACGAAACTTGGTATACGGCTTCATCTGGTTGTGGACCATTGATATTTGCTAAAAAAAACAATTTTTGCCAAAGGCTCCCTTAGCAGCAAACCTGCGTACTCAGCCCCATGTTATTCTTATGGAGAATAAGTAACGTGTTATCTCCCTTAATTATGAAAATAAATTAATGAAATTTGGTATGTGGCTTTACCTAAATGAGTTATATTGATATTTGTATAAAACCCCATTTTTTGTGTTCCTTCCTTCAGCAAACCTACATACTCAGCCGCCATGTTATTCTTATGGAGAATAATTAAAATGTCATGAATCTTTTATTTATGAATGTATATTGATGAAACTTGGTATGTGGCTTTATGTGGTATTAAGATTCATATATATGCATTGTAAATTCGCTGAGTACGCAGGTTTGCTGCTACGGGGGTATTGTTACTTAACACAGCTTTCAATTATGATAAAAAAAACATCTATCGAGATCTAATCTGAATCGTGATTAAAAATTACATATTAAATATTATAAATGAATATGTAATTAAATTAAATGAAAAATAATATGAGACTTATTTGTTGTACATAGTAAAATGTTATGCAAGAATAAACATATTTGTTTTGTTATAACGTGGTTGTGAAGCAAAATATCCTTAATAAATAATTTAATTGTCCATTTTCTAAGTTAAAATACAGGAGTCATAACCTCGATATGTATTGGATTTTATCTAAACATAATTTTGCCTTTTATTTAAACCCTTCTCTCTTTAAAATTTGTATCACTTAAAAATTTTTCCTTCTAGTTCTAGCAGTTATTTATTACATCGACCATGAAATGCGGTCAAATTGTCATTTTTATCCGAAATAACTACCAAAGTTCAAATTTATGGTTCGCAAAATATAAAATACCCCCGTAGCAGCAAACCTGCGTACTCAGCGAATTTCCAATGCATATATATGTATCTTAATACCAAATAAAGCCACATACCAAGTTTCATCAATATACATTCATAAATAAACGATTTAGGACATTTTAATTATTCTCCATAAGAATAACATGGCAGCTGAGTATGCAGGTTTGCTGAAGTAAGGAACACAAAAAATGGGGTTTTATACAAATATCAATATAACTCATTTAGGTAAAGCCACATACCAAATTTCATTAATTTATTTTCATAATGAAGGCAGATAACACGTTACTTATTCTCCATAAGAATAACATGGGGCTGACTACGCAGGTTTGCTGCTACGGGAGCCTTGGGTAAAAAATTGTTTTTTTGAGCAAATATCAATGGTCCACAACCAGATGAAGCCGTATACCAAGTTTCGTCAGTATATGTTCATAAATAAGCGAGATATAAAATTTTTATTTTCCTCCATAAGAATAACATTAGACAACGTACTGTGTTTAGCACTTTCAATATCTCGGTAACCAATATACGTAGAGAAATGATCAAAATACCAAATTGTGTGTTTTTTTAAGTTAAATCCAATGGGGAAAAATAAAATTTAACTATTTCCAAAATTGTATGTAAAAAGTTCGAAAAACCCATTTTTGGGGTGCAAAACCCCCCCAAAATACCCCTTCGGATAGAGCGATCTGGCTGGTTTTCGAACTTAAAGTCATAAATGTTGCTTTACACATTTATACCAAATTTCATCAAAATCGGATAATTTTTACGAGAGTTATCGTGCTCACGGACATATATATATATATATATATATATATATATATATATATATATATATATATATACATATATACAGTTTCGAACGAATGGTGTTTTTGGGGTCTGGGGACCTCAAAACGAAAAGTTATCATGGTCCCGGGCCTAGGTCTTACCATGCCGACTACGGTAATAGCTTCTTCCCTATAGGGGAAATTCGCTAAAATTCTTCCCTATAGGGGAAATTCGCTGTAATATAAAAAATAAATTAAATTTATTGGGACAACTCAAAAACAATTAATATAATCATTAATCAGATTTATAAGGCAAGGTCGAACATATTCTTTCTCAGTCTTCACCTGTTAATAACTAGCGTATAATAATATAACATTGTAATGTGAATGGGTCATGACATTCCTATGAAAATCGGAAGACGCTTGCGGCAGTTTCAGGCAGTACACCACCTCGGCGAGGCGCCTCGGCCGTTGGCGGTGGCGGGACGTGGTAACAGGCTTCGGTCGGTGCACTCAGCGGAGTGTGTGTGTTGGGGGTTGGGAGATGGGAGATATAAGAGGGGTTAGCGGAGGGGCTGTTAGGATGGGCGCACGGTCGAAGGGGGAGAGGGGAAGGGCAGCGACAGCAGCGCAGCAGCGTAGACGTTCCGAACTAGCTCCGCCGTCGCCTTGGACGTACAAGCAGACCGTGTACGCTTGTCCCATTACGATGGGTGATCTCCTAAGGAGTATGCTTAATCTATGCTCTCACTCAGTCGTTAAACATGGCTGCTCCGTGGGAGGATGATATAACGGACTATGACTACGAGTTTGCACTTGATAATGCAAATTTCGTAGATGAGTTGGAGCAAGAGGCTCAACTAGAACGAGCGTTTGCCCAACAAATACGGGAGCTTGAAGAAATGGAGCGCCAAGAGCCGGCACTGAGCGGGCTGCAGCGTCCTCCTCCATCGCCTCAGCCAGGACCCAGCGGGCTACAGCGGCCTCCTCCTCCATCGCCTCAGCCCACACCATCTCCATCACCGCCTCCATCGCCTCAGTCTGACTCGTCTGAGGACCCTCAACCACCGAGGACTGCACGACAAGTGAACCTGGAGCGGGAGGAGCTTCAGGACGACATCGACCGAGTGTGGGTGGTTGAGCCGCAGCATGAGACACATTGGCGATGGTTTATGGCTGACATGGCCAGGCTGCGTGAGTTGGATGAGGAATTGGACCACTTGGAAGAACAATAGCGCGCGGCCAATAATGAGGAATAGTTTTTATAGTTATAAGTTGTTTGTTAATATAATAAATGATTCCTTTGTCCAAAAAATAAAAACAAAAAAAACAAAAAAAACACAAAAATAAAATAATATAAATAAAATGAAAAAAACAAAAGAATAAAACCGGGATGATGTCGGGGGGGGGGTCACCGGGGGGGGGGGGGGTCACAGGGCTGATCCTCCCGATCCTCATCTTGCTAAACTCTGTCACTTTGTTTTTGTTTTTGTTTTTTTTGTTTTTTTTGTTTTTTTCTTTATTTAATTCTTTTTTTTCTTTATTTAATTCTTTTTTTTTCTTTATTTAATTAATTTCTTTATTTCATTAATACATAAGACTTAATTCTAATGATTCCATAAAGTGATACTTAAATCTAAGATGATAAATGAATATTTATACAAAATATAAAGGATGAAAACTTATAAATTAAAGATGATACTTAATCTAAAAGAGGGGGATGGTTCTCTTTTGAAGCAGCGCAACGTCCCCGTTGAGAATCAAGTTGCGCAGCCGCAGCTCCACCTCCTCCAGGTGCCCGGGCTGACTTGCTATATAACGCCGCGGCAAGAAATGATGGCGACCGTCTGGGCATAAGATTCCCCAGCGGAGGATAACTAGGCGGTTAACCACCTCGCCTCTGATAACATTTATGATGTTAGTAATACTAACATCATCCCACAGTGTGTAGGAGTTTATTGTTGACATGGCTTCTGCTTGTGGAATGAGCGTTAGCTTGAGGAGGATCAGTAAACATCACGTAATGGGGAAAGACTAGAGACAAACAAGTAAAGTAAACAGCACGTAGTGGAAGAAGCCAACGATAAACAAGGAAGATCGGGGGGGTCTCGGGGGGGGATGACGTCATCGGGGGGGGGTCTCGGGGGGGATGACGTCACCGGGGGGGCTCGGGGGGATGACGTCACCGGGGGGATGACGTCACCGGGGGGGGGGTCGGCTCCTCGGCTCCTCAGTCTGCGAAGGTGGTCCAGAACCGGCTATGGCACCCTACTATTGTAATTCCTATTTTGTATAAATGTGCCAAGTCTTTTCCAAATGTATGGTAACTCATTGCTTTCCTAAACTCATTTTTATTATTTTTTTTACTTGCTATTGGCTACTTTGCTTAGCCGTAAATACTCTCAGATCTACCAACTCTCTGAGTTCTGAGTTTTGAACAACCTTAACAAATTTTGGGCAAAACTCCATTATGAATAGGGAAGGTTTAGTAAAATTTCGCACAAAATTCACGTCATGCTAATTTTGGTTCACATTATATAGATACTCTGAAAATATGGATGGGGATGATTTATTGTCTTCCAAGACGTTAATTCTGATTCTCAACTTCTTACGTCTGACTGATACATTTTGACTAAAGGTCTGCTTGAAGCTAGCTTTGGTGGTTTTCTAATAATCTAATCCCTTATTCCCTTAATCTTAATACACAAAATCCAAATACCACTGACCGACTGACCTGCCATGAAATCTCCATAACTAGAAGGTCTAAATAGTTGAAATTTGACCTATAGATTCCACTTTGGCCGTAGGTGCTTGCTAAGAAACGGTATTACGAAATTCCCCCTTTGTTCCACCCCGCTGGGTCCCAAAGTTCCCATGTATTCCTTGTATTCCTTATATTCCATGTATTCCCATGACATTCACTTTGGTTTGAGCTGATGAAAATTCAAACAGCTGATCTTTATTCTTAGTAGTTCCACGGGCTAACCACAGAATGCAGCACACACAACTATCATAGTTTACGCGGGTGAAGCTGCAACGGGTCGGCTAGTTTTAACATAAAACAAATAAACGGTATCAGGAAACTGACACATACTTTCTCCCTTTATCCCAACTTTAATGAATAAATTACTTTTTATTTACTAAACATAGAATTCAAAGCACGGTGGAATGTACAGACAATCTTTTAAACAAGTTGTTTTCAAAAACATCCACCCAAATCCCTGTTTTTGAGGCGATACAGAATCCATTGTAAGGTTTTGACATGTAGTTTAAAGGGGGGAATTGCCCCATATTCCCCCCCTCAGGATTATTAATGGGTAACATATTTCAAATTTCCTCTGTCGGTCAATACTAACTTGACAAGCATATCAGGTTTGAACGAAATTGATCAATAAATAAGAGAGAAATAGTAATTTTTGTATTCCCGTAAGAATAACATTAGAAAACGTACTGCGTTTACACCAAAACGAAAATTTAAATTTTCTCCGCAACCAGCAATCGTAGAATAGTAATTCAAAATACTAAATTATTTAGTTTTTTTTGAGCTCTTTTAAATGGTGAATAGTAATATTTTTTCATATTTATGTTTTTTTATGAAAAATCAAAAAACTGAACTTTTGATGTTTTAAGTCCTGTAATTTCTGAACCCGAATTTTCTTCAGAAATGCGGGTGGTGTCATTTTGTTGGAAGACACAATTTTAACAAACGAATATAATTTAATCAAAATCGTTAGAGCCTTTTTTGAGAAATTTTAGTTTTTTATGTTTTTGGCGGTTTTTGGGGGATAATTACCCTTAAAAATAAAAAATTCCAAAAAATTAAAAAAATGCCTGGAGATATCTTGGATTAGTACTACATACCAAGTTTCACAAAAATTTGACCATTGGCTAGTGCTCTAGCTTTGTACACATCCACACAGACACACAGACACACGGACACACCCACACACACATAGACAGACATCCCGTAAAAACCACTTTTTTCGGTTCAGGGAGCACCAAAACGAATATTTCCACTAACAACAAAAAATTCGAAAATTTGTACAAACAAATACTTTCTCCATATACTATGTATAGGGGGAGAAAGTAAAAACATGCGAATTTTGGAACATTTTTAAATTTTTTTCGTATTCTTACCATTTAAAATAAATATTTTCGTGATCGATGGCTTCCCCATTCCCCCGTTCCTCAGGCTTATGTAGTCCAAAATAATTTTTATTCCCCAGTTCCGCAAATGTTTTAGGGCTCTGCCCTCTTTACCTTCAGAAGACATATTCCAACTATCTTGCACCTACTACTTGACTGACGAAGCTAAGATTCAGTAGAAAGATAGCTGATATTCAAGGCAGATATAGGCCTACCTATAGTAATATTATACTTTAGGACTACGCCCTACTAGCCTTTAATATACCCAAGACTGAAACGATCGAACTGAAATTTGGCAGAGAAATAAATAATACACCATAAACAAATTAGACGTTCCCTCAATCCAAAGATCCTTTGGGACCCTACCCGACTGGCATTTAAAGTTATGTTTACCATCTCGCACCTACTACTGGACTGATAGAGCTGAAGTTCGGAAGGATGATGGCTAATAACCTCAAATCAGAATAGACCTACGACTGATACAAATATTGTTCAGGGCTCCGCAAGCACACCTTTATTATTCCGATGTTAACTATCGCACACACAACTACTAAACCGATAAAACTGAAGTTTGGAAAATAGACCACACTTTAGAATAAAAAAATATGCTACCCATGTTTCAAAACTCATATGGGGCTCCGCCCCACTGGCTTTTGAAATCAAGTTTATTATCTATGCACCTACTTCGGGACTTATGGATCTGAAGTTTGGATGGAAGGTATCTAATATATACTCAAAGCAGACATAGGCCTACTCTTGATCAAAATATTATTTAGGGCTCCACCCCGCTGGCTTTTATTATTCCCATGTTAACTATCGCAACCAACTACAGAACGGATGATCCCGAAAATTTCCACTCAAACCATGTCTTTCTAAACATGCACCTTACCAATAATCCAATGAAGAAAATAAATCCTTACGCTGACATGTTTCGTTGTAATTACAACATTGTCAAAGTAGTTAAAACGTAAAATATATAAACAAACATACATACACTACACTGAGACGAGACACGAAAAAGATTTAAAACTGATAGGCCTATCATAGTGTGCGACGTGGACGGTCCCATCGCGGGTAGCAGACTACGTCTGTGTCGCACACCAGATAAGCCTATCCGTTTTAAATTTTTTTCGTGTCTCCTCTCAGTGTAGGGTATTTGTGTTTATTTATTTGACGTTTTAACTGCTTTGACAATGTTGTAGTTACAATGAAACATGTCAGCGTAAGGATTTATTTTCTTATTTGGATTATTGATGGAGCTAAATTACCTGTTTAGTCTTGGTTATATAGTTCAGGGGCCACTAAAATGGAGTTTAACATGTCCTTCTCCCGTTCCAAAAGTTATATGGGGCTCCACACCACAGGATTTTGTACATAGTCATGTTTAGTAGAAAATGTATAATTCTAGAATGATGGAGCTAAAATTTGTAGGAGGATAGGTACATGAGATTATATCCTACACAACCAAACTGATAATCATTTGGGGCTCCGCCCTACTGGTATTTAAATGTTCAGAGTTAACCTATTGGGGTAATTATTTAATTTTAGTTTCCATATTAACAATATTTTTACCAGCGATAAAATAAACAGAAATCAATAGTAATAAAGAAAGGTCATGTGAACAAAGTCGCACCGAGTATCAGCTAGTGCCATATTATTTTAACAATAAAAAAATACTCCCTTGAAAATCAAATACACTTTGCTATTAAGTTTTATAAAAAAATCATAGGTAAAATGTTTTAAACATGTTTGGTATTATTAAAAAGTAAAATTGATTTTTTGGAATAATTCAGCCTTAAGAATATATTTATTACTATTTACTATGAAGTTTCATGAGCTGCACTCTGGAATAAACGTTATAAACTCACTATATATGATTAACGCTAACATTAATAATCAAAATTATATACATATTGCGTTACCTTTCCAGTAGTGAACATGTGTTCTTACTGATAATCTGGCTTAACTCTATTCAGCTGTTTGATCATACAATTCAAAACGATTATTTCTCAATGTTCATCTTACGGAAAAATTGCAAACTTTAAGATCAGCTAGGGCCCTTCCCTTAGGTCCGTTCCTTATTCAATTTCGGTACAAACAACTTCAGACCAAGCTTTATCCAACGACAATAAAAATATTAAAATCAATTGAAAACTGTAGGAGGAGTTCCTGTCACAAAAAACTCCTTGCGTATTAGCGAATTTCCCCTATAGGGAAGCTATTACCGTAGTCGGCATGGTAAGATCTAGGCCCGGGACCATGATAACTTTTTGTTTTGAGGTCCCCAGAACCCAAAAACACCATTTGTTTGAAACTGTATATATATGTGTCCGTGAGCACGATAACTCTCGTAAAAATTATCCGATTGAGATTAAATTTGGTATAAACGTGTAAAGCAGCATTTATGACTTTAAGGTCGAAAACAAGACAGTTCGACCTATCCGAAGAGGTATTTTGGGGGGTTTTTGTACCCCAAAAATTTTTTTTGGAGTTTTTTACATATAATTTTATAAAAGTCAATTTTTTATTTTTTCCATTGGAATTAGCTTAAAAAGACGCACAATTTGGTGTTTTGACCTGTGCTCTACGTCAAATGATTACAGAGATATTGAAAGTGCTAAACACAGTACGTTGTCCAATGTGTTATTCTTGTGGAGAATAAGAAAAATTGTATATCTCGCTTATTTATCAACTTATCCTGATGAAACTTGGTATATTGCTTAATATCGTTGTGGTCTATTAATATTTGCACTAACAAACATTTTTTGGCTGATAGTTCCCGTAGCAGTAAACCTGCGTACTCAGCTCCCATTTTATTCTTATGGAGAATAAGTAACGTGTTATCTCCCTTAATTATGAACATTAATCAATAACATTTGGTATGTGGCTTTACCTTCTTGAGTTATATTTATATTTGTTTAAAATCCCATTTTTTTGTGTTCCTTGCTTCAGCAACCCTGCATACTCAGCCGTCATGTGTTCTTATAGAGAATAATTAAAATGTCATAATTCGTTTATTTATGAATGTATATTGATGAAACTTGGTATGTGGATTTATGTGGTATTAAGATACATATATAAGCATCGGAAATTCGCTGAGTACGCAGGTTTGCTGCTACGGGGGTATTGAATAAGTATAGATATAGATTATAGAATTTGTGGTTAAACAAAACAGAATGAAGAATTATCTTTTCCCTAGGTTACTGTAGAAGTAAATAGCAACAATAATTCCTTTTCGCGAGTACCACCGTCACGGTTACCACGTCTCTTTCTATAGTACATAGATAAGTAAATAAAACTATACTTCAATAACTCAAGTAGACTATGACAGAGCATAACCTTTCCCAGATTTCCTGGTGCACTTATCTGTGATCTGTGTCTATATTATTTCTTCCCCTAATAAGGCGTATGGGAGGTGAAAACGCCAAAGGCCTCTTTGAGAGGGGAGCAGGAAACCCTCCCCTTTAGTACTTTAGGGGTTGCCTTTTGTTCGCCAATTACAAACAGATTGCTTTTTCTCATATAGCACAAAAGAGGGTTTGAATCTACTAAAGGAGGAATAAATGATATAAAGTGGTTTATTAAGACTCTGAACAATATATAACATAATGTATACTTATTGGTATGCTTATGTATACATTTGAGGGGTCCTGGTTCTTATTTAGCAATACCTTTACTCAATCTTATATTAAAATTTAAACATTACGTTTTAATATTACAATATGCTAAGGTAATGCTGCATTCAGGATATTATTTTATTGTTTTTATTAAACACTTAAATTTAAATTACGTATTACAAATTATGAATGTGTATTTAGGTGAACGCGGAATATGAAGTGAGTGTGAAGACCACATCAAGCATCGATGGAATCAGCCGAGCGTAACTCGCGCGTCTGGTTGCCATAGCAACTGACTCCACACTGACCACGGAGTATTGGACACTGGGATATGAGGGTGTATTTTACATCTCAAATCACTGTGATCATTCCTTAGTGTTTGGTTTTTGTAAGAATTATGAAGCATGTTTTGCGTGTTTAATATTAGTACTCCGTTACACTAACTTTTGTATAGTAAGTAATATAAATACACTCCCAATTTGGTTCATTTTACCGTTTGGAAATTTTCAAATACAATTTCAAACGAATATTTATATGTACAAATAAAAAAAATACATTAGACCTATCTATAGGCACCTAACGTAAACGTAAGGGGAGTATGGCTACAGGCTTAAGGATTTTGTAGAGACAAGTTAAAAGAATTTCAGACTCTATCGGTTCTTTAATTGTTATGTTTATATCATATGTAAAATAAAATAATTTAATGTAGGCTCATAAACTTAATTATTTTCAAAGATTGGGATTTTCCTACAGGAAACTTGTCCCTGACAAGTGAGGCTAATCCCTTGGGATGTACGAAGAGACATCCAGATGTCATGATCTCCTTTAAATTCCTCAGTAACCTGATTGTTTCTGCATATCTGCTTGCCCAACTAACCTTTCACTGCTTCATAAGAAACATAAACGCTCTGGAGAACCGTTTGACCAGCTACGAAGCAATCGGCACAATGGACTGTTTATAGCGCCTTAGAAACTTGAATCGTCTTTCCCAGACTGATCTTCAATTGCTTTCTTGGCTTGAAAAACTGACTGATTAACGTCCTCCTTGATTCCAAAATAAAATTTCTTTATTTATGTTGTCGTAGTTTCGGGTAGTTTTTATTTTGATTTTAAATTTAATACTATTTAAGTCTCTTTTGAATTGTTCAGTTCGTAACAAGTTTAATTTTTGTATTTTCCACTCTGTAATATGTCATTTTGTTTGCCTATTTCTAACAGTTTAATTGTTAAAATGTGTAGTAAATCTGTGTTATTATTAAAATTTGAGTAAATTATTAAATCTAAACTTTATATTATGGATCTGTTGATTCTTACATTATGATTTTTTTTTATTTTATTGTTACTTCGTTGATTCTGTAAAATTGGATTCAGTTTAGTAAATAAATAATATGTATATCTAAAATAGTCTAAAATTGTCATGACAATTGTTTTTTAGCGTATTGTTAATTTATTCAAAACACCAAATGAATAGGTTTGTTTTGTAAATGTATTTTTATTTGCAAAAAACACCATTCAGCAGAAATCAAACTAGAACTACATAGAATGACAGAAGTTTGTCACATAATCATTAAACCTAAATGTAAAACGTAAAATATGAAAACATAACCTGGAGTTTCAAGATACAACAGCCTCCATCATAACAAGATAAGTCATGCAAACGAATTAAATACTTTAGAGCCATTAATATACCTTCCTCGTGGTGGAGTTTGATGTATTACACACCTGATGCAGCAACTTATGAGCTTAACACTTTATAAGTATATGGAAACTTGTAGGATAAGTTTGACTGCTGGGTTCAGGACGGTCTAAACCTTATACTTTGAAAGTGCTGATGGCAATGCGGACTTCGATAAACTGTGACAATCAAACTTTGAACGGCTCCGCTTTTGTGATGGTAAATGCTTCTCAGACAAAACTGTTTGAAAATGTTCAACGATTGGATTGTTGTTGTTTTTTTTCAAGCATTATTCCGATTCTGCTGTTAAAGATGGAATATTTGTAAATAACTATAACTTTTGGAAAATATACTTAGGTAACTGCATCATATAAAATAAGTTCAAACATCTTTAGTTTCAAATCAGTTTTAACGTTGGATTTTGTTAATGAATGATTTTTAATAATTCAATAGAACTATTAAGTGAACTAGTAATGTAAATAGCTAAGGAAAATATACTCACGAATATCACGAAAGAACTTCACACTGTAGTAAAAACTCATTTGTGTGTACCCAAAAGAGTTTTTTGAACAGTCACCATAAATAAAAACTTTGGCATTTATATTTTGTGTTATTTTCAGTTAGACGTAACACAACAAGATGATATAACTGTATTATACAACTTCGTAAGTTGTTCTTGATTTACGCCTACGTAGTATATGCTCCTTATTAGAAGCGTGTGCTGTGTCCAAATTGTTTATAATAAATTTAATAGTGTTTATTTATTATTATTTTAACTATATACAACTATTAAAGACTTCTTTGTTTAATAATACTTAATAATACATTATGAATACATTTAAAACTATGTAGGACAACAGACATCTGTTATGTTATCATCTAGTAAAATAAGCTTGAACGCTCTTTAGTAAAGCTCTATGGGAACTTTTTAAACCAGTTTTTAGCAAGCAACGAGGACAAAGAGGAATTTAAGAGCCAAGTTAAAACTTAGACCTTATAGATGCAGAAGTTTAGTGAGTAGTGTTTTTATAATGTATATTAATCTAAATCCTAACATACCAACCATGAATATAGTATATATAATGTTTGTATCAGGACATTTAGATAAAACGATTTTTTGTAATAATTAATGGCAGATTGTGTTAGCTGTGTACTTTGATTAGTGAATATTTTTAGCTGTCTTAGAATTCACTGTTATAAAAATCTATATAAAAGTTACCATTAACACAACGGTAAGGCAATAATACTATATTTTTAGTATGTTATACTACAAATGTGTATATTATATGAGTGAATTTTCGTAAATTACTGCAGTGTCAAGTGAACAATTTAAAAATATAACAAGCACAATAATATTTTAATACTTAGTAGTTTATAGTTTTAGTAATAGTACTATCATCAAATTGTTTTGTGTTCAAACATTTTACTACATTTACCTTTTACTTCATAAGAATATTGTAGTCATCGAGTAGTATGTAAAAATAACCAAAGTTTCCAACAGAAAGATAAAGTGCTGTTCTGAAAGTGCCCTGAAAGCGTATCACTTTTGAACTGCTGATGGCGGGGCCGCATTTTGTAGTCTCACAATACTGAACTTTGAGAGGTTTTCCTCTTTGAAACAAACTTGTTTTATATTGGAGGAACATTCAAGATCGCTATTATGATTGTTGATATATAAAAACTCAATTCATGTATATCACATATTATTTAGAATACCTTTACATATGTTAAAAGTAATGAAATTAGTTTTACTTTCGGAATATATGAACTTCATTACTTTATGGAGCATCTAGTATTATTTAGGGGTTTTATTTATATTTATTTCAAGTCACAACGAGTTTCCTGGCGAGATGAGGAGACAACGTTGTGAAAAAACGTTTGAAAGGAGGTGAGATATCTTTTGGACAGTGCATTTTATAACATGTAGGAGTATCATGAGTCAGGGGCTCATATCTCATTAGCATAACAGCTCAATGTAAATATCTGAAGTAGGAATACTATATTAGATTAGTTATTCATTTTAATGCCTATGTATGGAGAATTTATTTTGACAATATTTAATATAATTTGCAATATAATGAAATAAAAAAAGTTTTTTGTTTATTTGCATAGTAACCAAAGTTTAAGGGTTTAGTTTGTGTAAGCAACGTGTAAGAAAATAATCTGATTAAAATTAGTAATTTTAAGTATTCAAAGATAAAGCTTATGAAATATACCGCTTAAACTAATGCTTTGCAATCCACAAGAGTTTCAAAATTTCCTTTCCCTTCCGCAGATGAGATAATCTGCAACTGCTCAATAGACCTAGACATGCAATCGTCAACAACCCATTAAAAAGCGTGTAATTTTGGTTACACACGCAAACGAAGTGGTAGAAAATTGGGTGATTCGTGACTGCTTAGCCAAACTCTGCTGTCATTACCATCGTTATCTACCTAAACTACCGACTACCGACAGAATGGATAATGGGTATACTTAACCTTCACTTAGTTTGCCATTGTTATAGACAAAAGTACCAGTTTCATAGCAATATCTAAATATATGACGATTTATTTATTTTTATTGTGTGCAATTAATTATTAAGATAATAATATTTTATCATGTTATAAGAAATTATTAAATGGAATTAAATAAAATGTTGAACTAAGAAATTAAAACATAAACATTCCAATAAAAGACATATACCAAAAATTAAAATTCACAACATACAAATCAAAACCTGGCAATGATAATTTATTCGATACTGAAAAGCTTAGTGAAATAAGTTGTATAGGAATTGGTATGTATTCAAACTGATATACTTTTTATAAATATAATATAGTTACAAAAACACATGCTTTTATTTATAAAATCGCAATTCCTCAGTTATTTGTAATTTGATCATTACAATTTCCATACAGTTATTTGTTGTCAGAAAATATTCTAATTTTTGGTCTGTTGCGTCTATTGTTATACAATGAACGGGTTTTCGATTATTACTGTCTTCTCATTTTTAAGATATTTGTTAGCGGTGTATATATTTAGCTTTTCTTTAAAAATTTTGCTTTGCTTTTGGGAGCAATTTGAAAATTATGAAGGGTAAACTTAAACTTTAAATTTTAAACCCCTAGTATAAATACAATAAAATACTTTTATATTGGTGCCATATTTCAAATAAACGTTAATGAAAATTAAGTGGGGTCTGGTATGGGCTCCTTAGTAGTCATGATATTGGGCCACTTCTTTCAATCTTCATTTTTGGGAAACGTATTGCGTCCTGGCTCTTCCTTGCTGATTAGCACTAGTATAGTACCGGTACGGAAGGCCTGACCGGGCCAGAACAGATGGACAGAGAGGATTTATTAAACTAATTTGCTACTTTTGGTTTGGTTTTATTCAATAATTAGTACAGGAAAATACTCTTCTATTATTGTCTGTAATAGGGTTAAGCTCTCTGTAGGTTATGTTTAGAGTTGTGTTTTGTTAAAACACCTTACAAAATATATATTCTATAAGTTTACATTATATTGTATATTATTTACTCTGGATTATTCCAGTATTGGTTTAAGTATTATTGTAAATATTTTGTTATTACTCGCAGGATAAAAGGTCAAGTGAATTGGATTGATTCTATTGATGTGTTAATTTCAAACCAGTCCGGGATTTATTTGTCATCTGAAAAGTACGATGGTATCACAGTGTGTAGTGTCAACTAATTGTTTAGAAATACCTACCAAAAACCCTCATATATATATAAATATGTATTGGAGCAGATAGCTTTTTTCATTATTTGACTTCAAAGAGTATGAGAGAAACCGTCTCAACGGGTCAGATATCAAACGTCGTAGCAATTATCTTCCACCAGAATGTCATAAAATATACGGCAGAGATCAAAAGAGAAACCTTTGAATCTTGCAATCCCAGCTCAATTTATTCTATCCAAGCCTTTACGAATACGAAAGCAACGTTCAATTACAGTTTAATCAACGTTCTTTAACGGTGGATAAATTATACTTTTGAACACCAGGTCAACAGTTCTCATTTTTTGTATTATTCACTTTCTTATGTCCTTATTATTTTGATTACTTTAAAAGATATGTTCCTGAAGACAGGGTTAGAACCTTTTACCATAGTCAGCATGGCAAGTAAGACCAAATACCATGACCATGATAACGTTCCGTTTAAAGGTATCCAGATCCAAATAACACAATTCGTTAGAATTTTTATATGGGACGATAACTTTTGTAAAAGTCCGGCATTCGTGAAATTGTATATAAACGTGTCATGCATTTTTCTCCATGAGCTCAAAAAACACACATTATTAAAGATGGGTTTTATTTATTTAATATTTGATATTACTATAAATTATAGAAAGTAACATGTTGCCATGGTTATGGAGGAATAGGTCAGTTGTTGATATCTTATTCATTTATGAATAAACTTGAATGGATATAAACTTAAACTTTTTAACTGCCATTAAATGGTTGTGATCATTGGTTGTAGTATATTGACCTTTGTTTAAAAATGTCTTTGTTTGTGGGCCTTGTTGCAGCTATCCTGTGTTCCTAGCTTGGTTTTATTCTCATGGAGGATAATACAAATGTTTTATTCAACATGTTTATAAAACAATTTAGATGGAAGTAATATTTTGGTTGCTTCATATTATATAAATGTATATATATTAGAATGAATACGTAACAACCATACATATATATTGCTTGCTGAATACGTATGTTTGATGCACTGGGTGCTTAATTAAATTTTTATTAACTGACGCGTAATATATTTATAGTTTGATAACGTAGAATATATTAATAAAAAATGTAAAAATACATAAACAATCCTTCGTGATGAAAACAGTAAGTGAATATTTAATTAAATACTTTTTTATTTTTTACGAAATTGAATGCTGTTAATTAGTTAGGTGCTCTGCAAAGGTGGATGGGTTTTGGCCTTGGCTTTCGGGAGATGTTCTTTATACCTTTGTTTGAAACTACCACCTGTTTGGCCAATGTAGAATTTAGGGCATGTAGCACATTTCAATTTATAAACGCCCGAGCCATTGAATTGGTCGTCAGTTTTGGGGATGTTTGAAAGGTTAAGGATCTGTTGCAAACTGTTCTATATGCAATCTGGAAGCCTTGGTTTTTTACAAGATTGTGGAGAGAGTTATTTACTTTACCGCGGTAGGTCATAAAAACGAATTATTTATTTTGGTTGTCCGGATTGTGTCTGTTCATTTTTATATTTACAGATTAATCTGTTGATGAGTGTGGAGTTGTAGCCATTTTTGACAGCAATTTGCTTTATGGTGTTTACTAGTCTTCGTTATTTAAAGGGATGTTCCATAGTTTAGTTCTATGCACTATACTATGGAAAGCAGCATGCTTATGTGAAATAGGATGGCTGGAAGAGCTATGGAGAACTTGATCGGTGGCTGTTGGTTTCCTATAAATTTTGAAGTTGTGACGACTGTTGGATCTTATGATTGTTAGGTCGAGATAGTTGAGTTCGTTGTTGGTTTATAGTTCAGATGTGAAAGTTAGGTTTTTATTGATATTATTTATGAATTTAGTAAGGATTTCGAGTTTTCTTATGTTTCCCTTGAAAAGACAGATTATATCATCAGCAGTCCTGTGATAACAGATCATTTTATTTGCTTGTTTGTTGATTTTATTTTTCAAGATGAACTGATTCTCAATATGGTTTAAGAATATTTCAGATATGATGCTAGACAAAGGCGAGCCCATTGCCAAACCTTTGTCTTGGGTGTAGAACTAGCTGTTGTATTCAAAGTAGTTCTGCTTGAGAATGGTTGTAGTTAAATTTATAATTTTGTTGACTGTTTGGGTTTCACGTCGTTTTCGGTTTTTCAGGTTATTTCTAGGTAGTTTGATAGTTTAGTCTATACGTATATTGGTATACAGGTCTTTGATATCAAATAATACAAGTATTTGTGTTTCGGGAAGTCCAACATCTTTGATTTTATTAACATGGTCTGCTGTGTTTTTGATGGATCTATCGTTCATGAGGTTCAGTTCACTTCTCAAGACTTTGTCAAGAACTTTTGCTGCATTATGGGCGGGTAAATTTATAGAATTGACCAGTGGTCTGATAGGCTCCCCTTCTTTGTGTAGTTTAGGTAAACCATGACGTTTTGGAGCGGTAGGATTTATTGTTCTGGTTTTCATTTTTTGGGATTTGGATAGAAAAGAACATGAGTTAATGGTTTTCCTAATTTGAGTTCGGTAATTAGCTGTAGGGTCTTTAGCTTGTAATTTTATGTTGTTTTGTTCAATAAAGTTAACGATTTTTTGGTGGTGTTCCCTGCTGTCTACTTTTACAACTATGTTACCTTTGTCGGCTTTCATGTCTGAAGCTTTGGCTTCATTTAACTTGATTTGGATTTTGCGGGCAGTACTCATGTCTTTGGGCAGACGTTTTTGGTAGTTCTTACAGAAAGACTCAATTTTATTGTGTGCTAGGACTCTGGTTTGGTTTTGATTTTCAAGAGGAAGATGAATGGTGTTGAGTGGAATGGAATGGAATGAATGGAATTGAATGGTGCCCTCGGTTTCAAGTAACAAGTTGACAATGTTGTTGTCGGGGATACAATGTTTGAGGCCTTTTTTAAGCAGTTCGGATTCGTCTTCATCAAACGAGATATTAAACTAGTTTTATTTTCAACTCTAGTATAGAAAGTGTGGTCAGAGAAGGTTTTATTTTCAGGTGGGGGACTATTCTGCTTGCTGAAGAGTTTCTGAAGTTTCTTTTCATGTGTTTGTTGTTTTTTCTTAATTTCTGAGCTGAGCCAATCATTTATGTTTTCAAGCAGATTTTCAACTTCAATGAAATGTAGTTCTGCAAGAAATTGTTGTGTATATTCATCAGTTCATTGTTTAAGACATAGGTTTTGGAGTATAATGATTTAATTTCTTCCTCTAACCAGGTTTTTTGTGCTTTTCCTTTAGCCAACTGTGCAGATTTTGATGGGTTCTTAATAGAAACATGGACATAGTTTGGAACAATATTATTCTGTAGGCAGAATTTGTTAAATTTTATATCTTCGAGAGTTTGGAAAAGTTTTAACTTGGTTTTCTTATATTTGTAGGCTGAATTAGAGGTGTACTTCGAAGACTAGTTACTAACTCTATTAGTGAGTTCAACTGTATTTAATGTCTTTCGGCACATATTGTTTCACAACAAAGTATTGTTTAAATGAACTGTATTTCATTAAATCAGATCTATTCTTTACTTCAAATACTTTGGCAAGTATCAAGTCTTAAATTAAAAATACATTAATAAATAATAAAATATAAATACGTTTAATAAGTCGTATTATTAAGGTGTAATCATTTTCAGATTTCTGAACGATATTTTAATTGAAATATCCCTTAAAAATAAAAATAAAACTATATTGATTGATAAGAATTTTATTTAAACCTGATTAAACAATAAGAACTGCAAAGAGATAGAGTATAGGGGGTATCAAATTATAGACACATTATACAAGTAACAAAAAATGTATATCGATAATATGTACAAACAGTTTGGTTTTTCTGTACAAACGCTTTCACCATAACCTCCAGTGATACCAACAATGATGCGTTTCGGTGCCAAAATAGGTAGGACGTCAACCCGAAGGTAATCGCAAGGAGATCCGCTGCCCTCATTTTTTTCCGGGCTTTCGATTCAACTCACTGAACGCTGACCAATTGTAAAACATTGGACTTAGATATATCGGCCCAAGGCGTTTGAGAAGTCGAAGAGGCAGTCTAGGAGCTGCGAGAAGGTGGGGCGGTTCTCCGGCTCGGCTACCCAGCAACACGTCATTATCTCGAAACTGAAAATAAAATGTTATCATCAAGCTGATTAAACATCAGTAATGTTACGTCAACCGGCATTAACCTAACTGAAAAGATAATGGGTAAATAATCAGTATCAAACATCTTGAATCCGCAATCTTGACAAAAAAGGACAATAAAATAGAACTTTATTGTTTAAGACAAACTAAAATTTAATTACTTAGAACATTAAAATAAATTGCATAATAACGCGGCTCTATCATTCTTCACCTTATTATAAGCTATCAAAAAAATTGGGTTAACCAGAAAAATAAGAAACTATAACGAAATTATTAATCCCAACTGATAAGTTTATAGGAAGTAGTATAGTTATAGTATATTATTTACGTTATAGGGTTGACATAAATGTATACAGCCAGGAATACAAATATTTTACCTCCAAAGTAAACTGTGTAAACAGTTAGCGAACGTATAAAAGTAATATACCAATCTAATTAATACTATCAAGCATGTTTAATCCAGTGCAGTAAAGCCGTAAGGATAAATTATGAATTACAACATCGTAGCTCTAAGTTAACGTTTAAACGCCTTATGACATCCGAGCAATTATTCTTATATTTAGATAATTCTATATTATCTAAAAGGCTGGATGGAAAGGTCAGTCTGACTAGTATAACGTTTTATATTTTCTTACTGATTGCTATTTATCTTTGTCTGTTAAAAAATTGTCTTCAAAGTTATCTTACTTATAACTTATATTTGTCCAACCTTTCAAGAACCTGTAGTGCAGGTTAAACGACTAATGGTTACATAAACCCACTACTGCTCAGTCACACTCACAGTTGGTCGGGGCAGTTGAGCGGCTGCGACAGTCTGTAGCCGTCTCTCAGGTAGTCGGCCATCTCGAAGGGGTCCACTTCCGAATACGGCTCCTGAGCCAGGGTGATCAGTTCCCACAGGACCACTCCGAACGCCCACTGGCGACACAGAGGAATTGGTAAACAACCTGATAGTTTTACCAGTTTTAAAATACAACTATATTTAGTTGATTCATTGAGGTATATTATATTATTGGTAATGTAACCGTCGGTTTATGTCTGTAACCAGACTGCAAAACGAATCCAACTTACTTTACACTTATCATTATAGGCCGATTATCGAAAGAAAGTGATTGGTGGAGCGGCCGTGTGGCGACCGAACATTCTATTTTAAAACCTCGTGGAAACGTGAACCACATGGTTCAAAATTTCCAATAAACATTATTTCCAGTCCAGTTAAACATGTTTATAGCACAATTGTTATCTTATTCCGATGAGTTTATATTGATAGTTATATTTTTTAACTCGAAATTAGACATTTTAATTGTAATCCATGATTTTTAGCGAATTTTCCCTCTAATCAAGACGCTATTACCGGTAGTCGGCATGGTAAGACCTAGGCCCGGGGCCATGATAACTTTTCGTTTTGAGGTCCAGATGCAAAACTACCATTTGTTCTAAACTGTATATATATATGCATATATACATATATATATATATATATGCCCGTGAGCACGATAACTCTCGTAAAAATTATCCGATTTTGACGAAATTTGGTATAAACGTGCAAAGCAGCATTTATGACTTAAGTTCAAAAACCGGACGGATCGACCTATCCGAAGGGGTATTTTGGGGGGGGGGCTTTTGTACCCCAGAAATGGGTTTTTTGAGTTTTTTACATATAATTTTTTTAAATGTCAAATGTTAGTTGTTTTTTTTGGTCAACTTAAAAAGACGCACAATTTGGTGTTTTGATCATTTCTCTACGTCAATTGGTTACAGAGATATTGAAAGTAATAAGCACAGTACTCGTCATCCAATTTTATTCTTATGGAGAATAAGAAAAACTAGTAGGTGCCCGTGGAAATTTGACGGATACAATACACTAATAACAACTGGATAAAATCGGCAACAAATAAAAACAATTACATATGAACTTTGCCAGAGGGCGGAGCCTTAAAGATACTGGGAGGGACGTATCTACGTTAGGGCTTCATTAAATAAATGTGGTTTTAAAACTAATCCTAATAACCACATGTCAAAATCAGAGGTTGGGAAGTAATATAAGAAGCTAGTGAGGTGAAGCCCTGATGTCTGGTAAATTATTATCTGAAGTTTTCTATTCTCCTAACAACCTGGTATCGTCCGGAAACAGATTTGAGGAGCCCTTTTCACAATCGCCTGTAATACTCTGTTCAACGTAAAATAACATGGCAAAATTTTAGCAAATTTTGGGGGGGTGTACACATCCAACGTTGGAGCATCATTCAAGACATGAATCTTTGTAAAAGAAATTCCAAAGAACCGTCACAAATCATAGTTGAATGTTGGGAAGTGATAGAAGATGCCAGTGGGCAGTGGGGTGGAGCCATGAGGTCGGGAAAGGATTTTCCGAAGTCTTTAGGTCCCCTAATAACCTGGTATGGTCCGGGAGCAGATTCGATGAGCCTTTTTCGCAATAACTTGGAATACTCTTTTTTCCTTAAGAATAACCATGACAATGTTTTAGTGACTGGTGCGGAATCCTAACGTTGGGGGAAATCTGAAAGAATAACATGACAGTTTTGCTAGGTGGGCGGAGGCCTACAGTCTGTGGTGGGACGTGTCCAACGTTAGGACATCATTAAAATCATGCAGGTTTGTAAAAAAAATCCAAAGAACCATAACTCCTCCAAATTCGACGTCAGGAAGTGATAGAAGAAGCCAGTGGGGTGGAGCCCTAAGGTCGCGAAAAAAATATTTGAAGACCTTTAGTCCCCTAACAACATATTATGGTCCGGGAGCAAATTGAAGAGCACTTTTGCAATAACCTGGAGTACTCATTTTTTCATAAGAATAACCATGGCAATGTTTTAGCGACTGGGGTGGAACCCTAAGGTCGGGGTCATAGAAAACCTACCCAAATGTTATAGATCTTTGACAATTGGCTAAAATCACGAAAAAAACAGGAAAAATAACACGAAAACCTTTCCAGGAGGGCGGAGCCCTAAGGTTTGCAGGGGAGATGTATCCAACGTTGGGATATCATTCAAGACATACGGCATTATAAAAAAAATCCAAAGAACCATCACACGTCCAAATTGAACTCGGAAAGTAATAAGAAGCCAGTGGGGTTGAGCACTGAGGCTGCCAAAAAAATATCCAAAGACACAATATCCAAAGTCCCCTAACAACGTGGTATCGTCCGAGACCAGATTTGAAGAGATTTTTTTGAGCAATATAGGAAAAACCTTTTCTCTATAAGAATAACATGGCAGCTTTTGGTGCCACTGAGGTGCAGCCCTGAGGTTGAGGTTCAGGGGAAAAGCAAAAAATATACATAGCTATAATTTGTTGGTCCCCTACAATGCCGTTTTAAAATCACTTGGGACACACACACTCACAAATATTTGATTAGTATGGATAGATAATACACGAAAATAAATCAAAAGCTTGATGAGCTGATCAGCTGTCTAATGAAAATCACAGAGTCAGGATTATAATCAGCTGTTTGTTGTAAACAAAACATACTACAAATCCCACCAAAACGGTGTGTAGACATTTACATTTTGTATCATTTAACAAACTTAAAAGGAGAAAATTATAATTCTGACAATTTTGGGGAGTATCGGAATTTTTCTACTTCAAATTGGTATAAATCCCATGACCACACGTTACCTGGTTTTCTCGAACTAAGGCCGAGTTCCTGGTCAAAATTTCTCCCATATGATTAACATGGGGAGATTTGAGACTTCATACTTTGTATCGTTTAACGAACTTAAAGGGAGAAAATGATAAATCTGACAATTTGGGGAGTATAGGTATGTCTAAGCTTCAAATTAGAACGAATTCTATGACTTCACGTTGCCTGGTATTATCAAACTAAGGCCGAGTTCCTTTAAAAATATTCTCCCATTTAAATAACATGGAGCAATTTTTTAACTGTCAATATTTTTGAAACTAAAGCGTTATTTTTGAGTTTTACAATTTTCTGTTAATTTGCAGTGTAAAACCTTTAAAATGACACATCAGTTGTCCAAATCAGTTGAAAAATAAAGACGTAGTAGGCCGAAAAAACGAAATTCCTTAGCTAATTAATATATAAGATTTTATATCTTGCTTATTTATGAACTTATCCTAATGAAACTTGGTATATTGTTTCATATTGTTGTGGTCTATTGATATTTGCACAAAAAACCATTTGTTGGCTGGTTCCCGTAGCAGCAAACCTGCGTACTCAGCCGCCATTTTATTATTATGGAGAATCATTAAAATGTCATTAATCGTTTATTTATGAATATTTATGAATATTTATGAATCGTTTTCATATGAATTGATGAAACTTGGTATGTGGCTTTATGTGGTATTAAGATACATATACATGCATTGGAAATTCACTGAGTACACAGGTTTGCTGCTACGGGGGTATTTATATAACTATTAATATAAACTCATCGGAATAAGATACAAAGTATTTGTAAAATTTGCTATAAACGTTATTAAAATTTATATAACTAACAAGCTGTGGTTAGTATTGAACGGTCAACCAACGAGGTTAAATATAACTAGAGGTATTGCCTGGGGTAAGAAGGTGAAGCCTACATGGTCGACCGCCGTTTTCCTCAGATAACCAATAAAATCCTCTCTTCACAAGTTAAATATTTGTCAGCTGACTGTCATATAACTCGTGAAGAGAGGATTTGTTGTTGGTTGCCGTAAGAGCAGAGTTGATAGAGGTGGTTGACCATTTAGGCGGTACTTTTTACACGAGACAAGACCTCTAGATATATTTAACTTCGTTAGTACATTAATGTATTGAGGTTGCGTCTGAGACTTAGAAGGCGCTAGCCCGGGAGAAAAATTGCGATTTGACTGTAATTTACATTTTTTTATTTCGGGAAACCTCGTCCGGTTAATCCAGGATCCAGATGATTAGGATCCGGATAATCCGAGGTTTACTGTATATAATTTTCGTTGACTAGCGCAATTTTTGGAATTTCACTAAAACGATTGTTTAACTGTCGCAGCAATATAATCTTTTATTAAAAGTCCTTATATAGTTTATTTTAAAAGACGGTTACTGCATAATTTAACGTTTCTCAATATTTAAGAAACTGAATATACGACGTAAACACAAATTGATGTTAGCTGGCGTAACAAAATCGTCCCTCTTTCTGAGATACTATCTGTTTTCGGCTAAATGACTCACCACGTCCGAGGCGGCAGAGAATGTCCGGTGGACGAGGGCTTCGTAGGCCAGCCACTTGACGGGGCGGTTCTCATTGTCCCCGAGGCAGTGGTAGTCCCCCGGGTAGAGGTCCCTAGAGAGGGCGCTGTCCGTCACCTTCACCACCAGCTTCCCGTCCACCCTTGATGACACAAAACACCCAATCATAAAATGTTCATTGTCTAATAAAAAAATAATAGTATCGTGTTATTTTTATAATTAATTATAATTTAGTCTAATTTATTTCATTGGAGGTAAACAGCTCCTTATATATTTCGTGGAGGGGGTTTAATAATTAAAAGAACTTCCTCCTCGTCTCTGAAACCTATTTTTTTTTGCTTTCTTTTAAAGGTGGCTTCCGAACCACTAGGACACATTATTATCACATCGATAAAGAAATGAGTGTTGGGCGGGGATTAAACCCAGGACCTTGCGGACCAAAGTCAAGCGCCATACGTAGTAGGGGGCTTCTACTTGTAAACTTACACACAGTTTCTAGTGGCCAGATCGCGGTGCCAGATCCGCTGGCTGTGCAGGTAGACGGCGGCTGTGGCGACCTGAGTGGCCATCTCCACCAGGTCCTGGGTGATCAGAGTGTAGTGTTCACCACCTCGTGACCTGCAGGCACCCAGGAACCTACAACCATTGAGAACGTCAGGTTAATCGTAGGAAACAAGAGTAGTTCTTTTAGTTAGTGTGTAGTTTAATTAGTTATTACACCCTTACAAATAGTGCATTTAACTAACAACACATTCATAATATTTTCGTTGTAAAACCGTACTTCAAAAAACCGTACTACGTTTAAATTTTGTATTCGTGCAGCAGTAAAAGGCTAAAAACAAACAAGTCTGAGATGTCTTTCAAAAGTTCGACTGAGTTTATAATATTCCCTTGGGTAAAGTAAAATAAAATGAAGGGATAAGGTTCTGCTGGGTTAAGTTTAAAAAAAGTTTATTCAATTATAACTATGTAAGCCAGTCCCTCGATATTAAAGAACCACGAGCCCAGTGAAGTGGATATAATGAGACCAACTTGGTTAAACTTCAGCGGAGTTTTGCCGCTTTTTCCGCTGTAAGCCCATTGTTTTTGTTAAGGCTGTGTGGGGAACATTGTTTTAATTTGGGTAGTATTTGTGAATTATTATCGTTTTAAGTGTTGAACAACCCTTGTGGTAATTTTATTGTTAAACAAATCCAAAATAGAGGAAAGTTATCTTAAGTATTTGCTGTCTGTTTAAGTATCAAAATAAGGTTAATTCCTTACAATCAGTTACTTATAATTTATTTTTAACACACAGAAATATTAAACAACATTCCAATATTTATTTACACAATTAAAATATACCCAAACGATCAAAATATTATTACTTAAGAACAAAGTCACAAAAGGAAAAGAAAATTTTTTGGAATTTGAAAAACTATTTCAGTTATCATTTGTTAGTTACTTTTTATATGCTCTTTCAATTATGTTTATATATCTAGAAAAATTTAACACAATGGAATATTTAATCAACTGATATATTCTTCTCAATACGGTGGATATTAGTTTATTTCACAGACAATTTAATACCCTATCAAATGGCAGAACTATCAATGCTATTGGAGAAAGGATAAGAAAGAAAGCTCCCATTATTGTGCTGCGTTAAGCTGATTAAATTATTATACGTGTTTTATTACTACTTATAATTTAAATGATTTTAAGGTTGTTAAGTTATTTTTATCATTACAAAATAGGTAAAATAAACTTTAACAGTATATTTAATTCAGCTTTTAACTGAATAATAAATTTAAGAATTACTTTTAATAATTTGGTCTGTTTTAATAATTGCATCAACCTTTTTAAGTTTCCATGAGCCACAGACGGGTAGACCAATAGGGGTGGCAGACAGGGGTCCGTGTTGGCCGCCAGCACTGGCAATATGTGTTTATGTATCAGTCCGTACATGAGAGTGCCCTCCAACAGAAACATGGACACTTGTAGCATCGACGCTTCATCTGTAATAAACATTTCCCATATCAAGGATACATTTTAATTTAATATAAATACAGTAATACTAAATAAACAAGCCTGCTCGGTTTAAATATCAGAGTTGGTAGGTTTTTCGTGGTTTTACGTTTGGTCTCCCCAGCTTCAATTAATTTATTAAAAAGCAAAATATAAATATTTTAAAAAGTGCGACTTAAAATCTTGATATAGTTAATATTTTAAATCCAAAGATGATATGTTAACCAAATTTTAGGGATTTTGTTTATGGAGAGGGAGATTAGGGATGGTGAAAGTTAAGTCAATAAATTCAACCTCCTTTAAAATCAAAACATTCTACTTGATTTAAATCAAAAATATTCAGGAGGATTGAAATACAGAGTTACACAATATAGATTCTTAGATTACATTCTGCTTCATCCTACCCGAGACAGTTTTGACGATGACGTCCTGGGAGTGTATCTCCCCTTCCCGGAGGTAACTCCCCCTGAAGACCCGGCCGAAGGTGCCCTCCTGGAGGAGCCTCTTGGTCAGGATGTTACGCCGTGGCACGTTCAGCTTCCGCACGCGGTCTGCGGGCTCCAGCTGAAAAACAATAGGAGGAAATAGTTCTCTTTTAAAAATAATAAGAAACAAAAAGGTTTCCTTTCAGTAACTGTACGATGTAAAATTGAACCGAAAGTTCTAATTCATATAAGATCAAATAACATTTCTGAACGTGTTATGTATAGAATTAAATTATTTGGTATCATGCGTTCTGTGACTATGACAGTAAATAATTATAACTAGTATATATATAAGACTGAAATGATCACGTGATCTCTTTACTTAGCTACTCTGTTATCAGTTAACATCCTTGCAATTTATATAGGTCAAGTAATCTTTTATTTTATCACATATGGTTATAATAAAATATGACATATATAAAATACATATGTAAAATACAATGTTAATAACGATCCCGAGACGAAATATAATACATTATCAGATCTTAATTATTACCAGATTGTCTTTAAATGAGACTGAAATGAGGTGAACTGTAATATGTCAGTGTATCCTAGTAATATTTGGATTAACAAACTTTTAGTTTGCTTTACAGATCGAGCCAGATCGTGAAAACCATTCAAAAAGAACCAAATCCATTTTCACCCTTTATAAAACTCTTGCAACAGTACAGAAAAAAACCTTGTACTTGTTAAAAACTGCAACAAAAAATTTGATTTGGTCATGCATGTTTAAAAAACATAATTTTAAATATATATTGAACAATGAAAGGCGCCGGTACCTGGGGCACTTGTATAAGCGGGGAGGAGGCGTAGTACGAGACTCTGGACGAGCCCCTAGTCGACGCTGGTTTGCAGTAGATATGATGAGTGCTGCCGTCAGTGGCCACGTAGCTGGTGGCGTAGGGCGAGGGCGTGGGCGTCAGTGGCGGCTTGTGACAACTCGCGATGGTGGCGTAGCTGCCACTCAGGCCACTGTTCAGGCGAATGAACACGTTGGGATTGCCGGCGTAGGCACCGCTCGTGTAACTCGTACTGGAACGAGCATTTGGTAATGTTACAACGAACAAAATGTATTATGGTTTGGTCTAGCTTGTTACTAATTTCCACCGTGGGTTGCATGTTCAAATGCAATAAATATTTTAAATGTGGATTAAAACTTGAGCACACGAACAGATTTATAAGGTCGCGAAGGAGTTCGTTCTTAACCGACACGGCAAATCAAATTCGTTAGTAAAAATCCTGATCATAATTCTAACAGTTTTGTGATATTTATATACTAGACCTAGCTGCCATTTGTAAGTGGACCATTAGTTATGATTTTTATACCATGTCTCCCATATATTATAGTATCTAATTTGGTACCGTTTCTTATCACAACATAAACAAATACCCCCGTCGCAGCAAACCTGCATACTCAGCGAATTTTCAATGGAGATATAAATGTCTAATACTACATAAAGCCACTTACCAAGTTTCATAAAAATATATTCACAAATAAGCAATATATACAATTTTATTTATTTCCCATAATAATAACATTGGGGCTGCGTACGCAGGTTTGCTGCATCAAGGAACACAAAAAATGTATTTTTATGCTAATATCAATATAACTCAACTAGGTGGTCATATACCAGTTGTTAATCATGTATGTTCATAATTAAGGGAGACATAGTATTTAATTATTATCCATAAGAATAACATGGAGCTGAGTATGCAGGTTTGCTGCTACAAGAGCCTTTGACAAAAAATATTTTTTTTGAGCAAATACCAATGCACCACAACTAGATGAAGCCGTATACCAAATTTCATCAGTGTACGTTCATAAATAAGCGAGATATAAAATTTTTATTTTCCTCCATAAGAATAACATTAGACAACGTACTGTGTTAAGCACTTTCAATATCTCGGTAACCAATTGGCGTAGAGGAATGATCAAAATACCAAATTGTGTGTTTTTTAAGCTAAATACAATGGTAAAAACTCTAATTTGACTATTCCCAAAATTATATGTAACAAATTCAAAAAACAAATTTTTGGGGTACAAAACCGCCGAAAAATACCCCTTCGGATAAAGCGATCTGGCTAGTTTTCGAAATTGAAGTCATAAATGTTGCTTTAAAGTACGACAAAATGTTTTATAGACTTTGTAGTAATGGAAGGACTTTCTAAAATAGTTATTTAATTTTGAATATATTGAAGCAAATATATTTGAATATATTGAAGAATATATTGAATGTATTAAAACATGTACTTTGAAGACCACATGTCCTTTAAGCTTGTTCAATAAACTCAACTTCGAATCTGGAACAGCAAGCAGTGAAACTATGCATTTAAATTGAGACATTGGGATGGAATGAACTAACTAAAGTCATGTTTGTAAAGTAGGAGAATGAACATAAAGTAATTGAAGCTTAATTTACCTGGCTGCACCTGTTCCATGTAATAATGGTTTTATCCTTCAATTACGTGAACAACCATTTGGTTGGTTGTAATCAGACGAGTGGTTGGGCTGCAGTACACGTTTCCTTACTTTGTATCACTGAAAAAGTGGCTACAAGACCATTGCAAACTAGCCAATTTTGTTCTTTATTTTGTTATATTTCCTTAGTTTGAATTTTTGGCGAGTGTAATAAAGCCAAGTTGATTTTAGGTTTCAACTGTGTCTTTGAGGTTTCCATAATACTGCTAAACATTTTTAACTTTCTGCGAAGGAAGAAGCTCTTCTTATCATTTCAAAGAAATGACCCGTCGTTTAACTCTAATACAAAGGCTACAGAAACGCTGATTAGTAAAATAATAACGGTAAGTTGTTTATAATAAGTTTTATATTAAGGTAGGGCAATAGGTTTTTTCCTACAACCGTGCCTAAAATGTTTCTTTACAATCTAAAAACATATGTTTTCTGTTCAGCGAACAAAAAGTGTCTATTGCTCTCTGGGCTTTACTTCACCACTCGCTACTTTATAACAGCTGATTTATTGTTACTTTGTACCAACCTAACTCAGTGTTTACGACCTCCCATATCTTAAATTCAGCCAGAGTGGTTGAAAGTGAATTTTTGTGTTTTGTTCGGGTATCCAAAGTTGCTGATGTAGAAAATATTTAGTTTGCAATTCAAGTGTAAAGTGTCTTTATCACTTTCTTAAATATACCGTGCGGTACCAGATTCATCTAAAGCGATAAAGACATATTTTATGCTGTTAAAGCATAAATATAACACTCCCTCTATATTTCTGTATCCTCACTCCTTTCATCCCTCTTGAAAATCCCCCACTTTTCCAATCACCCACACTTCTTCATTCCTATCCTTCCTGCTCCCTCCCCACACCTGACCTGTCCTCGCTCTCCATCCATCCTCCGGCCACTAACCGGCTACCCAAAACAGCAACACATCGCCGCATTCGCTTGCCTACAAGATATATTTGCTCGTTTAGTTAAAGTTTGCCAATTGACTACTCTATGCGACTCACTGAAGGCTGTCCTGGGTGCGGCTCTTGGTGTTCCTGACGTAGCTGAGGGAGGTGACGGTGACCACCAGCAGGATCATGGCGCAGGCGCAGCTGACGGCCACGTAGAAGGTGGCGTTGGTGGAGGTCAAAGTGTCGGGGTCCAGGCGGATGGAGTCGTTGCGAGGTGAGGGCTCGGTGTCGTAATACTCTGCAAATAAAATATGCATTGAATGTATACAAATATTATAGTATATATAAATTAGCTTTAGATTTGACTGTAGCGCCCAAGTGATAGCTATCGGTAGCTTTTGTGGTGTAATATTTCCAAATCTACAAGCAACAGGAGACTACGCTAAATAGGGTGAAAACATATTATGGGAATCATTGTCCTAAGTTTGCTAAAAAAAACGGGAAATACACATTAAATACATCAGAGATTTTAACAAAATATTGAAAGGATCAACATAAAAACAAACAAAGAATACATTTTGACTGGCTTTTGCACATTTAGTATAATTTCCACGAGTGAGTAAAACATTTATTTATACCAAGTAGATGCTTCAAATATGGTGACCAGTAAACAAAAAACAATCTGGTAATATGGTACTTGTGTTTGGTTGCTACGGTTATGTTCGGACTAAGCAGTCCTGTCATTGGCCGGGTGAGATATCATTGGCCAGTTTCCACAAGTGCCAACAGGTATCACTAGAGTTAATCCTAAAGCTACTTTAAATTTATTATAATTGAAATCTTAGGTGAATAATTGAGAACAGTACTTTATTAAGTTCTTCCGTTTCAACCTTCTCTGTTAGTCGATTTTGGGTTAGCAATATTTATGGTCAAAACATTTTATTTTTAACTCTTGTTTTAGCATGAATTATTAAAGTAAACTTTAGCATTATTATCTAAGATGTTATCCACTGCACTGCGGTTGTTTATATTACTTGATTATTTAACTACTATATTTTAGTTAACAGTGTAGAGTATATGTCTTAAAACATGTTTTAAACTGCCTTACCTCGATCTAAAAATAATTGCAATTTTACTAAAAGGTATTTTTATGAATCTTCTACAAATTATTTAATAAACTCTAATATTACTTAATCTCTTTACACTTCACAAAGCTAACATTTTAGTGGTAATATCTATTTACATTGCTACGCAGTTGTAAGTTTCCTCGTTATGAAAGTAAAACATACTACATTGATAATTTATGTCAACATTAGGCGTACAGTTTCCGGTGTCTTAAATATAAACCTTTTATCAAACTTCGTGCAGTAACTTGAGCCATAGCAGTAAGTTATAAACTACTTTTGAACTTTAAACTTATGAATCGCAAGGAAATTAGTATTGCTATTTTTTACTCGATTAGTTACAGTCTTTAACTGTCCCGCCGCCTGATATCGCGTAATTAGGTTTGTGATTAATTGTAATTGATTTTTGAACAACATTACCGTGAATAAATGGTTAAATAAATAAACATTAGAATAAATACGCAGTAATACACTCTCTCTAATTTTAAAATATAAAAACATAATTTGAGATGTTACCTCTAAGGCATATCTTGTTTCTTCGGAAGAGCAGGGAGGTGTCGTTCTGTATCCTGCTGTAGGAGGTGACGTTGAGATGGAGTATAACCTTGACCTCGGCGCTCCTGATGCCCGTGCACGGCAGCGAGACACTGAACGTCTGAACCTGCAGAGAGAATGGTTACTGGCGTAGTAAACCCCCGGAGATTAATAATAGAAATAAAAAATTCCTAGAACATTAAAAAAATTATACAAACTATTAATGGCACAATCCAGGCAAGGATGAAAAAATTCCTGAGGTTAGGAAAATATTTTCACGATCACCACCAATGAATTTTAAACTAAGAAGTTCACTTCAGTTTGATGCAAAACACACGAAATGCTCTAGTGCTGTAGTGTTTACTCACTAAAAAAATTACTTAAAAAGTAAACGTCCTATAAATTCACTTGATGATTCTAAAATTTATAAAATATTGTTTTTCCATTCTAGAAGTTAAAACGAGTGTATAATATTCATCATATTGGTGTACGGACGAAAGGAACATGAACAATTTTTACGAAATCACAACCTCCAAATATTTACTATAAAACTGATTACACTTTTAAAAATTACGATATACTGAAAATTGTTCATATATATTCGCCTGATTTTGCAATTATTGAAGATAATCAGTACCAAGCTATTTTTGAAATCCCTGATTTTATAAGCCAATGTGCAAATACACTTTTAATAACTAATATTAATACTGAGCGATTGAATTTGTTTATATTTTAACTCTCTGTGATTACTTGTGTTTTACGGTGATTTATAACAGATCAGCTACGATAAAACTAATTAAATTGTATAGTTTCCAATACTGTGTAGTATATCAGTAATATTATTAAATATAAAGCTATCAGGAATTCCAAAACAGTGATTATAAAAGGGAATCTCGCTATTAAACTTTAAAATAGTTAAAACAACACGTTGCACTTTTTTGCGTTATAAATACCTAATATTAACCCGCTATCAAACTAGTAGTTTCATGCCTTCACCTCAATTAAGTAAACGTCAATCGTATTTCAATCTCCTTTACTATCTACCGATATATACTATGTTTACTTGTTATAATGAATAGCTTATACTATATGCAGTTAAAGTATTTTCAAAGTATAGAGACAAAAAATTAATATGGAATAGGAGGGATTCTCATTTGTCATGATTTACACAATCGAATGAAATTCAGTGAACACAGTGGAACAGCGGGGTGAACACAGTGGAACAGCGGGGTGAACACAGTGGAACAGCGGGGTGAACACAGTGGAACAGCGGGGTGAACACAGTGGAACAGCGGGGTGTACACAGAGTCGGTATGACTATTTACCTGTGTCGGTATGACTCCGCGGGGTGTGATGTTGAACAGGGGCTCCAGCATGGCGTCTCTGTTGTTGTACTCCACCAGCCACACGTACGGCAGCTGTGCAGCAAAACACACTAATTGAGCGGCTTACCAGGCGAACACGAGGCTTTTAACGGGTTAAACAGTTCAACAGGTCTTTCTGGGAAATTTATCACCATATCACCAGTAAACTAAGAAAAAGCAATGGTTTTACATAACTACTGAAGTTACTTGCCTTTTTATTTAAATTGAACTACAGTTAAGCAAACGATTTTTAGGGAAAATGTAATGAAGCCCACAGTTTTACAGACGTAAATTACTTTTTTTAGTTATAGACTAAGTTATAAGGAACATTAGGCGCTATAAGTTCATAAAAATTCTAAATATAAAAAACCGAGCTAATAATCTAATAACACACATTATTAACAGTCATTACATCTCACATATAAAGTTTAATAAGATACAATTAGTGAATTTGTAAAATATCTATTTTAAGATTTGATGATGAAATAAAAAAATATTTTCAAACAAAGTAAACATATTTAGTACTTCTTTATTTTATAACTCTTTGTATTTTCACTCATATATATTACGCCTCATAAAACTATATATTGTTTTCAATCTTAGCTAATGTATCCTATGCATACGTATTTGAAATGCTATATATTTTACAATAGGTTTATAAGGAACAAATTCTTTAGTTTTTCATATTTGAATTGGCATATATCAACGATCATTTTTCCACTCAATAAATTATAACGTAGAATAATACACATATTTACAATAAAAACCATTAACTTGATTTCCCATACTTATATAATTTTAAAACGTTGATTTTTCTTGGTTTTTAACATTAATGGTTCTGTATAATATGTTGTTGGATTAATCGATTAAATGATATATTTGCATAAAAGAAGCTAACTTAATAAATAAAAAAAACTAGCTATCGGACCATGTTTATAAATACATTCAGGCACATAGGCCTAAGTCTAATTACTTTAAATAATGTGTTTTTATTTTTTTAACAAAGGAACAAAATCCTTTGGTTGTTGGAGCAGGTTCCTTGATAATTCAACTTTAGGGCCAATAATTACATCAAAAAACTAGTTTACTGCCTCAAATTGCCTATGCTGTTATCCATAAAACGTGCAGCATGAATCGTTATTTTCTTAAACCTACAAATTTACGTTTAATTTACGGCAAAACAATAATGAACCACTGTATTCTGAACTATTAACTAAACTCTTACGTTTAGTATTTTATTAGTGCATGGTTTAACATAAACCTAACCATTAATTCTGAATAATAAATAAACAAATTCCTACCGGGTTTCTGCCTAGGGCCTGCCACGAGAAGTGAAGGGAGGTAATGTTGGCGGGTACCGGAACTATGAAGTTCATGGCGTATGTGTTGACGACGCCGTCTCTCACGTAAAACAGCTCTGACGATAGGCCTGAAACATAGAGCAGAGCTTGGGAGGTAATGTTGGCGGGTACCGGAACTATGAAGTTCATGGCGTATGTGTTGACGACGCCGTCTCTCACGTAAAACAGCTCTGACGATAGGCCTGAAACATACAGCAGAGCTTGGGAGGTAATGTTGGCGGGTACCGGAACTATGAAGTTCATGGCGTATGTGTTGACGACGCCGTCTCTCACGTAAAACAGCTCTGACGATAGGCCTGAAACATACAGCAGAGCTTGAAGTTATAGGTCTCACTTTTTCTGATATTTATCTCGCTTTGTAGTAATATTTACCAAACTTAATTGGCAATCACAGTTTTTTGAGGTGCTGAAGTATTACATAAATCAATTACTACTCCTCATCTTTAATTTATAAAACTGTAAGGAACATAAACGAAACCCCTTATTTTATTCATAGTGTTTCTATTATTGAACATACTGATTTATACTGATTTGTCCATAGACCATAAAAGAAGCTCCTATTATGTTTACTAATTTTTTAGTCTCCTAGACATCCAAATATAAATTTGTTTAGGTTTCGTGTTGTGCTCATTCCTTTTTTAAGAACATTAGTTTGGAAATTGAAGGGGAGTAACTGAATAGCACAGAATACAAATAAAACTTAGAACGGTTTTATTTTTCTGACGTTCGCTAACGAGCGAAGGCTTGGAAATGAACACATGTTTTATAACTAAATAATTTACTAATTTTAATGCTGCATTAACAACTTAAAGATGAAAATACTACTATCATATAAGGTGATATCATACCTACCCTCTTAGTTTTAAGACTAATAAAAAAAGGCTGAGGATTATTACAGCTACAATTTTAGATGAAGCCTTTAAACTATGAAAATATTAAAATAAAATGTTAATATTTAAATGGAAACAGGCACATTGGTTGAACTAAGGTGTTCTTGGATCCTAAAAATACCACTTTTTATCGCTAATTAAACATTAGCTTGTTATAGTAAAAATATAATTATGTCGGGTTTAATTATTCAAAGTCATGGTAATTACTATTTAAATATTAAAGGTTCCAGGAATTAAGTGGAAGAAAAATACGACAAGAACTCCAGAAACTCGGTAAATGACAAGCTAATTAACATAAACAAAGACGTCTAAATGGAAAGGACTGGGATGGGTGGTTGGGGAGGGGTTTTATGAGCTACAAGGGTAGTAGGGGGGGGGAGGAGTCGTAAAGTTCACTACCCCTGCTCTCGTAATAACTTAGTTTCTTGTTTGATATTTTAGTCTTCCGCTACTCCTTCTATATGAATAAGGAACAAACACAGGTAGTCAACTTTATATCATGTTTCCTCATTAAGTTAATACGCCTCCGTAGTGTAGTTAGTTTTGTAAAAAAATAAAATTGTTTTATGACTTGCTGGGAAAAGGTCTATGTTTTTATGTGACGTTTAAACTAACATTCCACATTATATTTCTCATCCTGTAAAAGTATAGTAGCAGAGCACTGTTAAAACTATACTTTTTTATTTTACTTTCATAATATTGTAATTAAAATTTGAAACTCTAAAAAATAAAGTCATTGAATTAGGCCAATCACTACCAATATGTTTTATCATGTAAGTTTTCTCAGCCTTTTAAGTACAATTACTTCCGACTTAAAACACGAACATTTGGGCAAAATAAATGGAGTTTTTATATATAAACTGTGTTATTAAAAGTATAGAACAAAATTGTAGTTCAACTTAATTACAAGAGCTGGTCAAGAATCGATTTTCGGCACTCATTTTAAGCAATAGTCTGGAGATTTTATAAATTTCTGGGAAGAGTTTCTAAATGTTTGGGAAACTCCTATTGGGGAAAACCAATGTTCACAAATTTCGAAACTTCCTTTAGAATTACTAAAGAGAATGACAAAAACTACTTTTTCTATCTCTTGCATTCAATAGTATAAATTTATGCACATAATTAAATAACCCATGATATTAAATAATTTAAAGGCAAGACAAGACTAAACAAAAATAAATGATAAATAACTCATCTATATTTTCGTACATCATACATTGATTTGTACAAGCAAGTCTTGATTTCGTACTTTTCGCGTAGACAGACCCCGTACCAATCATGCCAAACATAACTATAATTTAAAACTGCTATGGTGTAGCTCTTGCGCCTCAATAATAAATTAATTTTAGCAATGTAATAAAACCATTACGTATTGGTTTAGAACTTCATTTATTAACAACATTAATAATTATTTCTTTGCAGCGGTATTAACTCTCTTGGTTTTAGACACTTAACTTTTAGAAAAATATATTACTTAAATCGTCTACAAAAGTCTAGCTATTAAAAAAACAACAGAAGAAAAATTAGACCAATATACACTTAAGAAAAAATATCAAGGTTTTTTGTTAAAGGTTCAAACCATTATAGATTAATTCCTCTTTATACTTTATTACGATCACTAAAGGTAGTAGAATGATGTGGATTATCATATATTCCTTAGTAACTGGAACTTTTATTCCTTTTTATTCAAGTATCTTCATGAATAAATACAACAATCTATATTTGCATAAAATAAAATATTGTAATGATCGCCATTAAATAAAAAGGAAAGTTAAGAAGCTGACAAAGAAGGTCAAGTCCAGATGCTAATTTTGAACGCTTTGCATAAATTTCCCCGAGACGAGATGAAGGGAATAATGAGCTGCTGAGTTTGCAAACTTGTCAAATAACACGCTAATTTACATAGGGCAGGAAGGGCAGAAGAGAGGACGGCATGAACGAGTAGGAAAATTACATAACTTTCGTTTTACTTATTAAACGTATTTCTAACACTCCTTCACGCATTTTCAAACATTTTAGAAATACATGACTTCATTAAGGTCACTTTTCTCTTAGTACTGGAACGTAAAATGTAGCCTATTAAGAATATTTATGATGGTAAATTTAATTATGATCGGTATTCATCGTAAAATAATTGTATTTGAAACCAATTATAGAATGGTCGCTCATGATCATACTATTAAACTGCTATTCGCATACACTTTCAACAAAAACTCGGCACCCTAATTTTCTAAACATATTCTTAAAATTAATTTTGTAAATTTTTTGTAAAAAAATATACTTTTGAACTCACTTGCAAACAAAAAAATCTAAACTTGACTTATTCATGTGTAAAGCACGTAGGGTGATACAGCAATGCATAGCGGGATTTGAAATTTTGGGCGAATATCAAGCTCACCAGTTATGATAGGAAATATATTTTGTTTGTTATCTTTTGTTGTCGTGTAATATTTTTAATCGTGGTGTAAAATAGACACTAAACTAGTATAAATAATACAAAATTGTCAAAAGGTTTAGCAATTACCTATCATGTGCGACACATTTTTGCAATTGCATTGAGTATGTTCTATTGTATACTAGGAATAGAACTTGGTTTCACTTTATATTACACTATCCTTATTGTGTCTGACGTTTATAAGATACTAAGAAGGGTATAAAGCTCAGAAGAAGAAAGAAGGTGAGCAATGCGCTAAAAAATTATACTCTACCACATTAATACTACTACACATCTTTTCCTTCACTTTGTTAAATTATAAACACCTATAATACTTAATTTACAAATGGCTATGATCCGATTTGCAAGGTGTTAAAAAGTTCCTGTAAAAGTTATAATCTTAAAAAGCATTTGGATGAACACTAACAAGAATAATGATCCAATTATGTAGTAGAAAGAGAGCAATCCCCGTCGACTCCAGTTGCAGGTGCGAGGTGGTACCGCAGGGAACATCATTATCGCAGTAGTTAAGCAAGCTCGGGTGGCTGCTGTAATGAAGACGGTCCTGATAAGGGCTGCGATATGTCTACTTGACAATCCCCGTCGACTCCAGTTGCAGGTGCGAGGTGGTACCGCAGGGAACATCATTATCGCAGTAGTTAAGCAAGCTCGGGTGGCTGCTGTAATGAAGACGGTCCTGATAAGGGCTGCGATATGTCTACTTGACAATCCCCGTCGACTCCAGTTGCAGGTGCGAGGTGGTACCGCAGGGAACATCATTATCGCAGCAGTTAAGCAAGCTCGGGTGGCTGCTGTAATGAAGACGGTCCTGATAAGGGCTGCGATATGTCTACTTGACAATCCCCGTCGACTCCAGTTGCAGGTGCGAGGTGGTACCGCAGGGAACATCATTATCGCAGTAGTTAAGCAAGCTCGGGTGGCTGCTGTAATGAAGACGGTCCTGATAAGGGCTGCGATATGTCTACTTGACAATCCCCGTCGACTCCAGTTGCAGGTGCGAGGTGGTACCGCAGGGAACATCATTATCGCAGTAGTTAAGCAAGCTCGGGTGGCTGCTGTAATGAAGACGGTCCTGATAAGGGCTGCGATATGTCTACTTGACAATCCCACACATATCCCATCTCTATCAACATATCTCCCCTAGTTAGTAAAGTATAGTAAAATAACTTATGGCTATTTATATTATTGAAAGAATTTCTTGATTTTTGTTCGGCTATTTTAGACATCAAACTCTATTAATTTTCTTATATATTTGGTATCAGACAAAGCTCTTGCCCTCTTTTGTGGGTTTAAAAAACATCCTCGTTCAGGGCTTCACCCCACAGGCCTTCAAAGTTCCAATGTTAACCTAATGAAGTTATATTTTATTTAGGTAGTTAGCTGATCAATGTAAACATTTCAAAACAAGTATCTCTAGATTCCTGAGCGTAGCCCATGACATTAGCTAGTATTGCTTTAACGAATAAATCTGTGAACTAAACTGGTTTAATTTTAAGTTTATAACCAAACAAAGCGAAAAGTTCTACAAAATACTTTTTAATGACTATAGGCGCAGACTCAACTTCCGAAACAATAATAAACTAACTTTACCCTCATTTGCATGGTATTGAGTCCTCTTGAATGTTAAAGCAGAGTTTGTAGTAACTAGCCTTATGCTAAGCACCTCTAATTGCGTAGGCTTATTAAAACAAATATACTTAGCTTTTTAGTCGGTATGATATTAATATACGTATCTGACATACAACAAATTATAATCACAAATACAAAACGCATAAGTAATGTAGTAAAGTAGAACGAAATAGTATATTAGATACAATTTCTTTCCTTCTCTAACTTCAATGATTAACAGCTACTAAAAAGCTGCTTAACAAAGTTAATTAAATATGATTTTTTTACATAAACAATATTGATGTACGGAGCAAGAAATGTTAAATTAACAAGAATACTGCGTTGAAATACAGCACCGGTTGAAGTGTAGCAGTCACATGAGACCGATGTTCATATCACTGGGCCGGAAACTACCCGGCATGCTCCACTGCAGCTCTCATTAACACAGGAAGTCTCTCCTCCACATATCACTCTCTTCATGGTACTCTCTTCACGTGTTCATTTCCAAATATTTTTCAAAGAGTATCCTAAAGACTGGTAAACGAAAAAATACCCGTTCACTTGAAGTATAGAAAACACGCATTTAGATTATGTCCACTAATTATGACACGACTTTTTTCAAGCACTTAAGACATAAAACTACTTAAAAATATAAATTATAGTATTTGGTCAGAATTACCTGATGTATATGTTACCTGGTGGTTTTATGTTGCTTGAAAATCCTACCGCTTTCAATCCAGCAAATGATAATCTTCATGGTTTTAAGTTGTTTATGTAAGTTTAGTTTAGTTAAGTTATTATTATGTCATTATTATGTTATTATTATTATTATTATGTTATTATTAAGTTTAATTATTATGTCTATTCACAAGGTATGACACGGAAACATAAAACATTAGTTTTGGACAGAATGTGGATGGCATTATGTTGTGTGAGAAAATGCACTCTACTTTTTAAAAGTTGCCATATTCATCAATGACTTCAACGGTGTTCTAGGAGACGATGATCCTTATCCAGATCAAAATCGGCCGCCTTAATGAATGTAATAGAATATCTTGGCTGAAGGTTATCCAACTAATTACCATTGGTTTCTGACTTGAAGTCTAAAAACAAAGCTATCATAAATTAATGTTAATGGGTGTATTTGGGTGCATAAGATTGGATTGTGCGGATAAATCTATTTTACCCACAATTCTGTCTCTTATTACCGGTACTCATAATCTATGCCTCTACCATATCAAACACAAGACATATTTATATATTTGTACAAACATCGCAAGATAAATAATGATGTTACTCTAATCGCTAATCAGTACTCAATTCAATTCAATCATTCTATTTACTTTTCCTATAAGGTATCAGTAAATCCTTACATGCAGTATAATAACATAAACAAAGTATTTTGTTTTATCAATGTTGTTGTTTTAAAACGTGTAGTTTTCACATATTGACTAAACTCAATGATTGTTCACTTAATGTGGAACAATTACTAGATTAAAAAATCAACTATATATTATAATAAGATTGCCAAATGCAACTTCAATTTATAAATTTTATTCAAAACTATTCTTCATTTTAAAGTTCAGAAAATCCAAAAAATCAGTCACAAAGTAGAAAGCAGGCTTAAAATATTTACACTTCCTTATTTTAACCACAAAAAAAAAAAACAATATAATTAGAAACTTTACACATTTATTTCAAAATGTTCAAAAAGGTGGATTAGTAAATTCCACCCTGCCAGGGGTGAGAGGGAATGCAACGTCAGAAAGAGATAATCCGGTAGTTTAGTCGTGGTGAGACACGCGCCACACCTCATTACGCTGATGATACTGTTGTGTTCAGTAACTTTCCTCTCCATCAACAATGGGCCGTACAACACCTTTGAGATAATAAAACTTAAATTTAATATCTTAAAAGTCGTTGCGTAAAACTTGAAATTGCTGTGGTTATTAAATATTTGTTTGTTAAGCCTTGGACAAGGAATTCATACTGTTCTTACATTTAAAAGTCAACTATATTAGTCATTTTTCCCTTATATATATAGAACACACAAAACAGGCACCATCACAAAAGAGAGTACCCATTTAAATGATTATTGCAAGGCTTTACTAAATAATAATTTTAAATATCCAATAATGGATGGTGTATCATTGTGTCAAAGGGTCATTCTGTCCAAAAGTAAAGTATCTATTCATTGTACCAAAAACAAGTAATTTATCTCGTGCATTCTGTCCAAAATTAAATAATAACGAGTTTGCACGCAGCACGCTGACGTGAAGGAAGTAAATTTCCAGATAAAAACTTTTAAAACTCAAAATCAGTGTAAAAACATGAAATCTGACAACATAGATTGTTGGCAGTTCTGATGCTCCTGGTTTCATTTACATGCAAAGCTGGGAATACAATTTTGCGCATTATAATGTTAGGAGAAGGTCCAGTCAGGCTTGAAAGTAGGTGTGAGATTGCTGGGGATGATAAAAGCACTCTTAACAAAGGAGTAGCAGGCTTTTCTAGTGTAAAAACCCCATAAGACAACGTACTGTTTTACGTCGAAACACATTTTCTTTAATAACTCGGTAAATATTTATGCTAGAATGACGAACGAGGGCTTAAAACTTTTGCCTTACTAATTCCCATCTTTTTACATACATTAACTTTACATCTGGGGCTCTTCTGACCCTTTTTGGGCCCAAAATCTCGAAATTTGAAAGATTAATCCCCAAAAAAGGGGTTTGGAGTTTTCCGATTGTTTTGCCCAACGAACTTGTCCAACTGATTACAGAAAGGAACGTCCCTACCGAATTTGAAATTTGAATGTTTTTGTGAATTTGAATTTTTTTATCGGACAAAAAATGCGACCGCTAGAGTGCAAACACACACACACACACATATATATATATATATATATATATATATATATATATATATATATATATATATATATATATATGTCTATATATATATGTCTATATATATATATGTATATATATATACAATTTTGAACGACCCCCCAAAACGTGTTCAGGGGGTCACGTTAGGAACTTCTATGGTGGTCCCGGGCTTAAGTTTCACTGTGCGAGTCATGCTAATAGTTCACTTTCCAAAGGAAATTCACTAATAATTATAATATAAGCTGTTAATTCCATAGGCTGTCCAAAAGAGAAGGTTGGTCAGTGTTCCCAAAAGTAAACCCAAAACAGAAAACATAGTTTTAATATAATTTGGACCGAATGAACTTGGACAGAATGGTCAGATGTTGTATTGTAGATTTTGGTATAATATCTGCGCATTCTATCCAAAATAGGTATGGTAAATTGATATTCTGTCCAAATTATACTGAACAACAATGTTTTCTGTTTTTTTTTTACTTTTGAACACAATAAGCATCATATTTTATATTAATTATTTTGTTTTGGTGAGAATTTACAGAAGATATTACTTATTTTGGACACAAGGAACAGTTACTTTACTTTTGGACAGAATGATCCTTGGACACAATGATACACGTCCAAATTATGATCAGCAATAATAAGTAAATGGGAAAACCTTCGGGCATTATTTTTGTAATTGCAGTAATAGTTATGAAACTCATAAGGTGCAAAAGTTATGTCTATTATCATAAATATATCCATTTACAACCAGGTAAACTAAAAATGCAGTAATTAAATGTTAACGCCAGTTGAAGAGTAACTTTGACATCCTCCACATGCTAGGACATATTTACGTTGAAACAACCTCAAATTCTAGAAAAGCATATTATTTAGTTCCATAAAGGTTTGATTTAATAAAATTTGTTTTAACTAATTCGTTGCTCTTTAAAAATAACCAACATCTCCTAAATAGTTATATTATCTTAATGATAACTTGTTATACACATTTGCTGTAATATATTTGCAATCTAATACCTTTCCTCTTAAATGAAAGCTAGCTAAGTACAAAAGATAACTTTTTATTCAGGAACTATATAGCAACTACTTCTAATGGAAATGTTCATCTATTTTCTTCCAGCTTAGGTAGTTAAATGAAAGTTACTTTATTAATTAAGTTGTTTTTTTAAGTTTTGTCCGTCTTTAAGAAAATAAATCAGAATTTTTGGATACATTAAATTTGTCATGTAACTATGATAAAATAAAATAATTTGTATATGTATATTAAGAGGAATGAAAACAAAACATTACACAATTAGTTAGGTGAACAAAATACCCGTAATATATTGTAGACAACGTACTTAAGCTATTTATCGATAAATATTGAGTGAAAGGTGCGTTAACTGTTTAATCATTTAGTACAGTATAATATACATAAAATTACGTATTTTTCAAATCTATTACAAGATAGTTTTGTAAACATCGAGTTGCAGTAGTTACACTCTAATATACCCAACTGGCAAGTATTATCTACCATGGAAGTTACTTAGAGTTAAGGCAGAGACGCCTTCCAACTCTACCTCCATTGTCTTGTTACATCTGATCCCCTTAGGTCTAGATTTTGTTTGAGTTAATGAAACGTATAAATTACCAAACAAACTGTACTGACATTACAAATGGGCTCTGGTTTTCCTCCAAAGAACCTAATAATAAATGCTCTTGAGCCAAACCTTTTTCGGACTTATCCTATCCAAACTATCAATCTTAACATACCAAACAGAATGCACAAACAGAAAGTAAAAATTTAATTCTGGAAATCACCTTAGTTTTCGTTATTGAAATAATGTAACGTACATAGTGTTATTTTTACATAGATGTTAATATTTTCCAGGTAAAGTTACGTTGAAATTTTGTTATATTACCTTTTCTAACGAAAAATCAAAGAAAACTATTTTATGGAAAAATTAAAAACACTGACTGAGTTCGGACTTTGTCAGGAAGAGATTACAAAAAGACCGTCACACTTTAAAAAGGTGTAAAATAATGTAAAGCTATATTTAAGGGTAATAACTAGCCCAAAAGCAGCTATGTAGTAAGTGGTTGGGCAGATTTATCAAGGATAAAAGGGTCAGAGGACAAGAAGTGTGACGAGCTTTGCTTGAAGAAAATAAATAAAAAGAGATAAAACGAAAACTGTAGTGGTTAAGCTTTACTAAATAAGGGTTTACTTAAGACGTTGGGCTTTTCTGAAAGAAGGACTTATATCACTATCACAAAAAATGCTTAGCTTTAACAGTAAAAGGGTTTTTAAAAAGAGGGTCGAACTTCACTTTAAGAAAAACTATGGTAGTAGGAAACAGGGAAAGTCGTAGGGCTGATATAAGAAAGTAGAACCTTGTCTGAAGAAAGGCATCTAAAAAGATAAGGTAAATAAATAGAATAAATAATAAGTTTAATACAGAAATTATGAGCTTTGTTAAATGTACCTATTTAAAATAATAGACATACTTGGTTTGAGTAAGGGCATATTGGTTTAAGAAGGTCGAGCTTATTTTAGAAGAGCCAGACGGTCGACGGGACTGAAATAAAGGCTTATCGGAGGGGTGATAGGCTAAACTAGAGAACGGGCCTAAGATAACTGTTCCATAAAGTCCTAAAAAAACACTACAAATTAAGAAAGAAATATAACCACTCAATGATACAGCTATTTAAATTGTAACTTTATACATCACTGTCGCTCCATATAAGCATGAAACGAACATTTCTCTTAGATAAAATTAATACAGCCCTTATAATGCTATATAAGTTGTTCTTAAATCTTAAGGAAACATTTTTCTCTACCGCATATCGGTTTTTTCCCTCTTATAATTAATGTCCAAGAGGGTCAACCGAAATGTATCGTCCCGGAACCCTAGGCATACAGACAAACCAACAAACCACGTTATTTAATAGAATAGAACTTTAATCAAACCGTCATTAGCTGATGCACAGCACGGAGTTTGAATACTCATTATGTTACACACAACAGAACAAACGACTGCAGTGGCGCCACCTGGGACTGACTGGTGGTGGACTAGCAACAACTTTGCCCCAACCCCAACACAGCCTTGCGGCCGCACCCTGGGGGATAACAACTAGACCGTCTCTCTTGTTGTCTGTTTCTGTTATCTATACAGTACGTTATTCAGCATTAAACAATGTGTATTTTGCAGTGAACATTTCACAACAAGAGAATGTATTCTGACTTAAAAAAGTAACTAATTTAGACTTTTACCGCAGTTAAAAGTAAAGTTTTTATCTTAAGGCTTCAATATTTTAAACGATTACAGTTTTGTGTATATAAACCATTTTTTTAATTATCTAAAATATTTAATGATAATTCTTTTGCTACAGCATAATATATTGATCCGCTATTTATTATACGTACATTCTTAAACGTTTGTACGTATATTAAGTATTTAGCTACGGTTCAGTAGTTGGTGTGTGCTTTTCATTACAATACGAATTTGTCCACTTATTTTTACAAAACCTGTACATTTAGGTGGCTGTACACAGTTTCCTTGTCCAGTGTTAAATACCGTACGTAAGTGTGGTATATTTAGTCCTCACGTATGAACTATGCATGGTTAAGATTTTGTATATGGTTCTCATTGCAGTAACAACCATATTTGAAATCTTAACCACGCACCATAGTAGTCATCATAGGATGACAACTACTACTGTATATCCAAAATATTTAGGAACTAGTGGAAAATATCAGTGGAACTGCTAGTTTTGGTGCTCCTTTTAGGTAATTTCTGTGTCGCCCGAATTTGATAAAATTTAATATGTAGGTACTATTCCACCTTATCTCGTGTAATTTTATCATTTTTATATTTTATTTTGAAGGGTAATTAATTATTTTCCATTACGGGGATTACAAATTTATCACTTATCTCTTATTTAGGGCCTACTAATCAATTTCATAAAACATGGCTATCTTGGTAGTTATTTCTAAAAATACCAATAGAAGATTTTCGGAATATGTTGCCACCGAGCCCTGGTGGGAGCCGTGGGGTGGGGTCTTAACCCATTGAAACCTGTGTGCGTAGCAAATGATTCTATAATGCCTTTAATGAATGGATTTATTTCGTGGATGTTTCTAAAAAAGAGCTTTTACTAGAAAAGTGTATTTTCTTTCTATCATAGGCCTACTTAATACCCTACATTTATTACATATAAAGGCACTTTTTTATTAAAATAGTAATAAAAGTGAGAAAGTATGAGTCAGTTTTTCTTTTACGTTTTTTTTAGAAAAAGGTATCTTATTTTGAATGTAGGCTATCTTACCAAAGATGCATTATTGAGAGAACTTGTATCGTAAAAAATCGAATATAAGGAAAATACATTTCCCGCTCATATTATTATTACTGTTCATAACTGATATTTGCGTTTAGTAAAAAATGAAACAAACATACATCAAATCGTTGAATTCGTCCCAACGTTTCTCCCCTCGCTCCCCAAGGCGTTACGCGTAGTTTAGCCCGGAAGTTGCCGTATCAATTCAAAGGCAACCTCACTTTACCCTCATGAAATATGCATCATTCATATTCAAATATTTGCTTTAAAAGCAGGTATATTTTGGAATGAATCTGGTTACAAACATCAAACCTCTTCGCTGATATTATGAAATGTTGCTTTGTGAAATATTATTACTTCGGAGATACGGAGTGGTTGGTAAGTATATTGTAAAACATATAAGTAAAGGTTTAATAAATGTACTCCGTTTTATGATCTCTTATGAGGAACAATTTGTATTCGTACACAAATAACAATAATCTGTACTATAACAAAACTGAAAACTATTTTAACCAACACCAATATGTGATTTAACATTTGTATTTATTTGAGTACCTGACTATGATAGGCTTTATCCTATGGTATCGAAAGTCCTCATCCAATAAAATTATAAATACCTGTTTGTCTTGTTGAATTAAACATTTTTTAGAACAATACCAATTAGTTTTTTTGTTTACCGCAATGTTTGCACCGTCTTTTTTGTGCTAACAGATGAGACGTACTGGCGGCTTTGTTAAAATAAAAACATCCGTAAAATAATGTAATATAAGACTTTTGTATATTTATTGCGGAAATTAGGTTTACGAAGATATCAATTTAATACCAACAAATAAAGTAGTATTTTAAAACCTTAGGTAACATTTTTCAAGTGTACAAGTTGCTTTATGAAACGCCTTATGCTACTGCGTTCCCTCTGTACTTATATGTGGGAAAACAAATATTTCGTTTGGACAGCGTTCATTTTACATTGGATCCAATGCTACTACAGTACTTCGAATGCCCGAATAATTTAAGTACCGAGGTGTGGATCTCGAATACTCGAATTAACTACTTGTCACATATGAGTAGCTCAAACTGCAAGGCAGAGAATATGTGGGGTTTTTAATTAAAGACAGTTGCGTGTCTCACACATGGTAGGTGTCAAAACACATGTGTTGCAAGTGTGGGGAGGGGTAGTGGTGGGTGGAGGGGAGGAGGAGGGGAGCTCTCCATCCTCTTGACCCGAGGCCGAGGACGTGTCGTGTGTGAATGCCGCACTTCACACCTTCCTGACGCAGATTTCCACCTCTTCTAACTAATTTTACCACATTTCCACACCTCAGGTTAAAATTCATGCTTTGAATTCCATAATACTTGGTAAATATAGTTTTAAATACCTTTTTATATTTCCTAAACCGGCCAGCAAATACAAATGAACTATTAACACTACAGGGCAGTGGTCCATGACTAAGCTCCAATCGCGAAACACTTGGCGTTTCTACCTTCTTTTCCTGTAAGGCCAATGTTAACTTTAAAAGCCAAACCTTAACAAATTATCCCATAATTATGATTTAAGGCTAATTTTAAAGATCATAAATATACCTAGTAATTTCAGGTAGAAAAATGTCGATATTAAAAAAAATTATCTTTTTTTAAATTTAAAAATATTCAATATGTACGATTTTTTGTTATGCGAAAATTAATTGTAGTATCAAATGATCATTCTTTTGCTACAGCATAATATATTGATCCGTTATTTATTATACGTACATTCTTAAACTTTTGTACGTATATTAAGTATTTAGCTACGGTTCAGTAGTTGGTGTGTGCTAACTGATATAGCTAAGAACTTTGTTTTCTCTTCACTTGAACTGAACCATAAATCAACTATTTCTAATGATGCACAGTTAAGGAGGGACGGGCTTTATAAGTTAGCATTGTCCTTATGGGAGGAGCAAGTAGAAACACGAATTGTTTCGTGATTGGAGCCCCTTCTTAATGGTTGACTTTGCATATTCTATTATCTGAATATTCGGTAGAGTTGATAATTAGTTATCAGTCTTGTGATAAATTATCCTCAATACCATAATTCTGCACGGTTCTACTGACCGACTAACCTACCTATTGGTCCCTAATGTTTTACTAGATGCAGTCGTGGCAGGATAACATACTAGCTATCCTTAGTCATACAAATCAAAGACCTAAACCTAAGAAAGAGTGTAAAACCTTGGATTTAACCGTTTTCCCGACAGCTCACGTTGACTTCTTCTATTTATGTCATATTTTGGTATAATAACATTACAAAAATCCATATACACGAGAACCTGTTGCTCACAATTTGTAAAGTAGGAGAATATTGCAATAAAAGGTATATTTGTTTGATACCTAAATTATAAAAACTTATATTATAATTAGCCACTCTAATTGATTGGGAAAACCACTCAAAGTCTTGAATATGTTTTTTTCTTTACATTGTGGTTGTTGCGGAGTACTATTATTTTCCTCTTGGTAAAAGATTTAAATGAACACGGCTTATTTAAAGCTGCCACATATTTAGTTCAACATAATATAAGAGGGGCTCCGGTCAACTGCTTCAACCTGTTTCTCCCATCGTACCAACTTTAAATTTCAAAACCTGTCTCTCCTTAACGGTCTTCCTAATTGCTGATTTATGGCTTATTTTACAGAGCAAAAAAATACCTATTGATTTCAATAAACAATCGTTGATACCTAAAATATTTAATCCTAAGCAAAAATTCCAAATATTGAATGTTTAAATTGTACTGAACGATTTTTTTGTGATATGAAATTTCTGCTCACTAAAACAGCTAGGAATATTGTTGCTCTTTAAAATGAGCCATAAATCAAATATTTATAATAGTCTCATGAGGAGGGATTGGATTTGAAATGTAACATTTTTCTTATGGCAGATGCAGGAAGAAACTAAATATTACGTTATTGGAGCCTCTTCTTAATATTCCAGCCTTCCTCTTAAGATATTAGAAATACTGCTAAGTAATGGATCAAATATATTAAAAACCTATAAATTATTGTTCATACAAATTGTACTATCAAAAAGGCCTAAACCTTTAGATAAATATATAAATGTAATCCTGAATTACAATACAATTATGTCTGAATAATTGATTTGCGAATCAGAATTACAATATCGATTATTGTTACAATTGACATGGTTCCACTTAATAAACGAAAATTTAATAAAAATTATTTAAAAGAAATGTAGTTAATTGGTATGATTTGTTCAAGCAATTAGATAATTATTTCTAACTATATCTTAATTGTTTTTATGGTAAATTTCTGTAAATTTCCAGGCGATGTTCTATTAACGGATCATATGTTCGTCATTAGATGATGAGCATGCATCCTTAGCTATAATAAGTGTTACCTAGCAATTTCCGGACCTCCTCTTGGCTGATGAACAGATTGAACTTTGCCGTCACTTGAAGAAGACATGCGAGAAGAAGTAGAGCTGATAAAACCATTCCGGTACGATCGCGCTTAGGAAAATATCCGCAAATCAGCTAAACATTGGTTTTAATATCTACCTCTTCTATATTAACTATTTAAAACATGGGATGCAAATTAGCTGCTGTTCCATCATTAATGCAAATTTAATATGTATAAAATACTTTTAAATATTTAGCCGAACATATAAATATTAAAATTTTCCCACTTAAAATAACAACGTAGTAAATATGAATTACATGTGTTCACTAGCGTAACTCTTAAAAATACTACATACAGTATTAAGGTTTAAATCGTGACAAATTAATGGGGTGGAAATAAGACAGATCGGAGTTCCGGCTCGGCGCGGCGGCACTCTGGTACTGAACAACCCCGACGCCACTGACGCACGCACACTCAAGCACCGTCGCGACGCGCGCACGCATCTGTTGCGTTTCTGACCTCCCAACCCGGAAATTTATATTTCATAAAAAATATATATACATCTAAGTTTATAGCTTGAACAATGTTGTGTATGGTTGGAAATTAATCTAAAAATAAATTGCCTTTGACATCTGTAATCCAATTAATTAAGCATGTTAAAAATCCCTGTAAGAATTTCCATCAAATATACAATTGCAATGGAATCTTTAAAGTTCCTACCATAAAACAGTAATGTTAGAATCAATTTTCCTAAGCCTTTTGTTGAGCAGAACAAGCCTGTATTTAGTGAACGGAATTTTATTATTTAACATAGGATTAATGAAGAGATAAGAAGAATTAATTACGTAACCATCTGATACCTAATCCAGACCGGAGTGGCTTACTAACGGGAAAGATGCTAGAACAAATATTTAATTATTAAAAACGTTATCAAATGCTAAACAAAGATAATAACATAAATTATGTATTGTTAACTCTGTTAGTTTTAGGGTTGCTTTTGAACCTATCTCGGTGTCTGTAAGGGTTGTTTCTTAAAAAAAAACTCACAACTCTGATTTTTGTTAGGCAAGCTCAGTATAGATTAACTGTGTGGAAATTTATACTACCCAAATTACGTATCGAAACAAGCCTTAGACTATCCAACTTTAAACCAGAGAATAAGGGTTTAAAATTAACTGCTTGAGCAAAGTTATTAACAACACTTTATACTGATATATTTATATTAACTTTACAATTTCTAAAAACTGAAAAATATATTAAACGAAATAAACAAAGGTACAAACCTAAATTTAACGTTTTAAGATCGAATTAGATGCTCACAGCTGACAGAACACAAATACGAAGAAGATTGTTTACATTTTAAAAAGCTTGGAACATATTTACACAACATGTATATTAGCATGTCGGGTCAACAGGTAGCGTGAGGGCCGTGGCTGTCGTGGCGGCGCGGCGTGTTGCCGGGAAATAACTCACCGAGAAAACTTAATTAAAAATGGATTTCATAATTACTTCCAAGCGGATTACGCGAGGTGTTGTTTGCTGCTTTCCATTTGCGCGCTTTTGTTCCTTGAAAACTAAGCGGATTCGTATTTAAAAGTTAAATAGCTTTTACCGGAGGTGAAGTTTGACATGATTAGTAAAGGTTTATATACTTTAGAAAATGAATATTTCAGCAAGTTCCTGGTAAACACAAAGCGTAACATAATGTGAAGTAAATTAAATTAGGACTAGTGTTATTCAAATTTGCTCATTCTTCTGATTATAGATTGTATTACTATACACCTGTCAACTATTGGCAAATAACTAAAAGAATTAAGAGTAATATGTTTATCAGACTCTGCTTTGATTTTAGTAATGTTATTCCCTACGTTCCTTGTGGACAATTATCCCAAAAATCCTTTTCTTACAGATAACTTTTGTTATAATCAATATTTTTTTTCTACGCGCCTTAATATTACTAATATGTTTGATATATGTAAATGATTTTGCTCGACACAAATGTTTTACAAGCCAGCATTAACTAAAATATTTATTCCTAATGATTGGAAATAGTATAACTAACAACACAAAACGTTTAGTGATAAATATCAAATAAATAGTTTCTAAAAGGTTTTCTTTCCATAATGAGTACTTAGGTGAGGTAATTACTATTGAAGTAAGGAAAACTATTATACACTAAACCTTAACAAACTTCGATATTAAAGGGAGAATTATAAGCGCCCACATAAGTGTAAAAGACCACGAGATTAACAAATTCATCAAGAATTGTGAAAGGGGGTGAACGTAATATAGGATCACCCAAATGTATAAATATATACGGATGATTATAAATTTGTATTATCAACTAAATTAAACTAAATTCAAACAAGAAGATATATTTTGAACCACAAGTCGGTATCCATCTTCTAGTCTTATTACTAGGGAAGCTATTATGAAGCATACAACAATTTGCATGTATTTCGAAAACACATTATAAAAATATGGTATTAGTAATGAGTTGGCAAATATTAATTAATAATGGGCATAATTACTACCAATGCTTACCGTCAAGAAATGATACCAAATTAACAAAAATTTTCTCTGACAAAATCTGCATGGACAGAAGCAATATATGTAAAACATGTTGTCTTAATATAGTTGGTTTCCAGGGAATACTTTGGCTTGAAATTCCAATTATTTCGAGACAAATTTTGCAAATCCCAAGTATTTTTAGACTGTTTTGGTTTTTAATTGATCATTTGATGTTTTTAATTATTAAACTTTCGGTTTAGAAATTTGTTATTTAACCAACAAAATTAATTACTTTTGAACCCCACTTACAATATGCTTGGAGTTAAAATAAATCTATCATTCGATCCCCAACTTTTTGAATTTCCAAATACACAAACTGTTTATAAAGAACCGGATTAAAAATCATGTATTAAATACATAAACCAAATTTCGGATGTAAGCGATTAACCAGAATGTTGACATTTGTTTAAGAGTACACAGTTGCCAACAAACACGTCAGTAAAACCAACATGTTTCGTCGTCCACGGCAGCGCTATAATCTAATTTTCCACGAATCGGGTCTCTGTGAAACATCAAAATTGCATGACAGTTAATGTAACATCAAAGGCAGAGAGGGAAAGAGAAACACAGGAACAGAGAGAGGCATTATCATGTCCTCTACATACAGTGATTGGTCAGTGAGTGTCCCGTCGGCCTGTCGGTATGTATAATGCGATTTATCGGAAATGCAATTTCAAAGGCTACATATCTGCTTCTATACAAACGTCTGTGGAGCCTTTATAATGTCCAGACTATTGTTGGACTAGACTACAATGATGTATTAATGTGTTCATGTGTTAATGCTGAAAGTGCTTTATATGTTAAATGTGTTGCAATAGTTGTGCATTGTTTAATTCCTTTTTTAGCTTAAATTGTAGTTTTTAATAATAAAATTATTAAACCCTATTGCTGGTAATCTGTAAGGTCCACAGTCCGAAACATAACTTCACCTGTTTTGCAAAATTGTAAAATTGAGTGAAAATGTGTTTATCTTTTAAAGAATAGAGGAAAACACTGTCAGCATTTTCTTCAATTTTGAAAATGGTTAAGACAGACGATGATTTTTGTGTTAGTTTACTTTTGTGATTTTTATACCCAATTCTCGAATAAAAAGTTGTATCCTAACGTAATTCTCCAAAACTATAATACTTCTTTAGTCAAACAGTAATTGTAGATATAGGATGTATTGTTATCTTATAGTTTAATTAATTACAATTAATATTAAAATTATGTACTAGTGGTCTAGTACGGTGATATCAATCAATATAAAAACCAAAAAAGCTTATCATTGTTTTAACAATCATTACATAAAAACAAATTTATTTAAGATTATTTTTATATTAAAGTGTGGAAAATTAAAAATAAACTAAATCCTACTGGGACTAATTTCAAATCAAACTGTAAAGTAAACTGAACCTTTTTATTTTACAATGTTTCATAATATACGAAGATTTCATGTTCAGCTAAACACACAATTCATGGTGGAGAAAACATAATATGTTCCTGAAATGATAACGTTCAACATTAAAGCAAACAGTCAAAATAAACAGAATATCTCGCATGAAACAATTGTTTGCTCAGTTGAAAATAGCAGTTGTTTCTGTTGATTGTATTTCCTTTCGTTTGTATTTATCTTTGTATATGATTATTACATTTAGTATTCAGTACACATAATAATTGGGGTAAACGGATATTACATCGTTTCCCATATTTACTACAAACCTTTTCCTGTTACAAAATTACTAATAGCCCATAATATTGTTGGTTTCTTCTATCAACAATAGATTAAAATAGTTGTATCCTTGCTTGGCATTTAATTGCAGGTAAAACCGATCTTCTTAAAATCTGTACTATCCATTTAAATACTTACACATAGATAAACCGCTTGCTTCTTTCTATCGGGAAATCATCCTTTACTATGATTCGAAATAAGATTTTACATCTACTATATTGTAATGAACACGTTCTTAAAAGTCTATTGTAAATAAACAACTCACTTGTATACTAACCTAACAACTTGCGGACTTCATCCTGACTGATGAACACATTGAAGCGTCCTCGAACCTCCAGTACAGTAACAACTAGTATCGTCAACACCACCCGTAGCATCTCGGACTCACGGCCAACTTTTGTGTGGTAGACGTTTTCAAAATAAACTATTTCAAGCAGTTTTCTACTGAATCTGGTCTATCTAAGTGTATCGGAACTTGTGTTTATCAGATTTTATCTAAATGTATTCGTTATTATTAATTGTAAATTCATAATAATTGTCCGAAAGATCTTAATGTATCAACATTTACCAAGTGAGTTAGTATTTTTTACAAACACGTATTAAAAAGTATTATGATATGTAATATGAAATCGACCCAGACTTCACATTTTCAATAAAACCTTGGAGAGTATAAAATGCCAGTATATTGTTAGTTTATCACTAAACATATTCAAAACAAGTAATCGTGGTTTAGTATTATACAAACAACAATTATATTTTATATTATCTTAAATGTTTAAATTATATTTTCAACCTTTACCAACAATTTGCAAATAGTTCCAAACAAATTTATATCACAATTAGACAAGTGGAAATAATTAAAGAGACTGCTCACTTTGTACTCCTACCTCCCACAATAGTTTTTAAAACGATAACTATTTCCGCTAACATTTCCACTGACGCTCGAACTCAGAAATCGCCTTTAGGGACATCTCCCGCGAAGACGTCGCGACGCAACTGATTTTAGAGCGGCGCCCGTCCCTCCCGGGGCGCAGGCGTCTCTCCCTATCCCCCCTCTTAAACACACACACTCACACGCACGCACGCACGCACGCTCACGTGTGGGGCTAATGGGGCGAGACGACTCTTTCACACCCACTCAATTTAGTAATTGGGTACAAGAAACGTAATAGACTTTGTTTTCACTCGATCTGACATGGCGTGAAGGTCTTTCACAAAAAAAACGTCGATGAAGAAGAACCAGCTTTTATAAAGCCTCGTTGTTCGATCGAGTTTTATCTAAGTGATGTCATAATTAACAATTTGTTTAAAAATTTAGTTTCTGACGATTAGACAAGAGCGTTTTGTCTTGGTTGCCTATATTGATTATAGGAAGATATATCAATAACTAATTTAAACTCGATTTAATTGTTGTTGAAAATGAAACTGAAGAGTTTATTAAACTAAAAGCCTACTAAAACGAATTTAATATCAAATACTTTTCCTCCATATGAAACAAGCAACTAGTATCCGAAACCAGCCGAAACATATAAAGTCAAATAATACAGGCGATATTTTAAAGTACAATTTATATGCTCGCCTGAGTTAAAAAAGAACATAACAGTTTTCAGAAACTATACATCATTGGCAATACCAATATTTGCATTCAACTTATACACGGTATAAACAATGGCTGCTACAAAGGATAATCAAAGTCCTATCGTTACTCTTGAAAAATTATGAAGTCTTTCTGTGGTTTAGAAAACACCTCATAAATCTTTTCCCTTTCCGCCATGAAACATCCCTTCCGCAAACAACGCTCTTACAACGCGCTCAGCATTATATCCCTCTCTAAGTCGTCATATTTTTAGGACAAAAATCCTAAACAAAATGTTTAATAAATCCTTAATAAATGTTTGCCTGCAGTACTCTTCTCTTCCGGAATGTTTATTGCTTATTTATTTATATGTTTTACACACATCCAAATGACGCTTTATAAGGCTTCATAATTTAAGGATGACGTTGTTTATTATAAGTATAATTGTGACTATTTTTTTATAAAGATGATTTAGAAACCTAGGTAATTTTAAAAGTGTAAAGGTGTTTCTAATTTAAAACCGTCAATTTTAGATCAGTACAGTTCCTCATATTCAGTGAGGAGCCGTAATATTGGTTTCATAAACTAATTTAAAATTAAAATCATTTATCAATATTTGTTATATGTATAACAGGATAAATAAACTACCTTTCACAACATTAAATTCTCTGATTGGGCCTGATGATGACCGGTGTGACTGATTGAACTCGAGATCGCCTTGTACCAATTTTTTGTATATTTACCGCATTGTATGTAATTACAGTATAAGTGTAAATATATTGTAGTGTTGTGAGACGTAGTTTACTTATCATGTTAATTGTAACGACACGTATTATGCTACTCAAGAAGTTTTATTATATATATATATATATATATATATATATATATATATCAAAACATTAAATTCATAGATTAGGGCTACTGATAAATATAATAAACAAAAAGTAAATAAACTAGAGTACTAGAATAACTAAAATCATTTTAGTTATACTTTCACGTGTTTCGGCTCTTAGGCCACGTTCAAAGTGTTAGTTATAATACCTATCCTTATTTTGAAACTAATCCGTATCATTTATATGTATCCAAAAAATAAATGCAAGATGCTGGAGGCCTTGCACCAGCAACACTGGAATCGTTGTGAGTTTGTGAGCTCGTCTGACGATGCCGATATCACGAGGAGGCCTCACGAACTAAAATATCTTTGTTAATATTGGTAATAGTTTTTAATTTTAAACAAGTTTCTAAGTTGGCGAACGTAATGTCTTTCCTTCATCCTCCATGAGCTGGTTTGCATCGTTGCAATATTTTTTGTTGGTTTAAGTTATTACATTAAAAGTAAAAATATGGTTTTTTAAACTTGCTGAACAGAGTGGACTGTTACATACATGTTTTAGGTTGTCTATTTGAGCGCATATTCAGATTGTATATAGTAAGTTACAGAAATCTTTTTTAGCAAGTTCAATAGGCAATTTAACATATTTTAGCTTTGCTAAATATCTGTAATTAAAATGTTAAATGCCCTATATGGTGGAATAATGTTGCGGTATATCAGACAGTTATTGTGAGGGAGAGAATGTAACAAGCATTGTTGTCTTGTGGTACGAAACCGGCTCGGTCCCGATTCACAAGACCTACTCTACTACTCCTCACTGGAATATCATAGAAACAGAGAGAAATTATTTTTCTCTTAGAGAAATTTTGCATTTAACATGTTTTGATTTAAAATTACGTGACTATTTATTAAGAATTTTTGCTAGAAACATTCTAAACATTTTTTTAGGCTGACAATCTAACATAGGCTGATATCTGTGGTGAACCTAATGAACACTCTCGATTGATGGACGTTGGACGTAGTTTAGTTAATCGTCTTATCATATAAAACATTCTTCGAAATATTAATATGTGAATTATAACGACGAATTGAGCAAACTTCCAATTGAAAAATAAATGCATGATGGCATATGGGTAAAATTACGATCGTAAAAAAGAAAAATGAAGTTTGTTTGAACGGCGATATATATTTAATGACCAGTGTTAATCATCATATAAAAGCACAAACAAAAAATTCAAAGTGTATACAATATACATTTATCACACCAAAGGGTAATGCTATGAATGATGCCATTCTGTTTATAATTTAAATTATAAATCATCCATTCAAACAAGAACTATGAAAGTCTTTGGTAAACTTAGTAGGTCATCCAAGGCAAATCATTAAACAAGTTGCGTTCATTAATTTGTATTCATCTACTCAAAAATATCATGTGAACACTCGTGTACAAACATTCAGTATAATCTTCCTCACTATATTGTATTATATTATTAAAGTAGCTGTACAGTTTGATAATTACAATTACTAACATAAACTGTAAAGAAACGGACTTTTTTCTCGGAAGTTTTATTCGATTATTACTTGAACATAAATGCGATTTTTAATCAAAAGTCTTTTAAAGTAATAAACGAGATATCCGAGTTTTGTTGGCAAGCCAAGAGGAAGTAAATAACTTCACTTTGTAATATCAGGTTCACAATTGATTCCAATTTACTTCTCTGTGAAGGGGAAACTTTCGAGTTTGTAATTAAACACCCTCTCGTGAACGTCGACAGGCAATCGGACACTTTGACTCTAAAGAGAAGAGAGCTCCATCAGATGCAGCGCTGAATGGACTGGATTTCAAAGCGGTGGCAAATAGAGCCCTAAATAGCAGTAAACTATACACGACAACAACAATATTAGCTGTTTAAATAGGAGAATAAAATGTTCATAATCTTGTTTTAATGAAAATATATGCAATTCTGTTTCGTAAAGTGAAAAATGTATCCCGTTCATTGCAGACTTTGAAAATAACATAATTTAAATTGTTAATCAAAACTTACCTTTATTGGCTGGTTTGTAAATCACGTAAAATTGTGATACAATTCAGTTGAAACTCGTTAAAATCAGCATTACACAAACAAATTACACTATTAAATTTAATAATTAAACTGTTTTCAATTAAAGGGTGTTGATTAATAAATAAAGGGTAGCTAGTGGTAGCACCAGGAGAGACTTCAAAGTTAATATATTATTAATAAAGAAATTACGCATTGTATTAAGTTTAAGAAAGATAAAAAAATAAGTTTATGATAGATAATAATCCAGCCAATAAGAAATACTTCCTTTATTGCACACAGTGGCTTGGTCGTTCACTAGTACATTTGTAACCCTAGATGTAGTTACCATAACCATATTTTCGTCGGTTTATGGAGCCTGAACAAAAACAATCATTGTAGGGAGTCGCTCCATGTCCCCAGTCCCCAAGTAATGTCGGGCAAACTGCTAATAATACAATAGGGACAAAAGGGCTTATTGGCTGTGGCGCCAGCCTCTCAGACCATGCGGCAGTTTCTTTTTGTTCTTTGCTCAGTCTGAACAAATAAAACAACGAGATTACGTTTTTAGTCAAAAAACATTTTATATGATTTGTATATATATTTTGAAAATTAATTATTGATTTTTTTAAATAAAAGTGAAATTTCGAACAATATCTCATAGAAATACATTTTTTTGGCTCAAACCTAAAGGGAATAATATTGTATATTAAATCTTTTGAATTTGTTTGTACACTTCTATAATAGATATATCTTCTTAAACAAGGAAAACGCGACTTATAAACATAAGTCTTAAAATTAACCCCACGATTCAATCATTCAGTGTTGCATTGTATGATATTAGTGTACCTGATGTTTACTCTTATCATTTATGGTGTCTTGTTAATTGGAATACCAAAGAATGAGCCTTTTTACAACCAAGTAGGGGTTTTTAGACAACAAAACATTTAGAGTTATTTGTCACAAATACTGATTTATCGGGAAATATTCTAAATGTCATTAAAAAATCATCTCATGAAAAAATAATAATGGCAAATGCATATCGCAAAAACAAAGTAATAAACTGTATTACTTGTTTCTAATATAACATTATTTATTTTGGTTAGGTTATGTAACCGTTGCTCGTCCGGCCATGTCTGAATTTTTTAGTGGAACATATATCACTATTTAGTGCCTAATTCGTGCTATTTAGCTCCAAACTTTAAAAACTAGTACCACTCACAGAACTTAATTATTTTATTTTGTTAGTTTACATGCTAAACTTATGGCAAACCGTATTATTTATGTTTCATTACTCCAAATCCGTTGAGGTACTAAATTGTAAAATAGAGTTAATTAGTAAATCTAAATAAGCTCCACCTAATGGTATAAATATTATTTTAATCTTAAAAATTTAACAAACCTCCATATGGCTCACATGGATTTTCATGAATATTTAGATTTAAATATCATAACTATGTGAGAGGTACTAACTTTTTAAAGGTTGGTACTAAATAGTCACTTAACAATTCAGACATGACCGCGCCAGTGACATAGACATGTAACCGTTACTAATCAATGTCGGTGGCTAGGCTAGCACCTAGCTTACAACCCTAACTTGAAGTATCTTTTAATACGCTTAATGGGTTTTTAGACGTTAAAAGGGAAATTTTATTATGCTGTTTATTAATTATTTCATTTTTTGACTTTGCTTGAATACTTTATCTTCTGATTCAATAACTACTTTTCAATTTGATCCATTCGTTTTGGAATTGTGCTTTAAACTAGTTAATCAATGATTTAACTACTAAACATTCATTTTATACTTGTACTAATATTACTATTGTTCAGTATATGTTTAAACTCACAGTTTTAAGAGTTTTGTATAGACATAGAGACATAGCGTTGCACGAGCATGTAAATAATAATTTATATTTCGGACACTAGTCCAAAGAAAATATTAATGTAATATATAAATAAATTTTGATTTTTTTTTCTCAGTGCGAATACGCAAAAAATCAAATCTCTACCTCGCGGCCATTCGGGAAGTAAATCCCTGACGAAACGAGCCTACTCCAGTAAGACGGCGCCTGGGGCGTAGCCGTCCAACAATATTTCAGTGAAGAAGGGATAAGATGGGCGGCGATGACAGCGGCTGAGTATTGACCTAAGATATATGTCAGACGAGTTACGCCCTACTTTTATCCGTTATTGTCAATGCGGGCAGTAAACTATTGAACATTACATAACAACCATTCGTAATAAATGGTTCTGTCAGTGAATACATTTTGTTCTATGATTTTATTCGGCCTTTACTCATAAAAAAAATGAAATTTAGAATAAACTTAAACTAGAATGTCATATGCGCAGCTTGCGCATCCCGTTTTGAGAAGTGGGAATAGTAAGTAGTTAAATTGTAAACAAAATCATAACTGTCTGTATTTAGATATATCCTTACAACAGCTGTTTATTTAATAGAATTTGAATTAAGAAAAAACACATGCGACATAAACCAAATTAAACCATCCTCAATATGAATAACATGGGGACTTGGAAATTCCGTGGGGCAGAGCCCTGAGGCCTAAATCTAAAATATAAAGCCAGTTTGCAGACCTCCACACCTAGACGCGCGTTTTAGTGTATAATATGTGGGAGTAAATCTTTAGACAAAAAACCTTGTTGTTTACAAAGTTTGCATGTAGCGTATTCATAATACAAATACAGGGTTAGTTTCTACTCGCTACATTAACTTTTCCAGTGAGTTCTACAGATTCATTTCTCTGTGGTTCTACTCACTAAAAGGAACAAACATTTTCCTATGTCCGAACAAATATGTCCGGTTCTCAACCGTTTGGCTGTAATTGGGAATTTTGCATTTTTTATATCGTACTTGACTTGGCCTTATTAACTGAGCTATAGAATTGTAACCCGTAATTCCACCCAATTACACTTAACACCAATAGAAGAATCATTTGCAATAAATCTGAGTTTTTACAAAAGGATATGTGTTTGAAAGCCCCAGGTTGTAACGAAAATAAATTAAAACATACTCTTAAATAATATTTGTATTGTAATTTCAAGGCCCCATTTTATAACCTAAAAGTTATGCTGTGTGATGTCAAGTTAAACGAGCAACTTCCTTATTTAATAAGCTTTAAAGTTGTGTGCTATTAATAAGGTGTTGTTGGTCAAAAAGACAGTATAACTACCTAAATAATTAATAAAAACCTTGTTTAACATTATTCTTTCATTGATATTAATGGATTTAAGTACATTTGGACGTTTAGCTAGTTAACATAGTTATTAGAGTATCCGTATTAACAGATTATTTTTTACTTTATTTTCGTTACAACCTGGGTTTTAAAACGAAAATCCTTTTGTAAAACCTTGGATTTATTGAAAATTTAATGCTTTTTCTAATGGTGTTAAATGGAATTGGGTAACTGGTTAACATTTTATAGCACAATTAATAAGGCCAAGTCAAGTAAGTTATCAAAAATGTAAAATTACCAATTACAGACAAACGGTTGAGAATCAGACATGTCTATAGGAACCTTTTCCCCTTTTAGTGAATAGAACTCACTGGCGAAGTTAATGTAGCGAGTAGAAACTCACGTAGCGAGTAGATAAAATAAAAGGTGAGATTTGTTTTAAGGTTTCAGGATATTGAACTTAATAACTTAATTTTGGGATCCTGAGGTTATAATGTCATATTATTTATTAAAATATTTCTACGATCCAAGCTATCAGTTAGTTATAGTATTGAAGAAACAGAACATCGTTCTAGGCTTCCAATCGTAATCGATTTAGATAATGTTTATTGTGTCCACATCAAATAACATCTTCAATACAACTTTACAAATATAATCAATTTGAAACGTCTGTTTAAGGTTTAAACTTTGTATGGATGTTATCACAACTTAAAACAAAAATTGTACATTTTGTTCAATAGTTAATTGTTATCGAGATAATAATAAACAATTTTTAATCCTCCAAATTGTAGAAACATTCTATAGTTACTACATCTAATAAAACTGACAGGTATAAACCAAAATTGGTTAATAAATACACGTTCAAACAAAACTGCATATCATAAACTGTTCTACATGAGTGTCAATTAGTATCTCATTTACAAAACAATGAAGATAATAAGGTTGTAAAGGAACAGGAGGACATCTTCAGATAGAAATAATAAGTCATTTGATTGTGCAGTTAAACATCCGAATTATTTTGTAAGATTCACTATTTAACTCCCTGGAGCTGATATGTGTTTGAAAGCCCCAGGTTGTAACGAAAATGAAGTAAAAAATACTCTTAAATAATATTTTTATTGTAATTTCAAGGCCCCATTTTATAACCTGCAATGCTGCTTTATTGAAATACCAGTAGCTAAAGACAATACCTCGTTCTTGCATTATCAATTCCAAATTACCATCAACTCTTAAGAATATCTTTCATTAATGTTAATTTTAAGTAAAATCTAAGGGGTAAAAATATCAGGATAATAAGGAAAATACTGCGTGTAAGGGAGACAGGGATTACAACGTAGAGCAAAGTAAGACAAAGGACGTAAATTTACAACATTGTCCCTGAGGAACCAAGCGTCACACGGATGAGCAGAGACCCGCAGGATCCCTAACGTGGCATGAGGAAATAAACACGACCCTTTCAGTTTTCCTCCTGTCACATCAATTTAAAAAAGTATAAAGTGTAAATTACAATTCCGTAAAGCGTAATCAGTGGAGGTTGAATTCCAGCATTAAAAATATGGAATCATTTTAAGGTTTCGAAACGACGGTTGTTGTAATGGAGTATTGTAAAGCTGAGGACGGAGATATAGAAACATATTTTTTCATTGTACTCAGATTTGGAGACTAAATGGCAAGGAATATTTTACTACATTTTTAAGAAGTGCTTGTTAAAGAATTTTATGTATGCAAAATAAATGAATGAAAAATTGTTCATTTAATCTTTAATCAATTTGCAGAACACAATTTGTGGGCTATGATTGATATCAGTAACAACAACTACGATACAACAGAGAGTCATGTATCGAACTTATAGATAAGTGAATAAATGACATGTAACCAGCCATGTTAAAATTATTACTATAATTATGGTAACAATTCATTAGAATAACAAATTTCACAAGATTATTTCTTTGCAATTGATTCTAGTAAATATGTATAAAATAAATTTGTATGTTAAAAACTGTACCTGCACAAATATTGTTTAATCAATCGCAATGGTTTAAAGTGTCATGTTTTAACCACTCGTTATTTAGTCTGGTTTTCCCAATGGATTTAAACTGAATAACTGAAATGACTGATAAGTCGGTAAACATATGGTTAGTAATTAATTGGCATTTTCAACATTTTTTAGTAAAAATTTGTAATATATTATAACGAAGGAAATATTCTCACTTATGTTATTGTAAGAATTATAGTTTTTTTTATTATTTTAGTTGTTAAAACCTTTTCTTGTATGTTTCCCTATTCTTACTCTGTAAAATGACTTACCTCGGATGCGTCCTGTAAACATGTACACCTCAGATCCCATAGGAGAGTATATCAGAAGTAATAAAACCTGGTGGTAGCGATTAAATTTCAAAATAGCCAATATTAAGACAATATTTTTATATATTTTAATATTCTTGTTTTTCACTTTAAAATACTAACAATTTAGGATGGCGTTTTGATTCACACTCGACATTATAAAACTCTGATAGTGTTTTATTTAATATTACCAAATTAAATACTTATAAAATATTAAGTACAAGTAATTTCAGGTTAAGCTAGACGTGTTTGATTAGAATTAAAGTTATTTGACCGACCGCATGACTCTAAGATTTATATTTTAGTATATTATTTATTTATAACGATTTATATTATGTTTGGAATTGAATTCAAAGAAAATAATTTAAAAAGTAAAAACTCATTTATCAATATATTTTAGTTGGTGGTATATATTACCGTCCACAAACGCTGACCGTGCAGGTGTAAACGTTGCCACTTTGATCCAGTTCCAGTGCCGGATATCATTCTACACACGTTCCAGACGCTGACACAACCCTAGGTTACTTCACCAATCAAACATTGGCCCTCCAGACTTTTGTTGTATTAAAAAAATCAACAATATATGAAGTTGAAAGAAAAATAAAACTATAAACGAATAGTTGACGATTAATGGAACATTTCACTAGTTCTTAATCTATTGGCCTCCTTTCTAGGGACCTTGCGAATGTCTATGTTAATTTTGCATAGCCATAAACATAAGTTTTTTTATTATTTTTACTTTGAGGTAGTTTTATTACTATTATTATTATTCATATTTTTGCAATATAACATTATGGCAAATTGTTGTAACAACAGAAGTTGCACTTTGGAAGTTGATTCTTTTTTTACGCTATGAAAAATAATAAGTAAAGCAGCAGATTAAGTGAAACGTGGTTTTTATTTTTATTTTCTTGTGTTTAGTCTAAAGGTGTTAAATGAAGTGAATGAGGAAAACTTGTTTAGCTATATTTGAAGATTCTCTGACACTTGTAAAATTAATTTAATCATAAGTTCTATTTTTATATTTGTTTTTATGCCTACATATGTTATTACCTGCAGTAAGTACCAGTTAGTGTAGTTGTATTAGTTCAAATAGTTATAGTCAAGATTACAGTTAATTAACAACTCAATTTTCTATTTATAGGTAATATTATTATAAAGTATTACATTTTAAAATGGCTAGTTACGTTTGACTTTGAAAACTAAATGTGTATGAATTAACCTTCTTGCCATCTTTATTACGGTAGTTACTTAATCACTAGACAATTTCCATAATATCCACTTCCAACTCCTCTTTAACTTGTAACCAGATTTGACCAGAGCGGTGCTCCAGAAACTTGCGACTAAAACATAGACCTAGCGGTCTGGTCTAATCAAATTAAATGTTCAATAGAATGACATTCTCATTTCGAAAGCCGATGGGGCGGAGCCCTAAAGGAATATTTAACCGGATAGGATTTGGGTGTATCAGCTGTTTTTACGAAATGTCAGCGTAATCGGTCTAGTAGTTCGCACTTGATGAAACGATAAACAAATTCACTACAGGTTTTTGTACGAAGATGGCTGGATAACAATTAGTAGACCTAGAGGAGATATCAATACTTAATATAGTATATGGCTTTGAATTTAAAACTTATAGCAAGCTTCGGATTTCCAAAAGATTTGTACGGCCCGACATAATTCACAATTTAAACCAAAGTTCATATTTGTTATTTTTAATAATTTCAATTGCAATTACAAGGCGTTTGAAAAGATATTTTTCCTTAGACTGTTTGTTTTAAATTATAAGATGCACTACAATTTTCCATATATTATTATTCGTAACAATAATATTAGACAGTTCAAAATCAAACTTCAACCTTTGCTTTGTCCCTCCCAACCCTAATTCCTAAAGGCCTAGTATTATTAACAAACATGATCATGTGACCCACCGAACCAATGAGAGTCACCCACAAGCCTGTGAGTCATTCGCATTTTGGCCACTACTGATAGAAGATGGATGTCGTGTGCGGGGTACCCCAGTTTTGACGACCACATTACACCATTAAAATTGTACAGGTATCAATGATTATTTTTTTAGGCTATTCCTTATTCCGTAACTTCTAAATGTATAATACAAACCTTCAAAATGATTTATAACCCGGAAGGTGATTTTAGTATTAAAAACCTAGTAACCTCGTTGTATTATAAATGTGTAATAACAACTTGTATCAATACAGTTCAAAATATATTTAAATGTAGGTTCATACAATCGATATTTGGCAAAGAAATACAACAACGTTAAAGTTTTTTTTTCTGAGTTAAGTGACACAGCAGTTTTGATTGGTTTTTAATAAATTATTCATTGCCCGACAATCAGTGGGAACGGACGTGTGTTACTTGACTCGGCTTCGATACCTTATCATGGCTGCATGACAGGAAAATGTCTGCTTGTCAAGGGTGCTTATTTGATAACAAAAATAGGTCATCATATTTTACGTGCTAAGAAAACTTGTGTGTTATTCTATTTTCGTTAAATCATAACATGGATTTTAAAACTCTAAGAGTGAGCATTATCAGTAAAACAACTTCTTAGCTGTAACAACTATAATAGTAATTAATATACCGGGTGTCCCACGAAGAGGTCGCTATTTTTGAATTAATATACCAGACGTATCGAACATGCTACAAACTTGAAACTCTACAGTTATAATAAATATATATATAAAAAAAATACCCCCGAATCACATTTGATTCTAATTAATCTAACGAAATGGCGGAACATAAAAATAATGGTGCGTTTTTGTTAAAGTAATTTCATCTGCAAAACCATTTCAAATTAATTCTTGATTTTTTACAATGTTATTAAGTGCTAAACAAAATTAAAGAGATTAAAGAGATAAGAAAGTGGTAAATCATAAATTAAATTAATTTGATTCATAACCCTTCATTCTAACTGATGTCCATAAATCGCCATGCACTTATGGTAACGAAACAAAAATGAGTCATAAGCGTTTTTGAAAAATTGCCGAGGTATCAACAGCAGTTCCTCTTCAATCAACCTCATTAATTCATCATCTGTCGCAATGTCCTATGGGGCTTTTTGAAGGAAAAGGTTTATTCTCACAAAATTTATAATGATCAAGCCGGTTAATCCATTTTAATTATTTAAACTATTTACTTAAATATATATTACGTTATTCAATAACGACCTTTTCAACTTTTTCACATTAGGATTGTAGATACACATTTAAATTTCAACTTTTAGACCATATGTTTATAAATGAAACAAGATGTAATAGATTACTTGTGATTAGTATATTAGTGAAATTTAGAAAATGCTCTCTCCTACCCCTTGTATATTCACCTTGAATAACCAGTAATATCATTACAATTAAACATTTCGAGTTTATCTTAATGTTACCATGAAAATAAACAGATCAAACATACTTACTAGTAACTCAAGAGTTATTTCTGCAAACTTTTGAGGCCTTTTATCATTATAAAACACACACCGAGACATCTGGAGGTATATATATAATACAAACGGCCCAGCAACAGTTGGCGAAGTTGGAATTGCCACGATAAATTAACGAGAGTCGCGGGGCTCAAAATAAACGGTGAAACAAAGGAAGCAACTTGCATGCGACTCCCCAGCGTCTCGTGACAGCGACTCTAGAACTCTGGAATTGTGGAAGAGGTATCGTTACCTCGCGTTCAGCACTAGCAAGTACTAACTCGTGTCCAGCACTAGCAAGTACTAACTCGCGTTCAGCACTAGCAAGTACTAACACTACTTTTTATTAAATCACATTTCTTTATTATGTTTGCAGGTATTCGGTATTTTGAAGAATGCTTTTGTTTAACCATAATAACTTTTAGCATTAAAAAAATATCTTTCTATTTAGGTGTTCGTGTTATGGAGCAAGTAAACATCTACCTTCAAGAGCCCTACCTCATTGACCTTCAATACTAACATTTCCAATAAAGGTACTCGATTTAATCAGCCAAATATTTAAACACATGAATAAAAATGTCCCCCCTGGTCTTTGCCTGACCATTTCTTACTATGCGCATAGCTCGCCAACAATTTGTTTACGATAAACAAAATAATTTTAAAGAATTTAATAGGCTAACTATTTTATTCATTCTACTATAAATTCACCCATATATATTTATATTCATCAATATTAGATTCTTTTGAGTTTATTTTAAAACTGTCTTACTTTTTTATAACATAATTCTAAAAATGTTAAAAATGCTAAAAAAATGAAAACATAACCAAGCAAAGGTGCGTAGACATATTTTACTTTTGATTTCTGACAAATTCATCCTTCTGTGATCCTGTTTCGTGAGGAGACAGAGAGAACATCTGTTGACAATGTCGCAGTACAGGAGGAGGGCGAGCCGCATAAATCGCAGTCTCACCCTCGTCATCCCTTATCCGGTGCAGAAAGAATTATCTTTCCTGTGTTGTACTGTATACAAACTTACATCCATCAACTGGTTCCTCTAATTAGATTGGAACCAGCATCTATATATAAACTGCAACTAAAACGAACAAAGGATATTTTATGAAAACATAACTCAGATGTCAGTCAACGTAATGCTTGAATAAATACGTACGGCCCTCATGTGAAATAAGAAATCAAAACTAGTTCCCTATAAAGTCTCTCCTAGCAACACCAAATGGTTAACATTCAAGCAAATGTTTTAACAAGCAAGTAAACATGTTACATGTTCTTTACAAGTTATTCTAGTTGTACTTTTTATATTTATTTGAAAGCAGGTTAAAATACTCAACGTATGCGATGGAACAAATGTGCAGAGCATAGTTGAAATATTTCTCTCCCAATTGATGACACCCGTCTAAATCATCCTGTGCCTCATAAAAACAAGTTATGGTTTCATATGAAAATTACAAACCACTGAACAAATAATCCCTCAATAATAATTCTCGTCCTGACTCAATTGTTCACACACGCATGTTGATAATACAATCAGCGTCCCGGGGGCCGTTCCCTGGGGCCCCATTATGGCTCCACTACAGCAAGCGGAACTGGCAGTGGCTCTGTCCTGTGTTTATCTACTGTACTGCTGGTAACGCAGTGAACCTCAGGCAAGATAGTTGTACTATACAGTAAGTGGTTATTTGTAGCAAAGTCCGACGGTATTTTTTGTACGTGTTTTTAATGTAAACTTATGTGAAGCAAGTCATAATTTTATATCACATATTTAGCTACAATAGTATAGTAAAATTACTCTATAAGTAAACAATATTACAACTGGTAAAAACAATGCATTAGTACTATTTAGTACTGTTTAAGTAAAACCCTTTAATACGTGTGATTGTAATTTAAGGAGCTTTATTGGCTAATAGACCTAACGTGAACAGCAGTGAATATTGCTACCTATTCGCAAAATAGAAATAGCAACCAAAACCATACGAACTGTATGTATCATATTACTTAATAATCATAAAATACCATATAATATAAATGTAGGAGAAAAAGGGGCATAAATACCATGAAAATAAACAATTGAATGATTTATTAAATAATCGTGCATTTATAGCTTTATCATTTGTTTTATTTCATTTCGTTATATCCCATGTTTAAATGAATTTAATTATTTTTTATGTTTAAATTCGTTGCGTCTCACTATAATTTGTTATATATATTTATATTAGTCATGGGCTATATGTGGAAGTAATAGGTAATAGTAATAGTTTTAACCATCCAGTAGTGGATTTCCATGTCCTATGTTCCAATGTTTGATGCTTAAATAATTAGGATAGGTGAATGTTGATGAAACGGTGTGACATGTTGTTTGTAAAGTCAATAAAATATTGTGTAAAAATAAACATGATGAATCGTTATATTTTCTGTTCATAAATACATAAGAGTGAAAATAGTGTTATCTTCAATGACACGCTGTTAAGACTATGCAAACAAATAAAAGGAAAACTCTTTGGAATGGAATCAGTTGTACAATTTACTGTCAATAAAGTTCGTGCAAACGACGCGATTACAGGGATCACTGTTGTTTATCTGAAAGGCATTAAAAGTTTTGCGTTGTCACGCTCCGTCTGGTAATAATTAATATAGTTTGAAATTCAACCCAATTTTTTGTTAAAAATAATTCAATATGTTGCACATCGTAAAGTAGATACCATTGCGTAGAGACTTCGAATTGTAAAAACATGAAATTATTTTGGTAACACCACTTTCTAATACGGAAAACAACTTTTATTTTGATTTATTTGAAGTTGGAAGTAAAATAATTAATGCAGAGTATTACAGAGGATTGAAACACAGAATAATCATCACCACTGAGTGGCAGTCCAGTGAATAATAATATAGATAGAAAACCAATCGCCGTTCATGAAATAGAATATTAGGCATGTACAAAAATATAAATACTTTTTTCTACTTATTTTATTTATTTGTTTTTGGAACTTTAAAGGCCGCCATATTTAAACGAGAGGATATATTATTATTTTTGCTTCAGACAAAGCCTTAAGACATGTTATGTTTATTCTTATTATATTTGTTCTAGAATTTTTTTTATGCATCTAGAATTGGGAAAATATGTGATTTAGACCATACTTAGGCCGACTTTGATTGGAAACATGTTATTAATTCATGCAACAACTTTTTTAAATTCCTCAAACTTAAGCGAAATTTTTTGGGTAATCAATAACATTCTCTCTTAACAAGTGTCTGTTTATGAGTATATTTGTACTTTTTAACAAGTTATTGTATGGTTTTCTTGGGTTTGTTAAGATATTTAGTTTTAAAAATATATACTTTGCTGAACATGTCTTAATAACAATTTACTAAGTTTTACCTAAGACAAATAAATACCTGTAAAGCCGCCTTTGGGTGCTGTTATTTCATAAGCAGACAGGCATCTTTATTCACTTTTTATCAAGGGAACCATCTAATTCCCTACACTACTTAATATTTGAACCAAAGTCGGAATATCCTTCTATAACTTTATTGGTGTTTTCATGTAAAGTACACATCGATTACCTCATAAAACGATACGCTGCCTAGACATGTCTGCACTGAATTTAATTGAACTTGTAAAAATATCTTATTGATTCACCTATATTATCTTGAATATCAATAGGTACTTAATTATTAAATAAAGGTATTATTATTTTCTGAATGATAGATGATAAGTAAGTTAAATTGTTGACTGGCTAAAAATATAAAACTAAGCTTGTATTTGAAAGGTTTGCCCACAGTTTGACTATGTACAGGGCTTAAAGTAGTTTTGAATTTAACTAAAACAACGACCTTCTACAAATTCCTGTTAAATTTCAATTCTTATAGTTTTATAAAAATCCATCAACAAGAGACGCAATATTATATGATGCATTACTTTAATAGCAGGACCAATCCTCTAGGATAAACAGTTATTTATCTGAATCCAGCGGAATCACAATCGATAGCAAGCGCATCAATCCAAGGGATGAACACCACAGGAGAACATCTGTGGGAATAGTCCCAGGATAATCAGCTGTTGATCCTTGATGTGTAGTCATGGATACATTTCCAATCAGAAACAGGAATCGACTGCAGTCCCCGTGTGACGCTATCATGATCACACATCTGTTGTTTCAAATACCACGTACTGATTATATTTAAATCAAAACTACAGAGAAAAATAACTATAATTTTAAAATTGACAAGTAAATTACTTCTTAAATACCTAAATCTACACACGGAACATAAGTTAGTTATATGGTAAGTATAAAATTAATTATTTTTGCTTGCATTTATAAAAATAATCAAACAAAAATTGGTATAGAATATAGTTTATATTTGGACTATAAAGTTATAATACTTGTAATATTTCCCAGTCCCGGCCGACTCCTGTTAGATAATGAGCGGTCACCTCTGGGTTGCCCATGTGACTAATGCCGTTAAGGTACCTCACTATCTTTAGTTCACCACACAGGTCAATATCCTATGTTGACGGGCAGTTGTGGTTAAAAAATATATATATTTCAGCTGGTAGAGTATATTCACTTCCCTCTAAAACGTTTTACAAATAGAGTGAAGAGAAAAAATTATAACTACGTATAAAATTTGTAATATATATAACGAATGATTTAAAATTACACTGTCTATAACATTTTAGAATGTTGTGCGACTTATCAATTCAAATTCACATTTTTATTCTTTGTAAATTATTTTATTGTGAGACCAAATAGCTAAAAACTACTATTTTCTTCGTCAAATTCTAGTGTTCTACATTACATCTGAATGTTTAAATATTTATCTTACCTACAAAACTTAAGTTATTATTTACAAGGAATACAAGAAACATACTTTAGTAGCCAGGAAAATCTGTATTTGAGGATCTGACATTAACCACTTTTACGATATATATGTTTGTAGCAGTGACTTGTATACAAGTTGCTTTAACTTGTATACAAATTCGTTTAAACGTAACACAAACTACGTTGATCTAACGTTTCTCATGAATGAGTTTCATTTACCGAGTTCAACCGACCGTGAAATCGAGCACTTCTGGCTGACAACAGAGTGCTTTATGGCGGCAGTAATGCAAAATATTGGGATTCCATGGATGCCGGCTTGGAACGTCTTCGGATACCAGTGCTGCATAGAATCCTAAGCCAAATTGAACTCTAACCAAGTTTATAATGTTTGATGTATCAGCTTGTTATATGCTAGTTACAATGGATTGTCTGAAATTACTGAAAAAGTATATTAAAGTTTCAACGACTGTAGATGTTAGTTCATCTACAGTTAATACAGTTTTTTTATCTAAGTTTTCCTTAGTCAATAGTTTAATAATAGTTGTTTCTCTAAATACAGTTAATAACGATAGGTAATTACTTCTTGATAGTCATAAATGTAAACAAAAGTAATAGATAACGATGAACGAATGTAATATTGACTCTAAAGCAGTATTTGGTTTATTACAACTTGACGTAAATATCGACATAATTTCCTAAGCCACAGTGCATATAATACAACGTTGACTTTCCTATTTCAAATTTTTTTATTGTTTATTTTTAAACACAATTTATTATAGTTTGTATCGTTTATTTATTGTTGTTCTTTTTGATTTTGGCTTTAGAGTTTAAATAATTCTAGAGAACATAGGTTTGATAGTTACTGGTATAGTTTATGTACAGATAAATCCTTCAGTGGCTAAATATCAAAGTAATCAATGCTTTTTTATGTACCCATTAAATCAAGGTCTAAAGAAGACAGAAATCGTTTAGAATAGGTTAGCTCATATGTTCAATAAAAAATACAATTCAATATTTTATTTTAAAAAATCCAAAGATTATTTGTCAATAAGATTATTATATTTATTAAGGTAATGGTCGTTAAATTGGACCAGGTAAAATATTAACAGTTGTACAATGTTATTATTTAAACTTAAAAAACGTGATTTTAGTTACGCATTAACCAGTTCAAAAACAGGGTTATCGTTAGGTAACCGAAAATATTTATATCAGTAGTCAAATAAATCGTAACGTATATTTCGTAATACCTTAACGTTACATTGCTTAAAAAATTTGGAAAGTAATAACCAAATACACGGAATGACATGTTTTGCCTTTCCGACTAACGTCATAGTACCATTTGTAATAACAATTCATGAACAAGAACAGAAATATTACATTTAATTTCTTTACTAGCACTTTATAGTAATTTGTTTTCCTATATTACAATTGCAGCTGCACGAGAAAATGCTCCTTTGAAAAGGTAAACAGCAATTCCATTGCTACTACAAAGAGCTACATCATTTTCGAATATGACATGGACAAAGATGAACGATGAATTTCCACTTACAGATGCGGAGTGGCAAGTTATGTTTCTGCTTTGTTGCAGCACTCAAGTGATCAAAGTTGAAAACCAGCATGATCAGGACCAATCGCACTCCTCCATCCTCGTCTTCGCATATCTAGTTTGCCAGTTGTACCTACTGGTGAAAATATCGGTTTACAACTCTGCAATACCTACTTTATTTTACCAACTGATAATACTAACCAAGTCAATAAATTAATTAATTGTAATATAAATTTACCTGATATGTCTCTTGAATGGTTGGTTCAATAAAAACATATTATGGTGTTTTGAATCAAAAGGATGAAAAAGGCGGGGAAACAGGGCAGGTACTAACTGGAACACGTCAAATGTAACTGTAAAACGGAAATGTAAGTATTATAGCATTTTGCATCGGTTGTATTACCTACAATTAGATGTATATTAATATTATTTAACTGAAAAACTTACTTTATAGACAAAGCAGGATTTAAAGTAAATTACATTTTTTACATTTAACTCCTTTGTTTTAATTTTAGTAATTTGGAAAACCTAAAACAAAACAGGAAACGAAACTGCTGATAATTTTTACTAATGACAGTAACTGTGCCAAATATTAGTCATGGAGTATGCATTGAATAAAACATGCAAGCCGTAATATAAACTTCACCAAAAACATGTGACTTGAAAAGTGTTTGCTTATCTACTCAAAGCATTATAAGACAGTAAGATTTAACTCACAATTGTATATGTTTCAACCATTTAGTAATTAAAAAATGTCCACTTAGTTTTTATATACGCCAGATTGCTTACAGTAAGCGTTTTTTACATTTTCATTTTAAGTCAAAACAGAAGTGGGACAAAAAAGAAACACAAAAAGAGAAAACTTCAATTGCTCTCTTGAGACTAGCGGCAGGAAGAGAAAAAAATCGTGTGCTTTTAATACTACTGTTTGCATTCTAATATAGGTATTAAATTTAGTTTACTAGGACGATTAGGTAGGAATTTATAACATTTACAATTTTAAATATACTAACAAGTTGACTTTCTTGTATGTCTGCTTATAAATCAATAAACTCTTTTATTATGTCAAAATTTGTCACTAATAAAATAACCTAATGAGTTCAAACTTAGAACGGTAAGTCCGAAATTAAAATATTATACATTCCAAGTAACTTTAAAGTACTTCTACTAAACCAAACTTGGATTATCTTTTCATACCATATACTGTATACTATTTTACTGAAAATATGTAAATTATTCTTCTGCCTCTCATGACTGCAACATAATCTCTCAAGCTATCAAGAACCAAAGAGCAAATAAACGCCCACCAATATTTCACGCCATGACTCAACGTAGGACACGCGTGTTGATAATACAATCAGAACCCCTGGAGCTCCCCTGTGGACCATTATATCCCTCTGCCAAATAACTGCATTGTGCTTATCCACTTGGTGAGGATGAACGTGTTCTTAATTTTATTCCATAACTTAGTTTATTATTATACTTAGTCTAATCACTTGAACTAAACTATATCCACGTATATTTAGAACGACACTCACGTCTCAAAGTTCACCACAGTAAATTATGTGTTTGATTTATATATTTTCTTCAAAGGTGTATTTGGTTAATTACAAAATAATAAAACCCACAGGTTTGGAACAGCTGGTTCACAGTATTACAGGTATAACATGTTATTTAATATACAGCTGCATGCACATTTCAAATATTTTTGTTTTAAATAATATTTATGAATATTATTCTTTTTAATAAAAATTATTATTATTTGTTAATTCATATCATTTTAAAATTTGCATTAAAGCTTTATAATTTAAAGGCTCAGTCAACTAGTAAGGTGTTAAGTGACTATACTATCTCTCATCAAGCATAACATAAATCATATTAAAATAATAGTGTCAGAATAGAGAAGTGGAAATATAAATATGAAATAGGGGTAGCAACGGATAAAAAAATAAAGGGAGGTAAATAGGTATGAAGTAATAAGATGTGGAAATGTAAACGTGTTTAAGTATGTATAACACAAACTTATTCTATTACAAGTACCAAACAATATTACCATAATGCAGTTACGGTATATTAATAAGTTTTACTGAATAAATACTAATTAAAGTAGTAAAATATATTACAAGACTGATGTCTCTCTTATTCACTTTGTAATAAGACCAAGTGATGGCGTGTCTCCAAAATGTGTCCTGCAGGGGGATGAATGAATGGGCATTCCCTCCAGTGACGGCAGTTATCACCTTCAGATGTCCCAACTAGAGGGGAAGTAACATATGGCCTGGCTAATAAACGGTGATTAACGGCCTAAAGGTGATAAAGTTTCAAACATAAAATAATCTTGCAATAGAATTGTCCAGTTTTACAACGTGTCACGATTGATAAATTATGATTCATTTTCGTTTTCGCTCACGGTAAAAAAAATGTGTGCTCACTCAGCTAGTTTCAGCTAATTTTGTTGTAGATAGGTAACTCAATACAAATGTACTATATAGCTTAGTCCTTTTCATGGAAAAAGAGCTTGTAAACCAAAATTCTTGATCTTCTTTTTCAATTAGTCGCGTAATTACAGTCCGGAGATGACTTGTTGGCTGTTGAGGTGGTGGGAGGTGGCGGGAAGTGGGAAGGTCCTCCCTCTACTCTACATACTATCGTACTACCTTTGGCATCGCACAATGCGTTATTACGAATCAAACCACAAACGTAACTAGGCCTGAGACTCCTGGTTAATCAGATGGAACCAGGGGTGTTGTAGTGGGGTGTTGTAACGAAACAGCCTAAACCCCTTATTATTGAAAATTTCCTTTTAAATTATTAATTTAAATAGTTGATTATCTTCAACGATCAGCTGATTGTAAGATATTGCTTCGTTTACTGGTACTAGTAGGCAAGAACTGTTGTGACCCCCCCCCCCCCAAACCATCTGTACTTACTAGCGAGTCCTGTACGTTAAAACAAAAGAACATAAACTATACGACATAGATTTTTATACTAATTTTTAAACTTCCATTTCAAAAACATGTTGAAAATAATGAAGTATAAAGGGGGGGAGGGGGTCTCAACCATTTTTGCCTACTAATACCATTAAATGAAGCCATATTTTACAAACCGCTAGTCATTAAAGATAATAAACGATTTAAAAATATAGTTTTGATACGTATCTAATTTAAAAGTAATTTGCAATAGTTATTTTTTATCTGGAACTTATCATAAGTCATATATTCCTACGGTGTGATGTATAATTGACGAGATCCTTAGCCTTTAGGAGAAAGATACACAATTTTCGTTATAACGAGTTCACACGCAGCACGCTGACGTGAGGGAATTGAATTTCCACATATAAATTTTAAAACTCAAAATCAGTGTAAAAACATAAATTTAGTCCAATGTATATTGAAATCTGAAAACATTGATTTTTTGGCTGTTCTGATACTCCTGATTTCATTCACTTGCAAAGGTGGGAATACAATTTTGCGCATTATAAAGTTAGGAGAAGTCCAGACAGGCTTGAAAGTAGGTGTGAGGTTGCTGGGGATGATAAAAGTTCTCTAGCAAAGGAATAACAGGCTTTTCTAGTGTAAAATCCCCATAAGACAACGTACTGTGTTTAGTCGATACACATTGTCTTTAATAACTCGGTAAATATTTATGCTAGAATGATGAGAGAGGGCTTAAAACTTTCGCCTCTCTAATTCCCATCTTTTAACATGCAATCATTTTACATCTGGGGGTTTTTTGACCCTTTTTGGGCACAAAACCTCTAAATTTTCAAGATTGATTAATCCCCAAAAAAATGGGTTTAAAGTTTTCCGATTGTTTTGCCTAACGAACTTGTCCAACTGATTACAGAAAGGAACGTCCCTACCAAATTTGAAGTAAATCGGACAAAAAATGCGACCGCTAGAGTGCAAACACACACACACATATATATAAATATATATATACAATTTTGAACGACCACCCAAAACGTGTTCAGGAGGTCACGTTAGGAACTTCTATGGTGGTCCCGAGCTTAAGTTTCACCGTGCGGGTCATGCTAATAGTTCACTTTCCAAAGGAAATTCACTAATAACATTTAAAAGGAAGTCGGTGTTTATTTAATTAACTACAAACTAGCACTGTATATAAGTTTTACTGACATGAATTCTGGTTGATGATCATCCTAAGAATTGGAAAATTATTTATTAGCTTGTAACAAATACTAGGAAATATATTTTAGGCAAGACGTTTGAAATAAATTTACAACGAGTTCGCAAGCAGCACGCTGACGTGAGAGAAGTGAATTTCCACACAAAAACTTTTAAAACTCAAAATCAGTGTAAAAACATACATTTTTCCAATTTTTATTGAAATCTGAAAACATTTATTTTTTGGCTGTTCTGATACTCCTGGTTTCATTTACTTGCAAAGCTGGGAATATAATTTTGCGCATTATAAGGTTGGGAGAAGGTCCAGACAGGCTTGAAAGTAGGCGTGAGGTTGCTGGGGATAATAAAAGTACTTTAACAAAGGAATAACAGGCTTTTCTAGTGTAAAACCCCCATAAGACAACGTACTGTGTTTAGCCGATACACATTTTCTTTAATAACTCGGTAAATATTTATGCTAAAATGACAAGACAGGGCTTAAAACTTTCGACTCTCTAATTCCCATCTTTTTACATGCATTAATTTTACATCTGGGGCTTTTCTGACCCTTTTCGGGCCCAAGAACTCTAAATTTGAAAGATTAATCCCCCAAAAATGGGTTTAGAGTTTTCCGATTGTTTTTCCCAACGAACTTGTCCAACAGATTATAGAAAGGAACGTCCCTACCAAATTTTAAGTAAATCGGACAAAAGATGCGACCGCTAGAGTGCATACACATATATATATATATATATATATATATATGTATATATATACATATATATATAAAATTTTGATCGACCCCCCAAAATGTGTTCAGGGGGTCACGTTCAAATGTGTTCTATGGTGGTCCCGGGCTTAAGTTTCACCGTGCGGGTCATGCTAATAGTTCACTTTCCAAAGGAAATTCACTAATAATTATTTTTTACTAAAAGTGTCTAGTACAGGCTACAAATATAGGCTACAAAGACTTAGTAAGAGGTTTTCATTCAGGTGTTTATTCACTTATTGTAATTCATCCTTTTGTTTATTTGACAAGACTAAAGGAATGAAGTATAAACACATCGTGATTTTCTTGGAAGGTTAACAATCTAATGGTTGAAATTGTTCATCCAAGAGTGGCGACAGCTTGGTCTCCAGGGGCGGTGCTGGAAATTTACTTCCTTTGTCTTACTTTGTTGTTTCTTGCAAGAGCGTGTCTCCTCATGATTTACTTCGGTAGTTAAAACTTTCCTTACTCATTTCGAAATGAGAAAATCTAATTACGCATAGGCTTTTGTTCCTACAATCAAGAAGATGCCTTTTTATATTGAGATATATTATACGTACTGAAATTAGAATGTTTTTATATGAGGTTTAATGTATTAAGTAAGTATCTATTTCTTCTCACGATATCAGAAATGTAAAAATCAAGGAAATTATCTCTAAAACTTTAATTTTTAATGACCTTATTTTACTTTAGTTGTGTGTAAAATAAACCAACCATGATTTTTATTTTTTTTTATTAAATATATTAATTGAAATGATCTCTTAAGACATTTGAACTTTGAATTTTAAATTTAATACCATTTTAATAAACAAAATAAACAATAAACAAACAATTAAAAAAAATTAAATAAACAATTTTCAAAAGTTGTAAGTATTAATGTATTTAAAAGATAAAAGGAATTAACCTAGAACATATCTTAATGATTAAAAAGGAATAGTAAAAAATAGTCGTAATAACCGTATGCCAGAATTATGTTTTTATCCAATGAAAATAAACTATTCAGAGAAAGGACATGTCGTTGAATACTTAGTTTTGAATACATCGTAATTTTATATCCCACCGTTTTACCACCGGTACTTTCATCACACTCTCTTTTTTCCACCCTATTTTCTTTCCCTATGTTTTGATTTTCATCCGTTGTTTCCCTAATTTCTTATTTATATGTTTTTAAACTTCTATTAACGTTTATTATTTTATTAGTAAAGACAGTAGAACACTTTGAAGACCGCTTAAACTTTCTTATTTTATATTTTTACACATGCTTTGGACAGGATATCCATTTACACACAATAATATTGTATATTAAATTTTACCATTAAACATTTATATTTTAACCGAAGTTTTAACTTGTATTTTACTCGTTCGATTTAGACTTTTCACAGCCCTGGTTTGTAGGCTTTAAATCTAATAATGCCCAGACAGTGATGGTGTAGTCGTCTCACGTTCCAAACATCGACCTATGTCTCAAGGTCTCTCAAGGACAATCAAGGTTTGAAATTTCTGTGCATAATTTTACTAACATTGTATACTAATAAATTATAGTTTATGTCAGTAATTTATTGATAACTTTTTATTGGATTTAAATGGTTAAAAGAGGGAAATCTGAGGTGAATAATTGTTGGCCAAGGTTTTAAAATGCCTTTATTTTAATTTACCAAACAAATTATAAATAACTCAAATACACCTAGTAGGATTTTAAACATATATCTACACAATGTTTGGAACAAATAATTTATTTTATACTGGTCCTGGTACTGGTAATGTACATGGTTGGGGAATAAAAAATAATGTTCCACAATTTAATTATAATTAATGTCTTGTTAATACCATTGTTTGGTTTCCAAATAATAATTTGGTAATATCAAACGAAATACCTAACCATATATATTAAACTAGGATGAATTTTAAATACACCATTATTTAATATACGAACAACTGGAGGAACACAGGTGTATATATGCACATTAGAGAGGAGAAACCTGTTATAATACATGTAATGTGCTTTTTTTAACTTATTCTAGTTTAACCTATTAAACCTTGTTTTTCAAAGACGTTTAAACCTTGAGAAAGAATTCAATGTTTCATCAATACTCTTAGCTAGATCGACCACTGTGTAAAACTATCGACGTCAAATTTAGTGCATGTACATTTGTAGGACATATTCATCCAACCTCATTCACAATGGGAACCGCATTGACTGTCCAAAAAAGGAGATAATTTTATTAATAAAATCATTTAACTTAATTTAATTAAAGGTTTATGTAGTTTGGTGATTATATTTCGCATAGTGTGTTATATTTACTAAACAGTCAATGTCTCCAAAGTTGCTCAGTCGTTACCTCATAGAGTCTTAACTCTTGAGGTAGAACTGGGAAAGGCTATGTGGTGTGAGCGTATTAGGAATCTACTGCCACTAAATACCGTATTTGATGGGTGATATTACATTTTACAGCAAGTGTTTTGTAAAACCAAAATTTTTTGTTTGGTGTTGATAGTTTATTTGTTTATGTCAACGCAATAAATTCACTATAGCATCCGAGTCGGTTTAATAGGTTAAAACAAATTGGTTTATTTCTTACTGTAAAATCGTTGAGTCTATTAAAAAGATAATTGTATGTCAAGTTTATACATACACCATATGTGATTAAAATAACACGTTTGAAACGTTTTGGATCCTAATGAAATAATTTGACCTTTTAAATATTTGGATAATCGATTGTAAATAAATAAATTAAACAAAAAGTAACTCAAAGCACCAAACAATCATAAACATAAATTTTCTAGAAAATAGATGAGATTGACCACACTCACGTACATGGTACTTTAAACAACTCTAACTTATTAGAGGGAGTAATTTATTTCGAGTGAGGTGATTCTTTACTTCGAGTGTTGAAATTATGAAGTGTTGATTTATTCTTGTTTAGATCCTTATTTATCAAAACTAAACTGACTGTTCAATTAAGTCTATATACCGTAGAAAAAACAGTTTTATATTCTGGGATCGTGTAAGTTATTTCCTATTTTTAATTTTGTATGATCCTTAAAGCCTTTTTTATTAACAATTACTTATCCATATTCTTCCCACTGTTTGATCCATAAACTGATGTAAGGAAATATGTGAATTACATATACTCGAATTTTTTTTACAAAAAGTGACTTCAAAACATTTTCAGTTGTCATACAAGAAAAACTATTAAATTAAACTTACTATGAATTTTCAATAATAGCCCTAATTTAATAATATTTTATTTTTTAAACCAAAAGAACCAATTAAAATTAAGTACTTTTTATTTTACTAGAACAGGAAATTGTTAATTCAAACAAATATTTACAATTACAGATATTTTTACTCTTGAGGACAGTAGTAGACCCGAAATAAAGAGTAATTAAAACCGTTAGGGACAAAAGTTTAAAATTAGGTTAGAAGTAACAAAAATTAAGTTATTTTGAAAATTATTGTTAGTTTAACTGGCCCCTTTTTCATTTTAAAATCAATTGTACGTTTAAAACAATGCGCTCCGGAACTCGGTTTGGCTAGACACTCTGTGCTTACAGCCTCTTGTCGCTCCCCTCGTTATTAGCAATTTGGGCCAGAGTACGGGGGTTTGGTATCACTAAGGGACTCCTAACTACAAAACGATTGTTCTTGAGATCATAAACTACTGAAAATGCGATTATTGTAATTGTGTGGCTTTTGCTTCAAAACTTAGTCCCTTGTAAGAAATGGGAATACTAATCTTTTATTATCCTCAGTATTTGTTCTCCTTGGTATATACCATATATAGAAGTTTATATAAAATATATCCCATATTTAAAAAATTAAAAACTAAAATATATTTATGGCTTAATTTATAGACTATTTTTAATCTATCAGGGTGCATATTTATTTTAAACCTAGATGGACCTAAAACTCTACAACTTAGTTATTGAAAGCAGTTCTACAATATTTTAAAAAGTCTTGAAAAAATTAATTTTCGAGGAAACTGTTTTAGTTATCCATCCTTATTCAATCAAATTACGGAGTGTATAGATATATGTGTGTGATTGTGTTTTGCAAATATTGTTAATGTCCGTTTCTGTTCAGAAATATTCCGTAATTTATTTTATTTTATGTTAATTACCAAGGAGCTCAGTTTAAGTAGTTTATAAATACAAATAACCTTTTTCAGGAGGTTGGCAGCCCTCTTTTTACCTTTCTTTTCCATCAACATAGACTGCATCTGTGCGTGGCAAAGCAAGGGGAGAGCCGTTCAGTACGAGTTGTACAATACTAATTAAATTTACAAGACAAGACTAGGATTTTAACCCACGACAGGGCCATGGTTTTGGAGCCTTGAACACTACACCAAAGACTCTCACAATTATTTTGTTTTCAACAACCTATTTCAACGCCTTAGGTAACTTACTGATAGGACACAAAACCTTATAAGAGAAAGCAGTGCAAATTTTAAACTTCAGAGGTCACCCCAGGAATCAAACCCGAAACCCCTCAAATATAATTGTGTTTGATAGCAATATCTTAAACTGATGTTTATTAACCTATCTATCGATTTTTATACGTATTTTGAAATCATGTTTGTTATTTACCTTTGTGAGTCCTAAAGAGGGCGTTTAGTATCACACCCACAAATTATTCCCCGAATTCTTCTGTGAAATTATTTTTCCTAGTGAACACACATTACATTGCTGAATTAAATAACAGCAAGCATGATATATAAAAGTTAATATATAGATATATGTTTAACTATCTATAACCGTAACTAACTGCTTTCAAAGTATTCAAAATAAAAGATTTTAGTAAAGAAAATGCACGTACACAGTTAAATCGACATATTTATTGCAATATAATATTGATAAACAACATTTAATTTCATTATTCCACTCCTGCTTAACATCGCCAAACCTAAAAAAAATTGTAGTCTTTACAGTTCACATCAGTGATTTTGTTTCTTAGAACACTTTTATTTGTGCAAAAGGTCACAGAAATTAGAGTAAACATAAATAAATAAGATGTATCCCGAAATTCCCTCAGCATTTACTGTTCTGTCATGAATCGGGTTAGTTTATTCTAAAGCAACACAATTCTCATACTTTAGTTAAGACATAGCAATTTAACATGTTTTTCAGTCAGTAAGTTGTTGTTTAGTTTGGCTAGTTCTGGTTAGATTCAGGTTAACTCGGTTTATGTTGGTTTTGGTAGCTTCAGCTAAACAGTTTTTATTTATAAAGTTCAGTATTTTTAATAGGTTTTGCGTACTTATAATTACTATTATGACATGTGTTGCGAATGGGTAGCATTCAAATATGTTTTGGAGGTGGAATGGTTAACCGCCATTAGCAAACGGTGAACATATAATATATGAAACAGTTAAAAGAGGATGTAAATATTGTAATCTTCATATTATAGTTTTTAAAAGTGATTTATTTGTCTAAATGAAAATTATACTTTATTATTCTTGCCAAACAATGTAAATGTATTAAACATCTTACGGATAAGACTCTGGCCTTGGCGTGCAGGTTATCCATAACGGTCAAAAGCCACTTAGTGTCACAATCTGCGTGTTAGATTTTATGATAATTTCTTTGTACCGACCAAAGAAACTTGAAAGTTTACACTATGAGGTCTATGAAAATTAACATTTATTAGTTTATGCGTTTGCGAATAATGTAAAATCCAAAGACTTACAATATTATAAAAAGCAAGTGATTTTGTAATAAATTGTTAAAGTAACTGATATGCTATAAATATGGTAATTTCTAGCATTTTGAAGTTCAATAATTTGGTACTAATGTATAGTCTGTAAAGTTTGCTTATTTAAAATTTTGAAAGTTTCAAAACTTAAAGAGTAATATAATAAATAATTGTTTTTATTTTGTGTGTAAAAATATTTAAGAAATTGTAAATTTCAATGAAAAGGACAGATTCAAATTTTTTTCAATGACATTATATTTACGAAAGTTATAGTTCAAGTGATGAAATATTTTATTATCTATTGGCAATAAAATATTAAACATTGCTTCACAGCCATTCCACTAAAATTCAACCTTGGGCGACAAAAGGAACATAAGGAACAATATTTTTAATTTTAAATATCTTGTAGGCTTAAATAAACTAATACTTATCAAAATAATGAGTATTAACAAATTTTGTGTGGGTAATTTGCATTTTTTAATTTTTCAAGGTTTTAGTAATGAATTATGCCTGTATGGTGTTATTAGTGAATTTCCTTTGGAAAGTGAAATATTAGCATGACCCGCACGGTGAAACTTAAGCCCGGGACCACCATAGAAGTCCCTAACGTGACCCCCTGAACACGATTTGGGGGATCGTTCAAAATAGAATACACACATATATATATATTTATATATGTATATATGTATATATATATACAGACATATATAATGTGTTTGCACTCTAGCGGTCGCATTTTTCGATTTAATTCAAATTTGTTAGGGACATTCCTTTCTATAACCAGTTGGACAAGTTCGTTGGGCAAAACAATCGGAAAACTCTAAACCCCTTTTTTGGGGATTAGTCTTTCAAATTTTGAGTTTTTGGGCGCACACCGGGTCAGAAAAGCCCCGGATGTACAGTTAAATATAGATGCGAATTAGTAAGGTGAAACTTTTAAGCCCTCTCTCGTCATTCTAGCATAAATATTTACTGAGTTATTAAAGAAAATGTGTAGTGACCAAACACAGTACGTTGTCTTATGTGGGTTTTACATTAGAAAAGCCTGTTATTCATATGTTGGTGTACTTTTATCATCACCAGAAACCTCACAACTGCTTTCAAGCCTGACTGGACATTCTCCTAACCTTATAATGTGCAAAATTGTATTCCCAACATTGCAGGTAAATGAAACCAGAAGCATCAGAACAACCAAAAAATCAATGTTTTCAGATTTCAATAAACATTTTTATAAATGTATGTTTTTACACTGATTTTGAGTTTTAAAAGTTTATTATTTGGCAATTCACTTCCCTCAGCGTGCTGCGAGCGAACTCGTTTTTACATTAATTAATACTTTGACAAGGGTTTATTAATTTTCTTAGTAATATACATGTTTATTTACATGTTTACATGTTACATGTTTGTTACATGTTGTTTACATGTTTATGTATTGTGTATATCATTTTCTCTTGCACGTAACAAACCACTATTTAGTTTAAATTATTTTAGTATGAATTAAACTGTAAAATAGTGTATTAATTTTCATTCGTCCTACCCGTTACAAATGGCCTCTTGCACCCGTTACACTAGATTATTTTAATTTTTCATAGAGAAACAAAACATTTGTTAGAATTCCTGTCAGTGTTGCTTTTATCAATACCTAATACAATAATACAAAAATTCTCATTATCATAACAAGTATAGTTTTACAGATATTAAAAATAAATAGTACACATGTTTAAACAGAGGTTGCAAAGAGTCCCACCCGTTACAGGTAGAATAATATTTATCTATTTTCTTGTATTTGTTAAAATAAGTTGAAACTTTAACTTTAAAAACCTTTAAACATCAGTAATAAGCTGGCCATCCTATTTTACCAACTGATTTGATTGGTATTTTGATATGTTATAGACCTTAACTACCATAGATTATTCCCTAATTCAAGGCTATATAAAATGTATATTTTTGCAAAATGCTACTAACTTTAGTGTTTATTGGTCGATGTAATTGATTATTTGATTTGTTGTTGTACTAGGTTAGTGTATGGGTAAATACATATAATTATGCCCCAACTCCGTCTTATTTTAAATTTATATACATACTATTACTATTATTACTATTATTTATATACTACACTATTTATATACTATATTGCCAAATGTCAAGTTATTTATTTATTATCCAATTTGGTTGACTTTTTGGAAGTGCCCTCAACTACTATATGCAAAATTTCCACTTGTTATTATCAAATAATAATATAATTTTATATATAATAGTTGGGGGCTATAACATATCCGAAAACAGTTTAATTCGAAATATAAATAAAGAAGTCTGCAATTGGTACTATATTAATTATTTAATAAATATTGTTGAAATTAAATTTGGAAATTATAGGTTGTATTAGCGAATTTCCCCTATAGGGGAGAAGCTATTACCGTGGTCGGCATGGTAAGACCTAGGCCCGGGACTATGACAACTTTTCGTTTTGAGGTCCCCAGACCCCAAAAACACCATTCGTTCGAAACTGTATATATATATATATATATATATATATATATATAAAATCACATAAAACCAAAATTATCTACAAAACAGTTTATATTTCGGTTTACACCATCTTCAGAACTTGATACAAAATTAAATAACCTACATATTTAATAACAACTAACTGAGTATCATGTGTTGTAAATCTTATCAGAAATCATATGTTTTTAAACCAGTAAATTTGTACATCTATATATATTAAACAATTAGAGCTTTGTGTGACTTCTTTATGTTTAACGAATGTTTAGGCCTTTTGGGCACTTTGATTTGGTCACTAGTTGGCATGCCTGTTCGAGACTTCTAAGTGACGACACACTGAACTTTTTGGTGATTTGTCTAATTGGCTTGACTTGATATGTATTTTCGAAACTGTCACCGTGTTTCTTTCCGTGTGTCACTAGGGGTTTGGTCTCATCCTGATGCTTGTATGCAAACCGGTGACCCGTCATCCTTACTCTTAGTGTGTTTGTTGTAGAGCCAATATAATCTTTAGGGCATTTCTTACATTTTATTTGGTATACAATATTTTTTGAGTCACAGGATAAATGGCCTGGTATTTTGTATATTTTTGATGTTGAGCTGCTACTAAAGGTTGACGATTCTTCAATTTGTTTGCATACAAGACATCGGGGTTTCTTGCAGGGATGCAATCCGGCGACTTTTCCACTTATATATATATATATATATATATATATATATATATATATATATATATATATATATGTATATATGTCTGTGGGTGCGATTACTCACGTAAAAAAGGTCCGATTTTGATGAAATTTGGTACAAACGTGTAAAGCAGCATTTATGACTTTAAGTTCGAAAACCAGACGGATCGACTTATCCGAAGGGGTATTTTAGGGGGGGGGTTTGTACCCTAAAAATGGGTTTTTTGAGTTTTTAACATACAATTTCTGAAAAAATTAAACTTTTATTTTGTTCCCATTGGAATCAGCTTAAAAAGACGCACAATTTGATGTTTTAATCATTGCTCTACGTCAATTGGTTACTGAGATATTGAAAGTGCTAAACACAGTACGTTGTCCAATGTTATTCTTATGGAGGATAAGAAAAATTGTATATCTCGCTTATTTATCGACTTGTCCTGACGAAACTTGGTATATTGCTTTATTTCATTGTGGTCTATTGATATTTGCACAAAAACCCATTTTTTGCCCGATAGTTCCCGTAGCAGCAAACCTGCATACTCAGCCCCATGTTATTCTTATAGAGAATAATTAACGTGTTATCTCCTTTAATTATGAACATAAATTAATAGAACTTAGTATGTGGCTTTACCTAGTTGAGTTATATTGATATTTGTATAAAAGCCCATTTTTAGTGTTCCTTATTTCAGCAAACCTGCATACTCAGCCGCCATGTTATTCTTATGGAGAATAATTGAAATGTCATAAATCGTTTATTTATGAATGTATATTGATGAAACTTGGTATGTGGCTTTATGTGGTATTAAGATAAATTAATATGCTTTGGAAATTCACTGAGTATGCAGGTTTGCTGCTACGGGGGTATTTACTTATGCAATAGCCTAGGGCAGTAAAATATCCAAATTGCAGATAAATAGGGTCATAATCACCAAAGTTAGTTTTTGGTTAGTATGTTTGCATAAATTATACAGAGTATCGAATTTGAAAATAATATCTGGTAATTTTATATATAACGGTTGGGGGCTATAACATATCCGAAAATAAATTAGTTCGGACAGTAAATAAAGAAGTTAGTAACTGGCACTATAGTAATTTATAAAATATTGTTTAAATTGGCAGTAACTTATAATTTGGATATAATTGGTGGAATTTACTAATGAATTAGCTTAGGACAATAACATATCCAAACTGCAGATAGATCGGACAGTAAGTAAAGAAGTTGGCAACTGGCACTATAGTAATTAACAAAACATTGTTTAATCTGACAATATACAAATAGTTTTTTTTACATATACACATATTTTCGAATGGGTGATAGTACACATACACATACTAGTGATATACATACACACTAACGATATAAAAGGGTAGAAAAAAGTTAAAGGAGGTGAAAAGTGTCGATCCTCAACCACGTCTATAACACTACTCATATGGAGACTATTCAATGACTTATTTTTGTGAGGTTTTAAGTTTTGACAATTTTAACCCTAGACAAAACTATAGTTCAAAACCAACCACCGGATATGATATTCTTGATATAAACATTTATGGAATCAGTTTTACGAAGAGTCAGTAGGAACATCTGGTGACAATGTCTCCAATGGTTGGAGGGTTGGGTGAGGGGGCATAAATCGCAGCTTCCCTCGCCATCCCTCCTCCAGCTAGCAAAGATGAATCTTTTCCGTTGTGCCTTGTATATCTACTGAGATAAATCACAATTCCAGACAATCAGTTGACTATGTCATGTATAGAATATAATAATGTTGTTTGTATAATTTTTGAAAATAATAAAATATATAAAAAACTAAGTATTTTCTTGTATTTTTACTTATGAAAGATGTTTATAAAATTTTCCTTGGATGTTATTTTTAAGGAAAAAGAACAAGTATAAATATCCCTGTCGTAGCAAACCTGTTTACTTAGCGAATGTCCAATGCATGTATATGTTTTTCACTACCTCCCTATCACATAAAGCTACTTACCAAGGTTCATCGAAATGCATAAATAAGTGGCATATAGCATTTGATTTTCTCTCTATTTGGTTTCCCATATAAACACATATACAAATTGGAACAAATAATGTTAATTAGGGCTGAGTACGCAGGTTTAATGCAAGAAGGGAGATAAAAGTGTGTTTTTATTATTGTCAACCTAACTCAACCAGGTCAAGCTACATACCAAGTTTCATCAATATACATTCATAAATGAACGAGATATCACATTTCATTCATTCTCCATAAGAATACCATTGTACAAATTACTTTGATTGGCACTTTGAATATCTCTGCAACGGTTGGATGTAGAATCAAAATTTAAACACCAAACAAATTTTGTAGAGTTAAAGTTATTGATAACAATAAATTTGCAGTTTTCAGCAAAATTAATTGAGGAAATGCTAAAAACGTTTTCCTCTTAAGATTCACATGAGATATTTCATGAATAGGTTTTTTAGATTTTCTTCGCAACTACTTAACCTAGGTTAATGATTCAAACTACTAAATCATTTGTTTTTAAGCTCTATTAACTTGAAGAAACCAAAATTGAGTGAATTTAAAATAATAAGAGTTAAAAATGGCAAAAATATTTTTGGGAAAATCTTAAACCCTCTTCCAATACCAATATTTACGATCTTTCTTGTTTTTCTAACTCAGTTATACATGGCTTTTTACACATTTTTGCCAAATTCAATCTAAATAGGACGTTTTTTCCTAAGTTTATCGCATTCACGGACACATATATATGCATATATATGCCTTATATATATACATATATATAAGGGGTTTTTAGAGGTTGTTGTACCCTATAATATCTAAAACCCCCCTTACAATAATGTATTCTGAATGGTTTTCTAACTCTTTCAAATTAATGCTACGTTACATATCTGTGCCAAATTCCATTAAAATTGGACTGTTTACGGCCGTTATCGTGTTAATGGTAACCAAAGAAGCTTAACATTTGGTTTCCCACATAAACACATATAAACAATTGGAACAAATAGTGTTTATTGCAGTTATATATTAGTTTCCGACAAAAAAGCTTATTATATCTGGGATCTACAGATACAAATTCATCAGTTACAATAAAAAAATGTATGTTTGCCCACGGTAACGTACTCTACTTTTAGCTTTCCACGATGCAACCCACGGTAATAGTTTCTTTTCTATAGAGGACATACGCCAAAATACAATCGAAGGACAATACAGTTAACCTCTCTGTATATAATTAATTTTAAAAGTTATTTATCGGAAGTTTAAAAATTACAAAAAGCTTGCATGATTCTAATCGGCAAGACAACCGAGTTCATTCCTAACTAATGTTAACCCGCTTTGGGCGGTATCTAAACAACAGTTGGGAACTCGTGTTTGCTCCAAGGTACATTTGTCTTCTAAATATACACCACTCTGTTCAGTATTGTTTGTATTGCTGAATAATGTTTCTTGCAAAGGGCAAATTTTACCCAGCCGTATTTTGGTGGAGTGTTGATGCTACTTTTAAATAAAAATAATCAACAGAACGCTTATTGCATTTAAGGGAATTTAAGTGGTTTAAGTGTGTGTGTATACACTAAAGTACAATTTGTAGTCATTTATATTACAGTGTGAATTTTTCTAAGCTCACCACTGGGATCTTAAAAATATTTACATATGCAGATGGTGAGAAATCACAAATATTTCCTGGTATTCGTTATCTGCCCTCAATATACAGATGATGGCCAAAATATATTGTCTAAAACTCTATTACTTTTGACGTAGAAATAACGTCCATAAAATAGCTTAGTTTATTCAAAATGTTATAAAGTATATTCGTACCCAATTAAAAAGATCTGGGTACAGGGATTTTTTGAATTATAACTCTGTCACCGTAAAATGTGATTGCCGCCAATTTGTAATTCGTTATCCTAGACTACACTTTAGCTAATGTAAGTTTTCTTTATTTTGTTTATGTACTTGAAAGTTGTTTATATAGTAAAAGTACGTTTATTTTGTATCAGTTTTTATTTGCATAATTCTATATTTTAAATGTTGAATCTGTAACCTGTATCTGTAACTTAAACATTGCAGGTGTAAACAAATGTTTTTAGTAACAATATTTTAAAAGGAAATCTTACCTTTATGGAAATTATGTCCCAGAGATTTTTGTTATACCTTAAAAAATAACGGAACTAAAGACGAATCGGTGTTTTTGAGTTTATCAAACGAATTCCAGTAAATATTTTTGATTTCTCTCCACCATTTAGTTTACCGTTTTCAAAATTCCAATGATGAGTATAATATATACAACAAATATTATTGTGATTGAGGTTGCACTGCGCATACGAGTTAAAATAAGCAACAGACTCTTATATAATTTTAAAATATCACGTTTAACTAACCGTGATGTCACACTGAACTAACTAGTATCCACTAACAATCAGTTAAATAAAATAAATAGTTTGTAAATTGTCATTTACGAAAATATATTTTACCAAGTATAGATTTTAACTGTAATTTTATAACCATAAACTAAATTTAAATTAATTATACATTGTAATATAAACGAATTAAATACGCATTGTGTTTTGTACATTGTAAATAATTATTAATTTAAAAACTATAAGCATTGCACTATAACTGGAAACATTATAAATAATTTAAATGATAAAAACTTATGTATACAAGCTATTTAAATTGTTCGAAATTGCAAAATAAATAATAATAAATAAATAAAAATAAAATACATAGTAAAATTTTTTGCAAGTATAAAAAAAACATAACCAAATTTGTCAATGCATGCGAATACAAATATGTTGATTTTTGTTCGTCCTAAAGCGTACAGTTGGGAATATTTATTTAGCAAACAAATAAATACGCCCCTTGATTGTTTTACTTCTTTCTCATGGAAATAGGAAATATTGGTTTTATTACTGTGTTTTTATTTAAAAAGCAATGTTTTAGGATCAATCTAATTTGTATTAAGTTAGAATACAATAATTATATTTAACGATTATTGTTATTATTTGTTTTTAATTAAATACAACATTGCTGGCACTAAATTGCTTAGCGTACAAAAAAATAAACTAAACACCATAATTATATTTTCCCCTTGAATAATTATATCGTTTTCTTATTATTTACATCTCATTTATTTGTAATTTAGCCAATCTTAAGTCATACGTTAGGTATAATTTAAAATCAAACAAAACAAATCCTTAAATAGTATTTAAATTTCGCATAGTCCTTCTTCATGCGTTGACTATAATCAATGTGATATTAATTAACACTAATAAGTGCTTCTAATGATAATATAAATGTTTTAATGTTATTGTAATTATTACAAATAAATAAAAACTTAAAAAAATTAATATCAGCTTTCAATGTAGATATCTAAGTTGCTTTTATTTAACAACTGATTAAAGATTGTCGGTTTAACCATTTTAATAAATATCATGAAATGTCTTGCAATCGTACGTATTTGTTTTTAGTTCATTAATTTATCTATTTTATAACTATACATTTTTATATTTAAACAGCTCAGTAACATATAAAATGCAATTTTCACATAAGTACGAGTGTGTAATACAAATTAAAAGATGTTATTAATTTCAAATAATATGATTAACAAAGCATGTTTTTTCGCCAATGACGATACTATATTTCTCAAGCTTAGGTATTTAATTCACTATTTTATATTACTGATCATCAGTATCATCAAGTGTCATGAAAAATTAAAAAATACCTTTTAATACAAATTAAAATTAAAACTCTAAAGTGAGTCAGAAAATACAAAATCTTCAGTTATCGCTAAGAGTAAAATCAAATTTTCCATCTAAAAACATTGGTCAATTAAACTTCGCATTTCAAATCATTTCAGAATCAACGTTTGGCTCCGAAAATAAGGATCTAAGTAGGATATAACTTTTCTTTACAGAACAATAAATAAAGTTATAATAGATTGTAACACAGATGTTGTAAGACAGATAGCTAGCAATAAGTATCTAAGACAAATAAACTGTGTCAACAGGGTCATAATAATAATTCAGTTGCCGCCAGTACCTGCCAAACACTAAAATATAATCTGTATAATAAGTTGTTTTTCTTTCAAAAAGAGGTTAGCAGCTTCTTTACCAAAGTAAGTGTATCGTATCCTTATTCCATTTTTTGTGTCCTACCGTATAAGAAGTAAAGCATACAATTTTGGCTGTTTAGTATTTTATGATACAAATTTGAGGCAGACATAAATATAAATAGCTTAATTTTTTCACTAGAAAAGTTTGGTTTCAAATAAAAAATTAGGAAGTACAAACTAAAGCAAGTTAATTAAAATCATGATTTCATGATCCTCAAAGATAGTATATATTAATTGTCATACTAGTTTGTTCAATTTGTAAAATAATAAAGGCAAATATACATTGTTCCAGTCAGTATTAACTGTTAGTATTTTTTATAATATTTTAACAAGTCTCAAAGGATAAATTAGTTGGAAAGATAATGTCAGTTAGGGCTTATTTTTTCAGAGCTATCCTATTAAAAATGTATACAAACAATAAGCAACAAACATGGAGAGATACCGTCGGATTGAAACAGTGTAAAGACACGCTAACGAAAATTGTGTGATCGAATTCCGATCACGGACAAGGATTAGGTACATCGTTAGGGTTGAGAGAAAGATTTGCTGTGGCATTGGCTCAGAGGGAAAATTACGACTCTATTTTTTATCATCAAGCTTCTTAAATCGAACTTGGTTTGTGCGTTGCGAAACTTGTATTATGCCACGTTATCCTTAACCAGTATTGATTATTTTTACTAATTATTACTAATGATATTACCTAGGATATTTTTAGCTGAGTTTCATTGCCCTCGGCATTATTATTTTAAGGCAATAACTCGACAATACGTTCTGTAAGACTCAGATTAATAAAATATTGTCAACTAAATATTAGACGGCATATTATATTATATTGAACTATAATTGAATCTTAAACTTAGATCGATTTAAAAATGAACATTAGTTACCAATTTGCTTTCAATATAAAAAAAGAAGCAAACCCCCATGGGTGCTGGCGAGCTAAGTTCCTTGTGTTTCTTGGGCAATTAAATATCAGCCCAACACTTATTTATTTTTAGTAGGATACTTATTTTAATGATTTATTTTTAAAAAAAACTTTCCAAAGTGCTTTTTTACCGCTAATTAAAGTGAAGGTCCATCGTTAAGGACCTTCATGATAAACGATAACTGATACGATATACTGACATACAACAACTGTGCAATTGTCCTAAAATAAGATTTCATTAATTTTATGCCAATGACAATAGCTTACCTGATTTTAATTTTTAATTAATTTAAATTTTGTATTTAATACATCTTTTTGTAAGCTTTCAAAACAATAAGTTGTAAATTTTTTGTTGCATTTTGACGGTCTGTTGGCCCACAAGGAATAAGAAGAACATGTATTTTAAGGGGATATGTCAAACTGTATATCACATGAAAGGTCTTAACTAATAGAATACATTGCCACAATTTCGACCTAAAACCACTTAGTAAAAATGGCTGTCGGTCAAACATTTCTCTAAGTCCTATTTCTAAGTGAGTTTTTTAAGTGAGACCGGCTCAGTCATTTAATTCTACGTAGTTTGACCTATGCTTTTAATACATATTTTCTTCTTACTCCTTATTGTGGTCATTAAATCAATAAACAAAATAAAAATATCAAAGCTATTTTCTTTAATATTGAAATTATTAATTTTAAAATCAGGTGTGTATTTTCCTTTAGCAAAATGTGACACAAAATTACGAATTGACCTGTACTATTGGATCTAAAGAAAAACAAATGCGGTGGCAAAATTAAAACTAATCAAAAATAAAAACAATATTCGTACTTTTATGTTTTCTTTTGTATTTCAGACAAAGTTAAATAAGAAACCTAAAATAGCCCATATGTTTAGTTTTAGGATAAGCAAAAAGTGAGATAATGATCCACAGTTTTAAGGCATTTAATTGGAGTTTTTAAATAATCAAACATAACTGTATAATATTTGCAAAAACACTGATTTTATTCTCATTGTGAATTGCATTTTTTTAGTTCAAGGCTTGTATTTGGGAGAATGGTTCTAATTACATATATTTCTCTTAATTTGTAAAGAAAACGTTGAAACTTCATACTTCGGTTCATATGTTTTCTTCGATTTACATATATTTAAGTATACTTAAATTTAAATTAACTACTTGAGAAAGTAACACTAAATATATGTAAATATAACTACAAGCTGGAGATATTAAAAATTATTAAGGTTTTGGAACTAATTTTTGGATTTTATTTTTCCTTTATCTCCTGCATAATATCCACACATGATAATTATTGGAACCATATTGAAGCAGTGTTGACGTGTCAGGGGTTCTTGTAGTCCACATGCTCCCCAGATGTTAATTATGAAAGAAACTAACAACAACAAAGCAATAAAAAATTAGTTGAAGCAAGGAACCCGCTTACGATTTCTTTTGGCATATTAGACAGTTTCATATAAAAATATTTGGAAAAATTTTATATGACACCCTTAGAATTATTCGTAACGTGGAAACAAATAAGACACGTAAAAAATTGACGTTTTTTCTAAAAAAAAAACAAATTGTCATAATAGTCTAAAAATCGGTTATTTTAAAGCCCATCCGTAAATTTTACCTGAGTTTCACCACTGTTCTCAGCTAACTGAGCTACTATGATAATTGATTATACTGATCGATTACATGTTTATTTTATGTTAAACAGGCAATTAGGCCACATCGATTTATTCTCAGACAACAAAACTCATTTATATATACATACTTATGTAAAATACTTAGTCCAAATCGATTTCTAATAGCTTTTACCCTTGTTTATACTACTCATTTTCCTTTGTTACATTACGGTTCACTTAAATTTGTTCTAGTTTTAACCTGTATGAAACACAAGTTCGAAACCAAATTGCCCTACTGCCTCTCATGATGTGTTTCGTTTACGGAGTTAAACCGACTGTGAAATCGAGCACTTTGGGCTGACATGAGAATGTTTTATGGTAGCAGCAGTGCATTACGTTGGAACCCAGAGATTCCTTTTGTAAACATGTAAATAAAAATCATGATTTTAGGGAATTCAAATATTTCAATTGCAAGTTATGTGAAGGGTTTAGGCCAGCTATAAGAATCGGAAATAATCATAGTTTTAATAAAATAATTGATCATTTGTTGTTTGTATGGCAAACGTTACAAATAATAAAAAAAATTAAAAAATAAACTTTGTGAACTAAATGGTTTATAATAATAATATTATTACCTCACTGTCCAACACCACATTAAAATTTGTTTATCCTTTCGATATCATAGGCCCATATTAAAACCAAGTAAACATTTTACTTAATATTTCCAGTACTCAAGAAATAATGCCGGAACGGCAAGGAGGGTATATTTCCGCAGTCTTCAGACGGCGCTTCCGGTATTACTTCCGTCGGAAGCTAAGTTCCTTGTGTTTCTTATTTCTTTGATCTTTTCTTATGATAATAAATATATATATATATATATACATATTATTATAAACATGTATACACATATATTTGGTGTTTTGTAATTTTGAGCTATTACCTACATTTCTTTATATTGCACTAGTTCATAGGAATATTAATCTTTAGATTAATATACTACTTTTATCTCCTTATTATTTATACCTGCGCCCTTTTATTGCCTCTGAAAATATGTATGTTTATGTTTATGTGTTGTTGAAGGGACGGATTCAGAGATCCAAAGATTCAAAGATCCTCACGCGTCAACCAAAGCTTAATGCGTGTCCCTAGTACGTTAGTTCGGCAAACCAATGCCCGTGCCCTTTTCGAGATCCAGGAGTTTTTTACTAATACTAACGTCCCTTTCATCACCTGGCTGCTTACAACCAAACAGAGCCTTTCTCCTTGCCCCGAGTCTCTCGCAATTCAATATGATGTGCTTGGCAGTCTCTTCAGACTGATTGCAAAGCCTACACACCTGACTTTCATTTCTGAGTCCGAGAGTTTGGAGATGTTTCCTGAAGTGGCCGTGTCCAGTTATCAAAGCAATCAACTGCTTAACCCGACCTCTGCCCGACCTCACCAACCAGTTAGTGAAGTAAGAGCTAGTGTCTGCTAGCAGGCTTTTGCCAAGTGCTTGACCAGTGTAACCTATCCATTGCTGGCGATGTAAGTCCCTGGACCATTTGTTTATTGTGTGAAAAGCAGTTGTTTTGCTTATGCCACAGCTTGGCTCTGGACCAAAGAATGACATACCGGAATCTCTTTTAGCAAACTTATCTGCACACACATTGCCACCTATACATACATGGCCGGGTACCCAACCAAGATGCACCGAGTTGCGTGTTGCGAGTTTGCTGGGTGTGCTGTAACATTCCCACACTAATTTTGACTTGATTTCGTTGGAGTCAAGAGCCTTGAGGGCAGCCCAAAAATCTGACAAGATTACTATATGCTTGTCGCAATAGAGTCTGGCAATTCCTAGATTGGCACAAACCATTATGCCACAAATTTCTGCTTGAAAAATAGTACAGTGTTGTCCCAGACTTGCACAGATATCTGTTCTAGGTGATTCAATGTACACCCCGTAGCCAGATTTTCATTCAAAGAGAGCCGTCTGTGTACCAGACAAGGTGGCCTTTCCTGTAATAGGGCCCTTCCTCAGATTTCCACTCTTCTCTGGAGCAGAATCCAACAGAAAAATGTTTAGTGAAAACCATCTCCGTACTCATGACATCTGATGTCATATCAAGCACAGGGCTTTGAGCAGCAGCTTTGGTGATGGTGCAATGACTTGTTCCAGTCAGGCCTTCCCTCCATTGGCCTGCGACGTTTAATCGATATGCTGATTTCCGTTCTTCTGCCTTGATGAAGATATCCAAAGGCAGTAATCCAAGAGCAACTTCGAGAGCTGCTGACGGGCTGCTCCTGAAAGCTCCAGTGACTAGAAGCGTGCCCAGCCTTTGTAAACTTGTGAGTTTGGCTTTGGCTGTAGTCTGGTTCACCTTTAACCACCAGACTAGTGAGGCCGTATTACTGCCTTGTACAGCCAAAGTGCTTTGTGAGACTTGATCCCCAACGTGGAGCCTGCAAATCTCCTGGACATCATGAGCGCCCATTTCGCCTTATGCAGTGTATTATTCAAATTGTCATTCCAAGTCAGCTTAGAATCAATTGTCAGCCCTAGGTATTTGACTGTACCTGATACTTCAAGCCATGTTGGTCCAAGTCTCAGCCAGGAGAGAGACTCCAGGTTCCATTTCCTTGTGAACGGAACAACTACTGTTTTTGAGGGGTTTATGCTTAGTCCCTCTCCAATACACCAGACATTGACATATTGAAGATTGTCATTCATGACATCAGCAACAATATTCGTGAACCTTCCCTGTTCCATTAGGACTACGTCATCTGCATAGCCCTGGACAAAGACGCCTCTGCTAGTGAGCTCACGAAGGAGACCGTCCACCACCAGGTTTCACAGAAGAGGCGAAAGCACACCTCCCTGCGGACAACCCTTCGTGGTTGCGAACACTATCGATTCACCTTGAAGATTGGCTCTAATTCGCCTGGAGCAGAGCATGGTCTCAATCCACCTACATATAGCAGACTCAAGACCACGCCCACGCACCGCCCGGATCATGGCCGTGTAAGTAACATCGTCAAAGGCACCTCCAATGTCCATGAAGGTGCATAGAGCGATTTCCTTAGCAGCAAGGCTGTCCTCCACCCTGCTCACAAGTTGATGCAGGGCTGTTTCGCAGGCCTTACCAGGCTGATAGGCATGCTGGTGTCGATGAAGACCCAACCTACGCGCCTATAAAAAGGCTAAGGCATAGGCTTAGTGTACCTGAAAGCAATCCCTTTATTAGATGTCTTTCACTAGTCTCTCCAGTGTCTTCAAGAGAAACGATGAGAGACTGATCGGACGAAATGATTTTACAGTTGAGTAGTCTGTAAGCTCTCTTGGGTATGAAGACCACCCTACTGAGGCACCAGGCTTGATGAATGTACCCATAAGCCAGACTTGCTCTGAAGAGTTCGCACAGGAGGACCAAGAGAGCTTCCGGTCCTTGCTGTAACATTGCCGGTATGATACCGTCCCCCCAGGAAATTTGAAAGGGCCAAACCTGCTGATGGCCCATTTAACTTTGGAAAGTGTGACGATTCGTCTGGATAAAGTTCAGCTTCCGCGATCAGCTCTTGGCCATGAGCCCCTTTCACTGTTGCCGGACATACCTAAACAGTCACTCTCAAAAATGCAATCCGGAAAGTGAGTCTAAAGGAGAAGTTTGAGACTTCCATCAATTCCAGTGGTATATTGTCCCCCAGGTGACCTCAGGGATCCAAGGAGGCCAATTGGGCTTGAAGCTAAAACACGCTGCAGTCTTGCTGCTGCACTGAGACTGTTTACCTCCTGTGTAAACCGTCTCCAAGAGTTCTCTTTGGCTTTTTTGATTGCAAGGCTATATTCTGTGAGCCTTATAGTATGGCTCTCAGATACGGCTCCGTTTGCAATGGTTATGAAACTTCCTGACAACCGTCCTTTTGCGGTCAAGGTCAGCAGTCCACCACTTAGTATTAGTGCGACTCTTTCCCCGCATGGACAATTGTCCTGAAAGCAGCTTACGATTGCATTCTGAAGATCAGAAGCAATCTGGTCTATGCCTGCAAAGCAGCTGACCCTCCTACCTAATGATCCCAGTTGAGACAGGAGGTCAGACTTATAGAGTGACCAATCTGTTTTCCTGGGATCTCGATAGCAGGGTGAGTCGCCCTCACTTTGTGGTCAGACAAGGAGGCCTCGTGGCTTACGTGCCAATTGTCAATGACTCTAAGGACTGCTTCTGAACAAAAATTAATGTCAATAACCTCACTTCGATTTCGTGTAACGAACGTCGGACGGTTTCCGACATTACAGACATAAAGGTTCTTGGATTTGAGAAACTGAAGAAGAGCCTCACCTCTTGGATTCGTGTCAGTGCTTCCCCATCCGTTTGTGTGATGAGCGTTCGGATAATATGTAAATCAGATAATAAAGTTAAGGAAATAATTTAACAAGTTAACACAAATATTTTATTGACTATCCTCCTTTTTCCATTTTGTATCACAACATGTAACAAATCTAAAAAACATTAACCATCGTAAATTATATTCTTTTCACGTCCGTATCTTAAAACTTCAAGTGAAAATGTTAAAATTATATTTAAACTCTTATTTGTTTAAATAAGGTCACGGTTATGAAAATTGGTTAGAATAATAGTTTAATTTTCCTTTAGTCTAAATACGAAAAGTGTGTATCAATTGTGGGGTTTAGAATGCAGCATTCGCCGTCACCGCAACCTAAATTTAAAACTGGACAGTATATAGTGGCAGTGAAGCGAATAATTTTGCGTCAGCAGAAGGCAGCACGCCAAAACGCATTTATTGTGTGTGACCAGTAATGAATGTGACAAGAGCAACGGAGAAATAGTCTTGTCTCTTGCTTTGCTTGCGTTGGGTGAGACAGACCAACAGTATAATTTATTGATCTTGGTGCAAAGGCTTTTAGTTATTTTTAAGGATTAATTTCAACTAGAGTGTAATAAAAATAAAAAAACTTCAAAATCTTGTGCTTTACTTAAAGATTGAACGGTGCTAAACTCAGTACTTGGCCAAGAACCTTATTATTGTCCTGGCGTGCAGTTAGTGTATGAACTAATGATTCAGAATTTATTTATTGTTTTTTATGCTATTTAATTGCAACAACACGCATCATGCTACTCGAAAAGTTATTTTTGTATTATTTTAAAGTAAAACTTTATGTAGTATAAATTCTATACGAGTATAAATATAGCGTACATTATTATTTGTGCGTAAAACGTCTACCTCACTTGACATTCATGGATTTCCTCATATGGCGTAACTATTCCTAAATTACAATCCCAATAGCTAACTTCTAGTTTCAAGAACATAATATACTTCACGAGTGCATGTTATGTAAATAGTTAGAGTTGTATCAAAAACAGTTTATAACAAGCTCCAACATTTTCTAAAAGGCCCTGAGGATGACCTAAAACAAACTTATATCCTACTTAAAGAGATGCCTGCTCCTACCTAGAATCATTTATCAGGGACTCTCCAAACAGACCTTGGTTAAATCAGTGCCTACCCGCAACCAGTATTTGTTCAATTTATGGGGTATATTTCAGAAAGTTTCTTCGTTGCTTTAAACATAGGACACCATCAATTCCCCAGGAGGTATCAGATGAATGATGAATGATTGAAGAAGTACTAGTTAAATGCATATACATGTCATGCTATATTAAGATCTTAAAGATTACTTAGTTAAAAAAAAACATACGCCCCATACACTAACAAGTACACACTTACGGCGCTTAATTCTTAAGACTAAAGTCAAACGATATAAAATTAATAAACCACTAAAATCAATTACTTTTTAAATAATAAAAACAATGGATGCTTGTAATAGTGTGGTTTAAATAAAACTATAATAACCACTACAACCTTTAATTGAATAAATACTCTTCTTATTGTATATAATCCAAAAGTCAGGCTTCAATACATTAAATTGAGTTTAGGCACTCGAAATTATTACTTTACATGATTTGCAATATGTACTTTTAGCAAAATCATTTTAATATTGAAATTCTTTTCCGCATTTTATTCATTGCTTTGTGCAAATCTGAAGATCATTATGAACAAACCATGGTTTACAATAATAAAAGTTGTAAACAGGTTTTAACATTATATTTCATTTTAAATTTTCCATAATGAATTATACATCATGTTGTCTAGCTGCATCCAACTCCTAAAATAATATATTTAATATTATGTTGGCTTAAGTTGTTCAGATAAGTATTTGGAATGAAAATTGCACAATTAATTACTGATGTGTTATTATATATATTATGGGCTTATTCACACAAACCAAACGGGTTTGGATTTCTCTCAAAACGAATTAAATTTAACTATTCAAATTTACACTGGTGCACAGTTTACAAGTAATGCGATACTTGCAATCTTCCAGTAGTCGTTTATTTTTATTTAATTATAAAATAGAAAAATCGTTGAATATAATATTTAATTGAAAATCCTACAATATTTTGTAACCTCAAACTCCCGCGTCCAAGCACAAAACAAATTCAATTAAACAAACGGAATCAAATCAAAAACAATTTGCCCGACACAAGAGAGGTCTCTGAAATGTATTTTATTACAGCGGCGTCAAAACCCTCACCTGAAAATGACGTGCAATTTGTAACCCTAAACCACGGGTGATGCGGAATGGCGGCCGGTGTTTTATGAAGACTGCTCCTGACACGTGCGAGATGAGCTGTCGGTACCTCAACCATTTCCAAAATTAACGTGCTGAACTTCGAATTATTATTTTAAGTTCGATACTTTAATGATCCTTGTAACGAAATATAAATATACTTATTATTTTTCTACAGTAAATGCCAATGAACAATAAGTAATACAAAATTCAAGGTATACATAAAAGTGCTTTATTATTTCTCTCGGGATAACGATGGTGATTGGTGGAGTTTACGTAAATCCACTTTATCGTATTATATTTAATTAAAAGGATAGTAAGCTTTATTAAAATAATATAGAACAAAGTACGATTCCTAAAATATAATTAAGATATGGTATAAATACAACATTATGAATTTCAATCTATCGAAAGGCAATTGTATTGAGTGCATTTTCTGTTCTATAATAAATCAATCCACTGAAGCTCAAGAGAAAACAGTGATTAACTAATATGACGCTTTTGAATATATACTGCCTCGGGTTCCCTAGAGTGTATGTGGTGTTGTTCAAGCTCCTATTCCACTACATTTAAGATAACTTTACCTTCCTCGGTGGTGTTGTAGAAACACTCCAACATATCCGCTTTCTCTGCGGCTCAAGACAATTAGCAGTAAAGAAACAAACACGACACCTTACTGTACCTACTGTAGGCAATCTGATCACGAGTGGTGTTCAATTATAGACCACATACGTAACCGAGGTTTTTTATTTTTTTCAAGCGACGTCACATTTTGTAATAAATTATACAAATTTCCGCTCAATATCAAACCAAATCTTTCAAAAATTATTCTCCAAGATTACTAAAATCGAAACACCCACATACACAAAATTAACTTTGAGGAGGAAAAACACAATATCTGATCAGGTCGCCTTTTTAAATTAAACGAATTACACAATTAGACAATTTTTTCTTAAAATTACATAATATTAAGAAAGACAAAATGCTGTTTTTAGCCTACAAAAAAGGTTCATACACAGTTAAGTGTGGTAGAAGGATGAACTTAGAGAATTATTATAATAAATTTATTAAAATAAAAACGAACTAAAAACTATTTAAGAAGATAGGGGCCTACCAAGGTGAGTTGTTTCTAAGAAAATAAATATTTTCATAAACAAATTACATACTAAAAAGTACTTGAATAGAGTAAACCCACCTGGTGGTATTGTATATGGTATTATGTCGACATAACGTCTTAATTTTTGCTCAAAAGTTTTGAATATGCATAAAGTATTTTACAATCTACAGTATTACAGTATTTACAACCTAAGTCACTTAGAAATATTTCTCCATTAATTTCTAAAGTCTTTATAATTTTAAGCATGTTAATTTACACTTTCAAATATAACTTAAGGAAGGGTTAAACCCGGGCTTAAATTTTCGAAATAAGTTAGGTACTGTATTTTAACCAACTATATTATGCACGCTCAACTAATTATCATTCATTATGATCAATGACACTAATAGATCTACCTCTAATTTTTCCTCTATCCTGTTAGTTAAGAAATTATACCAGTAATAGAATTTGAGATTACCTTCATATTATTACTATCTCTTCTATCTTGTTGAGTCAGCTCTTCATAAAAAAACTTAATTGTTATCTACATCAAATTCGATGGCTTAAAGACCTTAAAAATTATTTCTAATTAAAAAGCGTAGCTGTATAAAATATGCAATAAACGTTACTAAAACAACTTTTAAAATCTACAGGATGAAGCTCCCATGCATTACTTTTAATGAAGTCGATGAAAAAAATCGAAACCCACAAGGCATAAAAACCAAAATGTATCAATGGTTGATTTGTTGCTAGGCTGTACTGTTTTGTTTTATCAACACGAATTTTTTCATAAAATTAACAAAAACCTATATACCTGGTAATTGTGAGTTACAAATATGAAATACTTAACCTGACAAGAAAGGGTCAAGTTTAACTTACTTGTTTAAAATTATATCACCGTAGCTGAACAATGCATCCTCGTTTATAAAAACACATGCACTATTTACTTATTTATTTAAATCAAATTCAACTTAAAATATAGGTAAGCTCTAAGTTTATATTTATTTAAGTCAACTAATTTACTAGGAATGGAGTTGGGTTCCCTATATAGTCTAGTCTTCTTTAATAATACTCAATTGTCGAGTATAAAACTGACAATTAATTTATACTCTTCCGAAAAGTAAGGGTAACAATTTTATTTTGGATTTGTAAATTTGAATTCTTATATTAAGTTCTTGGAGTATTTATTGTACGTTGACTGTACAATACAAAATTTACTTTCTTTGTAATAAATTACTTTTTACTTTTTCCTTTGATTACAGTTGTTTAAGCATATTCCCTGTGATGAGGGTAATTCATCTGAAATTTACTTGTGAGAAAAAAACATTAACTTAGAATTACAGTAAAGATGTTACATGCAATGTTATAAGGTAATTGGTGTATTTAGAAGATATTCGATTATTTATTCACGGTGAAGGTTTATCATTCCAGCCTACTCGGTTTAAACGTCCACGTGATCGCATGTTTAACCCAAATGTTGAAGTTGTTAGCCGCGGTTGCAAGGTTATTGCTTGTGTCACGAAATTCAACCTCAAATATTACTGCTGTTTTAGTTCCACGTTTCAGTATGTGATCCTAATTTGTTTATTACTATTTGCATAGATGAAACTATTTTGAAAATTGAATCAGAAATTAAATATTCCATATTAATACTATTGGACTGAACCAGTGAAATAAGTTAGGGTAACATATTTTAATAATTACTCGAGTATGAGTCACTATTAACATACCTTTTGTTTAAAGTGTATATTTTTTTGTATTGAAGAGAATACATTGAGAACAACTATTTTATGAATTATTGAAGAAAGAAACATATCATAAGAAGAGTTGATAAAGCAAATTGCATATTTAAATGGAAAAACTGGAATGAGTTTTTATATAATATTTTGGTCCAAAAAGGTAAAAGCTGGAGGCAACATCACCAATATGACAGGCCAGAAAATATGGAAATGAAGTTCACCCTACAGTCAGAACCGGCACATCTGGCGTCACACGGATGTTTTCCTAGCTGTCTCATTAGTGGTGAGTTAGAGTAAGGGAGAAATAAATTACTTCCTATCCCGTTCAGGTGTCAGTATTATACCACATAGGGCAAAAGCATGACGAAAATGATTTGTTCTAGCTATAATTTCGTTATTACAATGCCATCTTTCATTGTTCAATAGAGCCTCTCTTAAAATAAATTGTTCGTGACTAATCCCAGCACTTGAAATTTCCTTTGAAATTCATCTCCTTTGAAATTTAAATATTACAAAATGGTTTCAAAATAAAGTATTTTGAAACACAGTCAATACATATTATTTACAAATTACTTTTCAGCATACAATATACTTTAGCTTTAGTTGAAGTATTGTAATTTCCATTAAAGTCATCTGATTGGTCAACAATTTTAACAAGTACTTCTATTGGATTTACAACATGTAAAAATAATAATGCAGTACAATTGTTAGGCCTTACATTCATTTTTTAAGAGGAAATTCATATAAGTAAAACACCTTGGATTTATAACAATACACTTGCAGGAAATAACTAAGGGTTCCAATGGCATATGAGTGGGCGAATATATTGAACATAACGCATCCTAATTGGATCATCGGCAGCATGCATCATGCAGTTTCGCCATTAACACACCGACTCTAGATTATGAAGCGCTAGCAGTTAATACATTCTCCTAGTGATAGGTCCATGTTTACACTACTGAAATGTATCAAATATAAGGACAAAAATTATCCCAGAATATCTTGGGTATACGTTTCAGTTACAGTACAGGTTCACATTAGGATAACTGACTCTCGCCTAAAGCTGTAACTGTCAAAATCATGGTTTCAAATATATAATAAGTACATCTGTTGCGCTCGGTTGACGGTAGGTTATGATAGGTTAACTAGATCGATTGATTTATTAGTTTAGATTGTGTAAGGATTGACGTGCGTATATGATTAAAATTCGCTCTCTTTTGGGGCATCTAAAATTCTATAGATATAGTTCAATTAGTTTTAGCGAATTTCCCCTATAGGGAAGAAGCTATTACCGTAGATGGCATGTTAAAACATAAGCCCGAGACCACGACAACTTTTTGTTTTGAGGCCCGCCCAGATGCCAAAAACACTACTCGTTCAAATTTATATATATGTGTGTGTGTGTGTGTGTGTGTGTGTGTGTGTGTGTGTGTGTTTCCGTTACCACGAATTTGGCACAAATGTGGAGAATAACAATTATGACTTTAAGTTCGAAACCCAGATCGATCGGTCAATGGGAAGGGGGTTTTATGGGGGTTTAACATTTTCCAAAAATCAGTTGTTCGAACTTGTTACCCTTCAATATTAAAAACACCAGATTTTGGTTATAGCCATTTTATAGAGCTTAAAAAACAAACAGTTTAGTATTTTGATTGATTAAGCTAGGTTTAGTGGTTGTGGCGAAAAGTCAAAAAGATTTGTCCATAAAATGTTTCATTTTAATCTTATGGGAATACGGTTTTTAGATTTTCCTCAGATAATTTCACTAAAAACTCCACATTTCTTTCTTCCAATCAGTTTAGATTTACAAAACAATCATTTTGGTGTTTTCATTGTTGTTTTACGTCCAACCGTTGCAGTGATATTCAAAGTGCTAAACACAGTACGTTGTCCAATGTTATCCTTATGGAGAATGAATAAAATGTTCTATTATTTATGTATGTATATTGATGGAAACCGGCAATAACATACAATCTCGATTATTGATCTTTCTTAGCACAGAGTTCTATGGACTGCACAATTTGCAGGGGCAGTACGCATGGTGATAATTTTGGAGTTTATAGAGACTGTAGGTCTTATTCTTAGGCAATACACAATGACGTCACTCAGTACAGATGTTGGGAGGGGGGATGGTGTTAGGTGGGGTAGACTGTAAGTGGCTTCAACTAGTGGTGGTATATTGATATTAGCAAAAAACAATGTTTTTTGTTGATTTTTCCCGGTAGCAGCAAACCTGCATACTCGGGCCCCATGTTATTCATATGGATAATAAGTAAAGTTTTATATCTCCCTTAGTTATGAACTCAAATTAATAAAACTTGGTATGTAGCTTCACCTGGTTGAGTTATATTAATAATTGCAAAAAAAAAACACATATCTTATCCTCTTTGTTGCAGCAAACCTGCGTACTCAATTCTAATGTTATTCTTATGGAGAATAAATAAAATGCTATATATCACTTATTAATGAATGTATTTCTGTGAAACTTGGTAAGTGGCTCTAGGTAGTAGTGATGCCCATATATACGCATTGGAAATTCGCTGAGTACGCAGGTTTGCTGCAACGGGGGTATTTTGTTTGAGAGCGCTAAGCTTATCTAAATAGCTATTTGGCTGACACAGAGGCATAGGTATGTTGAGAAATTGAAATTCATTAGATTTTTAGCATGCTATGTTTATAAACCAACTGTCAATAACCTTTTGGAACATATCTGAAATTCTAATCATTTTCGTTACGAGTATAGTTTCATTTTTGAAAGCAACAATTTGTTTAAATTATTGATAAAATAAGTGAATTATTTGATATTAAAATCATGTTTATTTAATGTGTAGTAAATTGTATCAAGGAACCAATACCGCAAGTGCGCTAGGGTAAGGCTGGGAGGGAACAGTATTTTAGGATATCGGAATAATGAAGCAGTCAAAACAATAGCTGCACTATTACTGACGTAGAAAATATCACTGAGATCGAAAATCGTAATCAGTAGGAGCATTACTATTCACGTACATAATTATATTTTAAGTCAGTTTTTACTTATCAAAACAACCCTTGCGAACCTTTTAATTGCCTCCTTATAAACTTCACTATATAAATTTTGATGTCAGCAATACACAATGACGTCACTCAGTACAGATGTTGGGAGGGGGGATGTTGTTAGGTGGGGGACGGAGGGGTAGACCCCGGAGAACAGTCACCAGATCTTATCAGCATAACAGTGGGGGGACAGAGATAAATTTCTTTATCAGCCGGCAATAACATACAATCTCGATTATTGATCTTTCTTAGCACAGAGATCTATGGACTGCACAATTTGCAGGGGTAGTATGCATAGTGATAATTTTGGAGTTTATTGAGACTGTAGGTCATATTTACAACTACAGTTTAATTTCATTGTCAGTAAGCTAGTTACTTCAAAAGGTTTATAACGGTCTTGAGTTAAAGAACCTTATACTTTGACTGTATTTTGTGACTATATGTTTTCTGTTCTACCCTCGCGTACATTGCATATGCCGATTAAATTTAAATTCAATTATTTGGTTACCATTTCAATTTACAGACAATCTATAAACAAATATTTAATTTATTAAATTATCTTCAATCACGAATGGACGATCCAAAATCAAAACTCCAATACGAATTGTTTGTGTTGAACTTTGAGTAAAATGCATAATATATAAGTAAAACAAATCTGATCATTTACACTAACCTAGCTGACCATGCCTATTACACCTAAACAATACTTAAGCTTAGTTCATTTTAATTTTGTGAACAAATCATGTAACTGCTTCGTGTGTGCACAATGTACCAAACTTCATTTTTACAACTAAACAAGACAATTTGCAGTACCTTAACCGTTACAATACACGTACACTGTCTGCATTGTCAAACAAGTCTTGTATAATAGGCCTTTTAAACTGTACTATCCCACAGAGTTTATCCTCTTTCTGCTGCTATCTAAAACACAATTATATACTGTTTTAAGAGTCGCCCAAGCTCAAGACAATTTGCAGTACCTTAACCGTTATAATACACATACACAGTCTCCATTGTCAAGCAAGTTTTCGTATAATAGGCCTTTTAAACTGTATTATCCCACACAGTTTATCCTCCTTCTGCTGCTATGTAAAACACAAATATATACTGTCTTAAGAGCCCCTTAAGCTCAAGACAATTTGCAATAACATAACCGTTATAATACACGTATACCGTCTGCATTGTCAAGCAAGTCATTTTATAATAGGCCTTTTAAACTGTATTATCCCACACATTTCATCCTCCTTCTGATGCTATGTAAAAGACAAAAGATATACTGTTTTTAGATTCCCCCAAGCGCAATACAATTTGCAGTAACTTAACCGTTACAATACACGTACACTGTCTGCATTGACAAGAAATTCGTGGTATAATAGGTCTTTTAAACTGTATTATCTCACACAGTTTACCCTGCTTCTGATGCTATGTAAAACACAAATATATACTATCTTTAGAGTCCCCCAAGCTCAAGACAATTTGCAGTAACTTAACCGTTACAATACACGTACACTGTCTGCATTGTCAAACAAGTCTTGTATAATAGGCCTTTTAAACTGTACTATCCCACAGAGTTTATCCTCTTTCTGCTGCTATCTAAAACACAATTATATACTGTTTTAAGAGTCCCCCAAGCTCAAGACAATTTGCAGTACCTTAACCGTTATAATACACATACACAGTCTCCATTGTCAAGCAAGTTTTCGTATAATAGGCCTTTTAAACTGTATTATCCCACACAGTTTATCCTCCTTCTGCTGCTATGTAAAACACAAATATATACTGTCTTAAGAGCCCCTTAAGCTCAAGACAATTTGCAATAACATAACCGTTATAATACACGTATACCGTCTGCATTGTCAAGCAAGTCATTTTATAATAGGCCTTTTAAACTGTATTATCCCACACATTTCATCCTCCTTCTGATGCTATGTAAAAGACAAAAGATATACTGTTTTTAGAGTCCCCCAAGCGCAATACAATTTGCAGTAACTTAACCGTTACAATACACGTACACTGTCTGCATTGACAAGAAATTCGTGGTATAATAGGTCTTTTAAACTGTATTATCTCACACAGTTTACCCTGCTTCTGATGCTATGTAAAACACAAATATATACTATCTTTAGAGTCCCCCAAGCTCAAGACAATTTGCAGTAACTTAACCGTTACAATATACGTACACTGTCTGCATTGTCAAGCAAGTCGTGGTATAATAGGCCTTTTAAACTGTATTATCCCACACAGTTTATCCTCCTTCTGCTGCTATGTAAAACACAAATATATACTGTCTTAAGTGTCCCCCAAGTTCAAGACAATTTGCAGTAACTTAACAAACATACTGCTGCAGCAATTATTGTTGTATGTTAGACGATTCAGATACATCTTAATTTTGTTAGCTTAGTCTTTTTCAAGAACATCTACGAACCTATCATTATTGTTCATGTCCAATAAATCTATATACAGTAATACCTGCAAGATTTAATAATGAACAATATATATTAGTAATAAGAATATGTATTATGAATTTTTCCCCCCAATATTTCAAAATTGATTTATTTTGACGCTAACACAACCGTTTAATTTTCTATTTTTTCAGTTTGGTAATACCGTATCAGCGATAAGTAACTGAAGGCAATTACGCCTGAAAGCTCGAGGTAGGCAATCCATTAGCTGCATACAGATTGTGTTTACATAGTAAAGAGAAGCCTGGAGCCAGCGTCTTGAATACGGCAAAACAGACGTAGTCTTATTATAATATTAAAAAAAGTTAAATTTTATAGTGTATTGTTTTAATAGCATTAAAACAATACAGCTTACCGAATAATTTATTTAAGTTTTATATTACGCTCCGGTTAGTTTCATTATTCTGTATTAATTAATTATTTAAGTTAACTAGTTTTTATAATAGTAGTGATAAGTTGTTACTATTATTATTATAGCCAATAGATAATAACAAAATAGTCGATTATTGTTTCTTATATTAATTGTTTTAGGTATTACAGTAAATTTCTTTCTTTATAGGTATTACATTTTATTTATACATGAATACGAGTATAGTAATAGTATTTTTGGGGAACGTTTATAAATATGTTGAAATGCAGAAAATAAATTATTTAGCATCTAATTAATATAAAAAGTATAACAATATCAGTAAGAATTATTTATATAACTTTACACTATTATTAATTCGTAATTTACATCCACAACCAGTTACTATAATCTTAAATGTGAATTATATTTCATATGTTCAGACAGTTTTTATGTGTTTATAAATGCCACTTAAATAAGTAACATAGCATTCCAATATATTACTTGACACGAGAAATATCAGTGCGTTTGTTATCTGTAAATTAAATGTGTTTCTCCTGGTACTATCATTGTAATTTACTTTTTTATGGCAGAGCCTTTCGTTTACAAAGCAAACAAGTTAAGGTTTTAATTTTAAACTTTTTTAAGTATCGTAAATCCTTCAAAATATGAATTAATTAATTACTTTTTAATTTTCGGTTTCCATTGGCATACCTCATTCCTAATATGTATTTAGTCAACTTGGTCTAAGATATTTAAAACTTTAAAAACGTTCCATTTTATTGGTTTGTTAAGTCATTTTCAGATAGAAACATCTTTTACAAAGCTATATTATCGATTAATTATGTTTTCCTTTTGGAAAATGCTATATATGAGAGAAAAAATACCAAATTATAAACTGGATTATTAAACAACCGACTGCAGCTATTCAACTCTACCTCTGAATATAATGGCATTAGTCATCAAAGCGATTTGCTGAGATAAGTTTGAACTGAAATGTGGTGTGTATTGAAAGACGTCATGAAGGACAAAACAAACACAGTTTTATATTTCATGAACTATGAATCAAAAGTAGACTTTATCTTCTCAACGGTCTCAATATTTGTTTATTCAATCCGTTAACTTTTTATAAAACTTTAGATTTGATTATACTTGTCTCATGAATTGTGATGAATGAACAAATTGTAAGATAACATGTAGCCAATAATTAATTAAACTGTTATTTAAGATGTGTGTTAAACTTTGTTCATGTTTTCTCAGACAATTGTTATTATTCTCAGTGTTAAAGTTCACGTTAAATATTGTATTTAATTTTTATTAAAATTGTATTATACAATAGCTTAAGCGTAGTTAAGATATTTCTCTTTAGATTGTAACCACTCATATGTTAATTTTAATTTTCTAAAATATTTTTACATCACAATTCATGTTTTGATTCTTGAAGTTTAAAAATTATATTTTCTTATTGTAGTCTTCAATAATTGACTATAAGGTATCCTATAGTCAATGCTTCAATCTACGATACTATATTTTATTTACTAAGTAATACTGGTCAGCTCGTTATACCATGTTTATCACTCAATCTTGAATATCGCTGTTTGCATAAATACATAGTAATGACAACTCTTTTGTAACCAAATGTAGCACAGTAAACTAAATTTTTATCGAAGGGTAAATTTTCCACATATTTTCTTTCATGCATACGGTTGGGAACCATATAAACAAGTCAGACAACAAAGAAAGTTTGAAAGAGTGACAACTACAGAGAAAAACAACCGTATGTCAATTCAAAATATTTAACACAGTATTTTGTACTTTTTGCTAATAGAAGGGTTGGATAGTTCATGTGTTCACTTGGGCGATTCACTAGTTTATATAGGTTTGTATGTCATGGATTTTATTTTAGATGTTCACGTCCCGGATATCTAGAATTTCTATGACGCTATGGGTTTAGGAATAATCCTTGTAAAATATCAAGTATATCAAAAGATATATGAATATAATTAATTTTACATAAAATGTGTACATTAAATGTTATTAAAACACAGCAGTCAGTAAACATGATCAACATGAAACTCTTTTATTTAAACTCTTTTAGCGAATTTCCCCTATAGGGAAGAAGCTATTACCGTAGGTCTCATGGTAAGACTTAAGCCTGAGACCATGATAACTTTTTGTTTTGAGGTCCCCAGATGCCAAAAACACTATTCGTTCAAATTTATATATATGTATATATATATATATATATATCCGTTAACACGATAACTTGAGTAAAAAGTCCGATTTCGATGAAATTTGGCTCAAATGTGTAAAGTGACATTCATGACTTTAAGTTCGAAAACCAGAAAAATCGGACCATGGGAAAGAGGGTTTATGGGGGTTTTAAATTTTCCAAAAATCAGTTTTTAGCACTTTTCATCCTAAAATGTTTAAAACATTCAATTTTGGTCTTGAGCATTTTATAGAGCTTAAAAAAACACAAATAATTCGTTTTTTTAAATTATTAACCTAGGTTAAGTGGTTGCGAAGAAAATCCAAAAAACCTGCTCATAAAATCTCCCATGTTAATCTTACGGGAAAAAGGTTTGTGGCTTTTCCTCAGTTCATTTTAATGTAAACTTCACATTTGATTTAACCAATCAATTCATCTCTACAAAAAAAATAATTTTGGTGTTTAAATTGTGATTCTACGTCCATCTGTTGCAGAGATATTCAAAGTGCTAAACACAGTACGTTGTCCAATGTTATCCTTATGGAGAATAAATAAAAATTGATATCTCGATTATTTATGAATGTAGATTGATTAAACTTGGTATGTGGCTCCACGTAGTAATGGTATAGTGATATTTGTTCAAACAATTGATATTTTGTTGATTATCCCAGTAGCAGCAAACCTGCATACTCAGCCCTAATGTTATTCTTATGGAGAATAAGTAAAGATTTATATCTCCCTGAATTTTGAACATAAATTAATAAAACTTAGTATATAGCTTCACCTGGTTGAGTTATATTGATAATTGCATAAAAACACATATTTTGTGTTCCTTGTTGCAGCAAACCTGCGTACTCAGCCCGATGTTATTCTTATGGAGAATAAATAAAATGCTATAGATCACTTATTTCTTTATGTATTTTGATGAAACTTGGTAAGTGGCTTTATGTGGTAGTAAGAAACATATGCATGCATTGGAAATTCGCTGAGTATGCAGGTTTGCTGCGACGGGGGTATTTGTTTATTGACTTCAGTTTGCAGTTTGCCAACTTGTTATCGTGTTTACGCTAGAAATGCTCTTCTCTTTGTTGGCGTTCATATTTATTAATAATTTGTAATGTTATTTAAAGCGATTCAAATCCTATTATTTATCAAGTAAACACGACTTTGTAGGAGTTTAATCTAAGGAATTAATTTTTTGCTCGCAGACGTTCTTAATAAAGGATTGTAATCCATACAGCAAATGTTGTGGTCCCTTAAATTCAAAATACGAATTTGGTTATTCAACTGATTTGATCTATTTACTAACATAAAAGTAAATAATAATTAAAACTACCTTTGAAAATGTAATAACCCAAAGTCCACACATTTCGTTATGTTCAAAAAATTATAAAAATAAACATTCACTTTTTTCTAGCAGTAAAAAATATATAAGTTACTTTTATATATCACTCTAGTAATACCTGAGCTAGTTCTCAAAAATTAGGGTAATCCACATCAAAAATGCCTCACTTGATGGCATGTTTATGACAAAAATAGTAATTATACAAATACAAATTCTTTGAATCCTTGGAAATAAATCGTGAGGAAAACATATTTTCCAAGTGAATTAAAATGGTTTTTATTTTCTTTAAACTTATAAATTAACTTATATCTAGAATATCTGATTATCGTATTGTTGTTATTTCTATATTTAATTTTTTCTAATAACAATTTCAATAAAACACATGGATATATGTTTTATAACCAAAATCTGTCGTAATAATATTTTTCTAAACGTAAACAACATTCAAAAATTTGTTGTTATCAGGATACTTTCCAGAGGAGGTAAGTAATAAAAGGTGGGATCAAGTAGGAAGATGTGCAGTGTTCACACAGTTGTAAAATGGTGCGGTTATTCCCCCTCTGATATTTCAATTCATCCAGCAAAGGTTTCTTGATAGGTTCTGGATCTCGGGGTAGCGCTATAAAGACATCCCTGTAAATGGAAAGGGGGAGGATATTGCATCGTATCATGTTGTGTTTCAAACTACTGCTACCTGGCTAGTGTATTTTGATGACTTCATCATTCGTAACGTACTAGAAATTATAAAAATCTTGTTTACACTGCAGTACAACGCACTAATTTTATGTAAATCAAATAAAACAAGGTATTTAAATTTCAAGGAGAATCCTCATATAACTCACCTTCCAGCTGACAGTTCTTATGAACTTATAAAAATTCATATACCGTTAACTTGTTTATAATAAACCACGGATCAAGAGAAATGCAAAGAGGGGTCTCAACAAATAATATGTAATAATAATGTCGATTGAATCATAAAGATGTCATAATGTTAGTTAGATTTACGGTCTAGTAAATTTCTCTTTAGTAAATTAAGGGTGGAACTCGACATATAAAATAGGTATACATGGTGTTTTCGAACTCTCTATCAAAACTTCAGGAACTTTTTCCTGGGGTAAAACAATTTACCTAAGGTCTATTACACTCCATTGCCCGTCGTTTATGTTATAAAACATAAAATATTAGAAACAACTTAAAGTACTTGAGTATTTGCAGGTGTGTGATACATGTTTAGGGCTAATTTGGAATTTAATTTCACGTCTCTATCTTTTTTGCCGTTAAAAAGGTGACGATTTAAAATTTTAAAATCTTAATATCTTGAAAAACAGAAATTTGTTGGAATATTTATCAAGACAAAAATATTATAAATTTTAAGCCAAAAAAGAGTGTATCAATATTTTTTGGACCACTCAACCCACAGCTGAGTAACAGCAATTTATTGAAACAAGGACGCGGTAGTTTCTGGTAGTTAACAATGTACATAATTTAACAATATAACTATTTTAATTGCTGAGCTATAGGTTGAGTAATTTGTAAAATCTTGATACTATCTTTTTTAGTTTTTTAATGACTGGAAAAATATGTATAAATTATCAACGTTCATAGTTTAAGTTTTGAAGGGTTTACATTAAAATTTTTAAACGGTAAAATATATAATTTTCAAATTTATTACCGAATTTGCTCCAAACAATAATAACACCCTAAACATTTACGACTTATTACACGTGTCATTTAAAAAACACAATCAGATGGGTAACGGAGTGACATAGACCATTTGTTCATATAACCTTTTTACCCCACTAACAGGTTTCTGAAGCTTCGGGAAAGAGTTCGGAAACAGGTATTTAACTGGCTAATTGTATAATTATACCGGTTTATCTTTAATTTTCGTTTAAGATTTAATGTTAAGGTTATTTGTTTTAGGCTCCAAGCACAAGGTGTTGTGTTTTTCCTATCAGACAAGACTACATTTTATCTGTGTTTTCTGTTAGTAAACTCCAAGTTAAAACACTACCTAAACATGTTGAGACCAGTGTCTGCGTTCATATGACTTGTCTTATTAATGACAGAACAACTTAGTGGCTAAGGTCTATGCAGATATCAATCTCCATACGGAATTGCTTTTCTTTAACAGCTTTGATATAACTGTAAAAATACGAATTGGTCTCTCAGCTAAATATAAAATTCGGCAAAACATATTTTCAAATGATGGATAACGATACCTTATTTTTAGATAAACATAGACTTAAATAAACTTATTTGTTAATATGCTGGCATTGGCACTAAGTGTGGGACTATCGCATGTACACTGTACAGGCTCCATTGTTTGCCCGGACCTAAACTTGTCTAATGTTTGTCTAGGGAAGTCAACAAGGCTGGGCACTCTACACATGTTAGTCTACCATACATCGTTGCTATACACACCGGGTTTCATAAATGTATCCAATAATGTGCGTACTAAGCTTATGGGCTTTTACTGAATAATTTGCCATATTACGAGCTTTGGGCGACATCTATGTGTTCATTGCATAACAAATTAGGCTTTTTCAGTTAATTTAAATATTATTTACTGATTTATTGTTATTACTAGGCAAATAACTCATTTTGCAACATAACAAATGCGTAATATTTATACCAAAATATCTCTGGGCTTCTATTATCCCATTTTCAAACACTATATCTATTTAAATTAATCACAATTTTAACATGAAACAGCTCACATTTAAGGTTGAAACATTTTACTTCCGAAACATTTGTAATACTTAAAGTAGCTGCAAAATTAATTTACGTGAACAAAAACGTAAGATTTGTTTTTTTTTAGAGAGTGATTATTATTGCGTGGACCATTATAAGAGACGCGAAGCCCTAGGTTTTATAACAAAGTAAATGTATAAACAGGGAAAATATTTCCATTATTTGAAATTTTACAAATTATTTCTCTTTCTTCGTTACACTGTGGTAGGAAGATAGTAATTATTACGATATTTATATGTAAGGGATTTATTTTTATAATTTAAAGTGTCTTGAAAAAACTTAGTGAGGTACGCAACTATATTTATAAAACGTTATAATTACCTGTTTTATATTCGCGCCTGTTAACGATTTATTACTCTAGAAATCGGTCTGTTCCTATGACATATATTTGTTGCAGAATACACCAGACAGACATTAGAATCCATAATTAACGTATCATATGAGGAACTAATAGTTTTAAGAGATTACTTTTAAATCGCATATTGCTTCAGTTGTCATTTTAACTGTTGAACACCAATAACAATTTAATTAATAATGCTTTCTAATAATAGGTTGCCCTTAGATAGTAACGAGACCAGGGTTTGGACCGTTCCTTATAAAAACGTTAAAAAAATGTCACTGGAGTATATAGACATAAAAACAAAACAATGATACAAATCGCAACTGTATAAAGTCAACCACGAGCTTCAACAAAATAAAATAGAAGCATCAATAGGTAAAATTTGCAATTCGATTCAACGCTAATAAGAATATTATTAGAAAACTTGGTGATTTTTTTGCTATGGTATAAATGTCGAAAGATTAAAATCCATAGTGCAATGGATGAATGTTTATTTGATGATGAAGTGTACCTACAGTTGCACTACAATATAAATTTCTATCCACTTATTGTTCTACTTACAAAACATTTATTCGGGAAAAAATAAGTTTACCTTTTATTTTCAAGTTTGACCCCCATTTTTCAGTAAACTTTAGCAATCTTGTAATTATTTCAGGCAGAACTGAGGGGGAATACCGCTCAGCAAATGAGAAGGAACATTCGGGAAACGGAAATGGCAACAATCAACAACTGCAGACGTGGAACTCCACTCAAGGCGGAAGTGAGTCAAGTTGTGTTTGTGGAAGTTTACACGGGACATTTGCTTCAATCGCTGACACGATGTTTAACGGTATTACTTTTTATTAATATGTAAAGACGTTGTTGTGACGACCTGTTTGACTTCATCAAACACATATTATAAATCTTAATTCAAGATACAAGGGTCATTACAAACTTCTGGGGCTGGTAGTACTTATCAATTTAAACAACAAATTTGATATAAAAATCGGTCGGCAAATTAGCCGTTTAGCTGCCAGCCACCATTTTGTATTTTTAACTAATAAATTAATATCCTGATAACTATTTATGCAACAGAAACTAAACTTTGAATAATCAAAGAAGCAAATAATTAAAAATTATTATTAAATTGGCTTAAATATTTTCAAAATGGCGCCCGTTTTAATATTTTATAGTTAAATAGTAAACAACCTTTAATTTCATAAACGTTTCACAAGATACAAACACCCCTACCGCATCTTTTAGAAACCTCCGTACTCAGCGAATTTCCAATGAATAATATATATCTTAATACCACATAAAGTCGCATAGTAAGTTTCATAATAATATATTCACAAATAAGCGATATATACAATATTTATTTATCCTCGGTAAGAATAATATTGGGGATGAGTACGTAGGTTTGCTGCAACAAGGAAAACAAAATATGGGTTTTCATGCAAATATCAATGTAAATCAACTAGGTGAAGCCACATACGAAGTTTCATCAATATACATTCATAAATAAGCGATATATACCATTTTGATTTTTTCCATAAGAATAACATGGGGGATGAGTGCGCAGGTTTGCTGCAACAAGGAAGACAAAAAATGGGTTTTTGTGAAAATATCAATATAACTCAACAAGGTGAAGCTACATACCTAATTTTATTAAATTATGTCCATAATTAAGGGAGATATTACATTTTACTTATTCTCCATAAGAATAACAAGGGGGCTGCGTACACAGGTTTGCTGCTAAGGGAATAATTGGTAAAAGTTACTTTTTATGCAAATAACAATAGACCACAACCAGATGAAACCGTATACCAAGTTTCATTAGTATCCATTCATAAATAAGCCAGATATAAAATTTTTCTTATACTCAATAAGAATAACATTGGAGAACGTACTGTGTTTAGCACTTTTAATACCTCTGTAACTAATTGACGTAGATAAATGATCAACACCAAATTGTGTGATTTTTAAAGCTGAATCCAATGGTGAAAACTAAAGTTTGAGTTGTAAAAAATGTAAAAAATGTAAAAAATTCAAAAAACCCATTTTTGGGGTACAAAACACCCCCAAAATACCACTTTGGATGGAGCTATCTGTCTGGTTTTCGAACTTTAAGTCATAAATGCTGATTTACATGTTTGTAATAAATTTAATCGAAATCGGACCATTTTTACGAGGGTTATCGCACCCATGGACACATATATACTTCCATAATGTTGGGACACCTATACCACATCATAAAAATATCCACATGATTCGTGAAAATTAATATAGGTACTTAAACAGATGTTATTATTTTATCAATATTTGTTATCTTTATGTTTTTGTTTATCCAATTTGTTGTACAATGTAGTTGTTCTGAATATGGAAAGCCGAAATATAAACATAATCTTAGCATAAACTTATTTTTCTACAATACAATTCTGAGATTTTTTATCTTGAAACAAATTTTTACTGTTATATCTGATATTTCGATACACAAGTTAAAGCATTTCACATTAATAAACAATTTAATACAGATTTATTCAGAAACATATTTTTTCAAAGTTATTGAATTAAATCCACATAACGCTAATGTTATCAACGTAAATGTAAATACTTTCTGTTGCTAATAAATTTGAACGTAGAACAAGTAGTTTACATATTTTTCTCTAGAATCCATCTCATGCGGTATGGCAAGCAGAATTCGTAGGAATACAGATGAGGCAGCCGGATTCACTAGTAACTTGAAAAGGAGAGCTTGCAGGAAATTGGTTTCAGTTGAAGGTGTCTCTAAAAGGTTACCATCTTTGTCACTCTGTGTAATTCTGTTTTAATAATCTCTTGATTAACAGTTTTTCTATATGTTTGACGGAGAACCAGAAAAAAATATATAACGAAAATGTATTCGAAATAAATACAAATGGTGCTCTTAAAACAAACTATTTTGAACAGTACAATTTTGGCTAAAACTAAAACAAATTTGATTGATTATAACAATATTATTTTCTAGCTATACATACATTTTGTTACACAAATGGTTCTGCAGAATAAATAGAGTGAATTTCATAGTGGTTGTGGCTATTGTTTGAACATGTGAAAGTGAAACTTTTTACATACATCCGCGACAAAGTTTAGGATGGTACTTCTTGCCCCTATCAATATAATTGATATTTTGTTTTTAAGTAGCATTTGGCCTTATAGTAAAAATATAATATAATATGAAATAAGACTTACTTTAAAACTAAAAATAAACGTAGCACAAGTAAAATGCAAACTTTTCTTGAAGGTAAACAAAACATAGTATATTTTAGAACAATTTTACTGTTATATATACCTTATACGTTGTCTGTAACTAATTCCAAACCTCCCAGGGCACGTGAGAAATCAGGGAATTTCTTTTCTGATTCATTGCTTTGAAGTTCAAGATATTAAACGTTGGGCCAGCTAGATAGCTAGCTAGCTATTTTCTTTGCAATTTCTTATAAACTACTAACCACAACCGACATCGTCTGAGGTTATTTTTGTGATCTTTGTTGTGATTGTTTGTGTTTGTAATGGTTTTGTTTGGTATTTATTGTTTCCTGCTTTTATGGAAATTAAATTTATACTTGTTTTGTTATAATTTATTTATTTAATCAATTTAACCATAGTGCAAAAATTTGGATTTCGTCTTACAAGATCGTTTATTTCTGTGCAAATGTTTTGCCTAATGTGAAGAAATACAGTGAACAATAACTTGGTAGAGTTATGCAATGTTCTGGCAGGCAGCCAAACAGGTTTGTTATTTTTCTCCTGGTGTTCAATTTCTTGTGTAAAGGTGTCGTGATGGTATCTAAATCCAGGGATTTCAATGTAAATAAGGGGTGAGGAACGGAAAGAGGGATTCCCTCTTATTACGTAGGGTTCAGACCTACTTGTTCATAAAACCATCATTTTATGGGTTTTCCAGTATAAAAAAATAATCGTCGTTAGATAATCCTGTTTTTGTATTATTTCCTTATGTTTTTTTTCTAAAAAAGAGTTTTGTGAGACGTTTTAAAATGCCTCTTTGATTGTTATGTTTTTTATGTATTTATAGTAAAACTCATTGATGCTTTTAGACGTTCATTACACGGTTGACAATTGGTTATTTTTCCTTTTTTTAGCATGAATATTTTAATTCATGTTGCAATCAGATCAATGGATTGGGAAATAGAGGAAAGCAAATTTATTATTTGCTTTATCATTTTAGTAAGATGAATTTTGTTCAAACATAGAGGAGGCTTTATCTAGTAGTTATCTATTAGTAGTATTAATTGATGTTTTCATGACATATCATGGTGTAACAAACCTTAGTACTTATCCCAACACTATTATTGCATTTGAATAGTCAAACTGTAAACATACATTTAATAAATATAATTAAATAAGACATGGTAAATTGCTACATCTGTTTGTTGCCTACAGACATTTCATTTATATACTAGCTGAAAGTACCCGTGCTTCGCTACGGTTTAGTATCATTAGGATTATAGACTACTTAAATTAGTCTAAGTTAAGTTTAACGTCGATAATTACTTAAATAAATCTTAATAATTTTATTCTCAGAATAATTTCAATAAGTAAATTGGAGTATTTTCAATTTTTTTTAAAATTTTGAATGTTTTATAATGTTTTAATATATTATAATTTTTTAATTTGTAATATAATTTGAACAGCTAGTTGTAGACCTTCTTCTAATAGCCTCCCAGGTGAGTGCGGGCTACTAAAGTTGATTTTGTATATTTTTTTAAGTTCTGAGTACCTCTTTGTAAACACAATTTTTAGTCTTTTTTAGCTGAAGGATGACCAGGCTGTCAGATGAGCTTACACTGGAACATATTACGTACAACTGGCCATGAAAGAAACAGTCACATTTCAGATTTATGCCAGCCATCTTCAAACTTTGTCCTTGTGCTTTGTTGATAGTCATGGCATGGCATAACTTTACAGGGAACTGCAGACGTTTAAATTCAAACTGATTATCCGGCGGAATAATAGGAAAACGGGGAATAAAGACAGTTTCTTCTTTACCTACACCTGTAAATATTGTCGCTTCAATTATAATTGTCACCTGCAGCCTGGTACCGTTACAGAGTTTGGGAGGGTTTAAGTTGCGGAGTTTTATGAATAACGGAGCACCAACTTTGAGAGAATGAATATGAGGTGGTATTCCAGGGGGGTTCAGAGTGTGAAGAAACTTCACTGGATAGTGAACAGCGTCTTCTGTATCAACCACTGAGTCCACTGATTTATACCTCACAACATCAGATGGTAATTCTTCCACCAACGACAGGTTTATTATATTTGCAAAGTCGTTAGTTACGGTTAGAATTGCCCTGTTCTGAAACCAAGTCCGACTTTTGTACACATTGGCATTTAAGGTAGGATATATCTTGTCATGCAGTGACTTCATATCAATAACAGTATGACAACGATTTTGAGGTACCTTCATTATCTTCTAACAGTTTACCATCACCTACTTGTAAAACTAATATACAAAACTCTTCTGCTTGCAAATCGCCATTCACGTGAACTCTCCTGTTAACTTTCAAGGACAGGATTTTAATTTTTTGCCATAAGAAGGATGACTTTAGGCATACTTTCACCTCATCAGCACGTGTTCCTCTAGGTATCACGGGCAAGGTTTTCCTGAAGTCTCCAGCCAGCAGAACTGTCACTCCACCCATTCCTGACGTTTGCATTTCCTGACATCTTGGAGTGTCCTTTCCAGAGCCTCTATACCTGGAGTGGTTCAGGTTGAGAGGAAACTTAACTTAAAGCAGAATGAGCCGTCTTCCCACCATCAATTAGTGTTGAAGCAATGCCAAAGGATGCAACTGCGGTGGCAATATTTTCTCACTTCTTACTTTGGCTAGTAATAAATTTGTCAAAAATATTTTTCCTGTATTCTAAAATAACGCCCAGATTCTAAAATAATGCTGCTTGTAATTTTTTTTGTAAACATTATGTTGCTCTTCGTTTAGCTTTGGGACATTCACAGTAACCATTTCAGAAAGCTGGGCTACATCGAATGAAATTTCCCTGAGACGTTCCAGGTTGTTTGTTATGGACTCATGCTCGCGAATTGGTGTAGGAAGACCGTAGTATCGGAGATGGTTGTCCGACACTGAACACAACAAATCTTCAAGTAAAGCCAAACACTTGTTGTACACAATGTTCATAACTTGCTGCATGTCCCCAAACATTCTCTCCATCGGCCTTTTTACGTCGTCTGCCAAACTGTCGCGGTGTTTTTCCCACATCGTGAGAGGGCTGCTTACTTTACAAAACACCAACATGACAGCGAGTAATTCGCGGATCTTGGGTGGGGAGTCTGAGAGTGAAGCTTCTTCTAATATTCGATCCCAGTGAGTGACGTCCTCGAGCAACCCAAGAGCTCTACATGCAGACTGAAACGTTTGGTGAACAACTCCATTTACATTATTAAGATAGTCAAATGACGTAGGCCCCTTAACTTCATGTAGGAGAAGGCGTAGCAAATAGCACTCAGAGTTATTAGGGTGAACATTGTATACCCTGCCCAAAACCTGATCTTCTTCCCCCCTGGATAGTCTGACACTGATTTCCCTTGCTTCCTGTAGCTATAATATGAAGGTTTATAGTTTGTACAAAATTTATTGTTTTTTCATACAAAATATGACGGAACTTCAGAGTAAACGAGAGTTTATCAAACGCATCGGATTTCCAGAGATCAAAAAAGTCCAAAAGTGTAGTTTTTGGCGAGTTGTTTAGCCTTTCAACAAAATTTTCTTTGTTAAAATACACTCTTTGGCCGTTTTAAAGATGAACTGCAAGATGCATGACTGGGGGAGAGCTATCATGTATGGGAAAGCAAAGGATTCGCCAGACAGCTTCGGAAGTACTTATGTAGCGTCCTGTTTCGTACCTTGTCACCTCGTCAAGTTCATTTCCAACTGTGAAGACTGTTTGATCGGACCCTTTGTTGACGTACTTGAAAATATAGTTGATGGACTTGACAAAGTTCCAATACTCGACGTTGATATGAACAGAGGTGCGAGAGCAGGACAGGATTATAAGGTACAACCCATTGATTGTCAAGCTCTATCCCGTTGATGTCAACAACAAATCTGCCATCTGATGGAGAATGCCTGCGGTATTTAGGATAACCGTCGCCCCTAGTCTGTGTTTCTCTCAGAAGAGGACAGGGATACTTTTGCTGCAGGATCCGTTATTCATTCAGGGCGAGTTTCTGTTAAGAGCACCACATGGGCCGTGGATCGTGGTTGACTTGACAATCTCATGGAGGGCAGGGTTTAGTTCTTTGTCTGGTATCCCTGCACAAATAACTTTGTCAATCATGTCTAGTTTCATCTTTTCTTCCAGCCAAAGGAGGATGTGTACATGGGGAAGGCATCTTTTTTGCCATTCTGCCCTTCCGCGCTTCCAAGTCATGTCTGTGCTGAGCCTTCTGAGCAGTTCCTTGAGCAGTTCACATATTTATCGCCAATTCGTGTTGCACATGAAAGTTATAAACAGATCTGGACGACCAAAATGGCGGACATAGGTCATGGCATCCTGAGTACGCTGATGCATGTAGCGAGGTCCTCCAGTGAAGCTTGATGGCAGCACTACCATCTTACCCAGCTCCGATACCTGACCACCAGCTATTCTCATGGCATCCTTCAAGTGAATATAGTCTTCACTTCTCAATTTTGTTTGGTTGTTTCGAATAAAGTTTAGTCTTTCTGCTTCTATTTTTGCATACATATCAACAAAAGATTGGTTAATGAGATTACGAAACAAAAGTAAATAAGGTTCTTTGCCTTCTCGCTCTATCAACATATAACCGTAGAAATCAGCTGCAGACACAGATTTTTTAAAACAATTGTAATCCAATGAGTTAGCAGAGTATACACACACCGCTAAACAGGCACATCTGGCCCCCCACCAAAAGGTTTGCTTATTAGCTCGGTAACTGTTAGAGTACTAACCTTCATATTCGAGTACTAACTTGTACTAACCTAGTATTAACTCGTGGTATAGTTTAAATTTTCTTTTTTGCACATGGCCGGACTGGCACTTCCGGCCCCCACCGGAGCTTTGATTAATAGCTCGGTAACGGTTAGAGTACTAACCTTCATATTCGAGTTATAACCAGCACTAACCTATTATTAACTCGTGGTATAGTTGAAATTTTCATTTTTGCACATGGCCGGGCTAGCAGTTCCCTGGCCCGGCCGTACGTTTTTGTTAATAACTCTGTTATGCTTAGGGTATTAACCTTCATATTCAAGTACTAACTAGTACTAACCTAGTATTAACTCGTGGTATAGTTAAAGTTTCAAATATGACCGGGACAGCGAAATTGACCTCTGATTCTCATCAGTTTGTTGTCCTTGCTGTAGAGAACGATGTCTCGCTTAACCTGACCAACAATCAAGACAGCAGTTTCGTTAGAGGTAAGAGTATTGTAACGTCCTCTGTGAGCATTCGACGGCTTTTTGTTAGCACTGATAAATACCTGGAAATCTTGCAAATATTTAAGAACAGACTCAACAGCAGCTTTGGAGTCCTTGATATAGTTGTTATGTTCATAAATAATTTTCTGGAGCTGGCCTACCAATGCTGGACTTACATTTTGAAAGTAACCACAGTGAATGTCTCTTTCATGGTTGCCATTACCAACAAAATATACCTGAAGGAAAGACGGCAGCTGTTGTGTTTCAGGCATCAAAAACCCAATACTGTGCTTGCACCTGTCCTGTATAGACCTGTCCTTGCACCTTAAATGTTGCCATGAAATGTCCCTCATTTATCTTTTTTTCTCCAAACGACGTCATTTGGAAACAACTATTGTATTTTAATTTTATTTAGAAAAAGCTCAGCCTCAGGATGTTCGTGAGTAATGTGTTTGTGCAAGGGTTCAGGATATTCTTGAAAGGTAGGAAGTTGGACTTTCCCGTTACTGCAGCACATGCCAGGGCTCTCGTCCTTCCATTTTACAGCATAGCACCAATTGAAAGTTGACCGTTGTCCAATATATAATAATTTTTTTTGTCTTTTGCATATACAGTTTTTGGGTAACCTGAATTTTTCTTCACTGCCCATGGCTGTAACCTTTCCCTTGAAGTCATTTTGTTTTGTTACAGCTACGCGATTAACCTGAGGATTATTTTCTGAGTACTTTTCTTGAGCCTGTCTATGGATTTCAGGATGAGTTTGTTATACTTCTGTACAGCCTTTCTATGAACATTAGGGTGATTTTCAGTATATGTGCTAACAGCCTTTCTGTTGACTTCAGGGTGTCTTTCAGTGTATTTTTTAACAGCTTTTCTGTGAACTTCAGGGTGGCATTCAGTGTATTTCTTAACCGCCTTTCTGTTAACTTTGAGTTGGCTCTCTGTATATTTCTTAACCACCTTTATGTTAACTTCAGGATGGTTTGTCCTGTATTTCTTAACAGCTGCTATGTTTACCTCTAGATGTATTTGACTATATTTTTCAGTCAATTCCCTTAGTTATTTTTGCGAACTGAATCTGTGAATGGTTTCCTACGTTTTTACTCTTAGTTTGATGAGTTGAATTCAATGTTGAAGTAGACTTATCTGAAATGAGAACAATCGTAGAATCTATATGTTCAAGGGATTAAATTCAGAAAGGCTAAGTTGAACTTGTTCAGATTCAGGAAAAACAACTTGGGACGGGCCTGGTTGAGAAAAGCCGATTTGAGCTACTGGTGAAGCAAGGTTGGTGGGTTGCTCTTAGGAATAAGTACATTGAAGTGGCCTTCCATTTCATCACCAGAGAACTTGAGTCTTTTAACCCCCTAAACGTCCTCTACATAGCAGGCTAATAGCTTGCCGTCACGAAACAGCTCAAACTTGTAAGGGCCACCATGAAAACCTCAAACCTCTGCTGCCACCATGAATTCACAGCAAGTATCATATAAGTAAGGTTTCGACATGTTAGTGACGTATTTTTTTACTTCATAATGTAGGGAAATGTAGTTCTGATTATTTTCTAGAGTCATTACAGCATAATTTGAAATATTAAAATAAGTGTGGATGTAACAAAATGAGAATAGTCCATTCCTACCATCCGCAGCTAGGAAGGCTAGAAGGCAGAACTGTAAGCAATATGGTAATAAGCAGTGAGAACTGAACAGGACTGCACGATCAGAGATCAGAACCATGAACTTTACTGAAACAACTCCGACTACGTTGTGTCTAAACTCAAATTCCACAGACTGACTCACTCACTCAAGTACTAAGTTTCATTACGATCCGTAATGTTATTTGATAGTGTTGGGAGATATAGATATTTAAGATTAAAACATAAAGTACAATGATCGTAAACAAAAATATAACATATTGTAAACAAAAATATTACAAATGTTCTGCTGTTAATTAATTATTTGAGGGAGTAAATTAAAAACTATGACAGTGTGTGTGCTGAATTCTGTGGTTAACCCAGTAACTACTATGAATTAAGATCAGCTGTTTGTATTTTCATCAGCTCAAACAAAGATGAATTTTCATAAGGAATACATGGGAGCTTTGTTGGGGTCCCTGGCGGAGCCCTAGGGTCAGATGAAGATACCCATTCTTAGTGAGCACCTAAGACCCAAGAGGAAGGTATGTTCCAAATTTAATTGCTGTGTTTTTTTTATATTTCGTGTTTAGTGAGTTAGTGAGTGAGTCAGTGATATTTGAGTTTTATATATTAAGATATAACTAATATTTCAAGAAATAATCAAACTTTTTCAAATATTTTATTCTGTATTTTATTGAGAAAATATGAAAATTACTTCATTGCTGTTTCGTATCTGTATTTACTTCTTTCTTTATCAAATTTCAAAAAAAGTTTGAATAAATGATTTAAGCATGTTCGTGGCGATGGTTACAATTGTACTGTATGTTGAACTTAAATATAACAACCATATTATATCAGTTATTAGCTACCTGCATGCATTTTTTATTGGTAAGAAATATGAGCTAAATATTCAAATAAGGGTGTCAGGGGTAAATGTCTAAATATGCAAACTAATATAAAAATTGAATCTAATATTATTTGCAATATAAACAATAATAAATATATAATAATACATTCATACACACAGGTAAAGGTATTTACTTCAGGTGCCACAAAAATCAACTTGATTGCAATTCCAAAGTCTGTATATTCAATAGTAAGGCATAAAATTGTCCCGTCTACAACACATAATTAGTTGACATGTAATCAATTTTCAATCTGAATGGTTTTAACAAGAAGTTAACTATTCGTTTCCATGTACATCCACAGGCTTATTGAATGACTGAACAAAAGTGGAACCAGGCCTAATACTTGACAAAGGTTTCATTGCTGTAGTGCTATGAAAGTTCACTTGAGTTTGTATAACAGTCTCCGTTATCTCCCCAACAATTTCACAGATGGCCCTCAAACTTTTAATGACGGTTCTTAGTGATAAAATCTCGGCCAAGTTCAATTTAACTGACGTCTAGTCATACAATATCAAACTACTTGTTTTTGATACTGATTAAAAATTTCACGAATGGTATAAAAATGATATAGTATTGTTATAAATTGTGTTTTTTCAGTTTATATTAAAATAAAACCTGGTAATAATTAAATGAGAATAAACCTATTGTTTGTTAGAGTTTGAAAATGCTCATCTGGACATATAGTCATATACTACAATGAATATACTAAAGTAATCAGAAGGTGTAACTGATCGATGCCCCGTTGTAATCTTACCACCTTTTAAATGTGGAATTTTTGACTACCTGATGAATTTATATTTCGTATCTGTTCATTTTCTGTGTACAAAACGGACACAAGGATCCATTTAACAAAAATTCCCTCTTATGGGGACAGTGACATTCATTTTAACTATAATATATATAGGAAAACTTTTTCAACCCGATTTCGTAGTGCTATTTCGCTAATAAAACAAAATAAAATTGACAAATAACTTGTTTTTGTTTTATTGTTCTGCGTCACTGGAGGGTGAAGATTCAAAAATCACAACGCAAGGCACGACGCGTAATTTATTCCATACACTTTTCATCCTTTGTTTCGTTTACATTTTATTTTATTGTTAGAAAAATATAAGTTCCAATATTTTATACATTTTTGTTTAGATTGTGAAATAGACCGAATTTATTATACATAAAAAATGTACTAAGTCTAGTGGTGTGGTAAAGACCCAATAAACTTTCACATTTTATTATTTTACTTGTACTTTTTTATTTAACATATATTCCAAATGTGCAAAACGCCTTAAAAATATACCTCATGTATTCCTTATGAAAATGTAACCCGCAGTAAAAAGTCATAACATTTTAAATCACGTACATTATACTTGATTTTCTGTGTCATTGGACCAAAGAGAAAATAACGACTCCACATTTTAATCATCAATCACTTATAACTATGGAACATACTTAACAAATCTAAATCTATTCAAGATTCATAAATATCTTAGAGGTTTTACTATCCTAGATTATTTTTATGTAATAGATTGAAAACAACGACATCTAAAAATAAGCATTTTAAAATACGCGGACGGTATTTATCAACTGCTTACAGCCAAAACACACATCGTTGAGAAACGGCAGTGACAAGAAATACATAAAAAATCTGTCTAACCAACCGACTAAATTAACGCCAGTCTACAGTCTAGGAATGCTTCTCATGACAATGACATCTCCATTAACCGTCTAAACACCTTCCAATAACTACAGAGTTGAGACATATAGGAGTTTTTAAACTAACAGTTGTACATTTACAGAACAATCTGCTGAAAAGACAACTGAAAAAAATACAGTTATGTTTGTTGTTACATAGTAAAAAGTTCCCTGGTGTACAAAATAAATACCCCGTCGCAGCAAACCTGCATACTCAGTGAATTTTCAAATGTATAATATATGTCTTAAATACCACATAAAGCCCCATACCAAGTTTCATAAAAATATTTTCATAAATAAGCGATATATACAATTTTAATTATTCTTCATAAGAATAACATCGGGGATGAGTACGTAGGTTTGCCGAAAAAAGGAACACAAACAATTGGTGTTTATGGAAATATAAATATAATTCAACTAAGTGAAACCACATATCAATTTTGATCAAAATTCATTGATAAATAAGCGATATATACAATTTTTATTATTCTCCATAAGAATAACATAGGAGATGAGTACGCAGGTTTGCTGCAAAAAGGCACACACAAAATGTTTTTAAGTGAACATGAATATAACCCAACTAGGTGAAGCCACATACCAAGTTTTATTAATTTATGTTCATAATTAAGGGAGACATTACAGATTTACTTATTCTCCATAAGAATAACATAGGGGCTGAGTACGCAGGTTTGCTGCTACAGGAATAATCCTTAAAAATTGCTTTTTTGTGCAAATAACTATAGAGCACAACCAGATGAAGCTGTAAACCAAGTTTCGTTAGTATGCGTTCATAAATAAGCGAGATATAAATGTGTTCTTATTCTCCATAAGAATAACATTGGACAACGTACTGTATTTAACACTTTCAATATCTCTGTAACCAATTGACGAACAGAAATAGTCAAAACACCAAATTGTGTGTTTTTTAAAGCTGATTATAATGGTGAAAAGCAAAATTTTGATTTCAATAAATATTACATGTATAAACTTGTAATACCACTTCGTATTTATCCATAATACCACTTCGGATGGAGCAAAATGTCTGGTTTTCGAACTTAGTCATAAATGCTGCTCTGTACGTTTGCAACAAATTTAATAAAAATCGGACTATTTTTATGAGAGTTATCGCACCCACGAACACACACACATATATATATTTAATATATATATATATATATATATATATATATATACAATTTCGAACGAATGGTGTTTTTGGGGTCTGGGAATCTCAAAACGAAAAGTTATCATGGTCCCGGGCCTAGGTCTTACCATGCCGACTATGGTAATAGCTTCTTCCCTATAGGGGAAATTCGCTAAAACGTTAACATGTTTTTTTCAGGCAAATTAGGATCGTTTTAAGGATAAGGCATATTTGAGGGCTTTAGTTTTGCATATATTATGTGTATTTTTGAGAAATAATTTATAACAAATAAACTATTCAACTCAAAATATACCCAATTAGTAAAAACTAAGTTAAATTTACATTTGTTATTTAATAGTTTTAACAGTCAGCCATAGTATTATTTACACATGCTTGGATGGTTTGATAAAATCAATTCTAGAATTGTAGGTTTAAATTCTTAAGAAGTTAATACAAGCGATTGTATTTATGCTTGTATAGTTGTTTTATCAATAAAAAAACATAAATAAAACACTTTCCGATTTAGAGAAATTTCCACTGTTTAAGAGATACGAGTACATTACTGAAAATCGTGTAATCATTTTCCGACCATGGACAAGAATTAGGTACATCGTTATGTTTTGAGAGGGAGACTTTCTGTGGCATTGGCTCAGAGGGAACATTACAACACTATTTGTTGTCTTAAATTTATAATGGGAACATTATCGCTAAGTTGTGACCATAAATTGGCCTGGCATAAAACTGCTTTTCAGATTAAATAAAAGCAATAATTTAGTCATTGGTATTATAACAATAACACGAGTGATTTCAATATGACTTGCTATAAATAATATTATCACGTTCATAGAACTCACCACTCTCCTCTTTGTACACAAATACAGTTTTAGTATAGCGGATATATGAAAGCATTCAAAATAAAACTGCCCTACTAACCACAGAATGCAGCTCACACAACTGTTGGGTTCCCCGTATGACTTCAGGATGGCTGCTATTATCTTACAATCGAAAATAATCACAGCTTCATTAAATTATAGGTTAATACTAACTATTAACCCAATAGTTTAGTGAAACTGGGAATTAAATTAGGTACTAGCCAATAATAATACTAGACGTACATTAGTTTTTTTATACTTTTTTACTACGCTCATACATGTAAACAATTTTCTTATTATCAATATAACGTGTCCTTGAGAAATATTACCGGAACTGCACGGAGGGTGTATCTCCGCAGTCTCCAGGCGGTGCTTCCGGTATTACAGTACTTCCACCGAGAGTTACGTTCTTGTGATTCTTTCTTGCTTCAGTTTTATTTAAAAAGTCAAAACTCTTCTACTATGTATATTATATATTATGTCAAAAGATAATTTTAATTTTAGCTTTTAAACTATTTAATGCCTAAATATTTATAATACAAATAAAATCTGCCAACATAGGAACAATTATCTTTAATTTAGAATAAACCGTAATTAAATGCAATTCACTTCATTAGAAGTCTCAGAAAAACTGTCTAAATAATTCATTTTTGCGATTTAAATATTATAATTTACATTATAATGTAATAATAGAATATTGAATAAAACATTATATTATTTTTATATTACGAATTGTAACAAAGTAGGCTGTAAAATACGCGAGTAATATAAATAACATTTATTTGAAATAGGAGTATACAGCTTACCCGGAAGAATAATTACCTCCATTAAAACTTTCAAATCCATCAGTTTAGAGATTTTCGCATTCAAACGGAACAAACATGTAACAGACACCATGAGCTCTTTGGAAAACCAGCTTGTGCAGTACTCAGCTTCATCGGGGTATACATCAGTTTTTTACGCTGCACACTGTTGATTATCAGCTAATCTAATTTGAACAATGTTAAAATATTTTGCGTTATACGGGCTAGTGTTCTAACCTTTACAATAAAGAAAGAGCAGAAACGTGTTTGTAACTTAAACTTACGCTATCTCTTAATAATCAATTTTCTTAAGTTAATTTTCTTAATACCAAACGGTTTATATAAAATGGTTGGTGCCTAGTTTAAAAAACAGTGTTTGTACTCTGAACGTTTCCATACTCCTTGATTCACATTTAATGAAAAATAACATTAAAATAAGAATCAGAAATCAGAAAGTTTATTTCCATAAAAAATACATTGAGTCCCAACAAATCGTGAAAGATTTGTCGTTAGGTGCTCATGATCACAATGTTAATACAATAATTAATAACAACATATTACTAAGGAAATACAGCGCTCCAGGCAACGGTGCACAAATTTACATAATTTGTTCTACCTTCTAATCAATCATTACAAATAAGTACATAAATCTAATAAAGTAACACCTAACCCAGCAATATTAAGAAAACCTATCAACTTAATTGTGTGACATGAAAAATGTATAGCACTAACTTACGTTAGTATTAATATAGTAAAATAAATAAATACAAAACACACAAATATATATAAATATTATCGAATACAATTATTGGCAATAAAGTAAAACCTACCCATCCACCACATTTATAAACAGCTATTTATCCCACAAATAGTTCTGAGCATACTGCTTAACTTATAACACTAGTAATCTAAAACCTTCAATCTGCTTGCGCCGTTGGGCATCTGGAAACACGAGCTCACTTACACATAAATACATATACACACTATTTTAGTAAAGATGGAATACTTTTTATAATTTTTACTCAACAACCAACAAATTAAATAAGATTTTATGACATTAAAGTTTCTTGAATTTTCCAAATCTAAAGGCAACTCATTAAAAATGTTTGGAACTATATGACTTAAAGTATTTGTACCGTATGTATTACAAAATCTTGGCAATTAATATTTCTCTAGGGTTCCTAACATGCATTGGTCTTTTACGTTTGTATTTTAAAATTGTGTTTGTTGTAAAATATTTTGATTATTTTATATTTGTAAAATTCTCTTGCGTATAGTGTATTATACCTTTTGAATATTCTGGATAGCGTTCGCATTTCTGAATATTTTCATTTAGAAATTATTAATACAATTTTCTTCTGCAAAGATTCTGATTCTATACGACCTAAGAAAAACTGTGATGCAGAACCCCAAATTTCTACCCCATACCAAATTACTGACTAAAACATTGATTTATATATTATAAAAAGAGCTTGATAGGGGAGCGTTTTTCTTCAGTAAAACAGCTTAGTAGTGACAGGTTTAAGTTTATTTACAACCGAGTTTATATGGTAATCCCATTTAAATGTAGAATCTATGATTACTCCCAAATACTTAGTTTTATCGACTGACTGCAACTGTGGACACTGAGAGTCATTAAATTTGTAATATTCAAGACATTGACAAGTGTGACTTCGTATACCCGGGGCATGCGGTGGAATATTATGGGCCGAATAAAAGTTCATTAATGCCGTTTTTTTAGGGTTTCGCGAAATGTCATTAAAAAAGTAAAATATAACTCAACAACAGCAAAACAAGAAAACCAACCCCCAGAGACATTTAAATAGATATAAGTGCTTAAGAGTTTTTTTGTTGGTTAATTTGTACAGTTACCTTAAACTGCAGCGTTAAACAACAAAACAAACACATATAAACGAATGTAATTAAATCCAAAACAGTTTGTACAAGCCAAGAAGGTTCTCAAAGATGCATTTCTTTATTACTGTGGTGTAAAAGTTCTCGTCTGAAACTGACGTCCAATTTACAACAATTAACCATGGGGTGTTTCAGAATTGTGGCCGTTGTTTTATAAAGAGTGGTCATGACGCATGTAAGATTAGTTTTCGGCATAATTATACCGACAAATGTCTAACTATTAGCCTGAATTTGTTAAATTAAAGAATAAATGCATTTTATTTAACTAAGCGTTTGTCACTTACTGCTTTGTGGGGACATAAATGTGATTTGGTAGCTCTACGCAGTATATTTTGCATTTAACTATAATATTTAGCAAATCATTTTCAATGATAAAGACAATCATAATAAGGTGTTATAGTGAATCACTAAATAAACAAGCATGCACTTTCTTATAACAGTTTTCATCATCAAAAGCTTCGATTTTTATTTTATTAACGAAGAATACACTTGTCTCTAGGTATTAAGTAGGAAATATGAAATTAACATAAAATCTTAATGAGATAATTAAATCATTTAAAACCAGATATTATTTTTTTATTTTTTAGCTCGTAGTATATCGCGCAACATGTTTTTACCAAGCTTGTCAATGCTTTTAGAATAGGCCTCATATGTTAAACTAACTAAAGCAGGTTAAGATATAAACAAATATAAGTATTAAAGTTTTAATTTCACTTAAAGTTTTGTTATATTCGAATTCAGTTGTTTAAAAGAAACGAAAGCCATTGAAACATAATAAAAATAGGTAACTCAGTGAACAGGTTCGATCATGTTCAATACTACAATGAACAAACATGTTGAAGAATGAAAGCCTGTGCTAACACAGACAGTCATTTAATTGCAAAATCAGTTTTCTATGGTAACAAAGAGGGTTATTTATTAATTCAAACTATTTTCAAGCTAAAAAAGGCGAATTATTATAAGAATCATAAAATAAATATATAATGAATGGTAATTCATTACCTTAGTTTTGGTTGATTCTTAAGAAAACCCGTTTCTTGCAAATACTGTGATTCAAAATACGTAATCCGTTATGTGACACAATAATCGGCTAAATATTAAGAAACAATTGTCCGTAACTAACATGACACTATGCAGAAAGGTTCACAGAGCTTTCAGCCCAGGTATGATCATTGATCATTTGCTTAAGAGTAATGTTCGCAGGAAAGATGTCTTACGAGGGCGTCCAGCTGGTGCATAAATCAACAAAATATTATAAGTGTTGCTAACCTTACAAGGGATAATAATGGTACAGCTATTTTTAAACTATCACTGGACATGCAGAAAGAAAACCATAATTCATTAATCTAATGATACAAATAAATCAAAACAATAATTAGTTTGATAAAATAACAGCTTATAAAATTATGTAATTAGTTAAAGAAAGTTTATTTTAATAAAAATGATGAGGGAAATATGGTACTCGTACAATAAATATCGTGTTTCAAGCAACACTGCAGATTTGATTGGTTATCACGTGACCTTACAGCTGTTTTTACGAGGTCTCTTCCGATTAACTAGAAAACCTTAAATAAATCGACTGAGCAAACCTTTACGAAGTATGTATGGACCTTGACTATGCACGCACCTTTGTCTAACTGACTGGGGGTCCCTAGAGTGTATGTGGTGTTGTTCAAGCTCCTATTCAATTTTACAGTATATAAACCCACTTTTCCTCCCTCGTCGGTGTTGTAGAAACACTAAGATATCCGCTTTCTCTGCGGCTCAAGACAATTAGCAGTAAAGAAACAAACACGACACCGTACTGTACTTGCCGTAGGCAATCGGTTCCCTCGGTTATTCCAATACCATGTATCCGTCTACCCTGCCAGTCTATCAGTTCAGTTATGCTTCAAGATAAAACCAAATCATCATTTATTCAGCATAAACATTCGTGAACAACTCTTAACTCAAGAAGGTCTTCACACGGGCAAAGCCTGTACGCTTTTTGACACAAATATGTTGATATGTATAAACTACGACATATTGGTGACAAGGAAAGCTTAGGTACAAATTTAATAATTTAAAAGTAAACAAAAATAAATGTGTACTATCAGCTTAAAAACCTAACTTGAATATTTATAACAGTTTGAATACAATATTAACATAAACACTTTTAACATCATACCGCACGATACGCACTATCCAAATCTATAATTCAGACTTTTGGAATTAGCAGGATTAAACATCCCTTTATTCTTCTCTTCAGGTTGAAGAACTAATCACATACAGCAACGCGGTGGTAAATTTTTATAGTACACTGTAGTTTTGTTTAGTTTTCAGTTATATAATAATTGTTTCATAAACTAAGCAAAATTTACAGGAATGCGATCATGCTTGGTATAAAACCATTAATGCAATCATAATAAAAGTAAGTTTCTCTGATCATTCAAAGCGGTCAATAAGAAATGTATTTTGCTAGAAGTGGAATGAACAGGCAACGTTCTAAAATATTCAGTGTAGCACTTAGTTAAATGATAGTTACGGTGCATTTCAATTAATAAGCAAAAAACTCATTATTTATTTATATTTTAAAGACAATCAATTTCATATCAAGCAAATTTAAGTGCTTAATTTATATTCATTTAAGCCACCGAATTAATTAACGAGGAGAGTTGGAATCCCCAAACGATCTATAGATGAAAGGAACTCTTTAATAATCCTTAATTGACGGCAGGAATAAAACCGATAATTTATTCCCTGCAATGAGACCAGGAAAAACCGTCATCGACTCTATAAATTACCAACACATTTTTATATGAAGAGTGAAGTGGTTTTTAATTTCAGAAAAGAATATAGGGCCTTTGGTAGTAAAGTTCTTTTAAAGCTAATTATTAATTCTAGATAAGATTTATTTTCAACCATTAACTTTGGAAGAGATTCATTTTCTGATGCTACGTTGAAAATAAAAAATTTGTCAGCAGAGTAACTAGATTAATTAATTTGTAAAATAAATTTAGAACGAAAACAAATTTCTACACTTAAACACATTAATTCAAACGTATTAGTAGAAAACAATAATGTAAGTAAAGAAACCTATTGGGATAAACAAGTTAGTACAAAAATAAAATATAAATATTGGGATGTGGAACTGAAACAACAGTCATGTTTGTGGTTGAGTTTCGTGACACAAGCTATAACCTTGCAACTGCGGCGAACGAGTTAACTCCAACATTTGGGTTAAACATGCGATCACGTGGACGTTTAAACCAAGTAGGCTGGAATGATAAACACCGGCCAGAGAGTAATGGTGATTAACGGTACATCTATTTATAATCAAGCTTCTACAAAACATCACCTTATTTTAATGCCATGGCTATGCTATAATTCATGTAGTCTGACCCAACAGACTACAATACAAATTTTAAAAATGGTTGCAGACCAAAATAATAAACTTACAATGTGATAGGACATTACAATATTATGTCTTTCTGCTTTAGACATGGCATTTTTTTCTATAAGAGTATATGATTTAAAATTGGATAATCTTTATTTTGTTTTTACTCGTACTAAACTGAATATCACACGTTCATAAAACAAAATATATCGTTGGTTTTAACATATATATTCTATATTGTTTTTACTTTATTTAATAGTTTATCCAATAATATTTTGTTAAAATCTCCAATCACTGATTGTTACATATTTATTCAGATTACGTTCAGAGAGAGACATTTAACACCATGTGGCATCATTGGTGTGTGTACTCACTCAATCATAACAAAGTGCGGATATTTTCCCTCTTCATTCAATAGGTTGCTTGACAGGTTCTGAATTTTGGAATTTAGATTTAAAAATATGTTTGTTAATGGAAAGAGGAAGAGTAAATGGAAGATATTTACACTTGTGTTTTACAATACCTGATAACAGTTATTTCTAGCAAATCACGAACCAATACAAACCTCAAATAGATGTTTTAACTAATGGGATGTGGTAACTATGTGTTTATTGTAGCGTAATGAGCATAAATATTTGGTTGTGATTGTTCGGTAGTGCACATTTTATGCAATTCAATGATAACACTTAAATTTTACAAATATGTAACTTGTAGTAGGCCACTGTTTCGCCAATAAATTATTGGTTATACTATGAGAAGATAGGGTTAAATACCCCCGCAAACCTGCGTACTCAGCAAATTTCTAATGTATATATATGTGTCGCAATACTACATAGAGCCACTTACCAAGTTTCACCAAAATATATTCATAAATAAGTGATATATAGCATTTGATTTATTCTCCACAAGGTTAACTTTAGGGCTGAGTACGCAGGTTTGCTGCAACAAGGAAGATAAGATATGAGTTTTTTTTGCAATTATCAATATAACTCAACCAGGTGAAGCTACATACCAAGTTTTTTATTAATTTAGGTTCATAACTAAGGGAGTTATAAAACTTTACTTATTCTCCATATGAATAACATGCGGGACAAGAAGGCAGGTTTGCTGCTAGGGGAAAATAAAATACCCCCGTCGCAGCAAACCTGCGGACTCAGCGAATTTCCAATGCATAATATTTGTCTGAATTCCACATAAAGCCGCAAACCAAGTTTCATAAAAATATATTCACATATAAGCGATTTTAATTATTCTCCATAAGAATAACATTGGTAATGAGTATGTAGGTTTGCTGAAACAAGGAACAGAAACAATTGTTTTTTATGCAAATATAAATAGAATTTATCTAGGCGAAGCCACATACTAAGTTTCATCGATCTTCAATCATAAATAAGTGATATATGACATTCTAGTTATTCTCCATAAGAATAACATGGGGGCTGAGGAAGCAGGTTTGCTGCAACAAGGAACTAAAAAAATGGGTTTTTATGCAAATATCAATATAACTCAACAAGGTGAAGCCACATACCAAGTTATATTAATTTATGTTCATTATTAAGGGAGTCAGTACATTTTACTTATTCTTCATAAGAATAACATGGGGCTGAGTACGCAGGTTTGCTGCTACGGGAATAATCAACAAAAAATCAATTTTTTGTGCAAATATCAATATACCAGTACTACTTGAAGCCACATACCAAGTTTCATCAACATACATTAATAAATAATCGAGATATTAAATTTTATTTATTCTCCATAAGGATAACATTGGACAACGTACTGTGTTTAGCACTTCGAATATCTCTGCAACGGTTGGGCGTAGAATCACAATTTAAACACCAAAATGATTGTTTTGTGGAACTGAACAGATTGGTAAAAGCAAATGTGAAGTTTACATTAAAATAAACTGAGGAAAAGCCAAAAACCTTTTTCCCATAAGATTAACATGGGAGATTTTATGAGCAGGTTTTTTTGGATTTTCTCCGCAACCACTTAACCTAGGTTAATAATTAAAAATACTAAATAATTTGTTTTTTTTAAGCTCTATAACTTGGTCAAAACCAAAATTAAGTTTTTTTAAAATTTTAGGGTAAAAAATGCAAAATACTGATTTTTGGGAAATTTAAAACCCCCATAAACCCCCCTTCCCATAGTCCGATTTTTCTTGTTTTCGAACTTAAAGTCATGAATGTCATTTTACACATTTGAGCCAAATTTCATCAAAATCGGACGTTTTTTACTCAAGTTATCGTGTTAACGGACACACATATATATATATATATATATATATATATATATATATATATATATATATATACATATATAAAAATTTTAACGAATGGTGTTTTTGGCATCTGGGGACCTCAAAACAAAAAGTTATCATGGTCTCGGGCTTAAGTCTTACCATGAGACCTACGGTAATAGCTTCTTCCCTATTGGGGAAATTCGCTAAAAACCATTGTTTTGTGCAAATATCGATATACCACAACTAGTTGAAGCCACAAACCAAGTTTCATCAATATAAATTGATAAATAAACGATACATCACATTTTATTTATCCTCCCATAAGGATAACATTGGACAACGTACTGTATTTAGCACTTAGAATATCTCTGCAAAGGTTAAACGTAGAACAACAATTAAAACACCAAAATGATTTTTTGGTAGAGCTAAACTTATTCGTAAAAATAAATGTGAAGTTTTTAATAAAATTATTTGAAGAAAATCTTAAAACCTTTTTCCTATAAGATTAACATGAGAAATTTTATGCAAGCGTTTTTGACTTTTTCCACAACCACTTAACCTAGGTAAATGGATCAAAATACGAAATTATTTGTTTTTTAAGCTCTATAAAATGGCTCTATAACCACAATAGAGTGTTTTTAAAATTGTTGGGTAAAATATAAAAACTGATTTTTGTACAATTTAAACCCCCATAAAACCCCTTTCCTATAGTACGATCATTCTTGTTTTCGAACTTAAAGTAATACATGTAACTCTCCACATTTCTGCCAAATTTCATCAAAATCGGGCGATTTTTCAAAATTTATCGAGGTAATCGACAAACACACACATACACACACACACACAAACACACACACACACACACACACAAACACACACACACACACACACACACACACACACACACACACACACACACACACACACACACACATATTTATAGATATATATACATATAAATATACATATAAATATACATATAATACATTTGAACAGATAGTGGGTTTGGAATCTGGGGACCTCAAAACTTAAGTTAACATGGTCTCGGGCTTAAGTCTTACCATGCCACCTATGGTAATAGCTTCTTCTCTACAGGGGAAATTCGCTAAAATGAGTTATATTTTCCTTATCGTTTAATTTAAAACCCAACTAAGTCTATTTTGCAATTTCTAATTTTGAAAAATAAAGTATGTGTTTTTATATTTATTTATTACATTAAACGTCGAGTAAGATTGCATGTAATCGTTATTAGCAGAATATATTCAAATGGTAATTTGTCCTTTAGATCATTCAAGTTGAAACAGTTTCAAACTACCTCAGGCAAGTACAAGTTGAATTGGAAACTAATGTTTGCGTTGGTACAATTTGTCTTCTTGATGGTAAGACATTGTTCTTAACTAACACCAATTCAAAATGTACATACTTTATATATATGTATACAACATTGCCCGTTGATACCTCTGATTTAATATGCAGTCCGGCGTTTAAAGAAAAGTAAAAATTCGGAGTTCTAATTGTGTCTAAAGATCATATTTGTCCATCAGTCCGTATGTTAAATCAACAATATGTTATGATTTGTTTTTACAAGTATACTAGTTGAGTAAAAACAAATCAGTTTACCTTATTAAACTACAAAACCGCCTTATTCATTAATGCACACAATTTGTATCAATAAAACTAAGTGATTGTCTGTTACATGTACATGCCCCAGTGTTTGCCTGGGCCTAAGCTTGTCCCATGTTTGTCCAGGGAAGTCAACAAGGCTTGGGCACCTTCCACATATTAGTCTACCACACATCGCTACCATACATACGGGTTTTGTAAACAGCTCCACTTTAGCAAACGTGCTACTTGGCTTATAGGATCTTAATGATACATTTTCTGTGTCCCTTATAATAAACGTATTGGCTTTGTCAGTAAAATATAAATCTTATTAATATTTGTATTAATACTATACGGTTATCATTAATTATTATTACTATCATCATACGACAGCCTTCTGGGATCCGAGATGCATGAGGAAACCGTTTGGTTGGGTACGCCGATGACTTTGCAGCTCTCATCGCTGCACGCGACGTTGAGATGGACCAGCTAAAGCTGAACCAAGTGATGCGCTTGGATGTCTGATCACGGTCTCTCGCTCGCCTTGAGCACGACAGAGATCGTAATCCTACCAAAGAAAAGGATAGACACCGTCGTCCCGCTACGAGTGGGAAAGGAGGTCGTCCAGATCACGTTGTGCTGCTAAATACCTCGGATTCATAGTGGACAGTTAAGCTGGAGGGACCAGATTTTCCGTACGGCGGAGAAGGCTGCTAAGGGAGTCGCATATCTTAGCAAGCTGATGGCCAATTTCGGGGGTACCGGGTATAGCAGAAGAGGATTATTGATGTCCGCAGTCCAGTCTGTGCTCATGTACGGGGCTGAGGTACGAACAGGGGTGAGGTATGTACCGGGTAGACGCTCTCAATAAAGAGATTTATCGGATACGGCTCGCTCGAGTACAGCGTCAAGCTGCGCTCCCAGTGTGTTCCGCCGTGTTACGCCTACCGTACAGTGTCCGAACCGGCCATCCTGGTGGGCGCTGGAGTCATCCCTGTCAAGCTCTTGGCAGGGAAGAGGAAGGCGATTTATCAGAGACAAGTCGAAATCGGTAAGAACGCTGCCAGATCCGAAGAGCACTCCCGCACCTACCAGCAATGGCAACAAAGCTGGGAGCAGGAGACCAGGGGACGAGGGACTGCGAGACTCGTCAAGCAAGGCAGACCGTGGGCGGAACGTTGACACGACGAGGTGGATTACTACCTTACACAGCTCCTCACAGGTAACGGCTATTTCAGGTCGTACCTGTACCTGATGGGCAAAGCCGGTTCACCGGATTGTATATAATGCCCGAGCGTTCTCGACGACGCGGAGCACACTTTCTTCTGCTGCCCGCGTTGGGAAAGGCCCCACTTGGATCGCTTGGACAATTACTGTGTTCACTGGGTGCATTTTCGGTGGATACGGTCTGTACAATTATTATGGAGGGTGAGGACAACTGGGACTGTTTGTCGCGTTTGGTCCAGGGCATCCTCCGCAAGAAAAAAGACTGATCTACACCGGGAAGCGGACTAGATCGAATGAACGGAGCGGGCCCTGCGAGCTTAAGCCAAATTTAGGCCAAGCCTGAAGTAATGTGACAAACAATCCCAGGTTGGAGTCCCAATGAGTAGTGGGGTTTTTTTTAGTGTGTAGTCAACATTTTTTTTAGAGGAGTCCCACACTACAGGTTGGCCACCTATGTGCGTAAATGCACTTTTCCCTCCTCTCCCTAAAAAACAAACAAATCTATTGTTATTATTATTATATATTTAGAGTTTGTAGCCAAACATTGGTCAAATATATATTTATATTTTGTCTTTGAATAATGGTTATAAATGAGGTTCAGCTATGGTTATTGAAAATAAAACCGAAATTTTGAACTTTATAATTACCCACAGTGCAAAACATTAGGTAGTCATCAGGTTCAAAAAACCTATATATTGTATTTATTTAATGAGAAAAAATATCCCCGATCATTTATATAACCGGAAATATTTTTAGCGATTGTGCTTATAAGCATATTAACACTTTCCTATCTCAATATGGGTTCAGAGTTTATCTAATACGACTAATTGAAATCACATTTATACACGTTTTCTTTAATTTGATCTAGATTCTACAGATATATTAAATAAATTTTAAAAGGCTGGAGGGAAAACCTGAGGTTGAACCGCACAGCAAATGAGAAGGAACATTCGGGAAAAGGAAATGCTAACAATCAACAACTGCAGACGTGGAACTCCACTCAAGGCGGAAGTGAGTCAAGTTGTGTTGTGGAAGTTCACACGGGACATTAGCTTCAATCGCTGACACCATTTCCACCGATAATATCTGACTTTAAAAATTACTGATAATATTGCAATGGGGCTAGTTTGCATTTAAAAACTTTGTCATCTTATTATTTCTATAGCCTGATTTTCTAACAGTCCGCGAGATCTTCCTTATTCTTTTATCAAATTCCATGATTTACCCCTCATTTTAAAGCTTATCGTGTCAGCTGTTGACAAAAAATAGACCCACGGGCTAAAAATGTACCGCTTCTCGGAAATTTAAATAATGTGAAAGATAAATAAAGGGTATAGTTTGTTTTAACACGAGCGAAAATTTTAACAAAAGAACATCTGATCAGCTGACAAGATTTGGTTCGCAGTGCGAAATTCCGTACGGGTCGACTAGTATTACTTATATTACGGTGAATCGAATTATCTACTCTAGGAAGGCAATACAAGTCAAAGTTGTATGTGTTATTAGATATTGTATTTTAATTAATAATACGTGAGAAGAAAACGTTACACTGTGATACGATCCGGTAAAGTTCGTGCGTGTGATATTATATAGTGAAAGGTCAGCTTACCCTTTGAAAAGGTCACAATACTCATTGGGTTGTTCATACATTGGCAAGAATACAAAATGTTGATTGATGTCAATGATAAGTGAACTTAAAGTTTACTTCAAACCGTTTTATGTACAGTGTCTATGTTTGATTTGTTGATAAATATTTCAACGGTCTGTTTTGTCGCTTATTTACGCTCCTGTTAAAAATATATGTCGTCCTAGTTCCTTTAAACTCATATAGTTCTTTAAAATTTAAATAATTATTTTTAAGACTTATAACCTTCCAATTGTGCACTACCTTCCAACAGCTCTACACAAGATGTTTACTTTTATTGTTCATTTATAAAGTAATTTGAATCCAAGCCTAACTTTTTACACTGTTTGTGGCGGTATTGCATCTAATTTGTATAAGGAATTTCTGTAAAGGGTTTCTGGTATTTGTTCAAAAGAATAATAAACTTAATTACACAATGCCAAGAATCTTCCGCATTTGTTTTGTTGTGCTATGTCCTATACTTAAAATCCTGCATTACACCACTTTAAGTGAATTTTAGTTCCTAAACATAATTGTTGTAATCCGTTTAAGACAAATATAATATTTAGTGTGATATTTTAAAATGTATAACACCATCACCACAAGTGTTTGATACTGTTTTTTTTTTTTTGTTATTATTATTCGTGACCATACATTGTATCAAGTATGATTTTGTTTTAATTAATTATTTTTTTACCGGATTATTTTTTTTATGTTTATTTTCTTAGGTTTGGTTTTTTGGAACAACATATTTTTGGTGAAGTCGTTTTATAAGAAGCTCTAATCTAACGGGTGGACCTAACAATTTAACTTTTCTTAATAAAATATAATTATGCTTCAATTAATGTGCCAAAACTATAAACTATAATAATAACTACTCATAATAATAACTCACTGGTGTACAGTAACCTAATAATTGAGAATTTCCACACTCATAATACTATAACTGTGACTTAACCAATACATCTTTCAAAAGTATAATACTCCAGCAGGTTTATAATGATCTAAAACATTGAATATAAAATGAGAATATGAACAAAATTTAAAACATGTAATTTTACATCTTCATATTAATTTGGAGAAAATAAATATACTTAGGTACTATTAAATTATAAGTACCTTTTTTGGGCCACCCTGTACCGGTATATTATTACTCCATCCAAACAGCAACTTCATGATGGTTGTCGTTTCCGATGTTAAACCAACTGTGAAATAGAACTTTGAAGATAATAAATAGGATAGGTCTGAACACGTTTATGATACAATATAACACGGAACAGCGGTGAGCCGAAACACAATTTAGCATATTTAGCTTTTGATATACTTGTCTTACAACAGGTTAGAACCTGCAAAAATGAATTAAATATTTATAACTCAAGTTTTACAACATAATTTTTTTCCCTATACAAAATGGATGTAAGGACGTGTTATAAAAATTCGAAATAAGATTCATAACATTTCCACAGTAATTCGGTAATGTACATTAATTATGGTTACATACATAATTTAAATAATACATAATTTATACATAAGCTAATTTTCTCTGAAGGACATGTTATTGTTTACGATGTAAGATATACTTTAATCATTAATAAACATTAAAACAACAATAAACAGTATACTGGTCATTCTGAAATAGTTCAGCCTTATTGCGTTCCCTGACAAATTATCGTGATAAATTGGTAAAACTATAATATTAAATTTACATAAATTTTAATAGTTTACGTGGAAATAACATATCTTTTGCGCATTATAAATTAGTTATTTTTTAGGAAATAAATAAACAACTAACTGTAACTGGATTTATTGTTAAATTATTATTAGTGAATTTCCTATGGAAAAGTGAACTATTAGCGTGACCCGCACAGTAAAACTTAAGCCCGGGACCACCATAGAAGTTCTTATCGTGTCCACTTGAACACGTTTTGGGGGTCGTTCAATATGTGTGTGTGTGTGTGTGTGTGTGTGTGTGTGTGTGTGTGTGTGTGTGTGTATGCACTCTAGCGGTCGCATTTTTTGTTCGATTTACGTCAAATTTGGTAGGGACGTTCCTTTCTATAATCATTTGGACAAGTTCGTTCGGCAAAACAATTTGAAAATTCTAAACACCTATTTTGGGGATTATTCTATCAAATGTCGAGTTTTTGGGCCCAAAAAGAGTCAGACAAGCCCCGGACGTAAAGGCAATGCATGTATGAAGATGGTAATTAGTAAAGCGAAACTTTTAAGCCCTCTCTCGTCATTGTAGCATAAATATTTCCTGAGTTATTAAAGAAAATGTGTATCGGCTAAACACAGTACATTGTCATATGGGGTTTTTACATTAGAAAGCATGTTATTCATTTGTTGGCGTATTTTTATCATCCCCAGTAACCTGGCACCTACTTTAAAGCCTGTCTGGACCTTCTCCTAACCGTATAATGCGCAAAATTGTATTCCTAGCATTGCAGGTAAATGAAACCAGGAGCATCAGAACAGCCAAAAAATCAATGTTTTCAGATTTCAATAAAATTGGAATAAATGTATGTTTTTACACTGGTTTTGAGTTTTAAAAGTTTTGTATGTGGAAATTCACTTCCCTCACGTCAGCGTGCTGCGTGCGAACTCGTTATTAAATAATTTATTATTTTATAAAGGAGTTTGTCATAAAACGGAAGTCATTCAACCATGTCACAAAGATCTATTAAGGAGGGATGGACTTTAAAAACTAACATTGACCTTAGGGGAGACAAAGGAAGAGGAGTGAAATGTTGCGTGACTGGAGCCCCCTCTTAAAAGAAAGAGGCCACAAAATGCATATTAGTGTTATACACATGTAACGTGGCATATCATATGGGAATCTTATGTTTTTTACTGTTCGCAAGAAAATATATATGAGAAGGTTTATGTAAATTAGAACATTGCTAGGATTTGCAACACAAGCTGTATGGTTTGGAACACATGTTACCACTTACTTGTTTAAATTGCGTAGTCATAAACATTTTCAGAAACTACTTTTTGAATATATTTATTTTGGTAGCATACTGTCCCGTAACACCTTAGAGGACACCTACTTTCATATCGCGTAAGACATTTAATCGTAAAAAATATATATCTAGGGGCTTAGAAATACAGGGACTATCATTCACATATGTTTTACAAATATGTCCGCCATTTTGAAACGGATAAGGATAAGCGAGTTCTGCTTAGGGCTTAAAGGTTATGTAATACGAAATATATTACATTTTGAAATCCTGAGAATCGCCCTAGAAATTCTTAGTGATTACGATGCTATTTATCTGTATTATTTTAAAGTTTGACTCTAGTATCATATATTAATTTAGATATAAAAAATCTAAAAATTGTTATTTTACATTAAGTTTTATATTTGCAATTCAATTATTAATTATTATCCATCAAATATTAACTAATGTGTATGGGTGCGTGCGTGTGTGTGCGTGTGTGTGTATGTGTGGTTTGTTGTTATAGAGTTTTTTAAGTTAGTTGTCAACACAATTTATAAACGATTGTTTATACGTTGGGCATACATTTATTAAGAATGCTTTATTTACTAGAACAAAAGTTTTTCAGTTGAAAATGAGAGAGAATGATAGCAATATATCGTAACATGCTTCGTAGTTTGACTGTCATAACAAACCGAGTTTACTTCTCTTCAATTTCTTGAGTAAAGGTTACTGATTGGGTCTGGATCCAGGGATTTCAACATAAAAAGGGCTTAGAAAGGGTAGACACCCCCCTCTATGTATTTCCTTGTATTACCTAGGGATTCGCACGTGAAATTCCACCAGTTTTCAGTCTATCTGACAATTAAATTAGCAGACAAAAATAGTAAATTAGACAAAGATTTTTTTTTCCTTTAGAATTTTACAAATTGTATAAGTTTACTGCATTGTAAAAGGTTACATCTTATACATTTTTAGGGCCAAAAAATAAATGTTGTACATGGCAAGAGTCACTTACACATAATACTTATATCTATAGCAAAATGGCTTATGAATTAAATAAAATCTCATGAAAAGTGAATTAAAAAAACGAGTTAAACTTATCCATGTTCAATATTTCAGATCCTGGCTCATTTAATATTCATATCAGAATCCAAAAATAAAACCATTTCAAATATTACCATCCATAAGTCTTACCATCCATCATTATTAAATTCGATGCACTTATAGTAATATGAAATTTTACCATTGACACTTACGATCTAACATGTTGTTGTTTGACAGAGGTGTTGTAAAAATAGTCTTCTCAAGATTCTTCAAAAATATTATACCTTTCCTTTCTACTCATATACAAGGTGGCAAATATATTGTAATATGATATAAAATACAAGGAAATTATCATAATTAGGTCCAATGCCCCTAAAAACCAACCTAATCCCCTAAACATCATATTTGAAAATTGAAAAACGTATTGAATTTGAGTTCACTAAAATTATGATTAACCATAGGTGATCGATATTAGTTCATGTTATTGCCTTAAACCTTCAACATTGGTTTATACGGTAAGACGTTAAATTGAAAATGTTATTAAACAAAGTTTTCTTGCAAGTTTTGACCAGCAGTCATTTTAAATTCAATTTTCCGTTTGAGGTACGTTTTTGGCAATGAGTTTATTTGCAAAAGTAATTATAAATACTGGCTATAAAACTTGTGTAGCCTCTGATGTGGTACTCCCTAAGAAAAACTACTGGAAACTGTACTAAAAGGTATTTTATAATGTTTTTTTTAAGATTTATTAAGTTTAGAGGACTAAGCTGTAGTTCTTTAAACTTACGTAGTTATTACGAGACTTAAAACACAATGTGGAATATCAAATCCGATCAATAAAGTCCCACAGAATTATCATCCTGCTGTATCATGTGACAGACATTTAGAGGGTTTGTTTTTCACTTTGATATTTATTAACTTACTATTATTTCTGTAAAACGTGACTTTATTTTAAATGTATCATGTTGCAGCCCCCTAAACTGCAGGATAATGACAAATTAAGTTGTATACCTCCGTCATAAACAGTGGTACATATGTTTTCTCACTACAGTGTAATTGTAAAATATCTTCCAAGGCGTAATTATTTGTCTAAAGAATTATTGTAGTCCAGTTTAATATTATCAACAAAACCTTATAGCCAAACTCCAAAGTGGCAGCTGTTTAAATAACAGGCTCTAATGTGAGATAGAACTTTTTCTCAAAATGTAAATAACAGACAAAGCCTATAAATGTATTTTATGATTGGGTGGATCCATCCCTGTCCCGGCCGACTCATATGAGATCATGAGCGGACACCTCTGGCTTGCCCATGTGACTAATGCCGTTACGGTACCTCGCTGTCTTTAGTTCACCGCACAGGTCAATAGCCTATGGTTATGGCAGTTGAGGCAAAAAAACACATCAGAAGCAGAAGGTAATAACCCATCAAGTAATGATTTACGAGCACTGTTAACCTATTATGTGGTTTTCCCAAAATATTTTATTTAGTTTTATTATTCCCGTTGGTTAAAATTAATAATAACGATCTTCCTCTAACCAAAAAAATAGCAGATATTCGAAAAAATACTCTCTATAATAGCGGCCAAATAAATTCACAGTTGAGGGCATGGTTTACCGGACTATCAACCGAGATCAGCCAATAGTAGACGTGCTGCATTGCCAAAACTCCACACCAGCTGATTGGCATAACATTCCAGTATTATTTTTCTATGGCAAAGTGGCAACAGTTACAGCGTACAGCCATGCTCATGGCTACGGCCCAACTGTCAAATTATTTTGCCACTATTTTCAAATGGTATGTTTAGGAGATTACATACACACTTTTAGAAGTACCTGGGGGACCGAGTTTTGCTCGGACAAGGCCAATAAGTTTCTTTTAATAGACCTAGTGTAATTTGTCACCACGATCGCGGCCCTTTCATTTCGAGCCTTTACTTCACTCATTTCCCTTTTGTCTGCATGTTTAATGCCACCCCAGTCGTTATTACTGTATATGTAATAACGACATCTATGTCCCTTTGTGCTTAAAAAAGTTTATATATATATATATATACGCATATTTAATTATTTTACATATGCCCACCCTATAATTATGCAATCATCATTAAATGGTTTTGGTCAAGAAACTACATTTGCCATTGCTAACATGAGTATACCTACAGTTGGTTGATTATGAATAGCTGTTATAATTATTTTGTCTTGATTTTAATATACATCAAGCCCAAGGTTAATTTGATTAAATTTTAAAATTTTGTTTACATAATTTTATTTTTCCTAGGCTTGAGACCATATAGAACTTATTTTTAAACCAGAGATTAGTTAACTACAGCGTTTGAAGGAAATCTAAGCCGTTTTTGAGACCAGAGTTGCAAGCAAGCAAGCAACAAGCAAACAAGCAAGAAAACCTAACTCATATTAGAGTACAGGATTATTACATTGATTAATCATAATTTAGGAGGTCATGAGGCGGACGTGTAGTAGTGGTGTTGAGGCGCAGACAAGCCTTGCCTCCCTCTCACTGCCCCTCGCAGGTTGATTGAGAGCCAGCAAATATTAGTAGAAGGAAGTAGTCCATTACTGCCGCACTACCGATGGTGAATCCACGCCCCTCGAGTGGCAACTGGGGTACGTCTACTCCCTATTTGCGAAAGTGGATATAGTGTCAATACTTTTAGCATTGCTCTTCCACATTAACTGTTGCAAGAAACGTAAATCTGTTAAGAATCATGCTGAAATGACTTGCTTAGTGGCATTCTTTGCTCTTCTGAATTAGCAATTTTTGAGAAAAATTTTAGCACTGAAAATCGTGAAGAAAAAAAGTGTGGTTACAAATAAAGCACATTTTGCATTCACTATGCAGTTTCCATAGGAAATTTCAGCTCAATCACCCAGGTATAACGTATTCATTTGATTTTAAATAATCGTGCAAAATGTAAAAGAGATAGAAATAAATTTATTTTTATTTGACGTTCGTCTATTGTTTAAATTTTAATTTCAAACACGTCAAATTATAAATATTATTGTTTTTATAATATCACATTACTACAAATGTATTAATTTAACATATTTTACAAAATTATAAAAAGTATTAAGGTTTAAATATTTATAATATTTATAGATTATATCAATATTACTTGTAATCTGAAATTTGTTGGTGGCAATATCTTATCATAGTTTTCTATAGCACTTAAATTTCTAATATAAACAGAACTTCAAAATTCCTGGAATGTAAAACATTTTAAATTTATTTTAAATTGATATTCAATTTTTTACATTAACATATTTATAAAGTTCACAAAAGTTGAAATGCTTGTGACCAATGAGTTAACATTTCTAAAATTTTACTATTTCAAAATTAGATATTCATTTGGTAAAGTAATTATAGATTGATATCATGTCAAATTGAAGTATTTTTGTATTCTCAAATGTTATAAAAAAGGACTAAATGCTTATAACAATGAGTAAGCTTTTTCTTAAAATGTTACATAAAATTAACGATAAACTTTCAAAACTCTAGAAAATGGTTATAAGCATGTAAAATTTGTTAGAAAATCACATATACAGTATTATAAAAGATTTGAATGGCACACGTTTGCGTTATACTAATGGCATTGGATTTATTTAATAGAAAAAATTTGGTGTTAAACGGCAAATATAGTACATAAGCTTTTATAAATATTATTGATTATCCAAACTGCCAAAAAAATAGTTTGTGTTTCTATCACGTGTGTATCTATAAATTATTTTTAAGTTGATACACAACTTAATACAGAATTACGCGGTTTATTGTTCAGCTTCAGCAGAACTAATATTGTTCAGCTTTTCCCTCGTGAATATGTTTATTATTGCAAACTACAAACTTCAACCTAATTATAATTAATACCCACAGATGGCTGTATTATTCAATGTAGCAGCACAAGTTCGTCTCGTCTACGGCACGTAATTAGTCTGTCATGTAATCAGTTTGTAATGAGAACGGCGTTAACATGAAATTAATTAACTCGCGCTGTTCCATGTACACACGTAGTTGCATGTTGTGAATATTATATCGAGTAAGAGTGTCTTTTGTTCATTGGTATTGTTAAAACTACTAGTTGATAAATTTTAATATAAAAATAACAATACATATAAAAGTTTTATCGCAAAATTCACACATAATATATTGATGAGTGATGTGACATTAAAGTACGATTTTAAACGTTGACTTATTTGTTAATTCGTGCAATTTAACTTATCATGACATATAACCTAAAAGAATAAAGTATTTTAAAGTTTTCCTCGGTGTTCTTGCCATCAGTAGAGCACCACTAATCCAAATCCCTCGATTCCTAAAATCCGCCTATTCCGAATTTGAGTTTGGAAAATACTTATAATGACTCAAAAACAGAAAAAATTATTTGTTAGTAAAAAAAACTTTTTACTAGTAGAAGACATTAGTTTTTTGTGAAAAGACGTCTATTTATTGTTATACAAAGAAGTTAAAAATGAATGTTATTAGATCATTTTAGCGAATTTCCCCTATAGGGAAGAAGCTATTACCGTAGGTCTCATGGTAAGACTTAAGCCCGAAACCATGTTAACTTTTTATTTTGAGGTCCCCAGATGTCAAAAACACTATTCGTTCAAATTTATATATATGTATGTGTGTGTGTGTGTGTGTGTGTGTGTGTGTGTGTGTGTGTGTGTGTGTGTGTGTGTGCGCGCGCGTGTGTGTGTGTGTCCGTTAACACGATAACTTGAGTAAAAAACGTCCGATTTCGATGAAATTTGGCTCAAATGTGTAAAGTAACATTCATGACTTTAAGTTCGAAAACCAGAAAAATCGGACCATGGGAAGAGGGGTTTATGGGGGTTTTAAATGGTCCAAAATCAGTTGTTTGCACGTTTCACCCTAAAATATTTGAAACTCTCAATTTTGGTTTTAAGCATTTTGTAGAGCTTAAAAAAACAAATAATTTAGTATTTTAAATTATTAACCTAGATTAAGTGGTTGCGGAGAAAATCCAAAAAACCTGCTCATAAAATCTCCCATGTTAATCTTATGGGAAAAAGGTTTTTGGCTTTTTCTTAGTTCATTTTAATGTAAGCTTCACATTTTCTTTTACCAATCAATTCAGCTCTACAAAACGATCATTTTGGTGTTTAAATTGTGATTCTACGTCCAACCATTTCAGAGATATTCAAAGTGCTAAACACAGTACGTTGTCCAAGGTTATCCTTATGGAGAATAAATAAAATTTTATATCTCGATTATTTATGAATGTATATTGATGAAACTTGGTATGTGGCTTCACGTGGTACTGGTATATTGATATTTGCACGAATAATTGATTTTTTCTTGATTATCCCAGTAGCAGCAAACCTGCATACTCAGCCCTAATGTTATTCTTATGGAGAATAAGTAAAGTTTTATATCTCCCTTATTTGTGAACATAAATTAATAAAACTTAGTATGTAGCTTCACCTGGTTGAGTTATATTGATAATTGCATAAAAACGCATATTTTGTGTTCCTTGTTGCAGCAAACTTGCGTACTCAGCCCTAATGTTATTCTTATGGAGGATAAATAAAACGCAATAGATCATTTATTTATTCATGCATTTTTATGAAACTTGGTAAGTGGCTTTATGTGGTAGTGAGAAACATATGCATGCTTTGGAAATTCGCTGAGTATGCAGGTTTGCTGCGACGGGGGTATTTTGTTTTAAAATTTTCCATTTATTTATAAACATACCACAAAATGTCTTGTACTTATCTGGAAAAACAAGAAAGTAAAATTACAAAGTGGACGATTACAAAGTCCTTCGTCCGAAGAAATGTCACTGTCACTAATTTTAGAAAATATTTCAACTGAATATACTCACATAAATATAACCTACAACTTAAAATAAAAACAACACGTGCCAGTGTAAACCAACGAGATATATTTAACTCGTTGGTGTAAACAACAAAATTAGCAGATCATCTGATTCTTACAGACACCAAAAAGTATGATGCTTATAACCTCAACAAAAGAACTCATCACACAAAAAAAGACATAGAGTATATCAATACTAACTACACAATGATTCTCCACAACTATCTGGCTTCCATATATCGCAAACTAGCTAATTTAGATAATCTATAAAGCCAATAAGATTATTTACCTGAAGCCCGATTCACTGAACCGCGGAGTTTTTGGCAAAAACAGTGACGTCTTAAATCAGTAAAATCGGACTTCGGAGTTAAAAGGATTGTTAAGTCAATACGTTAATATTATTCATGAAATTCACCTATTACTAACTCCTCCTAAACCGAACAGGGCTCGGTCTAAATAAGTTCGGAATAGCGGGACTCTACTGATTTCAATTTTAGTAATTATTAGTAATATATTGACATTACACGTTTATATCTTGACATTAGACTCACCGTTAAGTGTTCGTAAAAGTTTCAGGACTCTTTAATTAAATTACTATAATGATAGTTTACTATATTAATTATACTGTTTTTAAGGAAAAAATTTGTTTAATGTAACTAGAAACATTTATTATACAAACAGTTCCTCTTTTTATCTCTTGACTCATCTACTTACTAACTGTAATAAGGTTGGAAGTAATTTCACTTACATATGGCAAAATTATATTTTTATAAGGAACTAAATACTCAAAAAAAAAACGTAAACAATTAGTATTTGCTTAATACTTTACATTATTTGTTGTTAAAGAACCAATTAGTACCTCAGTATTGCATTGTGAAGGGGGAGATGTTATGATCGCAACGCAAGGCACGAGGCGGCCGCTCATTCTTAGCACGTACCTCCCTCTCCTCCTCCCAGCCGACATTTTTATTTATTTGTTAGTGCAAGATATGTTCCAATCTCGTCACAATCATTGTTGAAGTTGTAGGTACATTTTTTGACACAATATAATATGTCTGTAAAACTATATACATCCTGGAGGGTACGGTGAAGACCATTAGATGTAATTTATTTAACTAAACACACCTCTTTGTTAATGTGCAGATATCTTCCACATATAATTTTTACTATCTTATTATGTAGTTACAATTACTAAAGAAGCCTAAAACCGATATATCACGCACACATGATTTATTAGGTAGGGAGTTCTATGCAATATCATAGAGGTTTGGTTTCTCCAGTTATATTCCAAACAAAAATATGGTAGATGTTTAACAAAAAGTGTTTATAAATAAGTAAAAAAGTGTTCTCACTAGTTCAGACCTGATCCAGAAGAGACATTGTTAAGCGCGAGAGTATGGACAATTACCGATAAACAAATACGGATAAATGCATTTAACTAATTGAAAAATTTAACACTCGTGTGCGACGAGAAATATACTATGTAAATAGCTCTAGAACTAACAAAACACTTCCAGACGACTATATGGATAATAACGTATTATTTTACCTTCTCTCCTCAATACATGTAATATGAAGACTTTCTTAAACGTTTTTAACTTAGTTATTGGTTGAAATATTTCTATTGAAGCCGTCTGTATGTTCTGACACCTATATATCACACCAATGTACCGATTTAAATTAAATTCGGTTTGTGGGATCCATGATATATCCAGACGATAGTAGATTTGTTGTTTTTGTTTTCTATGGTTACCCTATAAACTGAAAGAAACATAGCAATGATCGAAATCTCTTAAAAAGGGAAAACTAAATGAATTAATTAAGCTACCATTCAACGACTATTAGTTGCGGAGAAAACTGATATTTTCAATTAGTGGGAAACGCAGTACCTTGTCCAATTATTCACTTGGACAATCCATGAATTTATCTCTTATTTACGAATCAATTAAATTAAAGCTTTGTATATCGCTTAATATATTATTGAACAATATAGGGTATTCGATACATGCTGCCACCTACCCTATGTGAGGAGGGGGACATACCCCTTTAAACCCACTGTGTGCAGCAAATAAATATATAATACCTTCAATAAAGGGATTTGGGTTAACATTTCTAAAAATAAGATTTTAACCAAAAGATTTGTATATGAACACTGTACTTATTATATACTTCATATGTAAAAAACATAATGGGATTATTTAATTAAACAAGGTTAAATAGGGAGAAAATACGAGTTACTTTCATCGCACTTTATATTTTACTTTGTTTTTTTATTTCTGTTCTTATATATGTGTGCTAAAGCCACCCGCATTTTAGGCCTACTTTATAGGATTTCAAAGGACACCTTCAGGAATTACATCCTGCGTTCCCTCTTTATTTATTTGGTGCAACATACTCTTGAATATTTTTAAAATATATGGTCTCCTTCCTATGATATGCAACGTGAGAGACTTTAGTCTATACAAAATAAGATTTGTTACATTTATTGGGGCACTAATGGGGTTTCCCTTACCTCCAAGTGCGGGTCGACGCAATACAACCCCAACTTGTCCTTCTTATAAGCTGGGAATGGCTTCTTATAATGTCCTGATCTCTCGGCTCAAGTCGAATTCCGCGTCCAATCCAAGACCTGTGCCTAATAAATGTTTGTTAGAAGAGCGCACAGCCCAAACTATACTTTAAATGCGCCGTTCTTTAGAGGGTCACGCTTTCGAAATGAAGGTTCTGGTCACCTTGACTTTTTTAGTGGGCACAGCCTACAAGCTTTTGAAACCGGGACATTGCGAATCCTCTCAGCTCATATGCCCTAGCCCCCTATCCATTCACACACCTTCACCAATGCACCTTGCAATTTTCTACCCTTTTTTAAATATAGGTCAAACATTTTCACTGCATATACAAAATCTAATTCATCTTTTAAGCTTCACCTCATTCAGTTTTGTGCTTGATTAATCAAAACAACTTTTAGCATAAACCAAAGAACCTAATATAATGCGTGTTTGTTATTGCTATAAGTTATCAACTGTATACACATAGAAAAGTACTGAATTCTTCTTTTTTTGTATGACAACTTGTATTATTAACTGTATCTTACATTATTTTTATACAACTGTAGCTTTAGTTAATACAGTATATCCTTGTTTTTGCATGTAGTATTTTATTTGAAAATGTCACCTGCATCACCATTGACCAGAAAATTTACATCTAGCTGATATTTAGACAACTATACATCAAGTATTGTCTGTTATATCGAATCAATTGTGTATCATTGTAAAATAAATGACACTTGCCTTTGAAGATAAATACACTCAGACCAGCCAAAGAATTACCTGAATTATGTTCCAAAGGTAAGATTTCCTCATCTTTTTTTTAATTAAAATACCAAACTATTGTTTGTTAGTTTATTTTCAATGTTGGATAAGTCAAGTTTCAGTAACAAGAGGAAACTGGAGGTGTTTAAATAGGAGACATAACCTATATTTCTTAATATATTTTGAACAAATATAACTTGTATTTAATAAGGTCACTTTAACGACAAAGAAGTGAGCACCAACTGGCAGTAGTAAACCATTTTTCGAGGTTCCTTTGGTTTTATGTTCATTTGTGACAGGTAAGCATGTATTTGTTTGCCCTAGATAACACATATACATTAAACAATTTTTATTTTATTTTTTTGTTGCTTAAGGTAACATTTCTTTGGCCTACGTAAAAAGTAGTACCGGTTGTAATACCGTAGGATACCTGAATCTGAAAGCGATCAAGTCTCCTATAGTCGCATAGTCGTCTCGAAACGTGAAGTCGGTTCCGCTTGCCGGTTTGAAGCGGAAAGGTAACGTTACCTTTCCGCTCTGAACCGAGAAAGCGGACTGCAAACACGTTTTGCACCGACAACGTCGATCCGTTGCGGAGCGTTTCGGCAGTGAGTGGGGAGCACCAAAAGTCTAGCAAGGCGGCACCTGAATAAAAAACAATTACATTTTGAATTAAAGTTCCTTCTTTTTATACAGGTGACCCGAAAATATCTGCAACTAAAATAAAACTTAACTGCTCGTCGCCATAGGCCAATAGGTCTGTGCTGCAATCTAAAAACAGTGAGGTACCGTAACGGTTAATAGTCATCTGGGCAAGACAGTGGTGACTAAATGAAAAAGTCTCATGTAAGTCAGCCGGGATCGAACTTACGCTTGACCACGACTGACTTGCGAGGCCATCCCTCTACCTCTGAGCTACTGGTTTATTTGTTTGCCTGTCTATAAGTATTTTTGTAAAAAATTCATCATAGATAAAGAATGTTTATAGCGCGATTAACGAAATAAAGTGAGTGGCGGAGTGACCTCGCGTGTAATTTGTAATTGATGTTTAAAAAATATAACTATCAATATAAACTCATAAGAATAAGATATCACACATTTGAAAAATGTGCTAAAACGTGTTTAACTCACTATTTAAATCAAGTTTGTTGTAAAATTATAACCACGTATTTTACGTTTCCACGAGGTCATTAAATAGAATGCTTGTTCATAAACTTGGTCACAGCGTGGCCTTCACCCAGTCACTTTCTTTCGATAATCGCACTATAGATATAACAACTTAAAATTTATTATGATGATATAAAACAACTATACAAAGTGTGGTCCAATATTTAGGTGAGTATTTTTGGTTATATTGTTTTTTTTAACGTTCTATATATTTTATATTTTTGATAGTTTTTCAGCTTGAATGCAACAATAATTTTATTACTTTTTACAACATTCCACCAAAATTTGCAAGGTATGTTTTATGTGTGCCAATTAACAAATAATTTTACTGTACAAATTAGGCCCAGTTATTTCAAGTGACTGGGAGGTCACTTAATCACTTATCTAACGTATGTTAACAGAATTTGTGATTATAACTATCCAACCTTGTGGCTTGAATATATTAGTCGTAGCCACATGAAGAAATATGAAGAATAATACTTAGCCTATTGCTCTTATTAGCCTTAATGGTATAGAAAATGACTATCGAGTCTTAAGCCCGAGCCTATTTATTTCCGTTTTGAGGCCCACTGGAAAATAAACAGACAAAAAACATTCGTTCAAATTTACACAATAAACAACTTTTTTATAAACTATACAGAATGTCCCGGAACTCTCTGGAACTAATCAGTAACAATTATCTTCCTTCGGTTAGTTTCAGGCACCTAGTTTTTCGTCTGTCTGCTTGTGTGTACTTTTACAAAATGTTTTACTGTATAGAAAATATATTCTTTGATAATAACAATTAAAATTTAAAATGAAAATTTTAAACCTCTATACAAAACTAGGTAAAAAAATGTTAATGTAATTTAAAACAATGAATAATATTGGTAAATCCAATACTTTAAAATTAAATGTTAAAACATCGTAATAAAAAAATTGTATTTGGAAAATTCTAAGGCTTGCTTGGATTGCAACAGGTATTTCATGTTCAGAAATAGTATTTTCACTGCAAAGGATACTCGATATTTAATAGATGCATTAATTAAAAACAATAGATAGTAATGAGTTAAGAATTCAAGAACAACTATATCAGAAGTTATCAAAGAATTATCAGTTTGGAAATTAATTAACAGGATCAAATAAAACTACGTCTTCACAACACAGGATAGTTTTATTTTATCCTGCTAATTTTAACAACACTCAAGAAACTAGGAGTTAATTACTTTGTCCAGTTGCAAATCAAGTACCACGTTTTCAGAGAAACAGCAACACAAAATTCACTTTTTCCACTACCAACAATCTTAAATGTCTACTACGAAATCCCAAAGATCCCAGGAGAAGAAAAATAAGGAATTTGTAAAATAGATTGTGGTTTTGTAACAACATAGCCACTGGCCAAACACGAAAAGAATTTAAAACCTGATATAAAGAGCATCAAACTTGTTTCAAATACAAACATGAAAAAACCGCTTTGACCAAACATGAAATAGAAGAAAATTATTCATTTAAAACAATACAATTATTAAACTAAAGCAAGAATGAAGACAAACTTAATTCTTACGAAACATTACCTATCACAATTAACTCTCAATAATGATACTAGTCCAACCTAAAATTGTTCTTTCTTATAACCACATATAAATTTAAATCTAAAATGTCATATTAGCTTTTTTCAGCCAAATTTAAAATTAGCTGTTAGTATTTTTCTATACAAATTAAATGTTATTTATTTGCGTGTAAAGATTTCTATAACCTAACCATTTGGGACCTGACCATGTTTACGTCGTAAACAAAAGGCCCTGCCCCAATTACAAATATCAGTAATTTTATATTTTAAATTTTAAATTTAATAGCTATAAATAGCTGTGTATGCTAGTCAGTATTGAAACACTCTCTCTTAATTTTGTATTTGTTTAATTTATATATAGCTTAAAGTTGATGCGGGCTCAAGTGACAGATTAACACGGGTGAATTTATCAGAAGTGTCATTGACTGCACAGTTGGTGGTCGAGCTCTTAATCCACCCCGACACGGACTCATTGTGATATCCAAGTGGTTGAATCACCTTCCCCTCCCCCTAGGACTCTTTTGAAATGTAAAGTGGTGACGAGTATTGCGTGGCAGATAAAGCTACACTAGCAGCAGAGTGATAAATCTAAGGATTTCATTCTACTAGTCCAGAAGAAAGTCGTTTTGGATCGTAAAATGATTATTTTTTAACATAAATGTAAAAAGTATCCAAGGAATCAAATTTAAAAAAATACTAAATAATGAACAAATAATATATAACTTGTTATCCGTGAAATCAATTCTTGTGTCTACAGTACTTTTGTTTTCCATTTTCTTCCCGTTACACATTTTTATTTCGCGATTATTTTAACTAAGAAGACAAAATTTACTCAACACGTACACACGTACGAGGGACGTAAATAAAACGTTTACGAAGAACTCGTATACCCAACTCATTCACAAACCTCAAACTGAAATTTCCTAAGCAAAAAGGTAGTTAAAGGTTAGAAAAAATACATTTATAATGTCCACAACACGTAATGAATGTTTAATAAAATACTCATGATATTTCACTCATGTTTTACGCCCAAGCTTAATAAGATTCAAGAGGACGTTTTAAGATTGTAAACGGTTATGTAGTTAGCATATCGGTGCTAATGTTTGTAAACAACAGGGTGTCAATCGGCTGGGCAATCTAGCACCAGCGGGAAATATCTTAATTTGGCAGCGACAGTAACTCAAGTCTGGCTCAATCAACAGAGCCCTCAGCCTCTTTAAATTTAAAAAGGGGATGTGTGAGATTTACATCAAGGGTAAATAAAGGGGAGGACAACCCCTTAACTAGTTCCGCTATGTCTCTTGACAGCCTGTGCTCTTTGTTCATGGTCTCATAAAGACATTAATCCAAATGATAGTATTTTAGTTCTATCTAGCTGATTGCTGATTAAAGAGTATGGAAAATATAAGCAAAATATTGTTTCAAAAGACATAATGGTAAACAATATTATTATTATTTAACTTTTAAAATTTGCATTCCAGTTGAATCTTAAAAAATAATCTTATAATGTTGAATCTTATACAAATGTTGATATTTTTTCTCTCAAAATTTAGATTTACATTGATTGGTCTCGTGTACAAACATTTTAATTACCCTCGTGCTATTTTAGTGATAGATAATAAAGACTTCACTTGTGGTTTTGAATTTATAATTAAACTGTTGGCTTTAAATCGTCTTTAAACTATTAAACGTTTTTCATTCCTTCTGAAAATGATATATGGTTTTTAATTTCGAATTAAATTTAACATAAAGAATAAATTGGAGTGGCTGTGAAGCCATAACCAAATCAAAAAGCTACAACCAGTAATGGCGAGGTTTTTTAGAGTAATTTTTTTAATATATTTTTAACCTTACGGAATCATACATACTAGTTTCTAAGACCTATCCAGACCAAAAACGTAAAGTGACTCGTTTAAACGTATTGTAAAGCACTACCACTCATTTTGTACTATCAAACTACAAATTTGTATGGCTCATCTCGTCTTTTTCTTCACCAGGTTAGGTGAACAAAAAACAGGACAGGTATATGATACAGCTACAAAAAAACACGGATTTGTTGTATTCTATGTAAAGAATTACGTACAAAAGCTAAGTAGGTTTTTTATGTCTAATCAAAAGCTTACGAGCAAAACTGATAAATTAAATTAAATTTATTTATACCTTTGCTAAACGTTATCCTTTTAAGTAGTTAATTGACGGAATATTTGCGAAAATTCTAGTCAATGCTGAGCTGCTAACTCCATCAAACTGAGTTAAAACATGTTCGGTCATTATTTGACTTTCATTTTGATAATATATCGAGGCTAAAATTTAAACTAACTGCAATTATAATTTATAATAATCTTAAAATGTAAACAATCTATTTTCAACTGCGCCATTGTGACGCACTGGTTCGCCCATGATAAGCACAGCACGGAATCACTCAACTCTAGAGTAGGGAGTGCTGAGGTTTAAGGGGAGGGGTGAATGTAATTGTGGAGGAGTTCAAACAAAGTTATCTGTTCTGAACACGCCGAGCATATCAGAGGTGTCAAAACTGCAATGTCGATATTGCTGTCGTTGGGCAACATGTGAATTTACCAGTGGCTTTTTATACTCCCAATATGCCAATATGCAAGGTAAGCTTCGAAACACTAATTCTCTTCGTAGTTCATCATAATTTTATCATGTAAACAAATGTCTGGTGGCATTTTAAATTAGATGTTTTCAATTTTGGTAATGGCATTTACTTTAGGTAATAAGATGCGTTTATACATGCTAATAAATAATCAAATTGCAATACTTCAAATATTTTGTATTATTTGTTATTGCGTACTGCGAAAACTAATTCCGTGTTTTCAAACTAACGTAATTCATAGTTATAAGTTATACTACCACAGGACATACTTGTAAACTGATATAAAGGGAACATAAATGTGTATTATTCCGGATCCAAGAACTATACCGTCATTCCTATTAATTGTCGGGATTCAATCATTTAAGCAACGCGCTAAAGCCGTCAAGGAAATTAATTCATGTTTAGTTTGAATATTCCAGGATAATAATAACGCCCAATATATGTTTCAGGCGTGTAAATCATTATGCTATAAAAAATTATCTTAAATATCAGCAAACTAGGCCTATATTTTCCTCATAAAGATTTGGTACATGGTTTATATTATATTGTATTTTTGAAACTCATAGTAGAGATGGATTTGGATTTATTATTGATTTATTTGGACTTTACCAATCGCTTCTAGAGTTTAAAACTACACCTGACCTCAGTAATATTATACTACTAAAATGTTTTAGCTAAGCATTATTTATTGAAATTAAAACTCATGATATAATTATTAAAGAAATATGGTGATTATACAGCAACAAAAAATACAAGGCATTTTTGCAACGCCTTAAACTTTCCTCATGAAGATTTGGTACATGGTTTAAATTATATTACTAAAGTTTATTAGTTAAGCATAATTTATTGAAATTAAAACTCAAGGTATGATTATGAAAAAACTAAGATGACGACGACACAACAACAACAACAACATATACTAGGCATTTTTTCAAGCCTTAAACATATCCACCTATTATTGAATATTCAGAAAGTATTACGACTCCATCGGATGTTTTTACTTTGCTCAAATGTTTGAACATTTTTGTGCGGTGATTAATTTAATAATCACTGAAAGAGATATGTGTTTCATTTAGTGACTTTTACAAATTAATGCCACTTTTATGCATACCAATACAGTTTGTTTTAAAGATTCCTTTTACCTAAGAAATAAAAAGGTAAGAATAAATATTAATCACCAAGTTTTATTAAGAAATCATGTTTTCGAATAGTGATTAGATAAGGGTTAGGAAAATAATAAAAAAAAAAATAATCTAAGATCTTTTCTTACTTTCAAAAAATTACTTTATATAACTCACAATTACGTATTGTTTTAATGTATGATGTCAGTAATCCATTAATATATGTTGCCCCATCTTCCGCTATAGGTAATTTAAAGTGCTGGTAAGTGAGATCTTTAAAAATTACTCAATAATTACAAATCTACATACATATGACATCAACAATAGTGACTGAATCATGAAAAAGTTTAAATAGGGATTTTAATGTTTTAAATTAACATTATTTTATATTTACACAATACAACAATATGCATGAACAACTTTCTCTTTGGTTAAAAATTAAATTAATCTCCCCTTTAATGAAGGCATTAATTGAATTTATTCCTGTCTTTGGATGTACTCCATCATAATTGTCACCTAAAAGGCACCGTTATCTAACCTGAAATGTGCGCCTTTAAATTCAGTCAGCTTTTGTTGAGGGGGGAAAGCGGTAGGGGGAAGTGAGGACAGACTCAGACGCTGGAGTGGAGAGTGGAGAACAGACACCAGTCACCAGAGATAATATCAGCACAACAGTGGGGAGAGACATCATCAAATGTCTTTATTAACCACTCTAACAAGTAATCCTGGTAATACACACCCTACCAATCACGCCAATGCGTCTTACCAATCACGTGAATGAAGTACCGTTAATTCTTAGGAGATATTTGGGCATTTGAGTAGTTATTGGTAAAATAATTAACAAAAATAACATGTGTTCTCCTTGAAAACTTTACTCTCATCCCTTACACAAAGCCCTAAATATGGTATACAAATAATATTTGTTTATTACTGGGAAACACTGCACAAATATTTACAATTATATTGTTAAAAGTTTCTAAATTGGTCTGTTCAGAACATGACAACCTCAAATATATTTTATGAACCTGATGACGAGATTGGTCTTTGTTTGTGATATATTTAACGATTCCGTAGATAAATATAGCTTGTAGATAGATTAATTTGCGTACTTTTCTTGGGTGATTATTCTTTACACTTGTTCAGAGTTCAACTGATCGCGATACTTTTACATTAGATAGAGAACTTATATAATTCCATATTATTATGTATACCTTATCGACTAAACTAATTCTTTAGCCATCAATGTCTTACATACTCTCGACACAACACAGATTAGTTTTGTAATTAAAATTGTAAAAAAACACCGTTTAATGGTAACATAGCATAAATTTGTAAACGCAGTCAGTAGACTATGTAACATATATGGCCTTTAATTTCGTGCATCGTGCACATAGTTTAGGGCTACCGCACAGCATTCTTGGGTTCATAAATCAAAGTAGGGCTGATATCGGGGGTCTCGGGTCGTAGATCATCCCTGCACGCGTTCGGATACGTCGTCGCCTCATTATCGCAAGTCTCTCTGTTTACACATCATTAGTTAGATAGCCTATGAGCGATGAATAATGTTAAGAACAAATAACCTTACACTAAGCTTTAGGAATTAATAAGTACATTTGACATGTTTTCAAAAACGGAATAGAGAATAGATATAAATACAGTTAAACGGAATAGAGATAAATACAGTTTGATTTTAGTTTTAACAAATTAAACTTAAATGTTTGCATATATTTAAAGGTAGTATTTAAAATATGGATTATTTCATATTTTTTAAATATATTATAGTAACTGTATTCTTATAATATTTTATATTCAAAACGTTAAATGATACTTGAAAAGTTTTGGAAACCGTAGTCTCACAACAATTAACCTCACATTTTAATCAACACTTAAAATGTTGTTTGTATCTTTCCTAAGGTAATGAATATAATTTTTGAGTTATAGTATTGGATAATCAATGTGAGAAATTGGAGCTTGAAGCCCAGATAGTTCTTATTTATAAGCTATTGCTTGGTTAAATTGCTTCTGATTAAATAAATGTTATATATAAATAACAATTTATTTGTCTATTAGTACAAAGGTAGTTTATGATAAGTAATTAAATCGTACTTTTTATTTTGTATTGTTGTTAAAGATTTATCGGTTGTGGAATGTTATAGGATAACTAGCGTTTTTTGCTGCGAATTCATAAACTACTTATAACCATAGTTTGTAATGGTTGTTGAATAGTTTTTCTTTTGTAGAACATCAACAACTAATGACAACTATTGGGATGCTATATACTGAAGTGAGTCATAGCCACAAAACTGTTACTTTAGGAAGGGGAATCAGTAATAGGGAATTGGGGGACAAATCGGAAAATTAGTTCCCTGAGGACATTCACAAAGATCTTATCAGTTTGGAGGAGGGGAGCAGATACATATCTTTATCAAAGGCTACTAAATCTAATTCACATTACAAGCGGGAGGAGGCGAAAATCCTAACACTTCTGAAACCACGCAACTTAATCCGAACACGATAAACTGTTTATAAGTAGCTTCCTTAATAAAATTGTCAACACAAAACACAGAGATATTTATATATCTAAAAAAATGTATCTTGAAAATTAACACTAGGGTTTTATCAAAACTGTAGTTTCTAAAATGAAAAACAATTTTCTCAAGCTAAAGGGTTTTATATAACTTTTTAAAATAAAATAATTATATTTTGTTTGTTTAGGATATTTATAACATCTTAAGAAAGTAAATACCTGTTCTAATTATTTTCTGATATATTCCCACTAAATTTGATTGGGCTTGTATAGATTTATTTTATAGAGGATTATATATAAAGATTAGTTTTCCTCAGGGAAGAAACAGTTGCAATTAAGCAACTTTTTTCGGAACAGGAGCTCTGAAGTAGTGAGCCTAATACTACTGCCTAAACAAATATTAATTTCTACTTTTTGTTGTATGTTAAATAGTAATTTATTTGTAATTTAACGGGCATACAAATTTGGTTTTCGAATAAAATACTTCTAACTGGATGATGGATTGGTTAGGTAGATGGAAGATTCGTAGCTCATTATCTTGACCAATTCCAAGAAGATGTGTGGGGTTGTCTATACAAAGACTCCCTTTGGGGATATTGTGCTCAAAAGGGTCTCCCGATGTGAATCACCCAGCCTTGAAATAGGTTTGTAGAAGATTAAGGCGATAATTGAAGCTCCATTCATCTAGCTGACACTATATATACTGAAGGTACTTTAAATAATAAGTAGCAAGAGTTTAGGTACAATATTAATTTTGCTAAGCTTTGGTTATAGTTTAATAAATACCTGCTAAGTGCAAGTGAGTGTGGGATACCAAAGGTGTATGATATAAACATACAGTATATAGCATTTCCGATTGTAATGTTCCATGTTCCTAACAGGTAAATGTTGTAGACAAAATTAAAATAGTTTTATTTATAAGGCATTGGTCTTTATTAGCCATCTATTGTCGGTTTAAAATTATTTCAAGGTGAAGTAGGATGATCTGCAGTTACACTTTGCATAAATGGGCGAAGCAACAGTTACAACGTTAAAGCGCGAACAATGAAGATCTACGGGGAAGAACGCTACATTTAGTAAACAAACTTAAAATAATGAAAACAAAACAGTGACACTTTTTAAAAGCTGTTTATTTCATTTAAATAAAGTCAGTTAAAAACATGTGACATAAACCCAATAAAACATTTCTTCCATTACAATTACATGTGAACTTTAAGACCCAGTGGGGCGGAACCTAGGAGGAATTTTTCAAATCTCTCTAAAGAAAACCTCCTCCTCGGTATCTCCTAGCTACTGGCCAAATTTCATATCATTCGGTAAAGCCTTTACACTGTGATGCAGTTACAAAGAAGTGAAAAAGTGAGGGAAAGAGAGCTTCGCTCAATTAAGATCCTTATCTTTAAACACTTCAACAAATTTAAAGCTGATCTACTACTTACAAAGTTCGATATCGTTGCGCAGCCAGCATCCATCCAATGCAAAAAATGTACATTTAACTACCTCATAAACAAATACAAAGTTTAAATAAAATATATTCGTAAATACTTGAAATATTTCATTTGATTTATTGATTAATTTTATAAGTTTATTCCACATAAGAACAATATTTGACAAAGTACTAAAATTAGGACTTTCAATATAACTGCAAATGATTAGCGTAGAACAAAAATTTTAAATTACATTAATCCCCTTTTTTAGCTAAGTTTATTTATTTTATTGTGGTTTAATTTAAATAATGTATTATGGTCCAGGGCTTAAGTCTTACCATGTCTCCCTCAGCCAGAAAATCGTCCCTATGTGGAAAATGCTTTAAAATATCAAATAAGTTAATATCGGTGTTTTATATCAGTCAACGATGGAAACCGGTATCCTAATTTGTTCTTGGGTGGGAGGTTATTTTGTATTAATTCCTTACACAATAGTAAGAAGCCTTCCCATACTCTCACAACTGACAGCTAAAAGGGTGAAAAGTTTTTCACGCAACAATCCAAATCAGACCTGCCACTTTTTTGAGAGAACATTATTCACGTTTGCTAACTATTGCAGATTGAATCTTCTGTTCGTTTTCTATCGTTTGTGGTAGTTAACGGTTCACACAGAAAACCCTTTTCTACTGAAAATTGTTAGAGGATGGTCGGAGTATCGTTTATTGCAATATTGTTGATTGTATTAGCGAATTTCCCCTACAGGGAAGAAGCTATTACCGTAGTCAGAATGGTAAGACCTATGCCCGGGACCATGATAACTCTTCGTTTTGAGATCCCCAGACCCCAAAAACACCATTCGTTCAAAACTGTATATATGTGTGTGTGTGTGTGTGTGTGTGTGTGTGTGTGTGTGTGTGTGTGTGTGTGTGTGTGTGTGTGTGTCCGTGAGCTCGATAACTCTCATAAAAATTATCCGATTTTGATGAAACTTGGTATAAACGTGTAAAGCAACATTTATGACTTTAAGTACGAAAACCAGCCATATCCATATCGCTCTATACGAAGGGGTATTTAGGGGGGTTTTTGTACCCCAAACATGGTTTTTTAATTTTTTACATATAATTTTTGAAATAGCCAAATATTAGTTTTTACCATTGGATTCAACTTTAAAAAATACACAATTTGGTATTTTGATCATTCCTCTACGTCAATTTGTTTCCAAGATATTGAAAGTGCTAAACACAATACGTTGTCTAATGTTATTGTTATGGAGGAAAATTAACATTTTATATCTTGCTTATTTATGAACGTATACTGACAAAACTTGGTATAAAGCTTCATATGGTTGTGATCCATTGATATTTGCTAAAAAAAATATTTTTCCAAAGGCTCCTGTAGCAGGAAACCTGCGTACTCTGCCCCCATGTTATTATTATGGAGAATAATTACATGCTATGACTCCCTTAACTATGAACATAGATGAATAAAAACTGGTATACGACTTCACCTAGTTAGGTTCTATTGATATTAGCATAAAAACCCATTTGTTGTGTTCCTTGTTGCAGCAAACCTGCGTACTCAGCCCCAATGTTATTCTTATGGAGAATAATTAAAATTGTATATACCGCTTATTTGTGAATATATTTTTATGAAACTTGGTAAGTGGCTTTATGTAGTAATAAGACATTTATATCTCCATTGGAAATTCGCTGAGTATGCAGGTTTGCTGTGACGGGGGGTATTCATTTGATTAATTCGTTTGGTTTTATTAATTTGTTGTTTAATTATAAATAACAAAAACAATTATTTAATAAGTTCTCTTGTATTTAGCTTGTACTTAGCTTAGCTTTTTAACAAACGTTATGGTATACAACACCACTTAAATTTGTTTGTTGGGTTAAATTTAACTGAGTTCACACAGGCTTATAGGCAATAATTATATAAAACTGATAAAATAAATAAAATTTACTTGCAGAGCTTTTGTCTAGTTTTGCCACTGCTCCCGGGGATTATTCTTATATGAGAGCTCCGCGTACAACCTCCTACCCCAACCACCAGTTGCCATAATACCATTTACGGTTCTCTGAGTCAGTTATTGGAGTTAAGCTCTTAACATTCACGGATTATACGGCCTTAGATAAATGTAGTAACTATGGCTAACTATGGATAAAGGGACCAAACGTTTTAAACAATATTTCTAGAACATGTACTCACTTATATTATTTATTAAACCGTTGTTTATTTGAGTTTTATTGCCTCGGAATAAAAAAGTATACATCAAATTACTAGTAAATATTATTCAATAAAATATTCTTCGAGAATCATTTGTAATACTATTGTAAATTGGAATAAAATAATGAAACTAATTTATTCGCCTAGGAGTAATTGGTTACTTACTTTTATGAGACATTTAAGTTTAAAATAAAGTTACCAAAGTAAAACCAGTTTAGATTTTATGTTTTAAAGACCACGAGCTATATTTACATATAAAAAAATAGGATATTTATAACATCTTAAGAAAGTAAATACCTGTTCTAATTATTTTCTGATATATTCCCACTAAATTTGATTGGGCTTGTATAGATTTATTTTATATAGGATTATATATAAACACACATGCTTAAGTAGTTGTTTGCTTTTTTGTTCTCGTGAATATGGATTTAATTTATAAATAAGCTTTGTATTTATGTGTTATTTTATGCCACGAATATTTTGACTGATTATCAATCTTTATTTAAGAAAATAATAAAACGTGTAGTTGTTAAATCTAAATTACACAAGGATTTTGAATAAAATTTAGATCTGCAGTATATTCAAATATTGTTTTACAGAATGATAGTCTTAGTTTGTTAACGTGGTACTTGGTTATTCTTTCAATGGATTTACATTATTTTTTCTTTGAAAAATTTAAAATATAAAATATATTTTTAGTTCGGAGTTACATAATACAAGGCATATGTGATAAAAAGTTACCGCCCTCAAACAAAGTGTTCTTGGAACCTCTGGCGTCAAAGATGAGAGATTGCCTCAGGCTGACAAGAGGAAACCACATTCTGAACTCGTCGTTCTAAGAACATGTTGCTCATTTCCGACCGACTTGGTTGTCTCTTTTTAACCGAATATGCATTGCATTAAAGAATCAGAGCGGGGAAATCATAACAAGTATTGAAATGTACAGTCCAGGTTTTGGTCCACAGGAAAACTATTTAGATTTAACATGTTTTTTTGTTAAAGCTAAAATTACAAGAAATACTGGATGAACCAAAAAGTTATTTGTCTCTTCCTTGATGATAAATCTCTCTCTGTGCATCGGAAACAGATATATATATATATATATATATATATATATATATATATATATGAATTTAAAAGACAGAGTTACAATTAAATGCTTTCCTAAATATTAAAAAAACTTATTACCTTATATTAATACAGATTTTCAGCTCATATATATTTAAAGTAGATCTTGTAAAAAGTATATTAATAAAAACGTTTGTGTCCTTATACTCTTGGTTGATAACTGTGTATATATGTATATTTTCTAATGTTTAGATATCGTAATTCAGTAAATTTTACAAATTTGACCAAACCTAAATTTAATTAGTAATAAGTATTAGTAAATGCCCTTTATACATCGTGAACATAAGAGTAGGGACATAGAATAGTAAAACTAACTACGGAATATTTGGTTGTCAGATTGAGAGAGTTTAGGTCAGTGATGATGTTTATAACAATCGCTCGTTATATAAAGCGTCCCTTTAGGATGATACTTCGCTATGAATATGCAGTATACTGCGTCATCTGATAGGATATTTATAATAGTACCTTGATATCCATAGTGATGGATCGTTATCGTTTTAAATACAATTTCAAAAGGTTACATTTATTGAAAATTTCTCATTTTATACAGGAATTAGTTTTCAAAGCTGTTCAAAGAGTAATTCTCTCCTTATTCCTGATTCCTTAACGGGGTGCGGACCAATCCCTGCTGATGTATCTAAGCTGGTGGGATTGAGGAGCTTCGGATCAAATTACACTTGATCCGCAGTTTGATCTTGATCAGCTAAAGTAACGTATATACAATATACGTCGTTAGAAGTAACCCCAACCGAAACTATCCCCATTTATCATGTCCATTTATTTGGACCCACAAACAGAAAGTTGTAATGTTAAACTTAATTTTCTGATAGAAGTCCCCGGCACACACACCACGCGTTATTGATGTTACTGAACGATTCCAAAGTAAGATTAAATAAATATCCATAAAATAATAGACATGACAGCTTTGAGTGGCTTACTGGAATGATTGATATTAAACCGTCTACATAAATGAGCAAGGGGGTATCATCCTGCACTTTAAACACAGCAATAAGGAAATCTCTTTGTCGGTCTACAACCAACTTGAATCAAAGTGACGTGCAACTCTGAAACTGCTATATGATTACAGCGTTTGACTCTTACCCACTATTAAATATATACGGTATATATATATATATATATATATATATATATATATATATATATATATATATATATATATATATATATATAAAACATTTATATTACCTAGTTCACTGCAGACCAGGCTACTATGGTTATTATTTTAAAAATAAAATTACCAGAGTAGCCTACCCTTTACCATTTATTTTAGCGAATTTCCCCTATAGGGAAGAAGCTATTACCGTAGTCGGCATGGTAATACCAAGGCCCGGGACCAATATAACTTTTCGTTTTGAGGTCCCCAGACTCCAGAAACACCATTCGTTCGAAACTGTATACATAACTGTCTGTATAACTGTGTTTGGGGTATTTTCGGGGGGTTTTGTACCCCAAAACTGTTTTTTTTTTTTATTTTTTGCATATAATTTTTGAAATAGTAAAATATTAGTTTTTACCATTGGTTTCAACTTAAAAAAACACACAATTTAGTGTTTTTATCATTCCTCTATGTCAATTGGTTATCGAGATATTCAAAGTGCTAAACACAGTACGTTGTCTAATGTTATTCTTATGGGGGAAAAGACAAATTTTATATCTCGCTTATTTATGAACGTATACAGACGAAACTTGGTATACGGCTTCATCTGGTTATGGTCTATTGATATTTGCTCAACAATTTTTTGCCAAAGGATCCCTTAGCAGCAAACCTGCGTACTCACCCCTATGTTATTCTTATGGAGAATAATTAAATGCTATCTCTCTTAATTATGAACATAAATGAATCAAAACTGGTGTACGACTTCACCTAGTTAAGTTCAATTGCAATTAGCGTAAAAACCCATTTATTGTGTTCCTTTTTGCAGCAAACCTGCGTACTCAGCCCCAATGTTATTCTTATGGAGAATAATTAAAATTGCATATATCGCTTATTTGTGAATGTACTTTTATTAAACTTGGTAAATAACTTTACGTAGTATTAAGACATTTATATCTCCATTGGAAATTCGCTGAGTATGCAGGTTTGCTGTGACGGGGGTATTTTTATTTATTTTTAAACTTATAGTTTAAGGTTTAGTTTAAGCTGCACTGTGATCATGAGGTTACCTAGAAATACGTGTCAGTGAATACAAAAATTATTTTTAAAGGGTACTGTGGTAATTTGATTTATAAAATAATATATATTGTGCATTTTTCCATAGTTGACTTATAGTTTAGTAACTCCAAAAACCTAAGAAAATGCATTATATGGGACCATTATAAACTAATTTTCTGGATTTAGGTCATAATCGATATATGAGACTGAGCTGGCTGTACCGGTAGTAGTAGTAGTTTGATGTTTGATGTTGAAGAGGCTTTTATGTTCTAAAACCATGAAAATCATACTTTAAGTTTTATTTATAAGCTGTCCAAGAGGAGTTTCTACCGAAATTATAATGTTCTCATCTAATAGTAGATCTTCCCTCAAATCGAAATGATTGCTAAATCAAATATGATTTAAGTTAATATAAACTAAACTAAAATACATTATAAACCTGAGCAGCTTGAATTATAACTACAGGTTAAAAGCTATAAAGTAAGAACCTCAAAAGAAGGTCAACTCTGAAGATTGGCTCTTGGAATGGATGATAAAGACATTTATCAGTGTCTCTCCCCACTGTTATGCTGATGAGATCTCTGGTGACCGTCCTCCAGGGACTGAATACCCCTCCATCATTCCCATCCCCTGTCAAATGACAGCTGCACTGAGGTGACGTCATGGTAGAATAGTGGAAACTACTTTACAAAGAGGGACAGTTACATTTGCTGAATGTCGGTTGCACTTGCAAAATAAAATCTCTAAATGCATCCTACATAATCACAACCTGCGTGTTTTAAAATTATCTTAAAAGTTTGTTTAAGCATCACCAGCATTCTAACTTGGATAACATGAATATGGATGTAATACTGGTTAGGTGGTTCGCTTACTATTTGTCATATAGTATTTCGGCATACCGTTCTTTGCACGGGGCAATCGCGATCATAATGCCAGATTTGTATAAACACTTATATTCTGTTTACTATTATCATTGTTACAGTTGTTATAGATATAATATTATAGATTTTGTTTAGGTGAATACAAATCTGTAATTTCTCGATCATAGGTTATGTTTTGTTTATAAATTAAACTCTTTAAAGAGAACACATTTATTCTGAACGGTTGGTCTGTAATGGCACAGTTAAAGTTGTAATCTTTTCATCCCTCAACTTGAATCGTCGATTCTTCGCCTAATTGCAGTGATAAGGAGCGGAGAATCCAAGTCTATTGTTCTTCTTTTTCTTATCTGCTGGTTTACTGTCTTTTCAGTGAATTCGTTAAAAATGTATAGCTTAAATGTAATTTGATGCTTTTGTATACTAAATGCTACTGACAAACCGTAGTTTGAATTGATAATTTCATATATTTAACAGATCTGCCCTAATTTTTAATGTATATGTATAAATAAATCATGTATATGTATATGTAATCTATACGCAACCAAATTTTCGTTTTAATAAACTTTAACCTCCATAAGACATTATAAAAATAGTTGCTTTATTTATTAATATAGAAATCGGCTGAAAGATTTAACTCCACTACCGTAGCTCCGATTAAAAATCTGCAAACTATCATTAAACCATCAGATTCTCTGCAAGATTTTAAGAATACATTTTGAACCACCCTTTTGCATTACAATTAATATTATAAAATAAATAAAGTACATTAACCCATTAATTAAGGGCTAATTTGCACCTTTATGTAAAACACAACCTTTTTCGATACTAATTCGATGCTTGGCCAGCAAAATTTGTAAAATATACTTATATCACCGTTTAATATGATTAAAAATACCTAATTGGATGAACGAAGTGTTGGCCTGTACTCAACAAAACTCACTTAAAATTTGTTATGTCTTGGTCAAATAACTCAAGAACGTTTTTGTCTATTCCAGTCAAATTTGACAGACGAATCCATTTCTTTGAATTTTAGGTCAAGTAACTTGCCACTTACATTCTTTCCGTATGGTGACCCTTTGAAATCGGCTGAAAAATGTAACTCCGCTACCGTAGGTCCGATTGAAAATCTAATTAAACCATCGGATTCCTCGCAAGAATTTACCTAAGACTACATTTTGAACAACCCTTTTGCGAGCGTCCGTTGCATCACAATTAATATTATAAAACAAAGTTCAATAGCCCTTTAAGGTACATTCATTTGCACTTTTATGTAAAAAAAAACTTGGTTCGATACCAATGCGATGCTTGGCAGTACTTATATATATTATATTATATTATTGGTTGAAAAAGTGAGAACCTATCCTTAGCAAAAAAGTATTAAATTTTTCTTTTGTCTTTGGTTATCACAATTTGGTTTGCTGCAAGAACACATTTGAAATCACTTTTACATCAATCCCTGTTTCCGCAACAATTATAACAAACATTTAATACCGTGCTTTATTTGTTTTTGGTAATTTTGGATTGATTAGGATGAAATGGAATTATTAGCTGTTTCTTAATAGGGTATTAGAGATTTGATTTTTTAAGTAATCTGTTATTAAAACCTTTTTAGCAAATTTCCCCTATAGGGAAGAAGCTATTACCGTAGGTCTCTTGGTAAGTCTTAAGCCCGAGACGATGATAATTTTTTGTTTTGAGGTCCCCAGATGCCAAAAACACTATTCGTTCAAATTTATATATGTGTGTCCGTGAATGCGATAACTTGATTTAAAAAAGTCCGATTTCTTTGAAATTTGGCTCAAACGTGTAAAGTGACATTCATGACTTTAAGTTCGAAAACCAGAAAAATTAGACCATGGGAAGGGGCGTTTATGGGGGTTTTAAGAATGCGATAACTTGATTTAAAAAAATCCGATTTCGTTGAAATTTGGCTCAAACGTGTAAAGTGACATTCATGACTTTAAGTTCGAAAACCAGAAAAATTAGACCATGGGAAGGGGCGTTTATGGGGGTTTTAAATTTTCCAAAAATCAGTTTGCATTTTTCACCCTAAAATTTTTAAAAACCCTAATTTTGGTTTTGACCAAGTTACATAGCTTAAAAACAAATAATTTAGTATATTAAATTATTAACCTAGGTTAAGTGGTTGCGGAGAAAATCCAAAAACCGTACTCATATAATCCCCCATGTTAATCTTATGGGAAAAAGGTTTTTGGCTTTTCCTCAGTTCATTTTAAAGTAAACTTCACATTTGCTTTTACCAATCAGTTCAGCTCCAGAAAAAAATCATTTTGGTGTTTAATTTGTGATTCTACACCCAACCATTGCAGAGATATTCAAAGAGCTAAACGCAGTGCGTTGTCAAATGTTATCCTTATGGAGAATAAATAAAATTTGATATATCGATTATTGAATGTATATTGATGAAACTTGGTATGTGGATTCATGTAGTACTGGTATTTGTACAAAAAATTGATTTTTTGTTCATTATCCCCGTTGCAGCAAACCTGCGTACTCAGCCCCATGTTTTTCTTATGGAGAATAAATAAAATGTAATGACTCCCTTAATTATGAACATAAATTAATAAAACTTGGTATGTGACTTTACCATGTTGAATTATATTGATATTTGCATAAAAACCCATTTTTTATTCCTTGTTGCAGCAAACCTGCCTACTCATCCCCCATGTTATTCTCATGGAGAATAATTAAAAAGATGTATAGCGCTTATTTATGATTGAATATTGATGAAACTAGGTATGTGGTTTCGCCTAGTTAAATTCTATTTATATTTGCATAAAACCCAACTGTTTATGTTCCTTGTTTCAGCAAACCTACGTACTCATTACCAATGTTTTTCTTATGGAGAATAATTAAAATTGTATATATCGCTTATATGTGAATATATTTTTATGAAATTTATTATGCGGCTTTATGGTGTATTAAGACATATATTATGTATTGTAAATTCGCTGAGTACGCAGGTTTGCTGCGACGGGGGTATTTTAAATTATATTAACTTAATATATGATAATACAAAATTAAAATCGTAAGATTGTAACATATTTTAGTAGAAACGTTAACGTATGCTTGTCGCACTTTGCAAAGCTCATTAGCTTAATAATATATCAATAACAATATTCCCTAACACTTTAAATACAAATAAATTATTGAAGTGATTGTTATATGGTAACATATGTTAATATCACATGTATTTAATTCATATTGCTATTTAATTGTAAACCTCAAGTTTGAATTTTAGTTCATATCAATTAAGCGTATTGTCTTGTAAACAGTAACGATCATTTTGTATTTACAGTTGAGGACTCACTTGATGAACTTTTAAATGCTGGTTGTTAAAACTACATTTTCAATGCCTCGCTCCAAATTTCTATAACATTAAACTACAGTTACTTTCATTTTTATAGCAGTTAAACTAGATATAGATAAGCTAATGGCAGAAGACAAGTGCGGGAGGCGATAGCTAAGCCGAGCATCAGTCTCATTAGGCTGCCGCAGAGTTGAGTTGAGACGAAGTAGAAGTCAGGAGTGACAACTTTGTAACTTAGAAGAATAAAGAATGGGTTTCAATAATAAGTCTGAGTGTATTGTGAATTGTACAATTAATAAAGTTATTAAACATCATTGGAAAACTATCTCATGAGTTCTTACTCTTAAAGGAGGACCCTAATAATCTATTGCTTTTAATTACCACTCGGATCAACAAGTGACCTGGTGACATTATTAGTAGACTATTTGTACTTTCGCATATTTGCGATCTTTCTTTGTCAGTTTGCATATAAAAAAATTATTAAAATTTATATATTGTGTATATTGTAATTGTGTTATATAGGCCTATACTGTAAACAATATATTTGAATACAGTTCTTACGTATATTTTAACACTATATACGTAAAATTTGTATTCAAATAGATATATTGTTTAGTTCAATCTTCATTCATCCTCTTACGGGAAGAAGCGTACACCTAGTATAGAAGTAACAGAATCGTAATTTTGTGTTAAAAAAGGTAACTTCCAACCTATGTTTATATTTACATATGGGGTGATGACGTGATACCAAGCGACAGTCTAACAAACGACGAGTTGTGACTAGATAAGCCAGTGTTTGCCCTAGTTTGATTTATGAAACACGTGTTTTCACATCTGAGCCTGTAAAGCCAACATCAATTTTGTTGTTTTTTGTTTTTTACTGTTTTCATATATCCTCTATATAAGTCAATCTTAATTTGTGTCTATAATATTTTAAAAGCCTAAAATATCACATAAACATAATGCATGAGAAATTGTCAACGTTTCTCGTCATATTACTATGTTTCAACTGTCGATACTTATAAAAAACTATATCGTGTATAGGTTTAACATCGAATAGGTAGCTAGAAAATGAAATATTGGGGTTCAAATTAAGTGCATAAATAGCAAATATTTATTTGGTTGTTGCCACTAATACCAATACTGGTAATGGCAATGGTAATTTTAATCGCGATGGTAATAGAAATGGCTTTACTAATCACTGGATAAACATTATTTATAATAATGTACGTACAAAAAGCATTTCATTATAATCTGATCACTTTTTGATCGGTGGCAGGCGGGTTCAGTTTTAATGAATTGCAACGCGATTATTTAGTTGTTAGTGTATTTACAGTGTTACATCGTTTTAGTTACAGGTTGATATGTTTATATTTTTATTATACTTGCCTCATAAAAGGATACCTTTATACTGTTACCAACCTATTAACTGCGCCAATTAATCTGAGTCAGGTAGCCGGGGTATCCTGAACTGCGCCAACTACTCCAGTGAGCCACCAGATACGTTCCTAAACTGAGCAAAGTGGCGGCCCTCGTTGTACCTGGACTGGGCTTCGCGCAGTTAAGGAACATTTGTTGGGACCCTTTGAGGGCTTGGCGCAGTTCAGGAACTGTTTAACGCAGTTAATGCGCGATCGATAAAAGCTGTTTCCAATATCTGTAACGTTATCAAAAGAGCAGAACAGTAGTGAAAGCTCTGATACATGTGTTGTATAGGACGAGATAATTCAGTTGAACATCCACCGCAGTGTTGCCTTCCCCCCTCTCTAAGCTTTGGCTCTCATGTCATGCTTATCTCTGTTAATCCAGGGTGTGACACACATGATATCTGCATATACATAGTCTTTCAGATTGTAATTTAGTTATACGATAGGATATTTAAAGCGAATACAGGTCGTACATTTATCATGTAAACAAATTTTAATATCGAAGTAATATAGGCCATTTTCTTCATTCTCTGTGCTTATGAAGTAAGAAATGTCGCTAAAATTCTTCTGTAATTGTTGTCATATAAAAACTCATGTTTTAGAGGTATTTGTTGCTCTACACCTCACACGTACTATCAAAACTGACTACTAATCTACGATAAATGTATTTTGTGAAGTAAAGTAAAGCTGTAGATTTGTTGTGTTAGTTTTGTTTAAAATAAAACCGTATGTTAAACAAAATTACTGAGGATTTTAAAGATTTTAGAGTTCTTCAACGTAAAGAAGACATCAATAACCGCATTTTTGGAAAATCCTGTTGCAGAATGATTAGATTAAACCAGTTGGTCTAACTGACGTCAAGGAGGCGTAGTAGACCAGTAGTTGCAGAACATCAATAGGATATAGGGAGAGGTGAAGGCCTTTTGAGGGTCTCATAATTAATTTAACTTCATTGGTGAAAATCGGAGTTACCGATTGAAGCCACTATTACTGTGTCTGTATTTTCCACTGTGTGGATGAGTTTAGTATAAGTTTACATATATTTAAAGTGATTTACGAGTTTTTCTTTTGTCATTACAGCTCGTAAATGGCCTTTGATAATTTAAAAAAGGCGGATAAACAAACTCCACATATAGTGTGTATATAACAATCAAAGTATGGTTTTAACGTTTGAACTTTTTACATATTTATCTCTCTATAGCATATCTCGGGGAAACTTTGTAATGGTTTGTAGCGTTATCTAACTGCGTGCAGTGATGTTCACGAATATGGAAAACGATAAGCAGTCTGAAATTTGCAGCGTAATACGTTTGGCTATGAGTTTTACAAACAAATATGACCGTTGTATTACGCTCGTAAAAAACAACCACGCATATTTTAATTTACCTATTTATTTCTCGCTGATGTGGAAAAGTTGTTTACACACACTTTCCATTACCTAAACATGTTTGATTGCTTATATATTTTGTATTGTTTCGTTCAGACAAAATAGATCAATAAGACTCAATAAGACTTTATTAATGCCATTAAACATATAGTACAATGCAATAGGCACAGGTCCATGATTAAATTTCAAGGTCAGTGTGGGATGACAGTTACATTATTGGTCTATCTACAAAATCAAAATTAAAATATTCATCTACAGAGTAAAAAGACATTTGTTTAAGCCAAATAGACACAACATTCTTAAACCTACTTGTACTTAACATTCTAACAGGTGTTGGTAACTTATTAAAAAGTTTTAACTGCAAATAAAAATGACTTTTCAAAGTTTTTGTCAATCTAACATGAGGAGTGATGAGATTTTCCCTTTGTCTGGTATAATAACTATGGTTAAAAGATTGTTGTTCAAATCCAGTGATATTATCTCTAACGTGTAGTAAATTACTTAAAATAAACATGGACGGCAAGGTTAAAATTTTATGATTCTTAAAACTAGTTCGACAAGATTCACGGGGAGCCAAGTTATCCAATATTCTCAAGGCCTTTTTTTGCTATACAAACACTCTTTGACTATGAGAGGCATTACCCCATAATCTGACACCATACCTAATTACTGAGTGAAATAATCCATAATATACCGTAACAAGAACTTCAGTGCTGACATATGTTTTGAGTTTTCTCATTAAATAAATAACACGAGACAGTCTCCTAATTACAAATGATATGTGAGGTTCCCAACTTAGTTTATTATCAATATACATACCTAAAAGTTTTACATTAGTAAGGCTATCTTCATTGAAATGACCATTGTTCAGAGAAAAGCAGACTTGCTCAGTTTTTGATTCATTAATTAATATGTTGTTACTAGTAAACCATTGTTTAGATTCATTCATAGCAATAGTAAGCATGTTTTTTGTGTAGGCTAAGTCTCGATTAGAACACAATAAAGTTGTATCATCTGCATAAAGTACAGGAAAAGCAGAAACATTACAATATAGATCGTTTATAAATACCAAAAACAGGAAAGGGCTTAACACCGAACCTTGCGGTACACCAGCTATCGTGGTCAGGTACTCTGATGACAAGTTATTTAAAACTACCTTTTGTTTTCTATTACAAAGATAAGATTTTATTAAACTAAGTTCTAAATGTGTAAAGCCATAAAATTCAAGTTTTCCACATAAGATATCATGAGAGATACAGTCAAAAGCTTTACATAAGTCAATTAAGCAGGCTCCAACCGTCAGCTTACTCTCAAAACAATTAATAACATATTCAACTATTGATTCAACCGCCATTGTAGTTGAGTGGAAAGGCCTAAAACCATACTGATGAGAATACAGAAGATTATTAACATTAAAATAATTGTAAAGTTGACTGAAAATGCAAGATTCAATTACTTTACTTAAAATTGGTACAACTGCAATAGGCCTAAAACATTCTGGTTGGTTGACATTTCCTTTTTTAAAAATGGGTGTAACCTTTGTGAGTTTCAGACTATCAGGGAAAACTCCTTGCGCTAAACTCATGTTTATTAAAAAAGTCAATGGAGTCAGTATTTTATTGATGACATATTTTACAATATAATTGGAAAGACCATAAACATCAGGAGTACGTGATACATTCATTTGGGACACTGATTTAAACACATCCTCCTCACTAACCCAATTCCAATTAAAGACATTATCACATGTTACAGAACAATTTAATTTTTTAAAATTATTAAGCAACTCAAAAGGTGAGACATCATCTGAGTTACGAGTTACCTTATAGCTAAGTGGGACGTTTACAAAGAAATCATTGAAGTTTTCAGGAGAACATGGATGACATTTTTTGTGAGAGAGGTTGGCCTCCTTTTTAACAATACTCCAAGCCGTTTTACATTTGTTCTTTGAATTTGTTATGTGAAAATCATTAGCGGCAATCTTTGCATCTTTAACAGCTTTTACATATAAACTTTTAAAATTCTTAAACCTAACCTTATCTTCCACATTTAAAGAACATTTCCATTTATCATATAGTGCAAGCATCAAAAAACGCATATTTTTCAATTCATGAGAATACCAGGTATTCCGGTTGTGTTTATGCTTAGGCCTATTCACAGAAGGCTTCACAGTAATAAGAGGACAAGCACAGTTAAAATGATACAGCAAAACATCCAAGAACATTGAGAAACTAACATTAACATCACTTATGCCTGAAACATATAAAAAAGACCAATCAACTGCAGATAGACAACATTTAAATTCATCAAGCCTATTAATCGAGGTCAAATGTTTTGATTGCAGACTCACACTTAGTCCTTCAAGAGGTTTAACAGATCTGTTCAAGTTAAGGAAACTAACCCACCTGCATGGTCAGACAAAATGTGCTGTCCTAATAATGTGCAATTGCAATTAACCTTAATAATATTGGTAACTATATTGTCAATACAGGATAGGTCATGAGTGGGTGCAAAGTTTGTACAATACAAATCAAACGATCTCAGAGTATTCAAAAAATCTTGGGTCTCAGCCCTATTTTCTTTGAGTATATCAATATTAAAATCACCCGCTACTGCAATGTAGTTAAAAGGTTTATTATATAAAAACATAAGAACATGTTCAAGGATAGAAAGAAAAGTTAGGTAATCAGAATCTGGTGTTCTATAAACTGAAACTACAATAAAATTTAATTCCACTAACCTAACCGCTGTAATTTCACAAATAAAATTAGTTACAAAATTTGAGAGATCTATTACATCATATTTTAAGTCTTTCTTCACTAATATTTCTGCACCACCTCGGATAAGAGGGAGTTTTCTGCAAAACGAGCTTGCGTACACGAAACCATCAGGAACATAGAGCAGGGTTTCATCATCATGCAGCCAGTGTTCGGATATGCAAATCACATCTGCAGGTTTATGTAGTAGGTTAATTTCCAGGCGTTGCAGCTTACTACGCAGTGATTGAATGTTTATATGTGCAATAGTTAATTCATATTGACTAGTTGAGATCAAAGAAGTATTAGGCCTATCATTCAAACGAATGTCTGGATTCAAATTGGTGTTAAGGTTAAAGTCATTTGAGCTAGAATTACACACAAAGGATTTACCTTGTGTACTACCTAACCTATCTCTAGCACCACCCTGTATTGATAAAGGAAAAGAGTCCTTAATTTCTTCTTTGCCGGGATTTGGCCAAGTATTTCGTATGCAACACTTGGCCAACGTTACATGTTTCCCTGGTCAGATTTAAAGCCTAAGGGAATGACCTCTAATTTACTTTTACACCTCGAGTTTTCAAAATCATCAACCAATCTATAATTCTATCAGCAACATATTTCCTACCTACATTATTCAGATGGAGTCCACTTACAGTATGAAATCTTCTACCAATATTACTTATATCCACGAACGAAACATTTTCAAATCTACTGCATATCTTTTTAATCCCACAGTTTGCTGATCGCACATCTTCGTTCACACAGGACCAGTCTTTCAAATCATATCGATAAGGAATTGAGAATACGACGACATTTTTACTTCGGATTACAATAAGTATTTTCTTAAGTGAAGATAGCATGTTCTTTGTTTCATTCGCAAAATAACAACTCACAAAAAGTGACAACATTTATTTACTGTACATATAACAAATTAAAATATAATTTAGAAACGTTAGCAAAGTGTTTTTACAATTGGTGGCAACCATCTGGAGTTGTTCTGCTTGGTTTTGCCCTTTCTATTAGGGTTTAAATCTAATAGTGTTATATTACATAATTATCGCACCAGGCCTCACATAATACACCAGGGTACACATAATATAGGACTATATAAAGCTAGCTAGGCATATACATCAAGTCTGGTGGTCAAGGTTTTCGATTCTCGTTTGGGGGTAGATGACATAGAGAAAAATCCTAAACAGTTTTTACTGTATATAACTAAAATATTTATTTTTTATGATTCCCTTACCGGGAATTTATTTATTTATTTATTTTTGTGCAGGTCAGCCTCTACCACATAGCGTGCTTAAAGCTTTTCTAAACACAATGGGTAACATTTTCATGAAGAATAAATCTCTCAACGTTACAGTATTGATTATAGTATTCTTAAATGAAACTAAGTCCAAGGGATAAAGAATATTAGAAATCTACTACGTTCAGTCTAACGGCACCGATGCTAATTTTGTAACTGCATCATGTAATAGTTTTTATCAGATATTTTGTTTTATTTTTACGGTACGTAATAAAGTACGTCTTACAACACTACAACATTTATTTACGCTTATTCTGTATATACATGTCAGACGGTAAACATATATACAAGGCTTATACCATCTCTTATATACGTTTACAGTTTATTACATCCCTAAGTAACAAACTACACGTATTATGCTGATCAAGAAGTGGTTTCTTTATACCCATTCCCAGCCAACGAACCCCCGCCAGCCTACATGTTGGTCAAGCCAATGTTCGGTGAGGCCCGAAAAAGTAACAGAAAATGTTTTCTTTTATAAAAGCCATTCCAGTAAAATAATCCCAACTTTAAGACAGTTAATTTTTAATTAAGTTTCGATGAATTCTCCTATTAAAGTTGCGAATGCTTCCTATTTTTTTGTATATAATCTGATTATATAACAACCGGTAAAGCATTGTCGTTTCTAAAGTATTATTAATATTTTGTACTTACCAATATTAAACTATTTACGGTTTTATTAGCTGGGCATATGAGCTAAATGTGAAATTATTTTAAATACCTTAAAACTCAAAATAAACAAAACATAACAAAAAACATATGTTTTTAAGTAAAAGCAAGATGGAAAAATTACAATAACCTATCAACATACAATAAATTACTTTACTCGAATAAATAAATATGGTTATATTGCAAATAATAGTATTACTATTTTGCTCATATGAGACGAGAATGATTACGTATATAGCTTATCTAGTGTGGTATTGCATTGGTGAATGTCTCGATGAACCAATATTTACCCAAGTTTGATTAATGCATCACATGTACGTCTGAGACTCGTGATAGCTGTATTACACTGATATACGTACGTATTAATATGTATTATACACTTGTTTTATGTAATATACTAGTGTTATATTATGATATTCAATAAAACTTAGTGTAGTTTCGAAACATTTTTTAACAAAATCGACAAATAACACAATGTTATAAATTTTACCCTTTGACCCGGATCATGCAACAAAATAAAGTACTCATTGATTCTTCATAATAAGAAAAACTATGCTTGTGAAAGTCACGTTATCTTTCACCGTTGAACGGGAACGTCTTGCATTAACTAGATTATATCCTGTTAAGGGGTCATCCACATATTACGTAACGCACTTAAGGGGGTGGAAGGGGGTACGGCGCTGCAGCATGGCGTTATGTGGAAAAGAGGGAGTTTGGACCAACGCTACCTTACTCACACGTAACTCTAAGAGCTGGCACACTCCCGTACCTATTGATAATGTTATAAATCTTTTAAAATAAAAAATAAAAAATGATATCTAAATCAAGGTTACTGTTAGTTATATAAAAAATACTTCTGTCATATGATTTTATTAACAGTAAAATAACAAATGAACACATAACGTGTTTTGAGTAAGTTCTGTATTGTTTTACACCTATGTTTTGTGTTAGTTTAGGGTGTAAAATCAAGACTTGATACAGTATGCACAGTGTCAAATTTACATCTTTAAGTTTACATCTTTAGTCTACATCTTTAGTTTTTTTAAGTTGTTTATATTTGTATTAGTTATAAATTAAATGTGTTACGTTTTAGCTGAGATAGCTTATTTTGTTGTTTATATTATTAGTAACGATCTTGTATATTTGTATAAATTTTGTTTTGAAAAAGTTATTAAAAATTTTGTTAATAGAATGTTATTAACAGTTTAATGATTTATTGAAATCCATTTTCCAAACTGCTAATAAAACGATATTTAAAAGGTTTAAGCTAGTTTAAAGCCTTCTACGATGTGTACGTAACACATTGTAGGAGGGGGGGGATATGCTCAAGCTTTATGGTGTGTTACATGGGGAGGGGGATCTGAAATTACAAAAAACGCGTTACGTAATATGTGCTTGGCCCCTAAGTCATTCAGAATAATATATATCGTATTGAAACTAGGACATACTTATTTTGTAAAAGATGTACAAATCAAGTATTTATAGTTTGATTTACTCCGCTATAGCTTATTGTTGCAGATCACTGATGCTTGAGACCGTCTATTACACTAAATATGCTGTTGATCATCAACAAGCAAGCGGCCTGTTCTCACCTGCTTACTTTTGACACATTATAAACATTATCACATCAATAATTAATCTTTTAAATTAAAAATATATTGAAGGAGCGGGCAGGCAATGGATTTTTTGCGCTATGCTACAGTTAAAACGTATAACAAAAATATTAGTAATCCAGCTTTGTAAATTAATAACTACAAAAATTGTATTTAACACAAGGAAAAGTAACTGTAAGCTACTAATGATCCGGCTTAAATAACATTATTTGTGTTTTGAGGTTTGTCTATAAATAACAACAAAAAGATTCGTATATAACTTTAGATATATTTGTTACTTTGCTACATTCCATGCTTGTAATATTTTTTTACTTTACAAGTAGTTAAAACAATATAGAATAAAATATATAATAAATTTATTTTTTTACTGATAGAGAGACAGATCAAACATTGTAAATCGAACAAAAATAGCAGTTAAGATTTGATGGATTGCAGATTGCTTATTACACGCTAGTGTATACTATTTTTATTTATGCCATATTCATTTTAAACGGTGAATTCGTTTATTAATTTTGACCTAAAGCCTTTGAACGTCTCTCACATAACTTTGTGAATTGTTAAACTGAATTAATCTGATTTTACATTACTAAATTTCCCACTAAAAGCACTGCTCGGACTTACCAGCGCGTCCCCTTTTTTAGTCCAGTTGTATATTAACTTGTTATAGGAAGTCTGTGGGGAAAAATTACATCTAGTTTAGACTCCTTTACAAGTTCGCCCTCAGTCGCCCTCTGACAAAGGCAATTACACGCAAAGCGACTGAGATCAATATGTTAATGATTTAAGTGGGGTCTGAGCGTTTATGCAGATTTTCTCTTTGATGTTGCTAAACGTTACAGTCTCCCTACCCAAGAGGAGCTCACTTGCACATTGTTTAAATTTGCATGACAAAGTGAGGAAATATGATTTTAATACTACGAGTTATTAGATGAATTAACTTAGTAATTGTTATGAATTATAACAATTCTTAATTAATACAGCTAACAAAATGGAAAACCACAATGATAAATTATGTAATTTTCTAATCTTGAATATTTATCTCTTCATATATTTAACACACACGAAAAATATATATAAGGTTTAAAACTGTTTAGGTAAACTGTTGATTCGAAATTTTTTAAGTAAATTGTTGATTTTTAGCGAATTTCCCCTATAGGGAAGAAGCTATTACCGAAGTCGGTATGGTAAGAACTAGGCCCGGAACTATGATAACTTTTCGTTTTGAGGACCACAGACCCCAAAAACACCATTCGTTCGATACTGTATATGTATGTATGTATATATATATATTTGTGTGTGTGTGTGTGTGTGTGTGTGTGTGTGGGTGGGTGTATATGTGTGTGTGTGTGTGTGTGTGTGTGTGTGTGTGGGGGTGTGTGTGTGTGTGTGTGTGTATGTGTGTGTGTGCGCGCGCGCGTGTGTCCGTGAGCACGATAACTCTCGTACAAATCATCCGGTTTTTGATGAAATTTTAAATTAACGTGTAAATTTATGACTTAAGTATGAAAACTAGCCAGATCGCTCTATCCAAAGGGGTATTTTGGGGGGGGTTTTGAATTTTGTACATATCGTTTTGGAAATAGTAAAATTTTAGTTTTTACCATTGGATTCAGCTTAAAAAATACACAATTTGGTATTTTTATCATTCCTCTACGTCAATTGGTTAACGACATTTTGAAGTGCTAAACACAGTACACGTTGTCTAATTTTATTCTCATTGAAAAAAAAAGAAAAATGTTATATCTTGCTTATTTATGAACGTATACAGACGAAACTTGGTATACGGCTTCATCTGGTTGTGGTCTATTGATATTTGCAAAAAAAACTATTTTTTGACAAAGGCTCCCATAGCAGCAAACCTGCGTACTCAGCCCCATGCTATTCTTATGGATGATAATTAAATGCTATGTCTCCCTTAATCATGAACGTAAATGAATAAAAACTGGTACATGACTTCACCTAGTTGAGTTATATTGATATTAGCATAAAAACCCATTTTTTTGTGTTCATTGATGCAACAAACCTGTGTACTCAGCCCCAATGTTATTCTTATGGAGAATAATTAAAATTGCATATATCGCTTAACTGTGAATATATTTTTATGAAACTTGGTAAGTGGCTTTATGTGGTATTAAGACATTTTTATCTCCATTGCAAATTCGCTGAGTATGCAGGTTTGTTGTGACGGGGGTCTTTTACTTATATTTTGGCCTACTCTAGTTGGGGTCGTCGTAGTTGAAATGATAAGCATTACACGCTAAAACACGAAACTCCTACAAAAGCATTTAGATTAATTATAATCACTGATCTTTATCTATCGAACGACGTGACGCGGAACGGTGATTCCATGTGTGTTATATAACCAGTTTACATTATGACGACCTCAGCTAGAGTTATTACGTTCTTGTTCTTGTTCTAGACCTTACGATGAAGCTTTAATTCTTAGTAACAAGTGTTAGCCAGTAGGAAAACCACTGTATCACTTTGATGGAACAAACATAATTTAACCTTTATTTGAGGTTTATTAGTGAATTTCCTATGGAAAAGTGAACTGTAAGTATGACCCGCACGGTGAAACTTAAGCCCGGGACCACCATAGAAGTTCCTCACGTGACCCCCCGAACACGTTTTGGGGGGTCGTTCAAAATTATATATATATATGTATGCACTCTGGTGGTCGCATTTTTTGTCCGATTTACTTCAAATTTGGTAGGGATGTTCCTTTCTATAATCAGTTGGACAAGTTCGTTGGGCAAAACAATCGGAAAACTCTAACCCCCTTTTTTGGGGATTAGTCTTTCAAATTTCGAGTTTTTGGGCCCAAAAAGGGTCCGAAAAGCCCCGGACGTAAAATTAATGATTATATTAAGATGGGAATTAGTGAAGCGAAAGTTTTAAGTCCTCTATCGTCATTCTAGTATAAATGTTTACCGAGTTATTAAAGTAAATGTATATCGGCTTAACACAGTACGTTGTCTTATGGGGTTTTTACATTAGAAAAGCATGTTATTCATTTGTTGGTATATTTGTGTCATCCCAAGCAACCTCGTGCCTACTTTCAAACCTAACTGAACCTTCTTCTAACCTTCTCCTAATGCGCAAAATTGTATTTCTAGCATTGCAGGTAAATGAAACTAGGAGCATCCAGAACAGCCAAAAAATCTATATTTTCAGATTTTTATAAAATTTTAATAAATGTACGTTTTTAAACTGGTTTTGAGTTTTCAAAGTTTTGTATCTGGAAATTCACTTCCCTCACGTCAGCGTGCTGTGTGCCAACTCGTTTCTTTATGAAGCGATTCAGGGACTCAACAATACAAAATCAATATTATTGTATAAATTAAAGTTTATTTTGTTTTGCTACAACAGTAATGCAATTCTATAAACAAAGACGTTCTATAAACGTTCTATTAGAACGTTATCACAGAACATACATTTTTGGGATGTGTATCAAAACTCTCTAATTGCGTTTCAGTGAGCAATCCAAACACAACAGTTTCAATTATCAAACACCTGACGCTCATTTTCCCACTACACCTCGGTAATTGAAATGGCGCACCATAACACTAAATTGTTATTGCCACTTGGTAATGTTCCTTTACGCGATATGTAGCTAGTACTGTTCACATATTCGTATGATACACGGATAAATAATAAGGTAATACTTACAATTCCAGAGATATCGAGTCGTGAAGTTAGTATAAAATGTATCATAATATTATCAGTACTAAATGTAAAAAGTGACATTACATTAAACAAATCAAAATAAATATTTCAATGATTTCTTATACAGTTTATGGTTAAAGAGTTTGAAAATATTTTTCACACACTGTACACATTATTATTTATAAAATGTTATCTTCAGTGTATATGTTGCCTTCATGTGATTCATAATTATACGAAATGAGATGAGCCAACACCTATATGATCCAATAAAATCTTTGGCAGTTTAGCCGCTTATGTTATGAAACACAAATGGAAAAACCAATGTTCGCATAAGTTTTTAACCAGTTTCAGTTTCATTTTTTATTTTAGCGAATTTTCCCTATAGGGTAGAAGCTATTACCGTAGTCGGCATGGTAAGACCTAGGTGCGGGACCGTGATAACTTTTCGTTTTGAGGTCCCCAGACCCCAAAAACACCATTCGTCCGAAAGTGTATATATATATATATATATATATATATATATATGTGTGTGTGTGTGTGTGTCCGTGAGCACGATAACTCTCGTAAAAATGATCCGATTTTGATGAAATTTGTTAAAACTCTGTAAAGAAACATTTATGACTTTAAGTTCGAAAACCAGCCAGATCGCTCTATCCGAAGAGGTCTTTTGGGGGGGTTTTGTACCCCAAAAGTAGGTTTTTTGAATTTTGTATGTATAATTTTTGAAATTTTCAAATGTTAGATTTTACCATTTGATTCAGCTTAAAAAAACACACAAGTTGGTATTTTGATCATTCCTCTACGTCAATTGGTTCCCGAGATATTGAAAGTGCTAAACACAGTACGTTGTCTAATGTTTTTCTTATGGAGGAAAAGAAACATTTTATATCTCGCCTATTTATGAACGTATACTGACGAAACTTGGCATACGGCTTCATCTGGTTGTGGTCTGTTGATATTTCCTCAAAATAATAATTTTTTGCCAAAGACTCCCGTAGCAGCAAACCTGCATACTCAGCCCCATGTTATTCTTATGTATATGACTAAATGCTATGTTTCCCTTAATTATACACATAAATGAATTAAATCTGGTATATGACTTCACCTAGTTGAGTTATATTGATATTAGTATAAAAACCCATTTTTGTGTTACTTGATGCAGCAAACCAGCGTGCTCAGCTCCAATGTTATTCTTATGGAGAATAATTAAAATTGTATATATTGCTTATTTGTGAACATATTTTTATGATACTTGGTAAGTGGCTTTATAAAGTATTAAGACATTTATATCTCCATTGTAAATTCGCTGAGTATGTAGGTTTGCTGCGACGGGGGTATTTGTTATCTACGCCAGTGGCATTTTTTAATGTTTTGATAGGGAACAGTCCAAACCCTGGTCTTGTCCAAGGTTGACCTGTTCTTAGAAAGCATCATTAATTAATAAATCAATGACAAATAGCAGCTAGGTCCAGTTTCGAACCTTCTCAAAATTTTGCGATGTTGATCAGGATCGATCTGGCGAACCTCCGATTACGAGGCCAGCACGATAATTACTACGCTACCCAGCCAGTTCTATATGTTGGTATAGTATTTCCTACCTGAGTAATAAATATGTACAATAAATGTAGTAGCCTATTAGTTAGAAATACGTAGCACGTAGCATAAATAGTACTATATTATACATTTTTAAATACGAGTAAATGTTGTAATATTTCGTATAATATCAGTTGAGGAAGTGTTTGTGGTATATGTTTTTTAATTCAACATCTGACAGGGACAAAAGTTACGTAGCTTCGTAGTTTATTCAGCAGCAGTTCTACCAACTGAACAATCGAGGCCACGTGACTCCTGTGAAACAGGGCAACTTTACCAAAGTTTATCAACTCAATCTTAGGTCAAAGGTAGCAGCTATTGTCTACTCGTAACAGACTGAACCCCTTCAATATTTGGCAGCCTGTCATTCAAAATACTTATTCCAATTACCTTTGATATTGGTTTAATTTGAAAGATCAAAGATCATATTTTTAAACTGTAGTAGATGAGAAGGCAGATTAATTTTAACAATATCTACATAAATACTAATATTGATAAAATCTTGAATTTGTTATGCATTTTTTACTTTTTTGAAGAAATTTCATTTATATTAAAAATATGTTTATATCTGTAGTTACTGTAGTTCTTTAATTGGCATTTTCAACATGACTAGTTGTACTATTCTATCAAGTCTAAGTACCAATATAGTTACTCGGGTAAAAGTCCAGTACAACCTCTTCTTGTTGCTTCCTACAAACACTACGACATTGGTTTAGAAGTTGGTGATGTTTCTTGGGATAACTCTAAAAATCAAGATATTCATTTCGGAACGGACTCGAAGACCAACTTAAAACAAAAAGCGGTAATTTCTAAAAACTGTCAGCCTTGAGAAGATCGAGGCCAGTTAATTCAGAGCTCCCCAGGTTTAAACTAATCAAGTAGGAAACTCTCGTGACACCATGGCAACTCTACAAAGCTGAACGAGACTCGTCCATAATTGACTTTACAAAGTAGACAATATATATGGAGAAATTATTTTAGAAACAGTTGTACTGGTAAGTTATTGTATGAAATTTTTTGTTTTGTTTAGCCAATATTTATTTGAAGAGAATAACTACCACCCCATGACTAAGGACATGGTAAGACTATGATAACCTTTTTTTAAGGTCCCTAGGCACAAATAAACAACCCGTTCAAATTAATATATAAGGCATATATAATTCAATATACATGAATACATTAACCCGATAAATTTGGAGAGATTGCACAAATATGTAAAGTGAAATTGATGACATTAATTTTAAAAAAAACTGAAAGATTTTACCATGGAAATGGTTTTTTATGGGATATTTTGTTATGAAATATATTTTAAGTAACTATTTTAAGTATTATGTTATCGTAATCTTCGATAAAAAACAGGTTTAGTACTTGTTACTTAGGTAAATGCGATTATTGTTTTCTTTACAAATAGCATGTTTTTGTCCATTTTTACAGTAACTTTTTTCTGCAGGGCCTATGATGTAAAGTCCCATTCATAACACTGAAGTATAATTTATTTTAATATTATAATATTTATAACAATATAATTTTATCCAGTCCAATATTGTAAGAACATTCTAGTATATAATCCTAAGGATTCCAATATATCTCATTAATTCAGATCACGGTTCAATTTAACGTGAATTCCAACTATGAATGAGTTCATTACACAACTGATGTGTTCATAACCAAGTGATGAAAACCTAAATCTTAGTAAAAATGTTAATGATGAAATGAAGCTATTTTATCGAGCTAATGTTAAATGTAGTAAATAATATTTAAGACCTTTTGTTCGAAATATTATGTTAAAAAAAACAATGGTTCCCATGCAATACTCATATTCAGCTCATATAATGTATTTTTGTAACTACTACTCATATTATTTATTGTAGTCACCAGATTTATTTATTTATTATTTATCTGGTAGTAAAGTTACCAGATTTGATTCAGTTGTTCAAAACATATAAAAATTTCGCAATAACCATTTTTTGTTGTAATATTGTATCTTGGTTAAGAATGAAAAACTATATATATATATATATTAACTAAACATCCAAGATAGCAACTTCTTTTAGGTAGCATCCAAGCCTCAACAAATGTGTTGGCGTTTTGTTTTGGCGTTTAACACTTTTTTCCAAATTAGGAAAAAATGTACACATTTTTAGGCAGATAGCTGTGGATTTGTTATTGAATGTTTTAATGTATTATTGAGCTGATGATGGATAAAAAAAGTATATTTAAAGTGATCTTACTGTTGAAACCAATTCAGTTACGTTTACTAACATGATACTATAGTGTATAAACCATGTTTATGGTTTCAAGAATACAAATTTTTGTTAAGCCTTCAAACAATTTTAAAATACATTTTTAATAAATGAATTCTTTTACTGTTATATTATTTAGTAAATTATATTCACAATAGGTAAAATATTTAAACTTCATTAATCACTACTGATCACTGCTGATCAAAATTTGTACAATGAAAACGGAATTAGGGTTACATTGCTAAAAGTAGTATTTTATTGAATTAAATATTTGCTAAAATACACATTACAAAATAAACTAATTAAGTTGGCTTTGTATGCACAACGTAGCCAACCAATGCTGATTAGGATTGCTTTATGAAAAAAAACTAAATAGTTTAATGTGAATCAAACATTTTGTTGATTATGGTAACCGAAAACCGTTATCAGCTTTACTCATAGCTACATAATTAAGTTGAACCATTTTATGCATGAAGAGTATATAATGCGTATACTACATGTTCTATTAATGTACAACTGAATTATACTTCGAGGTCGGAGGAACTACCTTTTAGATTATTCAGCATCAATTTAGACAACTTCAGAAGTTAAGGTCACGTGCTTCCCTTGGGAATGCAGAACTTGTTGAAACTTTCCAAGCCATATCTTGAGTAGCAAAATTGTCTATTCAAGTATAAGAGGTATTCAACAATTTATTTTTATTTTTAGCGAATTTCCCCTATAGGGAAAAAGCTATTACCGTAGCTCACGGTATTACCGTAACTCTCACGGTAAGACTTAAGCCCGAGACCATGATAACTTTTTGTTTTGAGGTACCCAGATGTCCAAAACACTATTCGTTCAAATTTATATATATATATATATGTGTGTGTGTGTGTGTGTGTGTGTGTGTGTGTGTGTGTAAGTATGTGTGTCCGTGAATGCGATAACATGAGTAAAAAAAGTCCGATTTCGATGAAATTTGGCTCAAATGTGTAAACTGAGATTTATGACTTAAGTTTGAAAACCAGAAAAATCGGACCATGGGAAGGGGGGTTTATAGGGGTATTAAATTTTCCAAAAACCAGTTTTGCATTTTTCACCCTAAAATTTTTAAAACACTTAATTTTGGTTTTGACCATGTTATAGAGCTTAACAAAAATAATATGGTATTTAGAATTATTAACCTAGGTTAAGTGGTTGCGGAAAAAATACAAAAAACATTCTCATAAAATCTCCCATGTTAATCTTACGGGAAAAAGGTTTTTGGCTTTTCCTCAGTTAATTTTACTTTAAACTTCAGATTTGCTTTTACCAATCCCTTCAGCTCCACAAAACAATCATTTTGGTGTTTAAATTGTGTTTCTACGTCCAAACATTGCAGAGACATTCAAAGTGCTAAACACAGTACGTTGTACAATGTTATCCATATGGAGAATAAATAAAATTTGGTATCTCGATTATTTATGAAAGTATATTGATGAAACTTGGTATGTGGCTTCACGTTGTACTGGTATATTGATATTTGCACAAAAAATAAATGTTTTGTTAGCTGCCCCGTAGCAGCTAACCTGCATACTCAGCCCTAATGTTATTCTTTTGGAGAATAAGTAATGTTTGATATCTCCCTTAATTATGAACATAAATTAATAAAACATGGTAAGTAGCTTCACATGGTTCAGTTATATCGATAATTGCATAAAAACTCATTTCTTATCTTTTTCGTTGCAGCAAATCTGCGTACTCAGTCCTAATCCTATTCTTATGGGGAATAAATAAAATGTTATAAATCACTTATTTATGAATGTATTTTTGTCAAACTTGGTGAGTGAATTTATAAATTTATAGTAGTGAGAAACATATAAATGCATTGGAAATTCGCTGAGTACGTAGGTTTGCTGTGACGGGGGGTATTTATTATTAATATTGATTTTTGATCGTGTAATATAATTTATATAAAAAGTACATTATTAGTATTCTAAATCATAAAAACTCTTAGATACAATTATGTACATATAAGTAACAAGTAATAATGTATTTTACAAAATTATTTTTCTGTATAAGAAAATATAGATGCCGATAAACAATTTGATAAGACCGTCACTAAGATTTTCCATTTTATTTATATATTATAAAATATTCCACCAGCAAACACATTTTGTCAATGAACGTAATGTATACATCTAATTTATATTTAATTAAAGCTATTTAATGTCGTATATACATACATATATATATATGTAATTAAAAGTGTCATTAAAATAATGTTTTAATAACTTAGTACGTACAGTATATTTGTTTTGCTGATACTGAACATCGCATACATTTACTTATAAATACAATCACTTTTACTTATCACTAATTGCACTTGTGTCTCGGATGGGTAAACAATTTAAATTCGGAAAAGTATGAACTATATATATATATATATATATATATATATATATATATATATATATATATATATATATATATATAGTTCATACTTTTCCGAATTTAAATTGTTTACCCATCCGAGACACAAGTGCAATTAGTTACATTATTTTAATGACACTTTTAATTACATACCAAAGCAATAGAATGCCGTTTACTATTTTGAATTGGCTTAAAGATCACAGTGACATGTTGGAGTACTTCTGAACTTCTGTATTAACTCTGTGAATAATAAAAATGTTCTACATTTGCGAATTTATGTATTTTATCAATGAAGAAAATTATTAACAAAGAGAAAACTCATACTTCAAACTTTAGTTTCAATATGTAAAACACTTATCAAGTTAATATATTATGCGCCTGATGGCTGTAATACTGACACATTACCATAAAATAAATCACGCAACTTGCAACACAACTTGGCACTTAGCCACATCGCCACAATTTGCACGCCAAGGTCAATTTATCCGATAAAAATTAAAATAATTAAAGGGGGGAAGGAGATAATACGTATTCCGTAACACTTCACCAATTTAAAGTTAAGGTAAATATTTAACACATTTACGAAAAAGTTAGTGTTGTTATCTTATTAGCTTTCCTTTTTTTCTTAGTAGTCAAGTTAAAAAAAAACACCCGTGCGTACAAAAGGTCGTGTAGTTATAATTTGTATGTTGTTAGGACCTATATCACAAGTAAGACACCAAGTTTGCAGCTACGAAAGACTTGTGCTACTGGCACAAGAGCCAAAAAATCGTCAAATTTTTACACTTTTTAAGTTTTTGCTTAATAAGTTATCTCCAAAGAAGCCTCTGACAGAATATGTTGCACAATCCTTTTTTAAACTGTATAAGATTTGCTAAAGTTTGAGACGATAACGACTTCAGTACACCCATTATTTACTAAGATACAATACTTCAAAAACTCAACCCCCATTAATTATTCTCAATAAGAATTGGGGTTGAGTACGCAGGTTTGCTGCAACCAGAAATGCAAAAAAGGTTTTTATGCAAATATGACTGGATCTCAACTAGATGAAGCAACATACCAAGTTTTATTAATTTGTCCTAATAATTAAGGGAGACATAACATTGTAATTATTCACCATAAGATTAACATTGGGGTTGAGTGCCCAGGTTTGTTTCTACGAGAACCATACAACCGACAAAATAGGACAAAACCGAAAAACTACAATATTATCTAGTTTATGAAAGGACCGGGCAACATATTCTGTCAGAGGCATATTTTTGTTGATATTTAGCAAAACCTTAGAGCTAAAAAATTACTAACAAATACAACAAAAAAACTAAATGATATTTTGCATATAAGGACCCTTTTTAATGTCTAACTTGGCTGGCCTATAGTTATTAATAAGCACTGAAAGAAAACTAAGCTTATTTTACTCATAAAACCAAGTTCTTCATATGTTAAGGATATTTTGACAGAAACGTTTTATGCCTCGGTCATTTATTAAACTCCGGCTACCAATTTATATGAAAATATGTCAGGAACATCATTTTGGTAACATGGTGTATTATGATCATTGGCCATTACTGCAATATTCATACAAATCTGCTATGTCACACTTTTCTTAACCACATTTTCAAAAATATTATCCTTTAACATTTCATTCTTGTAAAGTTTCCCTTTGAAACTAACCCTAGCAAAATCGCTCATTAGTAGGTCTCTGGCTGGTTTTCACATTTTATTCCACCTATTGTCATGGTTTTGGAAAAGAGTCAAGTTTTTTCTGACGCGTACCATGCACTGTTAACGGCAACAACTGAAATGACTATTGATATAACAGATACAATTTATCTTTCATCAATAAATCATAATAAACATAGCTATATTAAAATCTAAATCTTATAGCTATGACATATGGAAAATCAACATATTATAAAATGCCTAACGAGTTGATATTTTTCAAACGGATTCATTTGTATCCTTTTTAATTTATTCCTTTTCGATCAAAATGTAGAGAATAAGCTTAGAAAAACTATTATGATATTTTTCATACATGAAAACTGCACTTTTGAACATTTTAATCCAATACAAAACTGTAAGTGATTTTCGAGTATACCTACTAAAGGTCAAATGAACTATGCTCTGTAGTTCTCCATACGCATATTACTGCAAGTTGTCACTTTGTTGATTGACATAATGTCAGTTGTCTTACTGTAGATGCTTAGAACGTTAGAAAAATAGTATTTTTCCTATTAGGTGCTACATACAAACGACAGCCTTAAACTTCCTTTTAATCTCCCCCTACACCCTCAATAACTTATCATTAAACAATAATAATTCAATCGTCAATTATAGTAAACTGTCTTAAATACCCATATTAATGGATACAAAAACGACTCTCTACTCTGACCTTCGGCAGCCAGAGATCCCTATAAGTATCTCTATACAATTGCCTTGCACTAGAAGTAATCTAGTATTCACACATTTCACATATTAATGCTTTTTAGCGAATTTCCCCTACAGGGAAGAAGCTATTACCGTAGGTGGCATGGCCCGAGGCCATGATAACTTTTTATTTTGAGGTCCCCAGATGCCAAAAACACTATTTGTTAAAATTTATATATATATATCCGTTACCACGATAACTTTTGGAAAGAGATATTCAAAGTGCTGAACACAGTACGTTGTCCAATGTTTTCCTTATGGAGCATAAAGAAAATTTGATATCTTGATTATTTATGAATGTATTTTTATGAAACTTGGTATGTGGCTTAAAATTGTTGTGGTATATTGATAATTGCACAAAAAGAGCTTTTTTGTTGATTTTCCCCGTAGCAGAAAACCTGCATACTCAGCCCTAATGTTATTCTTATGGAGGATAAGTAAAGTTTTATATCTCCCTTGATTATGAACATAAATTAATAAAACTTAGTGTAGCTTCACCTGGTTGAGTTATATTGATAATTGCAACACAACATATTTCCTCTCTTTTTTGGCAGCAAACCTGCGTACTCAGCCCTAATGTTATTCTTATGGAGAATAAATAAAATGCTATATATCACTTATTTATGAATGTATTTTTGTGAAACTTGGTAATGCTTAGGTGCTAGTAGCGAGGCACATCTATCTATCTCCATCCATCTAGTAGCGAGGCACATATAAACGCATTGCAAATTCGCAGAGTACGCAGGTTTGCTGCAACGGGGGCATTATGATTCTTCGTGATTGTTATAATACATATATGAGTAATCTGGTATTTCAGAGTCTCTATATTTAAGGATGATTATCGTATTGTTAGATAGTTAGTGTTTTATTAAACTGTTGCTTAAACCCCGTTTTGCAGCCGGCACGGCCAGACATGCAGGGTTCGCATTCGGATCACGTCGGGGAAGCTGACACAGCTCGGAACTTCTCTACCAATCAGCGTTTGGCCTTCCTTTCTACTTCTCCACGTACACTTTTGATAACAAATTAATAATACTAATATTTTTACCCTTGGTTATTATATTTTGATAGTTAATATTCCAAACGGCAGTAAAATACTGAATTAGTAATGTATAGAAAGATTGGTATATCGAAGATGCACTCTGCTTCTTTTCTGTAATATTCGACTTTATATATTTTAACAGTTACAATAATAATCACCGTCTGCAAATTGAATTAAAATACCCTTATACAAACGAATGGCATTTAAATAGTTATATTTAAGAAATATGGAATTGATTGTACTATGAATGATAGTATCTTAAAACTGAGAAACTATTTGTAAACAGTGTAGTAATCTTCAGAATTTGTATAGCTTAATACTACGAAACGTCCGTATAAATATTTTCCTTCCGTCTTATTCTTTTCACTGTTTAATATCTTTAAAACACCGTTGTATTATTATGAACGGATATTCATACGAAAATAAACCAATCCATTAACTTACTCCATAATGATTTAACAAAGCGATATAACAAAGAAGTAAAACAATCAACTGATTGTTTTACTTAACAACTGTTAACTAACTGTTTAAATACTGTGGTAATTAGAGGGTGTAAATACTAAGTAATTCACCGATCCCAAGATTTGCTAATTCTCAAAGCCTTAAATTTTGTTCGATGAAATTATTTAATTTTAGTCTTGCATCAGTATCGTTAAATTGCTCAAAAATTTTATTTACTAATATTAAAAACTATTTGAATGAATTTTATTCTCGTACTACCCTAATACAATATCTTGCAATACTCTAAATCCTGTATGTTTTATGTCAACAAACTTAATTATTATCATACATTAGGAAAACTAAGTAAGACAATAAAAAAATTGTGTTTGTTTCAAACATATTCGCTATTGTAGGCGTTAATACAAGCCATATCCAGCAAAACAACTTTATCGTTTCCTATAAAATAAAAATCAATTTCTGTTTTTACTGTTAACCTATGTTGCATGTACTGTACTGTTAAAACGCGAACTCTACCTTATTCTCTCCATACACTCTTTTTCTGGTTAAACAAATCAAACTTCGAAGATATTTAATTAATATAACTTGTTATGAAATTTGTAGGTCATATTGGATTATACTTTACCACCTAGCCTTTTTTGACAAACAATTTTAACTTTTAACCGTTTATCCCGGTTTTTACAGATTAAAGTTAAAATGTGAAGAGGGTAGAACAAACTCCATTCAAGTTCTCAACTGTAAGAGGTAAATGTAGGTTTGTAATTAAACACTTCCCTGAAGAATCGACAAGCAATCGGTAACTTAAACTTGAAAGAAATTTACTGGCGCGTTAAATACCAAGGAACTATTTGTTTAGGAAGTTGAACAAACGAGTTAACAACAACGTTTACGAAACTTACGAAAATTGTATTTTATGGGGTTGTTTTACATCTACATCACGTAACTCCATTTGGAATACAGTAATACAATATAAGCTCAGTTCAATCAATATAAGCTTCATGTTAATTTCTTTTCAACACTTGTACTAGTGTATTATTTAGGGGCAATGTGTTTTTTTCTGTTTCACTACCTCGGGTGATCTATATAAAGTTAATAGCTCTCCGAAATCGCTACTACGTTTCTGGTTTCCAATAACGCTAAATATGTGTTATGTCTTTTTAATATTTAATCTGATTACTTTAAATATAAAATTAAAATAATATACATTTTTGTATGAAATGACTAATTACTCGTATAATGACGTATATTAAATTATAGCAGTTATTTAAACGACTTATTGATTTGCATAGTACGTGTTGTTGTTGTTGTTGTTGTTGTTATTACGAGAAGTAATAAAAGTACCTGGGGGCCGAGCTTTGCCCGGGGGAAGGCCAAAGCTTTGCCCGGGGTCAGTTTGTTTGGATGACTTGGAGTAATATTTCACCACTTCCCCTTACTGATAATCAGATCTGTATAACTAATTTGCCTCTTTTCTACATTTTTAATGTAACTCCAAAGGTTGTTTATAGCTCAATGTCCCTTTGATTTATTTTACTACTCTATATATGTAATCTTCACTCAAATATTTTAATCTCTGCTCTCAGGAAACCACATGTTAATAATCATATACAACATAAGTATTACTTTGACAGTTCCCTGGTTGATTATGAACAGCTGTTACAATTCTTTTGTTTTGATTTGAAACTCCATAAGCCCAATATTATTTTTGTTTTACTCTTCATTTTAGTTTTTTTTACATTATTTGATTTTTTCTGAAGATGAGGCCTGTCTAGAGCTTATTTTTATCCCAAAAATAAGTTATTTTGATCATTTGAAGGAAATCGTTGGAGCTGTTTTTGAGATCAGTGTCGCAAGCAAGCAAGCAAGCAAACCTTGCTCATATTAGAGTATAGAATACATCTTACAAGATGTAAAAATATATTTTAAAACATACCTAAATAAGTATTTAAACATATATAACCTTTATACAACACCAATAATACCAAACAAACTTAATTATAACTTAATATCAACAACGATTCAGTCCTTACACAACACTTGAGAAACATGGTCCGGAGACCGTCTCTTTTGGATGGCAACACTGGAGTTGATGCCAACTGAGTAAAAAAAATGCACACACAAATAAAGGTCACTTTTCATAGCCAAAATATGGAGGAAGTAGGCTAATAATGAGTTATGCGAGCTATACTGCAGTTATACTCGCATATGATACATTATTGATATTAAGTTATAATTGTATTCGTTTGGTATTTGGTGTGGTGTTCCGTAAGGACAATTTTAGAAATAAAACGCTTATTTTATTTTATTTCATTCAACATCAATAGCCTCGTACCCTATATTTTATACATATTTACCGTGTGGTGTTTGCATTCAGTATAAGTGTAAATATGAGTTTAAGTTTTGTATACGTGTCTTTTATTACATCCCATATACAGTTATTTCTACTCATGACAGCATTTTACCAATACTTACTAGTTTTTATGTCCCGATGGCTTAAAATCATTCATGTAAACTTAATAAAGCGATATTAGCGAATTTATACTATAGGGAAGAAGCTATTACCGTAGTCGGCATGGTAAGACCTAGGACCGGGACCATGATAACTTTTCGTTTTCCCCAGACCCCAAAAACACCATTCGTTTGAAACTGGATATATATCAAAATCGGACCATTTTTACGAAAGTTATCGCACCCACGGATACACACACACACACACACACACACACACACACACACACACACACACATATATATATATATATATATGTGTGTGTGTGTGTGTGTGTGTGTGTGTGTGTGTGTGTGTGTGTGTGTATCCGTGGGTGCGATAACTTTCGTAAAAATGGCCCGATTTTGATAAAATTTGGTACAAACGTGTAAAGCATTATTTATGACTTTAAGTTCGAAAACCAGACAGATTAACCCATGTGAAGTGGTATTTTGGGAGGATTTTGTACCCCAAAAATGTTTTCTTTTTAATTTTTACATGTAATATTTTAAAAAGTCAAATTTTAGTTTCCACCATTAGATTCCCCTTAAAAAAACGCACAGTTTGGTGTTTTGATCATTTTCTGCGTTAATTGGTTTAAGAGATATTGAAAGTGCTAAACACACTACGTTGTCCAATGCTATTCTTATGGAGTATAAAAAAAAATTATAGCTCTCTTATTTATGAACATAAACTAACGAAAATTGGAATACGGCTTCATCTGGTTGTGGTCTATTGTTATTTGCACGAAAACGCAATTTTTACCGATAATTACTGTAGCAGCAAACCTGCGCCCTCAGCCCCCATGTTATTCTCATGGAGAATAAGTAAAATGTAATGTATCCCTAGTTGAGTTCTATTGATATTTTCATAAAAACCCATTTTTAGTGTTCCTTGTTGCAGCAAACCTACGTACTCATCCCCCATTTTATTCTTATGGAGAATAATCAAAATGGTATATATCGCTTATTTATGAATTTATATTGATGCAACTTGGTATCAATATAAACTTGGGGCTTTATTATTAGGCTTCACCTAATTGAGTAATATTGATATTTACATGAAACCCCATATTTGTTGTTCCTTGTTGCAGCAAACCTGTGTACTCATCCCCAATGTTATTCTTATGGAGAATAATTCAAATTTTATATATCACTTATTTGTCAATATATTTTAATGAAACTTGGTATGTGGCTTTATCTGGTATTAAGACATATATTTTGCATTGGAAATTCGCTGAGTACACTGGTTTGCTGCGACGGGGGTATTTAACATTAAACATCATACAGTAAATACATTGGCACAAATAGACTACAACTTAAAACCCTTTCTTACAACTAAAAACTAAGAATGGTTTTAAATGCTTCTCTTGTAAATGTTTTAAAATGTTGTTAACATTTATATATTTTTAAACAAACTCTAAATAAACCAACAAGCTTAGTAGACACAATCCAATGCGATCATTCAACCTCTTTAGCTTTTTATCTTGGTAAAGCTTTCTCCTATGTTTTTAAATGAATCATGTATTATCAAATTTTGTAAATTTATATGAGTCAAGGATTATTTTGCTTAGTTACTCTCTAGGACAGGATGTTAGCACAATTTAGTTGGGTATTTTAAGATACATATAAACTAATTATGAGTGCATAATGACTGACTGACAATAACAATGTGTAGCCTTGTTATTGACCAAAGAATTCATTTGTCATGATCTTTAATTACTATCCCAATGACCAACGGCACCTGGGTCCAATATAGAACCTTCGCAATATTTTCAGTTTTTGCTCAGTATCGATCTGGCGAACTTCAGATTATGATACGCTTAAACAAGCCTCGAAACTCCAAGTTGTTTTGATTTAAACTTTGTTTTATACATCTGAGCGAAATTCATATCCTTGCACTAATGGTGGTTAGTGAGTAAAGGAAAGGGTTAACCCTGTGTTATCCAGACGCCTGGAGCCTACAGGGACGTGTTATTGTGCCGCGTGTTGTTGCGTTACCTCACCTGGAAACCGCTTTGATGTCTTTCCACCCAGACTAAACACGGCTAACGATTCATTTCACGGGTAAGTTACCTTGCAAAGGTAAGCTAAGTGGTGTGGAGTGTTGATGGTAATTATGTGTTTGATCGATACTCAGGTACATAATACAGTGATATATCTTTGTAGTCAATTTATACAGGTATTCATTTATAAAGGATATAATACCCTTTGTTAACTTTAATGTATGATTAGCAAGTTCTAAGTCCTATATCGTTTTGCATGCACGTCTCATGTGTTCCTAGTTCCTTCTTTAACTCAGCTAATCACCTATAACTAATTGCTATGTATTTTACTCACAATTTTTCCCTGGAAGAAAAATCCAGTATTTGTTCTATCATATTTATATTGTATTTGTTCATATTTTTAATGTTTTTTAATTACAAAACTCCGACAACACGTAATATTATCATTGAACGGTTTATTGTTTAGAGACATCCTTTTTATTGAGTTAAGGACTTGAATAAGTTACAAAAATGGACCAAACATAGTATCGAATGTCAATCTGACTTGTTTATCATTGTGATTATTTTTTGGAAACATTTGTCAAACTGCTGTGTACCGAGAAATGGCTGATTCTGTTAAATTTAGTTATAATTATTCAGTGATTGTAATGTAAAAGGTTAGTTGGTTTTACCCAAATAATTGACTGGGATTATTTTCTATGCAACATCAAAAGGTTTCAAACAAACGACAAACTTTAAATAAACAAACTATTAAAATGCAGATAGCGTTTAGTGTATTTATTAAATAAATACTCCCTGCTGTGCGCTTCAGAGCAAACAAAATCCAACATATTTACATTCCATGCAGTTTGACTGAACGAAAATTGGATTCAAACGAATGTATTAATACACAATACTTGTTTTTCATACGACATGCAAGCTTTCCACAAACTGCGTTAATTCTATCCTAAAATTAAACCATTCTAAAAACAACGTATAATCTTCATTTTCCCTAAAAGTAAGTATTATGTCAGATATAGCTATTGGTTTTCCTTTAAATAACGTAATAAATATGCATATTCAATCGTTATACAAGCTTGGTAATCCATTTACTAAAAGACATATAAAACATTCAATTACCTTACAAAAATAACAACATACTCCTCTTTATTTCATAAGTATTTAAAATTTATTTTATATACAGGGTATCTATTAAGTGAGTTCCAAAATGTTTAAATATGGTTATTTAGGTCAAAATGAGTAAAAACGTTCCTATAAACATAGGTCCTAAAACTATAGTTTTCTGTCTATGTGTCTATACGTGATTTTTACATAATTTAACATATCTTACAAACCTCTTAAAATATCAAGTTCAAACTTGGTAGATGTAGAATGACTAATATACCTATTTTGGTATTTATTATCAAATTTATAATTTGTACCGTTTCAAAATGGCGGTCATATTTTTTTCAAAGCTTAATATCATAAAAACCGTAATATTTATGAAAAACTGCAAGGTTAAAAGATTTTCTCATTTTATCCTAAAAAATATAATATTAAGATTTTAAACATACGATTTTAAATAACTGGGAAATTATAATTTTTAAAAGTTAAAACGTCACGTTTTAGTCCTTAAATGGCAAAAAGAGCATGTTTTAACTTGTAAAAATCACAATTTCTCAATTATTAAAAGTGGTATAGTTTAAATCTTCATATTATTGTTTTTAGGACAAAATGACACAACTTTCTCGATTCTCGCAGTATTTTATAAATATTACTGTTTTTAAGATATTAAGCTTTGAAAACAAAACATGGCCACCATTTTGAAATGGTAAAAAGTAGAAATTTGATACTCCATGCCACAATAAGTCTTTTTAGTCATCATACATGTACTAAGTTTGAACCTGATACCTGATACAAACCTGAAGTTTGTAAGATATGTTAAATTATGTAAAAATCACATGTAGACAGATAGACGGAAAACTAAAGGTTTTTGGACCTATGTTTATAGCAAAGTTTTCACTCATTTTGACCTAAATAACCATATTTTAAAATTTGGGAACGTACTTAACAGACACCTTGTATATGTAAGATTATTAAGAAATGTATAGTAAAATTTTACATTGAAAACCACTTTATAATATATGTCGGGTTTAATATTGCTGAAAGTCCACCATACATGTTATAGTATATTTCACAACTAGTGGGAAAAATCATTTTCCCACGAGTTTTGAACACTATTTTTCACGATACTATGGCAAAAAATTATTTGATACAACAGCAAAATATATGAACAAAAGACGAAGTAAAGTAAACACAACAACCAACATAATTTTTTAAACAGATGGGCATTATTTCAATATTGTACCGTATTGTTAGGCTGATTTATAATCAGCCGATTTTTCCTCACTAGTGAGAATATAATTTGTCCTCACTAGTGGTGATATGATGAACTTTACCTGGCAATATACGCAAAGGAAAAGCTGCAGATATTCCAATAGTATCGTGAAAATGTTAGTACTCCATCATTTAATTCATAAATTAGAACGATAAATTATTTATAGTGCCAGCATTCATATAGCATTTTGCAATGATTACATTTCTAACATAGTTTATTAAAATTACCATACATTTTTATGGTTTAGCTTAATTAAGGTATAATTAATAACAAATAATGTTTTGTTTTGAAATCCCATTTGGACGTACAATGTTTATAATTAGAATAAATCAATGATTCAATCGGCATCCGTTGACCAACATGATTAGCGCTTCTGCAAACATTGGCAACACTGATTGGGTTTGTTACATGAGGAATTAATTATTTCAGTTTCAACACTGGTTTTTACGGTGTTTTTTATTATTCATACCTAGGCAAAAAATGTTCACTAAAAATAATATTTGTTATATGTTGTGTTATTCCTTGATAGCTGAAGTTTCAAGAAATATAGATCAATTTCAAGTCAAGATTACTTGCCTTATTTGTAAGAAATAACAATTATTTAAAATCGAAACTTTAGTTATTTTTAAAACTTATTTAATATTTTCTACCTTAATTTTATAACGTGGTTGTAGTAACTTAAGTTTACAACATTTTTCTAAGTATTACTCATGAAAAAAGTTTATCAACTTGAGTGATCCTTCCAAGTGAAGTTGGACTAGAATCACAATCGCTTTCATCCCAAAGCTACCGTAGTAGTTGTGAGAATATCCAACCCACAAAATTGCTAACAACCCGGTTCTGCCCCCATTCCATATTCTAATACTCGCGTCCTAATGTCGTTTTAGGACATGAGTAATTTTACAGAGTTAAAATTTGATTCTCGATAAAAGTTTTTTATACTCAATAATTTAACAGAAGAGTACATAAGACACCATATGAATGTATTCATATGAAGAGGGTGAATGAATCTGTTGGGTCCGTTGAATGTCGACACTTTAAATCAAAACTTCAAAGAGTTTCCTTAGGAAAAATGAGTGGATGTATTAAGTTTAAAGGCGTAATCAATTTAATAGTAAACATACAAAAGCCGAATGTAGATAATTATAATTCAGACGAGATATTTTCAACAATTTATTTTATCTCACTTGCACAGACAAATACGAGTATCACTGTTTAAAGTATATTTTTATATAATTGTAAATACCTCTGTGTGGTCCATATGCTTATAACAGTCTCTTTGTGCCTTAATTAAAACAAACACATTTAAAAATAAAAATTACAAACTAAACTCTGAAAATATATTCTAGTAAAGATGGTTTATTTAAGTATCACTAAAGAATATTTTCTTTTAAACATAAGTATTGTATACTTCAGAAGATTTATCAACTACCAAAATATATATTTTATTTCAATAACTGAACAATTCAATAAACATCTCGATATTGTAAAAATGTGTATTTACATATAAATGTGCCATTAGAGGATTAGTGAATATAACAAGGGAATAATTCATCAGTAAATATAATGCGAAGTAAATATGTATGCTTTTATCATCACCATCCAACATTCGGTCAAATTAAGGTATAATTAATAACAAATAATGTTTTGTTTTGAAATCCCATTTGGACGTACAATGTTTATAATTAGAATAAATCAATGATTCAATCGGCATCCGTTGACCAACATGATTAGCGCTTCTGCAAACATTGGCAACACTGATTGGGTTTGTTACATGAGGAATTAATTATTTCAGTTTCAATAGTTCAAGGGATATAATTGTAAATGTGCTCGATAGCATAATACAATACAGAAATACCATTCATAGATACACCAGACGGAATCAAATGAATCTGTTATTTTGGAAAATAGTACAATTTGATATGTTAAGCTACGTTTTTATAGACAATAATATTTACTTATTTTACAATGAAGTAATCTAATGTGGATTAGAGTATTGCATTAGAGTTTGTTAACGTTAATATTTGCATTACAAATATTAAACTTAATCATAATAACCTACTGTCATTGTTCATTACCATGTTATTGTAGAAACTATTTGTTTTATTTTTTAATACTTCAAATATTTTTTTAAATATTTAATATTATGTGGTGCATATTTATTTTGTCACCCTATAAAATAATGAACTATGTGTGAACTAACTGAAAATATATTCAACTACGTCTTATAAGCTAGATTAATGATTGGAAAAAATTGGTTGTTGTTTGTCATAATATATTTTAAATATTATATTAAGCTAATTAAAGTTATAGCATGACGTTCAATTTAAATGTATAATTAATACACAGTTTTAATACAAATAACCAATCAACAATACCACTTTCTTAAAACGATATAAAAACGTACAAACGGAAATCTTCGAGAGTAAAAACCTAAATAAAAAAAATTACAAAAGATATGTTTAACCAAAGTAATCGTTTATTTTACAAAGTCAACATTGAATTGCTTACGCCAAGTCAACGTTCGGGATCGCAAATGTTCTGTTCAATCTCAGATACTAAAGATATTTCTGGTCCCAGGAGGCAGTTTGAAATTGTTCATCCAAATAATAAAATTCCTATTGATTCAGGGTTGGGGATTCCGCAGGACGTATTTTGCAGGAAACATATCAGAATTACCAGAGCCAAGTACCTGACAACAATAATTCATTTATCCTCCTTTCTATCAAAAGCTGAATTGATATGTTGAAGTGTTTTGCTAGTAAACCCTTGACGTTTGAGAATAACAAACGATTGAATAGCAGTAGAATATTGCAGATACCGTTTAAGTGAATTTGACGGACACTGTGTTGACATAGTCTTACACAGAGATCAGCTGCGAGATTTACCATCGCCGTTGAAAATAAAAACTGACTATGTTTAAAAAATAGCTTTCCAAATTACAATATTACCAAATGAAAATTCTTGCGATTTTATGTTATTTCTAAATGGCGAAGTTTAAGTCTTCTGTGAGTCTGTATGTTGCTGGCTCTTTTCCACGTTTTGATAAAAGCAATTTAATGTAATGTGTCTGTTATGACCGCGGAGCAGTCGTAAGCCCCGTCGCGTTTCTACCTAAGATAGAACTTTTCTTAGAAAGGATAATTAATTAATAGCCCTAAAACATATGTTAGCTGCGTCCAGTATTTTACCTTCTCAAAATGTTTAGATCTTTGATCAGGATTGATTTAAATATTTAATTATTAAATTGTTGATATTCTGTGGTTTTGATTTTGATTTTGAAAGACTAGCATCATTAAGTTCAAAATAAAAGTTGATGATTATGTTTTTTATCATCCGCAATATCTTAAAATTGAGTAACTTATTGACATTTCATTAAATAACCAGTAAGTATCTACTAAAGGGCAAGAGACATTTCTGTGAATGCCTAAGATCATCTGATTACAAGGAGATTACGAACATATGATTACCTTAATTTTGGTATGTTGATTGTGATGTATGTATTTTAGTAAATTTGTTCATCGGTGCTCAGTAATTGTAAGCGAATGAGTCATCGATGGGTGCTAGAAAGCTTTGCATTGTGAGGGTTTTCAAGTGAAAATTGTAGTTAAATAAATAAATCAGCAATATAATTAGTACTTATGGGTTTGTTATGTTAAAAACAACACTAGTTAGTATTAATAAATGGTTTTAATATTAAAAACTTGTGTAAAATTTATGAACTTACTTTTATTTTCCTTTACGTTGTTTTGTTATTAATTGCACTAACCTGGGAAAGCATGAATTGAAGGTTGGAGTGTACTTTTAAAGTAAAAATATCACCGAATTTTTTACCAGATTGCTTAAATTATTTCTGCACTACTATTCATTTATGTAACATGTTTTCAAAATAACCTACCGATCCCTCTTATCTACTAGTCATTCTATTGATTTTCTATTATCCCTTACACATGTTATACATCATTGTAGATAGCTACATATCCTCCTCTCAACATCATTAGAAGTTATTGGGTTCCAAAACCCCATACATTTCCCCTTACTACTTCAGAAGGTTGGGGGAGGTGACCCAGGTGTCTTCCAGATGTGTTAAGTAGACGCTGGTGACGAACAGTCACTCCGCGGGGGGTTGTCTATTACGTCATCCACCCTACTCAATGAAGTGAATAACTTTAGTCTTTAATGCTCACTGGTTAAGAGATATGATATATTACTTAAAAGAATAATTAGAATTTTTCTTATTTTAGTCTTGGCATTACATTGTTACAGAAACAAATTACTGTTGGAAAAATAGTTATTGCAGTTATTATAGAACAAAATATAAAAATCAGTAATGTTAGAAGTAAATTATCTCTGCTAAGAAACAATATGATTTGTAAGAACAGATAATCCAAGTTGTTTATGATATTGTTTATCTTTCTCACTTTTTGTAAACTATATTGGCTTTTATTAAATCACTGCATCTACATCTTGTAATTATTAAATCGTTATCTTTGTACAAGTAATTTCATTCTTACATTTTGACAATTAGTTTTAAAACATTAAATGTATTTTACAAAAACTAACGCAAAAACACTAAGCGTTAAACATAACAAATAACCGGAAAACTGATAAAAAAGATGTAGTGTAAATTAGTTTCAATATTGGTTGTACAAATGTTCTAATAAATTTAAAATATGTTTGACCTATCATTGCACTTCTCCCGTCACATTTTACATTTTTAAATAAATTTAAACTGTTTTTAGATGAAAGTTGTTTCTCGAAAAGTAGAGACTGTCTTCAGTAGTTTTAGCTGTGTATGCTAGAACCCAATTACTTTGAATTATTATTTTATAAAATGCATTCACACAGGTTTTACAGATAACTGCACTACTTTAATTTGTATCCTAAAAATTAAGCCCTTCTTTATACATTAGATTTATCATGTTTTGAATCGCACATTTATCAAAACACTAATTTATCATCAACTACTGGAGTTCCCACAGCGTGTTAAGTGACCCCCTGCTGCGCATGAAATTAGTTTTACAACGCGTATTTCTTAAGAGGATTTATTGCAAAGTACTTATACATATAAGTACGTAATCCTACCAGTCAGTGATGTGATTATTTAATAATAATCCCCGAAATGTTTCTCTTGTTACAACTATCTATTTCTAGCGAATTTCCCCTATAGGGAAGAAGCTATTACCGTAGGTCTCATGGTGAGACTTAAGCCCGAGACCATGATAACTTTTTGTTTTGAGGTCCCCAGAAGCCAAAAACACTATTCCTTCAAATTTATATACATGTATATATATATATATATATATGTGTGTGTGTGTGTGTGTGTGTGTGTGTGTGTGTGTGTGTGTGTGTGTGTGTGTGTGTGTGTGTCCGTGAATGCGATAACTTGAGTAAAAAACATCCGATTTCGATGAAATTTGCCTCAATGGTGTAAAATGATATTTATGAGTTAAAGTTCGAAAACCAGAAAAATTGGACCATGGGAAGGGGGGTTTATGGGGGTTTTAAATTTTCCAAAAATCAGTTTTTTGCATTTTTCACCCTAAAATTTTAAAAACACTTAATTTTGGTTTCAACCATGTTATAGAGCTTAAAAAACAAATAATATGGTATTTTGAATTATTAACCTAGGTTAAGTGGTTGCGGAAAAAATCCAAAAAACCTGCTCATAAAATCTCCCATGTTAATCTTATGGGAAAAAGGTTTTTGGCTTTTCCTCAGTTAATTTTACTTTAATCTTAACATTTGCTTTTACGAATCACTTCAGCTCTACAAAACAATCATTTTGGTGTTTAAATTGTGATTCTACGTCCAACCGTTTCAGAGATATTCAACGTGCTAAACACAGTACGTTGTCCAATGTTATCCTTAAGGAGGATAAATAAAATTTGATATCTTGATTATTTATGAATGCATATTGATGAAACTTGGTATGTGGCTTCATGTTGTACTGGTATATTGATATTTTCACAAAAAATAAATTTTTTGTTGATTGTCCCCGTAGCAGCTAACCTGCATACTCAGCCCTAATGTTATTCTTATGCAGAATATGTAAAGTTTTATATCTCCCTTAATTATGATCATAAATTAACAAAACATGGTAAGTAGCTTCACCTGGTTCAATTATATTGATAATTGCATAAAAACGTATTTCTCATCTTCCTCGTTGTAGCAAACCTGCGTACTCAGTTCTAATGTTATTCTTATGGAATAAATAAAATGTTATAAATCACTTATGTATAAATGTATTTTTGTGAAACTTGTTAAGTGGCTTTATGTAGGAGTGAGAAACATATAAATGCATTGGAAATTCGCTGAGTATGCAGGTTTGCTGCGACGGGGGTATTTGAAGCCAGTACTATTCCACGCAGTTCAAACCCTCTTATTCTGACGAATCTATTTCAGGGGTGGCTGATTCACACCAAAAGACCCTTTTCAAGCTTAATGGTTCCTCAGGGGGTCCCCATATTGACATCCCTTACGGATGATAACGATACGAACACTTATGCCGATGAACCGATAAAGCTCCAAGTATTTTTCAATTTAAATATACTAAACTGAATTAATGTTTTATGTTTCTATCACTTAATTTAATTAAATTTAGGTACATCACACATGACCGCTAAATCATTTAAATCTAGAGATTTAATTTAAACCACTCATAAAATGTAATATGTCCGATAGATAAATAACCAACATCGAAACTTGAATATGAAGTTATTTATCCTTATAATATAAATTATTTTGTCAATTTTTTTTATTATATAGCAAACTAAGTAGACCCAATCATCTTGTATACAATGTGTTCATTTTTATGCTCACCATTAGGATCTCGTTAACCATTATAGTTACAAAGAAGGTTAAATGAGCATATTAGTGCGTAGTTATAAACTAACTAAAATGGTGCAAATAAATCTGAAATATTCCACCAAACTAGTTTGCTGCGCTCAAAAAAACATTTTTGGCTAAAACCTTAAATTGTTTATTACTTTATTATTTTTCAAGATACACAAAAACGTAACAGATCAAATTTGCGTGAAATTACGCAGAATTGTGAGTTGTATTGTTGTGTGAGTTACGTAGCATTTGAATATTTAGTTGAAAATAACTTATAGTACAAACGCAAGTATAGTGGTTTTAAATTGTTGTTTAAAGAAACTTCTTGTTGCCAACTCAGCTGATTCAATACCCGGCCTCTCTGTAATTCCCTAATGCGGTATCTTCAACTTTGCGCTGTCTAATGAGGAACTTTTTCTTCTTTTGATAGTAATAATAAAACAACGACGAAGATTAAGGAAGAGGTTTGGTGTTCACCCTGCATTAGGGTTGGGAACAGAAAAAGGATTGTACTACACCTTATTTGACGAACTTTGTACCAAGAAATCGAAATCTTTGCACAAAGTTGCACGAATGAGTCTGTAGTCGTTGATGATATTTATGTATAGATAAATCAACTAAATGTGACAAAATATTAATCTAATCCTTTTATTTTATATTTTCGAATGCATATCAAGAATGTGTTACGCACATTTCTATCATAAATTAATTTAGTGGATGTACCTTCACAATCTTAAGGTAAAAATATACTTAGGTACACAAAAAACAATAAATGTTTTGTTTGAAATTCATTGCTGGTGATGGTGATTTTATGTTGTTTAAGAGATTATTGCGGACATTTTCCATCACTGATCCAGAATTGTTTTTGGACATTGATTATTGCGGACATTGTTTCTAATAATCAGTGATGGAAAATGTCCGCAATTATCTCTTAAACGACAACAATAAATTGTTTACCTTGTATTTTGTATAACAATTCAAGTTTTAAAATTATTAAATTCGTCGTAACATTCAATAGATATTTCATTACAACAACTTATAACAGGTAAAGTATTTGCTATTATTTGTTATTAGAAAAAGTGGTAATTGCTTTATAGGTGCTGTGGGCAATTTCACTATAATGTATTGGCAACACTGAAGGTATGCCAGCTGACAGGGAGGTTTATTGTATAACTGGAGGTAACACTGCTTAACGGTTTTGGTCAAAAACGCGAGACGGTGATTTTTTCAGGTTGGTGAGGCAAATTTATCGTTCTGTGAACTGTCCTAATTGGCTGTTTCATTCCTATAAGTGAATCTACTCATGTAAACCACTGGAATAAAAGTAATAAAAGTTAGAGTAAATTCATTTTTTCGTTGGTTTATGTATCTAATCTTTCCGTGGAACATGATTAATTATAAGGAAATAAACAAATACAAGTTTATTAAGTTTAAAATCATTGATAGGTACTTGTTTGATTTACCTTGTCGACTCGTTCGATTTCAGCGAGTAGTTCTTTGCCTCACCAAAATTTGGAAAGAACGGCTCGCAGTTTTGTTCAACAGTGATACCTCCAGTAATACCAATAGAACTCCTTGACAGCCGATCGTCGACTATTTGTGATCACCTGCAGCAGTCGCAAGCCAGTATAATACCCCCCCCCCCCATTTACAAAAATGTTAAAAGAGTTGACGGGTGACTGTTGGCAGGTGTAACCTAGTATAATAGGGGCCTAACATGCTATTGCAAAAATCTCGTTTTCTTAAATTGTTAGGCCCCTATTATACTAGTTGACAAGTATAATAGGCTCAGCGCGATCGTTGCGCACCCATTGTTGCCAACCCAGCTGATTCGATACCCGGCCTCTCTGTAGTTCCCTAATGCGGTATCTTTAACATGGCGCTGTCTAATGAGGAAATGTTGTTTCTTTTCCTATTAATAATAAAACGACAGCGAAGATTGAGGAAGAGATTTGGTGTTCACCTTATGTTATTGTTGAGAACAGTAAAAGGATTGTACTACTCCTTATTTGATGAACTTTGTGCCAACAAATCGAAATTTATTTACTATTTCCGCATGAGTCTGCAGTCGTTGATGACATTTATATGTAGATAAATGTACTAAACTACTGATCTAACCTCTGATATTTCTATTAATGTATATCAAGAATGTGTTACGCACATTTTTATCATAAATTAATTTAGTGGATGTAACTTCATAATCTTAAGGTAAAAATTGTCTTTAGGGTGCAGCAAACGAGTATGGTGGAATAGTTTTGATTTCTTTTCGCAAGTTTATTTGGTTTATAATTTTCTCATTAAACCTGCCTAGTAACTATTATGGCTTACGACATCCCAATGTTGAGCATAAGTAAATGAACATACTGTATATACTCAAATAGACAAAATATTGGGTTATGTGAATAACCAAATAGCATTTGCTTTTCCCTTTTAGTTTAGAATTGAGTAAAAGCATTTGCTAAGCTTCATTCACATCACCCAGTGTTTAAAACATAGAACAGAAGTAATAGGAAAAGATAGGTCGAAATAGTCATATTAATATATTGTAAGCTAAATTAACGTAATATGTATCTACACTGGTACAGTGAACTTATCCAATTATCCATCTTACTAGCCACATCAACTTAATTGCAATTTAATATAATGGCACTTATGTGGTATTACTTTAAAAAGGTAACTTTCAAAACCAACAATAACATAAATAAAATGCATATATATACATATATAAATAAAATAATCCTAACTTATAATATTACAATAACTTTGCACCTAAAACAAAAAACAAAAAAAATACCATATGTAGAATATAGATGGTGTGTAATACAGAAAAGATTGTTCATATGCTGTTCGGATGGATACTCCTCACCGTATAAAGATTGCATCTAGGACCCCTGTTAAGGCATTTGTCAGTGTCCCTGTCTAGGTTACGCTGATAAGATATCTGTGAGTGTTCTCCGGGGATGTATTTTCCCTCTCTGTCCCTCCCTTTTTCGAATTCCCCCTCTTCCTTAACAGCTTTGTTGCCGTGACGTCACTACATAAGTTGCCTGATTTAAAGGAATCAAATGAGCTAGAAGCAGTCCATCAATTCTACGTATATTCTACTCCGAATTCTACGATGGAGTAGATAATTTTGTCTTTACACTGAATCAAAAGTAATAATTTTTTTATTAGCTGTGAATATCGAAAGTGACACATTCTCACTCTTGTGCTGGGAAAACAGCTGGAATTTTTTTCCGGACTGAAATCAGCTGTTTTATAAATCTATTTATAAGTTAAACGTGCAAACAATGTCAACACTAGTTTTGTCCATGTTGTGAGATCTATTAATCAGAACACCTGTTAAATATTTTTGTAAAAGCTGTATTATTATTAGTATTATTTACAATGTGGTGAAAAGTATCGTTCATAACTCGTACCTAAAGTGTTATTCCGGTACTTGGTAGAAATACATGGTAACTCGACCATCGCAGTGCTGGAAAACACACTCGCGTACCGGAAAAGACCACCTTTGGCACTATTATTGAAACATTATTCCAAAATTAATTGTATTAACAATTTCAGCCGATTTCATTGAGTTTTAGTCTGCTTAAAAGTTAACCTGTGATAACATAATTAGGATACTTTTAAACTGATATTTTTAATTAGTTCAGCAGATTCGAACCACTTGGTAGTGCATGAGAATATACAAATAGATAAACATTAACCTTGCATTAAGAAACATGTATCATATTTATAACAGTATTATATTGGGTTTCTCGCACAACATACCATATTAATGAAGTGATGAGGCGTAAACGAGCCCTTGCATGATTTATGACCGGGGATGATTCAATGTTTGCCCTAGTATGAATTATGGACCTACAGCTAATGTATTCGACCTGAAAACAACTACGTTTTACCTTTAATGGCGAAGATATCCATTAGATAGTACCTTTATCGACAGTTAATTACAACTGCTATTAGTGTATCGCATATTGTGACTCCATAATACTGAATAAAAACAAATTAAAAATAAAGCGGTAATAAGGTAGTGCTTATAACAAAACTGTCAAAATGATACATATTTGTTTACTTTATATAGCTATTTAAACAATCTAATGAGTCACCGTGTTAACTTTGTGTTTGGCGTTACGGTGTTAGATAAAAAGTTTACCTAGATATAAAGAATTTATATACAAACTATATGATAATGATATTGTGACACACTACAAACAACATTAGGTTAAGAAATAAAAACACTTATTACATTGAATAACAGCGATGTTAATATTTCTAACCCAGCGTAGAAGTTTAACCATACTATTAAACTATGACTATTTACCACAACTTAAAAATTGTTGGGAACATTTTGTTTAAGAATTTTCATCAACTGAGTTGCCCAAGAATTCTAATCAACGAAGATATATTTTGGTGTTCCATCGAAAATAACTTATCACTTAAAATAACTTAAAAAGTAATTATCAGTCTTTTTGAGAAATTTGTTAGGGATGTTCACTTCTCTCTTATAGACTTTTATTTTTTTAGAGGTATGACACCTCCTTATCACTTGATTGTATGTTCGATTTGGTCATATTTAAATGTTAAGAAATCCTTGCAGACTATCTAGTTAATAGTACTCTGGGTTCAATGTTAATACAGCCAAAAAGCGGAACTTTGTGACTGAGTTATGGCACTTCCTGTGGTCTTAGTTGATGCCAAAAGGTAAATTTTCAGATAGGGAGCCACTCGAAAATCCGTGCAGGACACCAAAATGGCGGACATTGAAGATGGCTGTCATTGAAATTTTAAACTCTGCCATAACTTGATTAATAGCCATCCGAATTCAGTGAAGTTGGTTTTTTTTAAAAGGCCTTTTTAAACGAAATCTTTTTTGTATTTAAACTTTTTACGAACAAAATATTGGTTTCCCATATATTTCAATATTATAGATTAATTGGCCAAATTTGCATAGTATAAAAGTTAAAACTTCTAAATACTCCCGTTGCAGCAAACCTGCGTACTCAGTGAATTTTAAACTGTACCTCACTAGTCATTACGTCATTAAGCCACTTGCCAACTTTCATCCACTCATAATCATAAACAAGCGAAATATTACATTTGATTTATCGTCCATAAGAAAAACATAAGAACTGAGTACGCAGGTTTGTTGTATTAAGGACCAAACAAATCGCGGTGTTATGCAAAAGTCAATGGATCACCACCAGATGAAGCAGAATACCAAGTTTTACTAATATATGTTCACAAACAAGCGAGATGTCACATGTTTCTTATTCTCCATAAGAATAAGTTTATGGCTGCCGAGTACGCAAGTTTGCTGCCATAGGGAACACAAAATATGGGTTTTGTATGTATATGTCAATGCAACTCAACCATTTGAAACCACACACCAAGTTTCATTAATCAGCGAGAGGTTCATTATTATGCGAGATTTAAAATTTTACTTACTCTCCATAAGATTAACATTGGACAACGTACTGTGTTTAGCACTTTCAATATCTCAATAACCGATTGACATAAAGCAATCAGGGTATTCAGGGTATTAAATTGTTTGTTTTTTAAGACGAATTTAATGGTGCAAACAAAAGTTTTGGTCTAAAAATAATTATATGTAAAAAGTTTATAAAACCCATTTTCTTGATACAAAATTCCCTCAGAAGCACCAGTAAAATGGTGCAGACTGTTAGTTTTTTAATTCATAAAATTAGATACTGACTTACAGGTGTGTACGAAATTTCATCAAGATCAGTCTTCTTTTACCAAAGTTATCGTGCCTACGGACACACACATATATGCGCCAATTGAAGGTATGAGTTTTAAAAACTGAATTAATAACTATTCATCTATAACTTTACATTTTTAAAATTAATTTACGTATTTATCCTTAATCAACTTAAAAAATCATAGTAAACAATTTTATTAGCGAATTTCCCCTATAGGGAAGAAGCTATTACCGTAGTCGGCATGGTAAGACCTAGGCCTGGGACCATGATAACTTTTCGTTTTGAGGTCCCCAGACCCCAAAAACACCATTCGTTCGAAACTGTATATATATATATATATATATATATATATATATATATATACATGTGTCCGTGGGTGCGATAACTCTCGTAAAAAAGGTCCGATTTTGATGAAAATTGGTACAAACGTGTAAAGCAGCATTTATGACTTTAAGTTCGAAAACCAGACGGATCGACCTATCCAAAGGGTGGTTTGGGGTGGTTTTGTACCCCAAAAATGGATTTTTTGAGTTTTTACCTATAATTTTTGAAAAAGTACAATTTTATTTTTTCCATTGGAATCAGCTTAAAAAGACGCACAATTTGGTTTTTTAATCATTGCTCTACGTCAATTGGTTACTGAGATATTGAAAGTGCTAAACACAGTACGTTGTCTAATGTTATTCTTATGGAGGATAAGAGAAATTCTATTTCTCGCTTATTTATCAACTTATCCTGACGAAACTTGGTATATCACTTCATTTCACTGTGGTCTATTGATATTTGCAAAAAAAACATTTTTTGGCTAATAGTTCCCGTAGCAGCAAACCTGCATACTCAGCCCCATGTTATTCTTATGGAGAATAAGTAACGTGTTATCTCCTTTAATTATGAACATAAATTAATAGAACTTGGTATGTGGCTTTACCTAGTTGAGTTATATTGATATTTTTAAAAAAAATTTAGTGTTCTTTATTTCAGCAAACCTGCATACTCATCCGCCATGTTATTCTTATGGAGAATAATTAAAATGTCATAAATCGTTTATTTATTAATGTATATTGATGAAACTTCGTATGTGGCTTTGTGTGGTATTAAGATCAATTAATATGCATTGGAAATTCGCTGAGTATGCAGGTTTGCTGCTACGGGGGTATTTTAGATTTGTAAGCAGTTTTTAGAAATTATATCTTTTATATGGAAATTTGGCCACTTAATCAATAGCCATATTTAATGGCCACAATTTTGGTGTCCTGCGCGGATTTTCAAGTCACTTCCTATCTGAAAAGTTACCTATTGGCATCAACTATGACCACAGGAAGTGCCAGACCTCAATCACAAAGTGCCACTTTTTTTGGTTTACCCGACGTCAAAAGTATTGCATGCACAAAAACCATATAGTATTTATTACAAATGGTTGCTTAAAATATAATTATTCTTGAAATTCTATCATTACAATGCAGGATAATGCAGGTTATCCTAAAAACATACCCAATACAAGCATTGGGCATTGTATTATATATTATTAATACAATCCTTTGGGGTTTGAGGGAATGTTTATTTAAATCTAATACAGTTTAGTAGAGCATCTTTACGTTACCTTTTGTGAAATACAATACAAACTATGTGTACACTTTTTGCATGTTTGGGAATTTGAAAATGCAAGTAAACTTGATCAGGGATTGCAAATATAATTGTCTGTAATAAATGGCATTTGCATAGTGAAATATAAAGAACTTTGGAATTAATAACTACATTTTTAGACCATCCTAAAATATATAATTTTTATAAATGCAGATCTAACTACTCTAAAACAAAACTTTTACAAGGGTTTTATGTATTTTTTGTATTTCCTCCCCTAAATTATATGATCTGATTAGTACTGCCAAAGAAAGCTGTTAAGGCTGATATCTTTTCTCCCAAAGTTCAATTCACGAGACCTAATATGTTTGTAATTACCGAGATAAGGACCACTGATATCCCAAATCCCCCTTCCAAAACTCCTTCCCTCTTATCAGTAGCCCTTGCTGGGAGACTGAGTTAGTCCTGATAAATTAGTTTCATGTAAGCACGAGTGATAATTCCTCAGGCGAAATTGTATCCCTACTAGAGTTAAACAAGTTCATATTACAAATCACCCTGCAAGAAATTATATTTAAAAGACAGAGTTAGGACAACTAACTAGTAGTAATAGCACTACCTTTAAAACCATATTATACGATTACGATAGGTGCAAAGAAAATCAAATTTCAATTAAAATGTTTAATTGGAACCGGCAAAAATGTAAATAAATAGGTGGTGTTATTCTTTCGACTCTATTTTTTACTACCATACATTTGTTTATTCAACGATAAAATGGGAATGTGGCTACTGGGGCGTGATATAAAAAGTTAAAAGGTTTTTCAAAACGGTTTGGTGTCTTTGTTGCCTTACTTAGCATCGTTACTGCTACGTATACATAAACAGACATCACTCCAGAAGCTCCATCAAACTAGTTTTAACCTTAAACATTGCTATTGTGCAATTATTCAACTACAGAATATAAAATATGCAATAAACATTCTAAAACATAACATCACAATATTCTAAAACACTAAACATCTAAAACTAAAGAACTGGCATATTTATCCAACTGATTCCAAAGGTAATTTCAGGACTCAAACATTTCTATCAGCTTTATCGACACACCACATTGGCTGTCGAGATATGTTTGTTTTGTTTGGAGGAGATAACTTTGTTTAACTTTCACCACAATATTGAACATCACCCCCACAACAGCTCTTCAACTCCACTCCCAACCGGCCGCCATTACTTGGTCACTCGTGTACCACCCTAGAATACATGTCGTATCACATTTAAGCACAATATATTATCATCTGTGCTATATCATCATTCGTCTTAATTATATAATCTTATTTGAAACAATCACTAAGCAAATTTTTAAGATACAATAAAAATACGTTTAAATTACATTTTAATGTCCTACTTAACCAACTTAATGATAAGAGTATGCTATTAGAGACATAGGTGCATACATTTTCGGGGAAGTACTGTATTGTTTTCGTCAAAATTTTCGAATTTGAGTTATTGGAGGAAATATTCATTTTGGTGCTTCCTGAATCCAAAAAAGTGAATTTTACGTGATGTATGTGTGTCTGTCTGTCTCCTGTCTGAATGGATGTGTACAAAGCTCCACACCAGTGGACCGATTTTGACGAAATGTAGTATGTATGTACTAATCCACAATATCTCCAGGCGTTTTTAATTTTTTTGAATTTTTGATTTTTAAGGGTGATTATCCCCCCAAAACCACTAAAAAACATGACAAATCCAAATCACTCAAAAACAGCTATAACGATTTTAGTTAAACTTGCGTAGTTTGTAGAGCTTTAGGTTTCCAACAAAATGACACAACCCGCATTTATGAAAAACGTCGGGTTCAGAAATTACAGGACATAAAAAATCTAAATTTCAGTTTTTTTTTTATTTTTCAATACAAACCATAAATGTTAAAAAGAGCTTAAGAAAGTAAAGAATTCAGTACTCTGAATTATTATCCTACGATTACTGGCTGCGGAGAAAATTGAAATTTTCCTTTAATGGTAAACGCAGTATGTTGCCCAGTGTTATTCTTAAGGGGAATACAAAAATTACCATTTCTCTCTTATTTACCGATCAATTCGTTAAAAACTGATATCCAGGTCAAGTTAGCATTTACCAACAGAGGATATTTGAATTATGTTGCCCCTTAACCCTGGGGGAAGGACGGGGCATTTCCCCTCTTAAAACTACTGTATGTAGCAGAGGATTCTGTAGTGCCTCCAAAAAATGGTATTTGGGCGGACATCATCATCATCATTGTTGCGGATTAGGAAGCCCCAGCATAAGTGCTAGTCACATCTTTCACAAGCGGGAATATTGCACAGGTTACCGGAAAGATAGGATATAGCAGGAAAGGAAAGGGTGGGATGGGACGGCAGCCAAATCGACCTTTCAGAGGACCAACTCCCGTGCCACTGTGACAGCTAAATGTTGGGTGGACATTTGAGAAAACAATGTTTTGAAGATTTTATGTACATTCTACCGTACTTTATTTTCTATTTATAGTAAATAAATAATAATTTATACATTAAAGTGGGCTAAAAGGGAGAAAGTATGTGTCAGTTTCCTGATACCGTTTACTAGCTTACATGTACAGTTAATGGTTTTACCGAGAATGTAACAGACATAATTTTACATTACAGTTGGAATGTAGAACACTTACATATTGGACGAAACTTTGATTTTAGTCTATTAGGCCTACCTCCCTGATATAACATTACTCAATTAAAATCTTGCATTAAGAAATGTAATAGATTAATAGATTAATTCAATATGTCATTTAATAACTTACTAACTTACTGATTTGACTCCTTTTCTTACAACGCAAAGACGATCTTCTCCTACTTAGATTATTGTATGATATTTTAGTTGGAAGTAATAATGCAATAACTTTACTCTTGAAAACAAAGGAAAAGGTATATTAATTTGATGAAACAAGTTAAAGGTTGCTTTTACAAAAGCAGCCCACACCCAACAGCAAAGTTGAAATTAATGAACCAAGTCAAACATATTAATTGGAAAGGTTTTTTGCAGCCGTTTAAAAAAAAAGAATAAATAAATATATTATTTGGTTTTCTTAATTTTAAGTTTCTCTGCTTTCACACATTTTCATTCCATATCAACAGCTAGTACATAATTTTGTTTTGCTCTCTATACAACTAAAGAAGTCTGCGTACCTTGTAATATTTCCAATAAGACTATCACAGATAAATGGGTTTAATGATGTTTAAGTGGCCTTGAGCTGGACAACAGCTTAAACGTTTAAATGGGCTTTATATAAAAACACTTTATTAAATAGTTAATGAAAATATTTCTAATCCAACTATTGCCATTTTAATCAATTTTGCCTCTAGGGTAGCACTGGTCAAATTTGATAAAACTGTAAAAAGGTAATTGTAATTTTGATGTACCTGATATAAACTTAATGTTAGGTGTAGGCCGGCATTTAAATCATTAATGTAGTATAATATGTTAAACAGATTGTTATTTATTTATTGTTCCCAATTCAACATGAAGGGTAATAGTGTAAGAGTGTATATTATGTGGATCATGAAATATTAATAGTCTTTTTAATAATCCATGTAAATTTATGCTTTGTTACAAGCACTTAATATGTCCGATTTACACGCTAGTAAGAAAGTTATAATTTGACAAATAAATAGTAATTTTAAGTATTAAGCCTGCACAAACAATGAGAAACCTCCAGGATATTTCAAAACAAACGTTTTCCTATTTTACCACTCTTAGGTTTCTATCTATAACACCTATTTATAAACATAAGTGTCAATACGTGCAATGAATTGAGGGATCGCATCCAATTGTCTTATCATCTTAAACAAAAGCAAAACAATATTACTCGTATGTGCAAAGGTCGTAGCAAATCTCGACGTCAACATTAGACAAATAGAACTTTCAGATACATGTTGCAAGAGCAACATGATCACTTTATACCTACATAAAGCCAGAGCCCTGAGGGCATTCTAGCCAAAGACAAAGGGTTGTCTTTCATGACGTAAGGATTTTAGCTATCAAGATTGTTTTGAGTATATTGGAGAATACAGAACTTAACGGAGATTAACTAGTTCTCTTGTTATTACACTTGGGGGTGGATGGTAATATAACTTATTTTCTACCTTTTCAAAACCCAAATAAAACCTTTTCACCCAAAAATAGAAAACAGGAACAGCTTATTAGCATAAATACGAATATCAAACTTTGCAGTTTTGTAATTTAAACAAATTTATATTTAATTACAGTTTAATGACCATTATATCAAAGTGGTACAATAATTTATGATATCTAACTAAGCGTGTAACGTAAATCACTTTTAATTTTGAACATATTTTATTAGCTTAAATTTGTATTTAAGTAACGCTGTTCATCAGTTTCTTATTTTTTTATTATTGTGTTACTAATTTAATGTACTTTCTGTTATACTTGTATGTGATCAAATTGTAATGGGCAGCAATTAAAGTGTGTCTCCATAATTATCAACATTTACCACCACTCCCAAACTTATCTGTTAGGAAATCAGCAGGCAGCACGTGTTACAACAATGAATGGTCTTCCAAGTTCATGTTCAACATAACTCTATCATTGTATCACTGATGAAGTGATTTCCTAAGCAGCAACTTGATGCGACTGATTTAAATGATTAAATAGCTAGTTTATTGCTTTACTTTTATTTCACATTACTTTAAAATATTTACAAAATATTAAAATTATTTTTTATAATTCACTGCACTACAATTTGACCTGCAGTGTTATAAGCTTTACAAATCAATAAACAGGTTGATTAAAAAATTAAAAATATTTAGTACAGAGTATTTATTTTAATTACCATGAACAAGTTTTTGCTCTGCACAAGCAAAGTGACAAAAGTCCCCCTTTCAAAGTCAAGTGTTGGGTGTTAACAAGATGTTTCATCAGACCTCGTTGAAAATCACTAACACTTATCGCTGTAGGGTTATATTGTTGCTATAAAGACTTTGATGTTGGCCCTTCGTCTCTTCTCATCCACCCCCTCCCTTAAGCTTGTTATAGGTGGTTAAACACCGGTTTTGGATAGATTAGAAAAAAGGCTTTGGAATTAGGTCGAAGGTTCATATCAAATTCAAAATATAGCAATTTTTTAATTTGAATGTCGTTGAGTTGAATTATATTAAATTACATTTACAGCGTGTATACTTGTCTTTGAATTACTTATACTGTTTTATTTTATTTTTTTCAACTCCTAGTTGCTTTACCAGTTTACAAATATAAACTATTTTCTTTGCTTTATCCATGAATAATAACAAAGGTAAAACTGTTACAATGTTTATAACTAAAATACGTGAAACCCTATTTTATTTAAGAACCGCAAAAATGATGTAGTACAAATATTTTATGTAAATGTCGTCTTGATTTGTTCCGGTCAAAGATGGTACGTGTTTTTAAATATTGCACATTTTAAACTGCCACCTTGCTTCAAACTGAATGTCATCAACATCCTAAATCAAATTTAAAAGGATTCGATAAAACAGGCTCACATTTATGAAATGTTTCATCAGAATTGTCCTAAGAGATTTATGCAATAAACAGGTTTAATGATGGAAATAGAATATGGGGTACTTAACGCTAAACAATAAGAAAATCCTATTTTATTTTGCACATTGATATATTTTGTAAATGTATGACAAGAATCCTTAATTAAACTATTTAATAATGAGAAATTGATCTACACTTTGTATAAGTAGTATATGGTATATAGTATTAATATTGTTATCTGGAGGAAAATGTGTTATTTGGATGTTCTTTTATTCAGATTGTACTATAAGAAGCTAACCATGATGTCATTGTGGTTTTTAAATGTCAACTTAATAAAACACGCTGACTGACAGACAGGCAATGCACATCCTCAACAGCTGGGCCTATAAGCGTGACATTCTACACAGGAGTTCTTATGTAAGACAAGCACTAAGAAAGGGTTTTCCGATCTGATTTCATGGATCCATCCCAAGGGTCGTCGAAGTTACAATTTTATTATTATTTACATTCTATTTATTTTACCACATACATGAACAGGCGTTACTTACTTTGAAACCGTTCTAAAATTAACGGCAGGATTCAGCAGACATAAATGATCTATTCTCGGGTAAAACCGAGTACTATGGCGGCTATTATTTATACAAACTTAGATTTCGCCCAATTTTTTTCTTGTTCCTACTTTGTGCGTTTTAAACAAACGTCGTATAAATTACATCAGGATTACTGAAGCCTAAAGCGAAATGTCAAGATAAGGGAATGTCCCACACGAAGAGGGGGAGTGCATTCCTTATCTGGAATAATTAGTAAATGTTCTCGTAACAGCTACGGGGGATTTTGGAATTCGCAACATCACCCAGAAATATTAACCCCGTAACATAAGAAATTAAATGGATACTTTGTTTTCAATGTTAATCAGATCAAAATTAAATTCAAAATTCATAATATATATCATGAACGCTTAAATAGTTTCGTCAAGGTTGGACATGTTCTTTTATGTAGACTTTCTCATGGGACTAATTTTTAATAGTTTTGGAACAGTAATTATGTTTATTTTAACACGAAAAATCATTATCAGACCCAGAATTATATTATTTCAACCTTCATAAACGTAACTTTAACCCTTTACAAGTAGTTGTCTATGTTCGATATTTACTTCATATTATATTTAATGTTAAACGAAATCCAACCATTTCTACTCGTATATAATATAACTAAGTAATACAACAAGTTATAAGAAAGCAGTTACCCTCAAATAACCAAAACTGAACACCAGATTGTATTGTATTTTTGATGTTTCATATTAAATGTTGTTAATCTGAGTATCCGCTCACAATACTATCAATCAACATTTAGCTTCTCTCTGATTATGGCAAGTAACTTTTGACTGGTCGTAATATGTCTCAGAGGAGTTGGTAATAAATATACTGAACATATAATCAAACTAAATTGTTAAATTTACAGTTTATTTATTAAATAACACTATATAAATTATATTACATTTATTATTATTTTACACCTAAAGAAACCTTAACCATTCTGTAACTTATTGGCAGAATTCCATGTCCTCTAAAACCGGGCACTGTCATATCATAACACATCAAGTTATGAGGACACTTTATAAACAATTAAATATTTGAAAAAATAAATTTGAAATAAATTTATTAAAAAAATACATTGACAGCTAAACACAAGTTAGCAGGTTTTTTCTGGAAAGTAAACAAAGATAAATCCAGAATAAACACGGATAAAGATCTTGATAAACCTTGAACAAGCTGGCTTTATTTAGCAATGGTAAATACTTTCAGGTTATATTCATAGTTGGTTATGGTTATTGTGGTGAGTTGCTTATCAACTAGTAGTGTTAATTAGTTAATTAGCACAGCCATAGCTGTTAAAGACTCAGTTTTATGCAACAAGCGAGTTAAATTAATTTAGAGGGAACCATACTAATTTATTTGTTTAATATTAACACCATTCTGATTACAAACTGTTTACATGACAGGCTAATTAAATGCCATAACAAGAAGATCTTCTAGTAAGGCTTTAAATGCTAATTATTATAGAAATATCGTTGAATAGTTATGGCAATTATGCGATATTAGAATAGTAGTAACGACATTTAATAACTTAAACGCGTAGGATGCAAATGACTTTTTTATCTATTTCCCTTTCGCTAAATACATTTGTTAACTCTTCTTTTTACACAATGATGTGCTGTTTATCATATCATTAATGAGATACTTACTTACTATTCTCTTCTCACCGGCTCTTCTTGACAACAACTTTACAGTAGTCGTCAAAAGGCTACGGTTGTTTTTTTGTGTCTGTCTATACCAGTGGTATTTTTTTAACGTTTTGATAGGGAACGGGCCAAGCCCTGGTCTTGTTACTATCTAAGGTTGGCCTGTTCTTAAAAAGCATCATTAATTAATAGCTAGGTCCAGTTTCGAACCTTCTAAAAATGTACGACATTTAGATTTCGAACGTGTATGGGTTGTGTTTTGTTTAAATGTTAACATTTTGACAAATTGCAACCTTTAACATGTTGCACTATAGAAACATGTTGGCATAAGCTAAATGTCAAACATTTGGGACTATTGACGGAGGTAAGAAACGTATTTACTCTTGAACATAGTCCAGGGGTTAATAAAAATTTATTTGAATACAATTTCAACTATGACAACTAAGTATTGAAAACAATCATAAGGAGTAAATCAATCCCTCAGACACCTAGGGTGGGTTTTGTCTAATCCACTGCTTTACCTAAACAAATATCAACATTCCAACAAGTTATTTAAAAGGATGATGAACATTGTTGTTAAATTTGTTATTGGTCATGGTGATTTCATGCGGTTAAGTTAATTTTCGCCCCTAACTTTGTTATCTCATAGGTATGTACCTAATTGTCTTTAGTTATTGACGGCAAATGACCATGCGATCTTCTTATATACCGGGCACTGTCATATCATAATACATAAAGTTATGAGGACACTTTATAAACAATTAAATATTTGAACAAATTAATACTGTGCAAGCTCTTGCACAATATTATCTAGGTACCTGCGCACTGTAATGACCAGAATTTCTTTCAGGAGTAAATGTGCTGATAAGGAGTACTATCTTATACAACGTGTGTTTGGATTAATAGTTATGTATAAATAAAAAATATACCATTAAATAACCTAGCCTAACCACCCCAGCGTACTAAGGACAGGATATCGCTATAGTGCATAGGTATGATTATAGTTACGCAGCTCTGTGGCTGGTGGTGAAATTAGTCGTGAGCAAGTACATCAAAGATTTACCAGAACCTTTTACCGTTGATTACAATATAAAATATCCAAAATTAAAAGTAATATTTATTCATGAAATAACCATATAGCTCCTGTTTTAAAATCAAGAAATGGAGAACTTCTTGAACTTTCTAACATATGATTGTTTTTACGAAGAATCCTTAGTGCAGGGGAAGTTTATATATATATATATATATATATATATATATATATATATATATATATATATACTTTTTTCTTATCTAGCCAGTGGCGTTTTTTATTTAACTTTGTTAATAGACAACTGTCCAAATCTCTCAGTCATGTGGACACCCTGGGAGTCGAACCCTTGAGCTCTTGCACTGAAATCCAAGACGCTAACCGTTAGGCTTGCGAGCCGCTAAAACAGTATTGTTCTTTAACATTATTGTAACTGTGGTGTAACAGACATTTTGTAACAGAATATTTTTGCTCTCTTATAAACCTTTTAAATCGGACAAAATTACCTTCGATGGAGATTGCTGTAACGTCTACGTAGAGTTGGCTCGACAGGAAGACGTCGGCTTAACTACTGAACAATTAAACTTGAAGTAATTTTGGCCAGATAAGTAACTTAGATTTACCTCTGCCAACTTGGCACTCTAGTTAACTTAGACCAATTAAACATCCATAACACTAATTGTTAATTCACTACATGCTTTAAGTGTATTACTCGTTGACTACAATTTCGATTTAATATACATTAACTTTCTATATTCTACTCTTCAGACTTCCGATGTAATATTACTAGCGGAAAAACTCTGGGAAGATTACTGTATTAAGTTTCCAAAAGATAACAAAACAGTCTATCAAATAATGAATATATTCAATCCGTAGTTACATAAGATACATACATAAAAACATAAAATACATACATACTTAAAGTATATAAAATAAAGCAAAACCTAATTGTGTAACCTGAAGTAGAAGCCAGAATGTAGTGCTATACGAAATAATAAATATAACCACAAAAAAGATCTACGATAGAAACATTGACCGTTTCCACGTTGTTAGTTTGACGTGATATATGTATTGCATGCATAGATTTCCACTAAATACGTTAAGAATGTTTGTACACTCATCAACTTATTAAAATAAAATAATTCAAAACCTTAACTTAAAGTAGAAGCCAGAATGTATTACCATGCGAAATAATAAAAATAACCTCGAATAAAGATTAATGATAGGAACATTGACCGTTTCCATGTTGTTTGTTTTATATGATATCTGTATTGCATGCATAGATTTCCACTAAAGAGACTCAGAATGTTTGTCTCTATCAATTTATTCACTTTGAAAGCCTATACAAATACATTTTCTATTCCCATCCATAAGTAAAGGAATTGGATGAATAAATATATGCTTGGCGTCTGGGAAAGGCAAGAAACTACTCAAATTACTGTACAAATGTTTTATAATGATTTGCATATACACATACACATAAACTAAAAACACACGCTTTAAAAATGTTTCTTGCAAAACAATTTGTCTTTACCTGTGTTTCCAACCTTTAAAATTAGAATTTTTTAAATGAAATATAGCTTAATTTATTATATAATCTTTTTTCAGTTGGAATGTTAACGAATATATCCTATATATTACCTAACTACTGAGATAAAATTGTTGTGTTACTAAGTAGTAGAAGGTAGGGTTTAAACCACTATAAACGTATTAACTTTGTTCAATTAAAACGTGTTGACGAAGAAATCATTTTCGACACATCTAGAGAACATAAGCTGCTGTACGATTAGTAATAAAAGTAAGACAATACGGAAACTCGCTCGTTGTCCGAGCAAAGCTGATGGTTTGTAATCCGGAAAGCCGATTAGAGTTTCCACGTATTAACATAATGCAGCTTCACAGCTCCATCCAGTTCTTTTGTGGCACTGTAATTACATTCCTCTCTATACACAATACAAACTTTTCTTACTGAAAAAGTAATTTAAATCCATGTTTTACCAGAAATCATTTCTTATTCATTGTAATATTTAATTAGTAAATCAATATTAAAACCAACCAAATATAAATTTTTTATTTTGTCTAAGAGGAGGTATTAACAATAACGATTTTCGTATGAAGTACATTTTATTTTAGCTGGGATATGAATCTTTCATCTACTAAGACTTTGGTAGTGATGTTCAGGAATACATATTTAATTTAAGTATCTACTGTCTTATACACCAGCAGCCGTTTTATTATATTTCAGACACGTTCAAGCATAACGTTTACCTACATAAAACCATTAACCAATTTTTTAACAGAAAAATCCAAACGTCTCAATTCAAGAAAGCAATAGTAAAAAGCGAAGTCTCATATGTTACTGGTTATATTTAAACTAAAGAGGAGTATTGAGTTAAAAGCTTAAAAAAAACGAGAGAAACATTAAAATGCAGAGCAAGAGACAAATCTACATAATTATAAATGTCAGAAATTAAATTATAAAAGGCTTTTCAATCAAAATCAAAATATTTTGGATTCATCATCACTGAGTACTTTGCAGAGTTTTGAGGCAGAATCGTTCAGCATGAAATGTGTATACACTGTAATTGTCGGCATGTGTTAGGAGTTTTAATTTAATAACTTTAAAAATATACACATATATATTAATATCAATTTACAAATGCGATATATTTTCTTTTATAGTTTGAAACTTTCTTAAGAGATTATTTATTAGGTTTTGATTGTTTATTTAAAAGTCCTTCCTAATCCTTTATCCGCAATCGTGGTTAACCTGCGTTCCTAGTAATGTTTGTTTTGTTTTGATGACTTATGATTAGTAAGGATTCACTCGTTGAGTCTGAAACATTCTAGACAACTGATTCTTTTTGTATTCTAACACCAACGGGATTTTTTTTAAAAGAGCATGTTAACGCTTTCAGAGAAAGCAGTCCAAACCCCCCATATATTTAAACCCCTGACGCGTTGAACTGATGTCCACGATGCTAACCGATAGGGTAGCGGTGTGTTCAATCTGAATAAATTATCATTCAAAACTACCTTTACTACCGTTAATACCATTCTACTATTTATTTTGTTTACTCGTATGCCTTCTAGTGGAGAGAAATCATTATTACAAAGCTAGTTGTTTCTCCTCACCTTAGATACCTAAGCATTGGTTTTTCTAGATGTGTGGTTCTACCTAATTAACTAAACTTCCAGGATGCTTCATTATTAGACAGACAATATACATTATTGGTTGGCAAAGGTACATTTTCCTGGAATTTACTGACCAAAGTTACACGCTCTAACCACAACGTAAAGCCGCTATTATAACAGCTGTTGCACTATTAAAGTACTTATAAAAACCTACAAAAATATTGTCAATTACGAGTCAGTGACATTGTAAGATTATCTTCAGTTCACCCTCCGCTTTTTACAGTATCAACAAGCAATATCCTAACTACACGAGAGGCACATGTCTCGCCTGCGGCTGCCCCCCCCCAACCTCGACAGGTGCGTTGTTTGGAGGGGAGGGGGAGAAGTGTTGCGCAGAGACTGAGATCCTCAGTAGAATCTACTAAACTCGTACCGTACTTCAGCCATGTCATTTAGAAGGGACTTGCCTAAAATGTTACAGTGTATTCTATTATAATGAATAAAGACCTATTATTATTGTGAGTACCTTCAACACTACATATGAACAGAAACACAATCCCAATTAAAGAGGGTTCACAACAAGTTTACTGTTTGTATTACAGAGAAGAATAACATTCTCTCCTTTACGTTTTTGTCTCTATTTCCATGGATGGTACAAAATATTCTGAATTAATATTGGTAAGGGTATTAAACAAATGATCTCAATGAGTATGATGCAACACATTAATGGACTTATCAATGTATGAGATATTATTTATATAAACTGTGTGTGAATCATAACATGTAAAGTTAATTGCAAGATAAGAAGTACAGTTAATTTTAAAACATTCAATTAAATACATTTAGTAATTTTTGCTATAGATTAACATATACTACCTACCTATTATTTGTATCTAAGTGCTAATTTATTGTTTGAAAATGTAATTTAATTAGGTAATTTTTATAACACAAAGAAAATCAAAATATAATATGTTTTGATTTTCGCCACAAGCGGTCTTCTTCCAAGAAACAAGTTTTCCATTTTATAAGTACATTATATATCCTTAGATACTGGATTTTAATGTAATGCAATTTAAGTATCACAAAATTCGGCTTGCCTCAACAGATGCACATTAAAAACTTGAGTATTTGTATTCTTGCTACCTTAAGAAAATATTAAATTAAATATCATAAACATAACTTTATAAGTATAACAAAATGTAATATATTGGGTTATGCTTTAGAAATAATGCTTCAGTAAATTACACATAAAATAACTGGTTTTTATTATTATTCCCTTTGGGCATTTCAAAAGTGGTGTGTTTATTATTTTCTGATATTTCAATTTCTCGCCTGCAGGTTTTACGATGGGGTGGGTCTAGGGATTTCGATATAAATGGAGATCAAGAATCAAGAGAAGGGTGCTCTGTAGTGTTGCTGGTAATACTGGTCTCTGTTTGTTTGCTTTGTTAAGATATTGTGTCGAGAGTAAAGATATTCAAAAATTACATCTGCTAGTTACTCCCATTGAGACTCTACGTGCTTACCAAATAGTAGTAATTGTTTTAAATTACCTATAATTGTGTTAATATTTTTACCCAATTTCGACGTTAATGTTATGTCCCCTTAACCATTTTTCGTGTCTTGTTTTTTTGTTTTTTTCTGTACATAAAAACTCTGATTATAAAACAATTTCTCGAAATATACATCAACGGAAAAATAAAACTTCAGCAACTAATAATAATTAATTCCAAAAATAAGTCCATAAATGACTTTTAATAATATTTTTCCATAACTTTCATAATGATTGTAAAATCAGATTGCCAAATAACAAGTATAAATTAAATGCAATGAATTAAGTAACTTACATCTGTAACAGGCCGATATATGTATTACGTGTGTTTAATGTTTTTAACGGCACTGTTTAAATTACAAATTCTATATTATTAACTAGCTAAAATATAAGCAATGTAATATTCGCTAAGATCCACTGGGTAGCGGAAATACTTCACAGCTATAATAGCCATTAGTGAGTTGTGGGGATGGAACCCCGGACCTTACGGATTAAAGTTATGTGTTTTTATCATCAAACAGAACTGACTCCGGTTATGTAGTTTCAAACTTGTATCACAGTGTAATCACTGTAGTAATCAAATTTCAAATTTGTATACACTACAGACTATATGTGATATTAAGTTAAGAAAAAGTGTATTTTTGGTTCGAACACTTATTTTCAAGCAATTTGATTGATTTGATTACTGTGCTCAAAATTAATCAGTAGCAAGAGCACAATCATTCATTTTAATTGAACCGGCATTCAGTCGGCCACTTGATGAACTTTGGATCATTTATCAGGACTGACTCACTATTAATAACTGACAAAATCTGTACCAAATTGTGTATCGTGATGTATAACGTATTAAGAGAGAACATCTGTTTAACGTATCGTTAAACATTTCGAACGAAATCTGTATATAAGTTGACTATTTTTCAAATTTTAGTTTAAAATAGTGCCATTATTTTAATAACCAACACGATTTTAATAAAAATGGTTTAAGTACCTTAACATTAATACTTACTTATGTTATATGTTAATACTCATTGTTAAACTCACTGTTAATGGTATTTAAACCATTGTTTTAACTATGTCTGGCTTATAACATGACTGTTTAGTAATTACCATATTAGTTTATTTTTATTTTATATTTTCCTAAATATTTAATTTTTATAAATTTCATATTTACTTTATGTAAAGTCAGCTGAGTTGGGCATACAGTATACGGGATTGCTCAAGTGTATGTGGAAGAATTATGGCAAAACATCTGTGGCATGTGAAACTCAACAATACCTTTTTGGAAACTGAACATGTGTAACAGCTGTTGATACTGGCAAAACACAATAAAGAAGAAGGAACAGTTTTTTCAAAGGTAACCTCTGGAATGGCATCACAATATAAACTACTAGCCCCGTATATCAGGTAAAGATATACCTGTTCTTGTTCAAAATTAAAAAGATTGATGTTTCTTGGTTACTCTACTCTCCTCTTCAGATTATCTTAAAACCACATTTCCTTTTCCTCGTTTTAAATATAATTCAATAGTACATTATCATTTGCACGTTTGTAAATAAAGTTTTTAATTATAACTGCCATTGAAGTTGCATATTTATTCATAGAATAAAAGTCTTAGTTTGTATGATAAAAAGGTCAAACACATGAATTTGAGGTGGACACAAACTTTGGTAAGGTGAGTCAACTCCTTTCTCTAACTCTGTTAACGTGCAATGACACATTAAGGAATATTAGATCTGTTTAAATAAACGTATAAGCGAATTTATTTTATATTAGTGTAAAAGACAACATTGTTTTTTTACTCCGAGGACATTTTAATAATAGTTCTTGCGTAGAAAAATATATAATGACTTTTAAAAAACAATAAAGTATCTTATTAAAACAAACATATTACAAGTTACTTGTGAACTACTTCAATTACAAGACAAACAAATAATAGCATCGCTAACAAGTTTTCGTTCCTATTTATGTTCCCATCCAGTTTCAATTCAAACAAACCTATGTTCACTTTGGTTAGTTAGGATAACTAATTGTTGTAGCTCATTTCAACAAAAGCAAATGTCAGCTTTAATTTGAAAATTGATTGTCGATGTTCCCGAATTTCAGAATAAATGAAATAGACTAAATGAACATTCCAATTCAAGTTCAACAATATTATTCAATAGAAAATTTGAATAAATTAAAAGAATAACTACTAAATAACTACAAATAGCTACTGAATAAAGTTATTAATTTAATATGCCAAATGTGGCACTTGCAAAATGAGACCAAAATACAATGTTAATTACAAATATCTCATTGTGAGTATTTTTGACGGCATGTTGGATCAAGAAATAATTATTTACTACTATCGATGCAAACTTCTAAAGGTTAATGTAGCAACGTTTAATCAATGCAAAATATAATGTTTCTTCTGAATGGTATATTATGCAAATAATAGGTTCTTCCTTTTATATAAAAATTAAATGTGAAAATTAATGAAATCAATGAAAATCTATAATCTATAAACCAAGGCTATCAACAAAATCAATGCAAAGTGTAAGTGTAGACTAAACATAGTAGACTATATAAATGAAATACCCCCGTAGCAGCAAACCCACGTACTCATCGAATTTCCGATGCATATACATGTATCTTAATAACACATAAATCCACATTCCAAGTTTCATCAATATACATTCATAAATAAACGATTTATGACACTCTAATTATTCTCCATAAGAATAACACGGCGGCTGAGTATGCAGGGTTACTGAAGCAAAGACACAAAAAAATGGGGTTTTATACAAATATAAGTATAACTCAAGAAGGTAAAGCCACATACCAAATTTTATTAATTTATGTTCATAATTAAGGGAGATAACACGTTAATTATTCTCCATAAGAATAACATGGGAAATGAGTACGCAGGTTTGCTGCTACGGGAGCTATCAGCCAAAAAATATTTTTTAGTGCAAATATCAATAGACCACAACGATATAAATCAATATACCAAGTTCCATCAGGTTAAGTTTGTAAATAAGCGAGATATACAATTTTTCTTATTCTCCATAAGAATAACATTGAACAACGTACTGTGTTTAGCACTTTCAATATCTCTGCAACCGTTTGACATAGAGCAATGATCAAAACGCCAAATTGTGCGTCTTTTTAAGCTGATTCCTATGGAAAAACTAAAATTTGACTTTTTTAAATTGTATGTTAAAAACTCAAAAAACCCATTTTTGGGGTACAAAACTCCCCCAAAATACCCCTTCGGATAGGTCGATCTGTCTGGGTTTCAAACTTAAAGTCATAAATGCTGCTTTACACGTTTATACCAAATTTCATCAAAATCGGATAATTTTTACGAGAGTTATCGTGCTCACGGACACAAATATAAATAAATATATATATAATTTCAAACAAATGGTGTTTTGGGGTCTGGGGACCTCAAAACGAAAAGTTATCATGGTCCCGCGCCTAGATCTTACCATGCCGACTACGGTAATAGCTTCTTCCCTATAGGGGAAATTCGCTAAAATCAGCTTAAATTGTACATCACTATCAATTGGAATGTAATGTATTTTATTTTGAGATTAATATTTGTTGTGATGAGGCCACAAAGTGCTCTTCTCTTTTTATTAGTTGAGAACTGACAAAAAATAACAATCTCGAAAAATTAGCAGATTAACACTCTAATATAGAGTTATGGAATAAACACTCTAATGAAAATAGTGGTTTTATATTACCTTTCCGTCACCAGTTCTGTAGTCACCGGTTCTGTAGTTCTGTACTACAGAACTGGTGACGGAAAGGTAATATAAAACCACTATTTTCATAAGTCTTACCAGTTCAGGGGCAATTATCAAATATGAATAAAAACACTCTAAATTTGTGAACCTCTTAAACTTATAGAACAAGGAAATATTTTGGTTCCAAATATTACATGTAAAATTTGTTGTATAAATGTTTCCCTATGTTAAAATATAAAATAAATAAATACCGACGAAACTTCATTGTTTAAACAAGAATATATATTTTAAATTTTCACAATATACTAATATAAACATATTTCTACATCTTCGTAGCATAAAATGTGTCACATTAAAGCTCTCAACATATTCTAAAATAAGTTTTTGGGCAACAAATTAAATTACTTTACATATTAGTATAAAGAAGAGTTCGTGAATACAACGTCCTTCCAGCAATTGTGTGTACTATTGGTTCACGTCGATTCCGCAGCGGCTCGCTTAGCAGCACAAGATTGAGGGGAAATTTTACAACATCAAAATGAATGAGAACATATATTTTCTAAAATATTTAGCTCAGGTATTTTAGCAAGTAATTCGGTTAATTATTTGCATGGAACCTCTCTATAACTATTATATATTATATCAATACTTAAGACGCGGATACATATGCATATACATCCGCATTATACATATGCATATGCATATGCATTATACATATACATGCATATGCATATACATATGCATTAAACATTCCGAAAGCGAGTAGGTATTAAATTCTGAGTGTAGAATGAATGACAAAAGCTAGTATATCTTAATAGTAGCTAATAAAACAGACATCGAATTTTAAAGGTTCTGTAGATTTAAAGATTTCAGATTTACTCAAAGTTATGGATTATTTTCTACGTACATGATATAAGACCGACTGATTAATAAACGAGTTCGCAAGCAGCACGCTGACGTTAGGGAAGTGAATTTCTACATACAAAACATTTAAAAATCAAAACCAGTCTAAAAACATACATTTATTCCAATTTTATTTAGATCTGAAAACATTGATTTTTGGCTGTTCTGATGCTCCTGGTTTCATTTACCTGCAATGCTAGGAATACAATTTTGCGCATTATATAAAGTTAGGAGAAGGTCCAGTCGGGCTTAAAAGTAGGCGCGACGTTGCTGGGGATGATACAAATACACCAACAAATGAATAAAATGCTTTTCTAATGTAAAAACCCCATAAGACAACGTACTGTGTTTAACCAATATACATTTTCTTTAATATCTCGGTAAATATTTATGCTAGAATGACAAGAGAGGGCTTAAAACTTTCGCTTCACTAATTTCCGTCTTAATATAAGCACTAACCTTACTTCCGGAGCTTTTCTGACCCTTTTTGGGCCCAAAAACTCTAAATTTGAAAGAATAATCCACAAAAAACGGGTTAGAGTTATCCGATTGTTTTGCCCAACGAACTTGTCCAACTGATTATAGAAAGGAACATCCCTACCAAATTTGAAGTAAATCGGACAAAAAATGCGACCGCCAGAGTGCATACACACACATATATATATATAATTTCAAACGACCCACCAAAACGTGTTCAGGGGGTCACGTTAGGGACTTCTAAAGTTTCACCGTGCGGGTCATGCTAATAATTCACTTTTCCATTGGAAATTCACAAATAATAAAAAATAATAGTCCCATGATCAATGATAATTATAATATATAGTAAATGAAGGAGGCGTGATATTATTATTATTATATTATGATTTATACTATGTATGGGGTTTTATCTACGACTAATTAAATTTGCAAATTTGTTGGACGCGCAAAGCATAGAGAGGACTTTTGACAACATTCGTTTTAAAATTACAGTGGAACATTTATTTACAACAATAATAGTTAATGTATAGATGTATGATGGGTTGATGTAATCTAGTTATGTAGTTAGAGAATGTATTTTATTTCATTTTATTGTTTAAAATTACCTTTTTAATAATAATACTAGCATAACAGCATCTAATAAGCATATATACAAATGTTGGAAGCATGAAATGCATGAGAACAACGCTTTATACAGCCTAAAATCCAACAATCATTATAAAATAGTACAGATATAACAATTTAATTGTTCATAACAACTGTTATTTAAAGTCAAATAAAGGATCTAGTATATTCTACTTGTCTGTGTCCTCTCAAAAAGACTGGGACTGTGAGATTGTAGTTTCAGTGATGTCCACAGTGGTTTCTAAAGCAGCACTTTACGGCGCATTTAAACTGCATTACCGACATGTAATTTTGTATTAACAGTAGATGTATACTGACTTTATTATTAGTGAATTTCCTATGGAAAAGTGAACTATTAGCATGACTCGCACGGTGAAACTTATGCCCGGGACCATCATAGAAGTTCCTAACGTGACCCCCCGAAACACGTTTTGGAGATCGTTAAAAATTACGTATTGAGTTTTATTAACATTGTACAAATGATTAAAACTAAGTACCCTTTTTTAGTTTCATAGACCTATATATATATATATATATGTGTGTGTGTGTGTGTGTGTGTGTGTGTGTGTGTGTGTTTGCGCGGCATACATCGTGAGATCCGTTATATGGATACACACCAACAATGTGAGCTCCGTTTTCAATGTGAGCTCTGACCCCCCGGATCTCGGATTGAACTAGCCTCTAATTGGCTATCCTGACGAATAGAGAATCACGGAAATACCCGAAATCAGCCGAAATGAGGTGGAGCTCACTATCATGCGTTTTCCCAAAGTGTGCGAGTGTATAAGCTTCCAGAAAGTGACACCACGTCGCGCTAGCATCGCTTTTACACTCCTAGATTACACACGAAAAGTTTCATACGGTCGAAGTGGGATCCATGATCAAAGTTTTTGGCGCATGGGACTGTGAGAGATTTGCAGTTCCCTGGTCGTGGGGATATGCCTAAGAACTGGATAATGTTATACAATGAGTGGAAGAGGAAAACTGTTGTGTAAACTTGGTAAGTACCCCGGTACAAATTATTATTATTAACCCTAATTACTGTACAATTGTTTACTGTTTGTTTTCATGTTACTGATACTGTTATTGTTGATGTATCTAAAGGTTAAGTTTTAAAGTAAAAATACTTAGGTGATAAAATAATTTCAAATTCAAAGAGGCCTTCAGATTTAATTAATTATTTATAGTACGGTCATAACAGTGGTAATAGGCCGACTTTGTTTTTAAAACAATCGGTTTATGGAAGAAAAATAAAAAAGCTTAGACGGATCTCTGTCATTTGGGTTGTTCCTAGATTTGTTTATGTTTAACTCGGTGGGTAGGACTACTACAAGACCAATAACCTATACGAGGTTAAATGTTGCAGTTTTTTTGTTTAAACTATAATAATGTAGTAAAATGTATTTAACAATTAGTCATTATGAATACTAAATAATTAATACTTAGAGGCTTAGAGTATCATAACATCTTTAGATAATTTTACCTTGAAGGTTAGTAGATTTTTTTGAGGTTAAATAGCTGATTTAGCCTAAAATTAATAGTTGGTTAAGATTGTTGGTATGGTGTTAAAAATAGGCAGAGGCTACGTACACGTCCGACGTGAGCCGCTACTGTTCACGCCCGTTCCAAATTATGCACCGTACGTTACTTTTCCTGTGATTTTTAAAACAGATTGAGAGCCAGAAAACCTCCTAACCTAACCTAATGTAACGTAACGTAACCTAACATAACCTAAAGTAACGTAACGTAACCTAACCTATCCTAACCTAAGCGGTAGCGATGTGAATTTGCCTTTACATTGGACGTGTACGTAGTCACTTCGTTAAAAATACAATGTTTCATAAAATGTTCATATTTCCCTGTCAGACTAGCGTAGATGAGATTTAGACATTGGATTAGATTACAGGGCGATTCTAAAGCAGGTCTAATTATCATTTGTTGGAAATATTTATTTTGGAACTGAGGCGGCCTTAGGATTTGCGGGGATCAAGGCAAAATTCACGAGAGGGGTCCTTCCATTTTCTTGACTTAACAGTCCAATTTTTATTTTTATTTAATTTTTCTGGATCTATGGCAAACATAGCTAGGCCTACTTTCATGCAAATACCAAATAAGGTCTTGACCTAATTTAGCTTATTATTTAACTTATTGGTTGGACTTGCAAAATTTCTATGATTTTTCGACTGGCAAATAATAATTTAATGCAATTAGTTATCAACTAATGAATTTAAATACATTTGTATTTAACCCTTATTTTCTGCCGACATCACACAGTATGATTGTCATTTTTGGTCGATGAGTTAATTATGTGACGTACGGTAGTTACTTTTTCGCTTATATTCCCCACTTTATGGGCCCCTTTCACATTTTACATTTTAATAGTGTTAAATACACTTTTTAGGGAGTTTGGAACGTTGGCTATTAATTTAAAATAAATTTCCGCAATTTTGGATAGACACATATTTCCTATTAACTTACTGGTACCTAAGGCTTTTTTCCCGAATTCATGGTGAGTGGACATCCTGGTAAGTTCAGTTTTGAAACAGTTTGTATACTCTTGAATACTAAATGCATAATTAAAACTTCAAATGATTCAGCCAATTCATAATGAGCTATTTTCATTTATAATTTAAATTTGAGGCGATTTCTCAATAAGTACTCTTAACCAAAAACTATTTCTTAATAGCCTAAGGCCTGTTGCAGAAGCTAAGATAGTTCTATTAACTTAAATTCAGTTTTAAAACATTAATCCATACCGTACTTATATCAGTGTACTGTAACAGCCAAAGGTGCTGTTGAAATGCTTTCTAAAATAGATTTAAGCCAGGGAATACAGTAGATAAGTGCGATATCGAACACTTACATTTTGTTTTGTGATTTTAATATCGTCTGTTTATGACCGGTTTGTTAGCGAATTTCCCCTATAGGGTAGAAGCTATTACCGTAGTCGGAATGGTAAGACCTAGGCCCGGGACCATTATAACTTTTCGTTTTGAGGTCCCCAGACCCCAAAAACACCATTCTTTCGAAACTGTATATATATGTGTCCGTGGGTGCAATAACTCTCGTAAAAGTAGTCCGATATGAACTAAATTTGGTACAAACGCGTAAAGCCGCATTTATGACTCTAAGTTCAAAAACCAGACAGATCGCCCCATCCAAAGTGGTATTGTGGGGGGATTTTGTACCCCAAAAATGGGTTTTTTGAAGTTTTTACATTTAATATTTTATAAAGTCTAATTTTAGTTTTCACTATTGGATTCAGCTTTAACAAACACACATTTTGGTGTTTTGATCATTTCTCTACGTCAATTGGTTACAGAGATATTGACAGTGCTAAACACAGTACGTTGTCCAAAGCTATTCTTTTGGAGGATAAGAAAAAAATTATATCTCGCTTATTTATGAACATATACTAACGAAACTTGGCATACGGCTTCATCTGGTTGTGGTCTATTGTTATTTGCACAAACAAATTTTTTACCGATAATTCCCGTAGCAGCAAACCTGATTACTCAGCCCCCATGTTATTCTTATGGAGGATAAGTAAAATGTAATGTCTCCCTTAATTATCAACATAAACTAATAAAACTTGGTATGTGGCTTCACCTTGTTGAGTTATATTGATATTAGTTTAAAAACCCATTTTTTGTGTTCCTTGTTGCAGCAAACCTGCCTACTCATCCCCCATGTTATTTTTATGGAGAAAAATTCAAATTGTATATATCGCTTATTTGTGAATATATTTTTATGAAACCTGGTATGCGGCTTTATGTGCTTTAAGACATATATATTATGCGTTGGAAATTGGCTGAGTACGCAGGTTTGCTGCGACGAGGGTATTTAACTTATTGTTTTCAAAATATTCACTTTCCAGACATTACAGTACAAACAGACTTTGTATTTGTATTTATACATCCAGTGATGAGCGTGTTCCCAAAGGCAACTGAGGAGCTACCAAAAAACACGTGAGGAGATTCCTCAATCAGGCCAAAACTAGAATTATACAAGAGTAAGTTTATATAAATGTTTGCACTTAGTTCAATTTTCATAATTTATGGCGGGTTTTTGTTGTATTCGTATTATTCTGTCTTCGTTACATTGATTATTTTCCAACGAGGAATTAGGTAAGAAAGTATTCCAGTGAACTTCACTGCAACACACTGGCCTAACCACTCTTTCCAAGAACTTGAAGTACTGGAGATAATTTGTATACACTCTCCCATTTTTGTATGATTCCGATGGAAAAACAGATAACTTTTTTCTCTATTGAAAGGTGTACAGAAATGATTTATTGTCTCCCTTCTGTTTAAGCGCTAGCATAGCATAAAATCTGTTTCCAGTAGTATACTTTTTTATGGAGGGATTCCCCTCCTTCCACTTTACTTCCTCGTGGGCGAGACCCCAACCTACTATCAATAAAATACAATCCTGGCTTCGTCACTGCTCAGAAGATTGTTAACTGACTCACTTTTAATGTTTAAGCTCTATTAATATTGAATATCCTCCAAAGCTGATAAGATAATTAAAAATTACAGGTTATTTTACCTCCGTCTTCAGCTTTAAGTTAATCCAAAATGGACTACCGCGGTTTCAGAAGCTTAATTTTGCTTCCATCTTCAGGACTTGAAGTTCAATAAAATTTTACTGAATTTGCATGTCTGTCATCAAATGTTTAAAAAAGCCTCACAACACCGAACATAAACACACGACACACGACAGCGAAAAACATTTTAAGTGCACTGTTAATGCGTACTGGCCGATAGATGAACGCCGACTGAGGTGGACATGGCAGAGCTGAAGATGAAACTCCTGTTAGAATTTGGACTGCCTTATCGTAGTTTCTGAACTTAAGTCCTGGTTAACTTAAAGCTGAAGACGGGGGTATAATAACTTGTATTTTTAAATTTAAGCTCGAGTCACAAAACTTGTTACGTTTCTACCTGCTTCCCCCATAAGGCCAATTAAAAGCCCGTCATTTTGAATAGCAAAAAATACCTAGTGATTTCAACGATCAAAATTTTTATATATAATATATTCATTCAAAAAATTCAAAATGTTCAATATTTACGATGTTTTATGAATGAACTATATGTGATATGAAATAGGTATGAATATATGAATTCCTTAGGGTTTTGTTGCTATTTAAAATAAAATATACATTTGATTTAGGATAATTGGATGAAGAGGGATGGGCTTTGAAAGTTAACATTGGTCTAATGGAAGAACAGTTCGCACGCAGCTCGCTGACGTGAAGGAAGTGAATTTCCACATACAAAACTTTTAAAACTCAAAACCAGTGTAAAAAATACAATTATTCCAATTTTGTTGAAATATGAAAACTTTAATTTTTTGGCTGTTCTGATGCTCCTGGTTTAATTTCCCTGCAATGCTAGGAATACAATTTTGTGCATTATAAGGTTAGGAGAAGGTCCAGTCAGGCTTGAAAGTAGGTGCGAGGTTGCTGGGGAAGATACAAATAACCAACACATAAATAAGATGCTTTTCTAATGTAAAAACCCCATAAGACAACGTATTGTGTTTAGCCGATATACATTTTCTTTAATAACTCGGTAAATATATATGCTAGAATGACGAGAGAGGGTTTAAAACTTTTGCTTCACTAATTCCCATCTTAATACATGCATTAATTTTAAGTCCGGGGCTTTTCTGATACTTGTTGGGCTCAACGATTCGAAATTTTAAAGAATAACCCCCAAAAAAATGGGTTTAGCGTTTTACGCTTGTTTTGCACAACGAACTTGTCCAACTGATTATAGAAAGGAACGTTCCTACCAAATTTGAAGTAAATCGGACAAAAAATGCTACCGCTAGAGTGCATACACATATATATGTATATAATTTTGAACGACCCCCAAAACGTGTTCAGGGGGCCACGTTATGAACTTCTATGGTGGTCCCGGGCTTAAGTTTCACCGTGCGGGTCATGCTAATAGTTCACTTTCCATAGGAAATCCACTAATAAGCAAAGGACTGGAGCACCATCTCAAGATTTGTTTAACATAATGTAAATTGTTCGTTAATAAGTTTTGTATTTGTTTCAGCGAACAAGGTTTAAGGACACAGCAGTTACATGGCGAACTTCAGTAGTATATAAAATATTGTATAGCTTTCCTTTATTTATAACATTTTTTAATAAATAATAATTTACAAAATATAAAATTATATTTATTTGACCATTTCCTTTTATTGATAGAGTTCCCTTAGGCTACTTTGAATTTGTCTATATTTCATTTGCCTGACAATACAATTTGGTTATTAAGATTAAATCATGTAAGTTGGTGTGTGAATGCTCTAAAATGTATTTTCTTGACTTATTCTAATTTTAAAAAAATACCACATCAATAATTTCAAATATTTTTGTAAATAACAATCACATATGCTTACAAACAAATTGTGGATTGTTTAAAAATGTATAGTAGGCAAAAGTTCAGGATTTTTGAGTAACAGGTAACTTTTGTTCTTAATCTATGATTCACAATAAATTTGTTTAAAATTATAGAATGATAAACTATACTTTGAGCTGAATCTCAAATATATAATTTTGTTTGTATGTTGAATATCCATTAACATTTAAACAGTTAGTTCCATTACGCTAAGACAATTGTATGAGACTGTTGTTAATTGTCATACAACAATCAGTGTAAATTAATTTTAACTCAATCTAGTATCATTATTATTGTTGGCAGCAATATTAATTTGTAGTTACAATGAAAACTTGCAAACCATCATATAAACATGTAAGTTCAATGAAAAAATCCACTGCAAAATCAAGGTTCATACATACTTTGTACAGGTTTGCTGAGTCTATTTATTTAAGGTTTTATATTTAACCAGAGGAGACAGTTTGCATGGTAAAATCAGCTGTAAGGTCACGTGATCACCAATCCAATCTGCAGGGTTGCTGGAAACACAATATTTATCGTACGCGTACCATATTTTCTACATAATTGTACTTCAAATTAATATCGTTTAACTGCTTACATTCTATGATCAGCTGTTGTTTTATGATACTAATATGTTGTTTTCATTTATTTGTATTATTAGATTAACGGATTAGGGTTTGAATTTTCTTTCTGCATATCTAGTGACAATTTAAAAATAGCTGTACCATTATTATACCCTTAAGGTTGGCCATACTTTATAGTATGTTGTTGATTTATGCATCAGCTGGACACCCTTGTAAGACATCTTTGCTGCTCTTATGGAAATAATCATACCTGGTCTGAAAGCTCTACGAACCTTGCTGAAAAATCAGGGCCCATTTTAGCTTCGTGCCGCCCCTAGGCCATATGAAGCTTGCCGCCCCCTTCCCCCCACAACTAGGGACAAGGAAAGAAGTCGAAGTTTATTTGTCGCAAAGGGACCGCGTTGGCGGTGGTCGAGAGAGTGATCTAGGCCCGCAATAAGTGCTATTTATATTCGTTTAGCGACGATTTAAAGTTATTTTGCACCCCCTTAAGGCAGGAAAACTCCTCACACCAGAGCAATTAGCAGCTGGAATTGATAAGCAAATTCTCAATGCTATGTATATATTTGGATATACACCCTAAAGCTAATGTACCACAGGTAATTTAAAATGTATATCAACGAATAGTCTTAGAATTTATTCAACTGTAGTTTCACAGTATGCTAAAAAATAAACGAGTTCCCACGCAGCACGCTGACGTGAGGGAAGTGAATTTCCACAAAACAACTTTTAAAAATCAAAATCAGTGTAAAAACACACATTTAGTCCAATTTTTATTGAAATCTGAAAACATGGATTTTTTGGCTGTTCTGATAGTCCTGGTTTAATTTACTTGCAAAGCTGGGAGTACAGTTTTGCGCATTACGAGGTTAGGAGAAGGTCCAGACAGGCTTGAAAGTAAGCGTGAGATTTGTGTGGATGATAAAAGTACTCTAACAAAGGAATGGCAGGCTTTTCTAGTATAAAACCCCCATAAGACAACGTACTGTGTTTAGTCGATACACATTTTCTATAATAACTCGGTAAATATTAATGATAGGATGACGAGAGAGGGCTTAAAACTTTCGCCTTTCTAATTTCCATCTTTTTAAATGATTTTATTTTACATCCGTAGCTTTTTTGACCCTTTTTGGGCCCAAAAACTCGAAATTTTAAAGATTAATCCCCAAAAAAGGGGTTTAGAGCTTTCCGATTGTTTTGCCCAACGAACTTGTCCAACTGATTACTGAAATAAATGTCACTACCAAATTTTAAGTAAATCGGACAAAAAATACAACCACTAGAGTGCAAACATATGTATATATATATATATATATATATATATATATATATATACATACATATATATATATATATATAAATATATATATACAATTTTGAACGACCCCCCAAAACGTGTTCAGGGGGTCACGTTAGGAACTTCTATGGTGGTCCCGGGCTTAAGTTTCACCGTGCGGGTCATGCTAATAGTTCACTTTCCAAAGGAAATTCACTAATGAACTAAAAGCTAAACTCATCGACAAAATCGTCATCCAGATCGTTTCTTTAGTTACCGACAAAATGTGTTGCATTCAATCTTCACTCGAGGCTCGATTCACAGGAGCGATAACGCGGCGATCACGGAGATATTACTTACATTATGCAGGTGTCGGTTTAGAAACAAACTAACAAATTATATTAAAGTCTAAACCAATCGGAATTTATTCAAATCAACATTTTTTGAAATATTCCTATTACATAGTGGATTTTATAACTTAGATGAGTTTATGGACCGCTTAGGAAACAATTAAATTATTTTTAAATAAATAGTTGGGTTTGTTTTAAACTTTTTCTTAATTTTTTTATATATCTAGGATGTGTTAGGTTGAAATTATTGTAAATACTGCATAGTTATAACCATTAGTTAGTCTAATATCAAAATGTAGGCTATATATTTATTACATTGATCCACAACTAAGAGGTTGTTTTATATAAATAAAATATTATTATTGTTACCTTACGGGTGAGTAACACGTTAATGTCTAGACAATGTTTGAGCTTAGTCAGTTGATTCCTTCAAGTTATAACACATTTTTCGTCAGAGGTTGTTTTGATTTTGATTGACCACAATGGCTTTAAGCTTATGCAGTTTCCTACAAATCTATATAAAGCATTAGTTGACTGTACAAAATAATTAATTTGTCAATAAATTTCTAATGTATTTCTTATAATATAATATTTTACGTTTATCGTCCATTCATTTTAAAATAATTCCGATTTTATATTTTTTACAATATACATAATAAGGGTTTCCAGTGAGGGGTTGAATATAAAAATCCGTCTGATGGAACTCAAGTTAAATTTACAAAAATACCCCTACAATAATTATATTTTTTTCAAAATATGTAATCAAAGAATTAGAGGTATTTTAGGTTTTTTTTACCTGCAACTCAAAAACCGTGGGGTAAATCGACCAAAGTGGATGGTTATTTTCTTAAACTTTGGAAAGTATACTACCAACAGTCATCATACAATTCTTAAAAGTGAGAAATGTTCACTTAGGTGACTTTTACCTACGCAACTAATGCCAAATGCCATTCAAATCACATAGCTTAAACTAATTAACCTCATACCTCGTTTTTATTTAGTGGTTTTGGGTAAGAAACAATGCACCATTTGTTTATTTTGTCCGATACTTCGCGCGAGAAATACTCGCCGCTATCTCGCCGGTGAACATCGGCCGTGTGAACAATAGCGGTGACGTCGCCCTTCATGACTGGCAAAGACGAATAAACCAATTAAACACTTTGATCCACACGTCCTTCCTGCCTTCGGCATAACATATAAAATAGAAAAAAATTATTTTAACTCAATGTTAAAGATGATTTACAAAGTTTAAAAAAGTAAAACTAGTATTGCAAGTAAGCTTACAATATTTTAAATCCATCTAATCTGTAGACAAATTTATATTTAAAAATATGCTCCCAGAAATTTGCCGCCGCACCGTAGGCCGCGGCCTACTTTAGAAAATGGGCCCTGTGCAAAATTGCTAGAAGTGTGAACAGTGTAGACTTGCGTATTTGCAGGAAAGATTTTGCAAACAAACATGTTATCAATGAATATTAGCTGCACATATTCCACTGCAAATATGCCACAAACTTATCTTGCAAATTTGCAGCAAACTATCATTAAAACATTCTGCAAACATTTTTTGCATAGTTGCTGCAAATATTCAGTGAAAATTTTCCGCAAACATTCAGCGGAATTTTCGATACTTGCGGAAAGTTCTTTGTAAACAAACTTGTTTGCAATGCATATTTTCTGCAAACATTTTGGTTTGCGGTTGAAAATGTTTTGCAAATTTTCTGAAAATTTTGTGCAAATTTTCCTTGCTATCTGGAATGGAGCTCACGTCGACCTATACACAACTGGAGCTCGCATCAACTTACACATTTCCGGAGCTCACGTCGACTTACATGCCGGAGCTCACATTATATTACAAAATTCAAGTTTGAAATTGTAATGCAATCTTAAAAGCAAAATGCTCGAAGTCAAGCATGAAACAGACTCTAAAGAAGTGTTATTTATTTTCTTGGAAAAAACATTCCTTATGCCGGATCTCACAATACTGTGTAAAACCATGGATCTCAGATTGAGTGCTACGCGCGTATGTGTGTGTGTGTGTGTGTGTGTGTGTGTGTGTTTATACTCTAACGGTCGCATTTTTTCGTTGTACTTCAAATTTGGTAGGGACATTCCTTTCTAAAATCAGTTGGACGAGTTCTTTAGGTAAAACAATCTGATAACCATAACCCCCTTAGGGGGGATTTTAAGTTTTCAATTTTTGAGTTTTTAAGCCCAAAAAAGGTCAGAAAAGCGCCAGATGTATAATGAATGCATGTAAAAAAAATTAAATTAATGAGGCGAAACTTTTAAGCCCTCTCTACCACAAATATTTACCGAGTTATTAAAGAAAACGTATATATTACATTGACTACACACACGTTGTCTTATGGGGATTTAACATTGGAAAATGCTGTTTTCATATCTTGATGTAGTTTTATTACCACTCATACCCAAAAACCAACTTTTGATCCTGATGGGACCTCCTCCTAACCTTATTATGCACATTGTTTTACCATAATTGCAGGTAACCAGGAGCATTGCATTGTTAATATTACCAGGAGCATCAGAACAGCCAAAAAAATATTTTTTCTGATTTTCATAAAAATCTGAATAAGTCTATGTTTTAACACGATTTGATTTTTTTAAGTTTTTTTATGTAGAAATTCACTTCCCTCATGCCAGCGTGCTGCGTGCCAACTCGTTTAGAATTATGTTCACTTAACATAATGTGAGTCTGGCAACAAACAGATAAAGCGACTAACGAAACCATACCATCGCGAAGGCACATGTTTTGTTCATTGGTCGGACTTGATTAGCCATCTGTAATTTCAATTGTATGCGTCTCAGGAATATTATCTCGTAGACAATAAGTAAGTAAAGCCTAGTACGGTAAGCCCTTTTTATCACAAACTATCTATTTCACCGGGTTTCTTATTTCAATTGTATTATAACTTTATTAGTTGTTTTGTAAATACAGAAGTATTTTTTTTTAAGGTTTTAATTGTAAAGAGACCAAAAGTAAAGTCTTGGCGCAATTTTTTATGATTTGTTAAACATTTAAAATCTGAAACTACATGTAAACAATAAATAAATAAATTGTACTAACTTACCTTAGCAATCCGTTTTCTTTTCTATTCTAAGATCGATTTCGTATCCGAAGATCCACCCTCAGTTAGAAATCCAGGAGACTAAGTTTATATGAAGTATTCATCCAAGGGATTTAGTTGGTAATGTAGATACATAAAATTGGCATACATAACACTTAAAACACTTAACACAAACTTAAAACATGCATTTAAAACATAACCATGGTTTGAGATTTTTGACTATCGATTATCGACGAAATCCCCTGAATGAATACTTCAGATAAACTTGGTCTCCTGGATTTCTAACTGAGGATGGATTTTCAGATCCGAAATCGATTTTATAATAGGAAAGAAAACGGATTGCTAAGGTAAGATAGTAAAATATATCAATTTAAGCAATCCAGAGGCTAAGATGAATTGATAAATAAATTTCGCTTATATAAATTGTACAAATCTGGTGAGTTAGCGGTTTTCAGACGAGTTCCAGTTTTCGAGATGTGTAGATTAATATAGTCAAGTAATATTTAGAGAGACGACAAATGGAAATTACTAATCTGTATTGCGTTTTTGTTTTGTTTTGTTTTGTCAATTATTCCATATTCATTTCACGTTTCTTGGAGCAACGCTCCGGAATAAGTAAACTTGTTGTTAAAGAAATAATCACAACTACAATAGTGAAATCATTGTAACAACGTTCCGCAGCATCTTTCTTCCATTATCGAACACAGGTTTGTCATGTGCTGCCATCATCGTGGGATCTTAACACTACTTGCGTTGTTATAATACCAGAGTACAATAATGCAATATACTTAAATTCGTACAGTTTTATTGCTCCAGTAAAACATTTGTTATTAATTGGGTGAAAGAACATGTTTTAAGCATAAAATTATTCAGTAACCAATCCCCAGATGTGCGCCGTATTTTTATCCATTTATAAAAGTATAAGGATAAAATATTCCTCAAATGGTTAACTGATTATTACTTTGCCACATGTGTAAATTTTATATTATATACATTTAAGCTCACGACGGAAATATGCATCTTTTATGCATTTTTTTTATTCGTTATGTTTATTTTTTTGGTTAGGGATTAGCTACTCACATCATATTGTAAAAAGCTGAGGTGTAAAAAATGAATATTGTAATGATGACGAAATGCCAACTTGATGCCTGTATGAAAAGTAATGCTGCTTTTAGTACTCTTTGTTTACTTCCTGTCCCTAAACAGAGTAAATGGAAAAGTTATTTTTCCGTTTGTTTTTTTTTCAATTTGATTTATTGATGGAAATATATGCTTTCATATTCCCTAAACTGAAAAAAGTTCCTTTCGCAGTTTTGTCAGTCTGATTGTCTGGATAAGAGATAAACCAACTGTCCTATGTATACAAAATTGTATTTTATAGTTACATATATATATATATATATATATATATATATACAATTCTACTTCATGACTCGTTCTTGCCTGTAATAAAAGGACTTAGATGTACATATCAGATTAAATCACTAGAAAACTGTATAAATGAGCTACTGTACTTTATAATCTGCATATAGTAAATATAAATTAATGTATTAAATAATAGAGCACTAACTTAGGGAGACAGAATGTGGCAGCATTCTCAGTTTTTTCAGGTTACTTTTACATCTCAGATTAAATATACTTTCTGTATAATAACGAACATTTATTTTAATTGTCAATTTATAAAATATGAGATTAAATAGGTCAAATAAATTTGACTTCGTCAAAAGATAGCAACAATCTAGACGTTTACTAAATTTAACGCTTAAAAATAAGTCAACTTTTCACCCAGTCGAACTTTTGTTGAATATCTGGTCTATGAAATTCCCCTAACATTTCGACGGTTGTTGGTTGATTGTAACACGCTCACCCGCAGATAAAAAATCTAGGTCCGTGTTCGGATTCCATGTGGCTCAAAATAAAACTATTGCATAAATTCTGGGATGACAAAACACCATCGAAAATATATAATAATTTTACTTTCAATGTGTATTTTGTTTTGCTTTCATTATAATAAAATTGATTAATTCAATCTTTAGCATGCAATTTCAAACTTTATGTTAACAATGTTTTAAACACCAGGTAAACAATTGCAATTGTTTAAATCCATATACCTAGGGTAATTTGTCAGAGGCATTTACCTATATAATTTGTGTTACACTATATAATTTAGTTTGTTAACTAAATTATAACTTGTAATTTATATCAGTAATTTCTTTATTAATGACCTGCTTAATTATACTGAAACCTCAAGAACGTTATTATTTTCAGTTAACACCACCCTTGTTTTAAATTCACGAAACAGCTATGAATTATATAATTCAAGATCTTCTCTCAATCTAATTCAGTTTTGCAATGAGCCAATCAGGACTGTAAGATTATTTCTTTCTCTCTTAAGTTTGAAACATAACTCGCTTAGCTTAGTGAGTTGGAAACCAGGAAATTGATTGAAATGACACCAGCGTCTGTAATAACATATACCTTTTAATATACATAAATCAGATGCACTACTTCCTCCTTATTATATAGTGATTAATATTCGTGACAACCCCTTTAAATAGAGGCCTCTGTGCCCTAACTCCTATTTATAAAATACAACTGAAATGACAAACACAATATAAATCAATACTCTCTTAAGCTAACAAATCATTAATAAAGATCACTCTGTTCATTAATAAAGATCACGTCAACCAATCACGTCGATTCTGGACTCCTACACCCGCCGTGATTCGTGTCCGTAGCAGGTCAGCATTCCGCCGCCATCATTGGAATTTTTGGTGAGTTACTTTGATTTTGTCGCTTGAACCCTAGGTCATTTACCTGTGTAATTTGACCGTTTATTTCCTGTTTTGTTACTCTGTCATTTCCTGTTGTTCCCAATTCCAAGTCTTTGACCTCAGCTTTACTTCGTAGTTAATTGTACTCATATTTTTAAGATTTTATTTTAGGGATTTTATTAACCAATAATGTTCATAATGTTTACACTCCCCTGCTCGGGAAAATTTTTCGTCCCCGAAAAATAATTTAAGTAGTGAAATGAAGGTGACATCAGTGAAGTATGTTGTTTGTTAGTATAATGTTCTATGAATTTAACCATCACTAATATAACATATATTCTTGATGTGAAATGTTGTAAACATGTATGTTTCACTGGAGTTAAATGTAATTTGGAAGTTTGAGTTCACTATTAAATGTCATGAAGTATCTAGTCTGCCGGCAAATTAACTAGCCTGTCTCCACGAGAATTAATAGGTGTACAAATTTTGAAGTTATCATAAGTTTTGTTTATCGATCAATAATTTTGGTTCAGTAATTTGCTATTAAATGTCATGAAGCCTTAGCTTTAGCGCTTTTCACTAACTCTCCGCAAGATTTAATAGCTATGATATTATTTAATTGTCTTATTTCCATCTCCTTAGAGAATATAAATTACGTTGTTGTAACGCAGTAATGTAATTTCCTCAGCTAGTAGCAGCTCTATTCAGCTGAATAATCTGTAGCCTGTCTGTAAGTGCAACGTGGCTTGTTTCTCACGCGTGTAATCCTATCCGCAACATCCTGTCTGTCGCTTCGTGTTGTTGTGTCTGTGTGTTCATAGTATGTCCCCAGTCGAGAGTGAGTATGGCTTTGGTCCAGTGTCGATCCGCGTCGGATATGTGTCGAAAACGTGTTAAGGTTTTGTGAGTGATAAGTGGTCTTCCTTCCTCTTTTAGATGCTTTAATCTTCTGTGTTTGAGTGAGTGTGGATTATTTATCGGATACCCTCCAAACTTTAAGGTATCGCAGCTTATTTAAGTCATTAAGACATATTTCTTGGTCGGTCAACTTTAATTTCCTTTTACAAGCGTAGTACATTCATAATTTGTATAAATATTTTCCTTATTTAATTTTATCAAGGTGATCCCAATTTTGTTATTTAACTTCGTATTTCAATTTCCGCAATATAAATGTCAGGACTCGTTATATTGTTTAGAGCTCAGTTCAGGTGTGGGAAACCCTTTATAATTTTTTTTGTAATATTTGTTAATTATTTGAAGTCTGTCAAATGCTTAGGTTCATAATTTGTATCGCATGAACCTAAATTTTGTAAATTCATTTGTAAATTGCAATTTATTGAGTTACCAATGGAATCTCAACTATCTAGTAATATATGGGCCATTAGATGATACTAGTAGTAGTAGTTATTAGGCTTAAAGAGTCGAGCCTTCTTGGGTTCCTCTGTAGATTAGAAGTTAGTCTTTATTTTTAAGGAAATAACGTATTCCTAATACGTATGTAGGCCCAAGTTAATTTATTTATTTATTTGATGGGGTTCTATTGGTAATTGTTTTGTAGATGTTTCACAGTAGTTGACCTCTTAGTACTTTAAATTAATTTGCAACAGTGTAACATTGACGCAATTTTGAATGTTTCCCAAGCAGCATGTTGTGTATTAAGTTACAAATTGAATCTCAGTTGCGCACTCTGGTCGTAGGTGATGCAGGTGTAAATAGGGTGCTTTGTAGAGAAATTTCCTAATAGGGGAAGATTCTAACAGTAGGAAAGCTCCTTGACACGTACGTATTTCTAATACGTTCATTACGTTGTCGTCAATAGAGGTTCTGTTTGTGACTTATAATTTTAATTGTTTTTATTTAATTTCTTCTGTGAAACGGTTTAATATTCTCGACATGAACTGGTTCCTCCACTAGTTTTCCTCGTTTTTCTAAAGCCACTAAGTAAGTCAAATCATTTAATTTATCGGTGACATGGTAAGGTCCTTTATAGCAATTTTGAAACTTGCTATATTTTTTTGTGTGATCCGTTGGATATTTAATTAATATTTCATCCCCTGGTTGTAGTTCTAAATCCCTTCGTGTCTTGTCAAAATATTGTTTTTGATTATTTTGGGCCTTTTCTAAGATTTTTGGAATTTCCGTTCTAATTTTATGTATTAATTTAATCTCTTTTAGTACGTCCTTGTCCTGATTCTCGTGAACATAAATATAATCAGACGGGTGGTTTGCTTCTCTTGCAAAATTTAAATAAAATGGAGTGTAACCCGTGCTTTTATTTATCGTAGTGTTATATGCAAATGTTATAAATTTTAACACGTCAGACCAATTGTGTGGGTCTTCCTGTATGTAGTGTGAAATTGCTTTCTTTATTACCAAGTTGCATCTCTCCGTTAAACCTTGAATACGTTGCATGTATGGAGGACTTGGCCGCTGTTCTATGCCTAAGCTTTGTAATAATTGTTTTAGTACTTGTCCCATGAAATGTGTACCCTGGTCGTGAGTAATAATTTTTGGACAACCGTATAAACAGAATATTTCCAATAATATCTTAGCTACGGTTTTTGCGTCTGCAGAACGAGTTGCACGTGTATATGCCATCCTCGTTGTGGGGTCTGTCATTACTAAAATGTATTTAAATCCATGGCTTTGTGTTATAGGGCCTAAGAAATCTATAATTAATCTTTCAAACGGTTTTGTTGAGGGGATTTGCGGTTGTAACTTTCCGTATTGCTTATAAGTAGCAGATCTCCTAAGTTGACAGTCTTCACATGTTTTAGTATAGTTTACAATGTCCTGATTTATACTGGGCCAATAATATCGTGATTTTATTTTCTTTCCAGTTTTAAAGCTTGAGAAATGCCCTCCTGAAAATATATTATCATGAAAGATTTTTAATATTTCATTTACCTTTTCCTGGGGTATTGCTAATAAATATTCCGTGTCCCTACCATTGAAATGTTTGTAATATAATATGTTATCCCTCTCTACATATTTCCTGGATTCATGTCTGATTTTCTTCGGAACGGAATCTGGTGATATCTTAGCTAATTTTATTTGCTTTAAATAAGGGTCTTTTGCTTGTAACTCTTCAAAATTTTCTGTTTTTATCTCCTGAATGTTTAATGTAGCTTGAATTAGGTCCTGGTCTAACTCCTCTTCTGGTGGATTCCTAGAAAGGCTGTCCGCTAGTAGATTGTTAGTTCCTTTCTTATATTTTACGATTATATCGTAGTCAACTAGTGCGAGAGCAAGGCGATTTAGGCGTGATGAAGTGTTTTTAAAATTCTTATAATGTATGAGTGACTGACAATCGGTATAAACCATTGTTTGCCTGCCCAGCGTAAATTCCCTCCAGTAATTAACTGCATATACTAAGGCTAGCATTTCCCTTTCTGCATTAGAATATCGCTTTTCCGTTTCTGTGTATTTTCTTGATAAATATGCTATGGGATGCATAGTATTATTTTCAGGATTGATTTGCAAGTAACAGGCCCCAAGTGCAAATAATGAACTGTCAACATAAATAACTGATTCCCAATCGTCTTTCCAATGAGCAAGTAATGGTGGATTAGTTAAAATTTGCTTTATTTTATTAAAAGCTTGTTCACAATCTTCATTCCATTTAAAAGGTAAATTTTTGTTTGCTTGTTTAATTAACTCTGTTAGGGGTAATGTAATTTGGGCATAATTTTTAATATGCTTCCTGAAAAATGATGATGCGCCTAGGAACTGACGCACACGTCTTATACAGTCTGGCCTTTTAAATTCTTGTATAGCATTAACTGTAGATTGTTGAGGTAAAATTCCTTGCTTTGAAACTGTGTATCCAAGTATATCAACTGTTTCATATAAAAACTTGCATTTTTTTGTGTTTAGCTTTAATTTAGCTTTGTGTAATATTTCTAAAATTATTTCCAAATTTTCTAAATCCTGTTGAAAGGATGATCCGTAAACTATAACGTCATCAATATACGATATAACTTTATTGTACAGGTGCTTATTTAATAAAGCTAATATCGCTTTGCTGAATACAGCGGTTGAAATTTTTAATCCCATGGTTAACCTTTTGTATCTTAACAGACGATCTTGCGTTTTAATCGCAAGTATGTTTCTGTCTTCTTCTCTTACAAGTAATTGGTGAAACGCTCCCTTGAGATCTAATTTTGTGAACGTGTTTGCTTTATTTAAGCAATTTAAAACTAAGTTAACTGATGGGGTAGGATGTACACAGTTCTTTAAAATGTTGTTAATACGACGCATGTCCGCAACAACACGAGCCGAATTATCGCGATTTTTTGTTACGAATACTGGTGAAGCATATTCGCAAAATTCTGGGCATTCCTCTAAAATGTCTGCTTCTAGTAATTGGTTTAAAAGTTTATCTAGTTCCTGTCTCTCCTGCATACTCTGTCTATAAGGTGGGCTGTTTACGGGTTTAGCATTTGGAACTAATTCTAATTGTATTGGTGGTAAATTAGCTGGTTCAAGGTCCTCTACCTTCGTGGTGAACATAGATTTGTATTTATGTAGCAGTTTACTGACCATGTTATGCTGCTGTACCGTTAGGTGTGGTGATATGTTAAGTTCTATGCCATCCTTATCTGTGACTGTTTGTTTACGTCGGTCCCGCGTGCCTGGCTGTTGTCGCGGCCTTGTTGTGTCAGCACAAGTGTCGTCTTTGTTTACTTCCTCAGTGAGGTAGCCTAATACAGTGTTGGCATTTATGTGTTTTGGGAAGCTAGATGCATTATAAATAGTTATATAGCTGCCCTCATCTGCTTCTGCATCTACCAAATATGCATGGCATTTTTTCTTTTCTTTTAAGGACTTTTCCGACTCAAAATATGTTTTATGACTTATTTGATGTTTAAGCTTTATTCTCCTATGCTGATGAGGTGCTATTACCATATCCTCTTCGGTTCTTATGTCAATGATTTTATCTCTGGAAACCATCTCAGTACTGTTAATGCTTTCGATTTGTATCAACCATTTTTTCCCCATTTTTATTTTATGTTTAAATTGGCCTAAGTTTATCACAATTTCTTTTGTGTCGAAATTTAATTCAACCCTGTTCTTATTTAGGAATCTATTCCCTAAGATTATTTCGCTCGTGATATTCGGAGTGACAAAAAATTTATCCCTGATAATTATATTATCTATTTCTAATGCAATTTCCGCAATCCCTAAAATGTTTATGGGAGTATTATTTGCCGATACAACTCTTGGCAATTTTCCTGTCTCAATATTTGTCCCTTGTACGAACTTTGAATTTATTAGATTTATATTTGATCCGGTGTCAACTGTACACTGAATTATTTTGTTTGGATTTTGAGTTAACTTTGCATTAAGTGTTAACACTGGTACTCTCTTGTCTTCCGTTTGGTTTATTTTAAATAGAGTATCATGTAACTCCTGGTTTCTTAACTGTTCCTTTCTCATTGGCTTATGTATCCTTCCTTCTGATACTAGTGTAATGTCACAGCTGTGGATCATGTGTTGAGTTCCTTGCTCTTCTAGCTGCCTGCATATTTCTTCCTTCTCCTGCTCCATCAATGTGTCTCCTTCTTCCCTGTTCTCCTGTACTTCTGTTGTTCCTTTGACTTCCTTTGTTCCTTCCCTTTGTTCCATCCTTACTGTCTCCTCTTCCTTCTTTATAGCTCGTTGCTCTTCTCTGGCTCTTTCCCTTAGTCTCATTCCACCTGATAATGGCTGTAGCTGTTATCTCCATTGCACTCTGCGCTCCTTAGTATTGCAAGTGTGGTATATATTGTGGTCTTTTTTCCGAGGGTTAATTATGTTGTCTTCATGTCTTCTTTCTTCTCTTCTGTGTATGTATTCCCTCTTCTTCTTTATGTTCTTAGCTTCATCTAGCTTAGGAAATTCCTTCTCGTAGTTGTATATTCTGAACTGGGGTTGTACTTGTTTGTAGGGTGAATTTATACTCTGTTTTAAGCAGGGAACCTTCTCTTTGTTGTTAGTATAGAGAGGGCCCCTTCCTATGCGTTTTTTGTATCCGGTTTTCCCCTTTGTAGTTTGTAGCATTCTTCTTTGTTGTGGTTACTCATCCTACAATAATCACAATACTTGGACCTTGTCTTCATCATTTCCCCTGTTTGCTGCCTCTTAAACCTGCAATCCTGCGTATTATGGTTGTTTCTTCTGCAGTAACTACAATATGTAGTAAAATTCCTGCTTCCGTTATATGGAACTTCTGCTCTTGGGGTTGCATGTCGTGGGCCCCATGATGTTGCATGGTAGTTGGCCTGGTAGCCTCCTCTGCTCATGGTGGGCCGTGGTGTCCATTGCACTGGGTGTCGTTGTGTCGTCCTATATCCAGTTGGTCCCCTGTAGTTGGTTCCTCTTCCCCTGTAATTGTTGTAGTATTCCCTGTGTTGGTTTGGCTTGTCGTGTTGTTGATGTATTTGTCGCTGTGGCGTTTGTTGCATAGTCATGTTTGAAATGACCTGAGTTAGGGTCCTTATTTCTGCATGTAAATTGTTTATTTCCTGTCTATTGGTGGTGGTTTCCCTAGTGTATCCCTCTCTTTCTGCTCTGCTGTATTTTTCTTGATTTACCGATTTAATTTGTAGCTGTAACTCTATTTTCTTTAAACTCTTTTCTAGCTGTTCTAAAGTGTCACAAGTTTCTGATAACACCCTATCACAAAATTCAGGTCTTAGGCCTTGTATAATGTACTGCCCTATTCGTTTTCCTGACATATTGGGGTCATGGCGCCTACACAAGGTTAGTACCTCCAAGTAATATGTTAGCACAGGTTGCTCCCTACCTTGTACTTTTTTATCTAAGATGTTCTGCAAAGTTTGTGCCTGTGCAACCGGGGTGAAAGTGTTTATAAAGGTTTCCTTTAACTCATCCCAATCGTGTATCACCTTCCCTTTTGTGAAATGTTGATGCCATGTAAGTGCCGTCCCTGCTAGGTGTGCCGGAAATAATTTTATTTTTGAAGCATCCTGCCAATTATTTGACTGTGCCGCGATTTGATATTTGTCTATAAAATCGTTGGGGTTTTCAGTTGGTAGACCGTAGTACGTACCAGCAGATATTAACGGTAAATTTTCTTTTGGTGTCGTCATGTTATCCTCGCGGTCTCCTATGTAATTATCCGTGAGTGCTCTATGATTTGCCCATTCGTCCCTTGGGGTGTAATTTGACCTGGAGGGTCGTCTGTGTCCACTGAAGCTAAGTCAATGTCCTCGTAGTCGTCACCGTCACTGTCCTCGCTGGCTGGCGTGTCGTAAAGGTTTTCCCTATCCCTAATGAATTGTTCAATTCTCCTAAGCAATGGGTGTTTTTCTAACTCAACCTCGGTTAAGAATCTTTTCCCTAATAACTTTCTTAAAATGAATTTTTTTTCGTCAGACCAATTGTTTTTTAAATAAGCTTTAAGATCGGCTACAATGGGTCTTAAATCGGCAACCGTGTCCTCGTCTTTGTATTTAATGTTAAACTTCACTAATATTGCTTGTAGCTGTTCTTTCTTTACCCTATAAATATCCGAAGGCAAGGAAACTTGGTTTATTGGCATTTCATTTTATTTTAAATTAACAAAACCCTAGACAGTTTTATTTGTATTTATTTATTACTGTTATACAACCTGTCTTTTATGTTTTATTAAACCCTGACGACTTTTATTATTTTATGCGATATATCTGTTGATTAAATATATTGTAAGCTATTTTTATTTGTAAGTGCCCTACAGTATTAACCGTTTAGTCGATTACGTCCCTTCAATTAATTGTTTCTGTCCCTATGCAGTTTTATCCTATCTCATAAATACCTTCTTATCTCTATAATCATCTTATGCTAATAAAACATCACTCACTCTGTGTCAATTCAATCAATTTTATGGTAATTAAACCAATTCAGCGATCTCCACCATGTAAGATTATTTCTTTCTCTCTTAAGTTTGAAACATAACTCGCTTAGCTTAGTGAGTTGGAAACCAGGAAATTGATTGAAATGACACCAGCGTCTGTAATAACATATACCTTTTAATATACATAAATCAGATGCACTACTTCCTCCTTATTATATAGTGATTAATATTCGTGACAACCCCTTTAAATAGAGGCCTCTGTGCCCTAACTCCTATTTATAAAATACAACTGAAATGACAAACACAATATAAATCAATACTCTCTTAAGCTAACAAATCATTAATAAAGATCACTCTGTTCTGGCATGGCCAAAGTTCTTTAAGGCAACTTATACGTCACAGTCCACACCTTCCATATGAATACACACCCTTAACACGATATTTAACATTTAATTTACATTATTGGGCATGTAGCCGTTAATCTACCATTAAAGGTTTACTCAATTCACTTTATTAATAGTTTAGTCCTTTATATTTCATCCATCAATTACGCATCAAAATAATTACCCTTAAACCTCTCCAAATTAAACATTGTCACATTATATTACATTAAAATGTTAAGCCATGTGGGCCTTTATACTTCAATAATCAATTCATTCATGTAACAGTTATTCATTAACACTTACTAAATTAATTGAACGGTGGTTAATGACATCGAGCTACTGCTATCTTTATGTACAACTATTTTACACCTCAACTTGGCCTATAGGCCATTCTGATTATGTCTACCGTCTTTAATTTATTTTAACAATTTACCCTGTCATTTATTCTGAGGCTTCTTAATTATATATATATATATATATATATATATATATATTTCCCCTTTCTGTTTGGATTATTTATTGCTTGTCTTAGTAAACTTTAACTTTTAATATCTTCATCATTGCTTAATCATTATTATTATCAAATCATTTCCCTTAACCTTCGACTTTTCTCTCAAATTTTCCCTTTTAACTAGAGGTGCAATTTAGTGAAGATCACATACCACGCAGTCCGGAATTTTGGCTGTCAGGCGGTCTCCCTGCGTTGTCGGTCGGTCCTTGGCCTCTCCGTGGTCCCGTCCAGTGGTTAAGGTGTCCAGGAATGGTCCAGCGTCCAGAAGTGGTCCTGGATCCCTTTGTCGGTGGTTGTCTTGAAGAATTCTCCCAAGGCTCCTCCGGTCGCAGACACGATCCGTCCTCTTCTCCCTCTGGGTTGTGATCGCTGTAGTGCTTCTGTTGGCCCTGCGTTGGTGGACTTGGTTGGAAGGTCGACAACACCCGGTATTTTACTATAACCTAAGTGTAGCGAGACTTACTCGATCCAGCCCCCCTTACTTCCCAACACTTCACTTCTTGCCTCTCTTTTCCTGACTGTCCATCCTCTCTCCTCGATATGTTTCCCCCGATATCGTGTTTCCCCCAAATTCGGTCGACCACGCCCACGTCAACCAATCACGTCGATTCTGGACTCCTACACCCGCCGTGATTCGTGTCCGTAGCAGGTCAGCATTCCGCCGCCATCATTGGAATTTTTGGTGAGTTACTTTGATTTTGTCGCTTGAACCCTAGGTCATTTACCTGTGTAATTTGACCGTTTATTTCCTGTTTTGTTACTCTGTCATTTCCTGTTGTTCCCAATTCCAAGTCTTTGACCTCAGCTTTACTTCGTAGTTAATTGTACTCATATTTTTAAGATTTTATTTTAGGGATTTTATTAACCAATAATGTTCATAATGTTTACAGGACGAATTAATCATAAATATTTAAAATACCCCCGTAGCAGCAAACCTACTTACTCAGCGAATTTCCAGTGTATATATATATATGTGTGTGTGTGTGTGTGTGTGTGTGTGTGTGTGTGTGTGTGTGTGTGTGTGTGTGTGTGTGTGTGTGTGTGTGTGTGTGTGTGTGTGTGTCTTAATACCATATAAAGCCATATACCAAGTTTCATCACTATACGTTCATAAATAAATAATTTATGACATATTAATTATTCTTCACAAGAATAACATGGCGGCTGAGTATGCAGAATTGCTGAAACAAGGAACACAAAAAACTGTTTTTTATACAAATATCAATGTAACTCAACTAGGTAAAGCCACAAACCAAGTGTTATTAATTTATGTTCATATTTAAGTGAGATTACCTTTTTCATTATTCTCCATAAGATTAATATGAGGGCTGAGTACGCAGGTTTGCTGCTACGGGAACTATCAGCAACACAAATGTGTCTGTTCAAGTATCAATAGACCATAACTATATGAAGCAATATACCAAGTTTCGTCAGTATAAGTTGATAAATAAGCGAGATATACAAATTGTTCTTATCCTCCGTAAGAATAACAGTGGACAACGTACTGTGTTTCGCACTTTCAATTTCTCTGTAACCAATTAGCGTAGAGCAATGATCAAAACACCAAATTGTTTGGTTTCTTAAGCTAAATTCAATGGTGAAAATTAAAATTTGATTTACTAAAATATTATACGTTAAAAAACTCAAAAAACCCTAATGCTAGTGCAAATGTTGTACTTCAATTGCAGACACGGGCTATCTTTTGATAAAATATTACTAATTCAGATGTAAAAAACCCCTATTCCCTGATTCTCTATTTAAAAAATAAAATTTTATCAATATACATCCTAAAAAACCTAACGTTTTACAACAATAAACTCCACGATCATGACAGTTATTACAAACATTGTACAATCAATAATAAATAATATAATCAATAAATAATAATAATAAATAATATAATCAATAAATAATAATAATAAATAATATAATCAATAAATTATAATCAATAGTTTAATATTGAATTAATCCCCTGATTGTTTTCAATGCTCTACCTGACACTATCAGGAATAAAATTAGCGGCGGAAATAGCTTTAGAAAGGTGACCAAACACATCATAATTGAGAAAGGAGATTGTTGATAATTTAATAGATGATTTGGTTTAAGAAGTTTTGCTCACAATTTTAATGACGTTTAATGACAATCTAATCTAGTTCATAAACTGTAACAATAAAGATGTTTTAATCTGATTCTGGTTCGTATAATTGATTATTTAAAAGCTATTAAACAAATAAATAAATAAATAAATAAATAAATATATATATATATATATATATATTGTTGATTTGATTATAGGACAATGTTTGAACTGCACATTATAATAATGCACAGCCCCAACCCGCACTGTAAGCTAACCCAAGAGGGATATAAGATTAATGAAGGGTTGCCTAACAACTAATGTGGGTAGGTGGGAGACTAAACTCTCTGGTAGGGCAGATGGTCCGTCTGATAAGTCAAGGTTCTCGAAACTACCCTTACTAAATTCACTCTCAACTTCGCACAGGAAAACTATGTTTCTTTAACATTCTCTCTTCGTTAAAAATATTCCTAATATTTCGTAATACATTCTTTTTTGCTGTAGCGTATTGCTATTTCGTCACCGTCATCTCTAATTAAGTTTAAAACGAATTAAAAGAACTTACTTGAATAAAAGTATGTTTTAGGGTTATTTAGTAATAATGTCCTCTTTATAACACGTATTAGAAGTCTGAATTACAACTTCGCCGGTCATTATCACTGTAAAAGACGCCGACGTAACTAGGGCGAATGTTAAGACAAATATGAATAAATAATTACTGCATAATGAGTAAGAAGCCCTGTGCAACCTTGTTACTGGCTAAGACCGACTGGTTTTTTAGCCAGGATAATTAATTATTAGCCCAGTGACAAAAATGGCAGCTGGGTTAAGTTTAGAACCTGGTATTTTTAGGTATTTTACTTTTAGTATAAGGGTAATACATTTCTTTGCGATTCGGCTAGAGACTGGAGATAAGGAACTCGTAAATATTGAAACAAATATTAGATCACGTGTAGGAATTTGGTAAATCTTTAAATACGGGTTGCTTCGACTTTTTCCAGCCAAATAACACCAACATTTCGCAAAGAATTAAATACCTCCGTTATATTAATCAGGTGTAAATTCTGTTTAGATCCACAATTTGCAGGTTCCTAAAGAAAGAAAATAAGATTTCGAAAACTATTAGACTACAACCGTTGGTGATTGGAAACTATTTGTTGCTTGGAAATTTAATAAAATATTCTGTTTGCATTGCTGTCCAAGTACATAAAGTTTAAATCAATAACACAATCTGTACACAAACGTTAAGAAAAGGGGATTATATCCCATTGATATCCGTTGGTAAAAATATTGTACCAAGGAAACAAAATTGAAAATATTACTCCATAAAGTTTAACACTGGTAACTTTAAGCATAAAAACTTCAAGGGTCAGTAGGACAGCGCCCCGAAAGGTGTTCAGTACAGGAGTAGGTCTATGTTTCTTCATCATGTGCTTTATCCAAGATATCAGCTCAATCAGTGTGTAGTGTGTAATGGTTAACATGGGAGTAAAAAAGGCCAGCTAGGGTGGAACCTTAAAGAGTATTTTCATCTGGAATAATACTATGTCTACTTTGAGTACATTAGCAATCTCGTTCCTACCGAACTTCAACTCCATATCAGTCCTATGGTAGTGAGAGATGGTACACATAATTTATAACGCCAGAGGGGTGTAGTCCCTTAAGATTATCTAAACAGGATAGTACCATGTTTGATTCTGTTGTGTATTACAAATCTTCCCATCAAATTTAAGCTTCATGTGTTCAATAGTTGGTGTCTGATGGTCAACATGAGAATAACTAAGGTTAGTGGGGCAGAGCCTTATAGCATATTTTGATAAGGGGTCTATCAGGAAAAGCCCATGTCTGCTTTGTGTATCTTCGTTACGGTCTAAAGGCTATTTCACACCGGCGTAACGTTACGTTATTTGACAGGACGTGACAGACTTTTAAAAAGATCGCTCACCGTTGTTTCAAATGGGGCAATTCACACCACCGAAAAAACGTAACGCGCAGCTGACGAACTAAACCAACCAATCGCAGGGGATCGCTCGGGGAGCGATCTTTTAGAAACGTACGTGGTGTCGGTGGCCTCGCGCATGCGCACTGAGCCACTTGTTTTCCGGAGCTGCTGAAGGATTTCGCCATAGACTATTTATATTTTTGTTTGTTTGTTTGGTTATTATAAACATGGACCAGTTTATTGATGAAGTACGTGCCCGACTACTGTGGCGGGATAGTTGATTAGCAAAATAATAATTCCTTTACATTTTCTGGTAGCCTATATGATAATAATAAGAATATAACACTTTTTAAAGTAGTTCTACATAATTTAATTTAAATTAATTTAAGGGATAAATATTCTTATGCGAGATCAAATTTGTTTGGTGTACTAATTTGCTACCAGTCGTATTTTTATACCCGCTGTCTTTGATGATGTTGACTAACTTTGGCCAAAAATAAAATAAAAATAACCTTATCAATGGGATTTTACCTGTAGCATAATATACTGCAGCCAATCTATTTGTTTTGAAAACGGCTATAACAGATTTTTAAGCCTACATTTAGCACAACATTTTTAATGCAGCTAACGCAATATATTCTTGAAAACGAAAATACCACGGTTTACAAGACATTCTACCACCTTAAAGGTTTGTTTGTATCAGTGACTGACGAACTACTAAATGTAATACTAGTATTTAAATTAATACTAGTATTTTATTTAATACTACTTAATAATCACTCTGAATAAACCGTTTCGAAGTAGATTTGGTTTAAGTACTTTCAAAATTATACCATGAAAATCAAGAGCTTCATAACAAGCCATTAAACAGGGTTTTAGCTCTTTTGAGTGCTGAGAAAACTTCACTTTACGAAATTTATACGAACTTTCATAAAATGAAATATGAAACTCTAAAATTATACAATTAAAGTAAAAACATGTCTATCTATGACGTATCAAAATTTGAAATCGACAAGTTGACCCATTTCGTAAATATGATCTACCCGCAATAAAAATGAATTACAATCATAATTTAAAATCTTTTTTACAACAAAACACGAAGAATGAGGCAAGGACAATTTTGATTTAACCGCCTTTATTGTATCTCAATCGGTTACTCTTTGGTGGCAAGTCAAACTCGAGTAACCATAATTTTAAATCCGACAGTAGTCGGGGGAGAAAACTGGAAAACTCAAGTCAGTAGCTCGCGGACGTCGTCGCTTGCGGTGTGAATTGGCCACCCGTTGCGTTACGTTACCGGACGTTATGTGACAGATGTCGATGTGAAAAGGCCTTAAGGAACTCCGCTCCATCAGCCCAGTAGTAGAAGGTTCAAGATGGTAAGCATAATGCTATTGGGGTGGAGCCCTAAAAGTTTCTGAATGAGGAATATACATGTTTTATACTAGTGTAATATATATTTTCCTACCAAATAGCCATTTTCCTAGCTCCATCGGTTCAGTAGTTTGTTTATGAAGGTTAACATGTAGTTATATATTAAATACCAGTTGGGCGGAGCCCTAAGTATGTTTTATCAGGAGTAGTAGGTTCATGTCTGCCTTCAGCTAGCAGCTTCCTTTCTACCGAATTTGAGCTTATCAGTCCATTTCGATATGCAAAATAGTTAAAATAAAATGTTTAAGGATAATTATATTTAGGGCTATATGTCAGTGATCCACATCCCTGACATAAAAAATAAAGAAAAACGGGAATAGGCTTACGTTTTACACTGGTACATTAGCTACGTTTTTACTGAAAAATTCTCGTAAATACTAATACGAGTGTATTAGTACCCATACGACTGCCTTAAAAGTTCTGTAAGGCGAAGCCAACAGGATTTTTTAAACCCATTTTTTATTTAATGCACATCTACAACATAAGATAAACCACCATGCAACATTTCAGCTTCATAAGCGTTGACGTTCTTGAGATACACTGATCACTATTCAGTAAGTGAGTGGTATTTTGTACATGTATATGTAGTTAAGATGTTTACTTGTTCTGTAACTTATTAACAAACCAGCTAACTGAACGCTTTAAATAAGCACCAAAACGGCAGTTACAAGCCAGTTGTTATTATTAAGCAATTATTAAGTCACATCTGATCCTATAAAATTGTTTGTGTCCCTAAGATAACGAATTTAACACATTTTATTTACACAAATTCATAACATGTTGTGTTTGTTATGTATTGTGTAACTAATATATTAATTCATCTTTATTATTATTATTCTTATTTTATCCCTTATGAAACAGTTTAGGTAAATCCAGATATAATAGGTCATAATTAGTTTTAGACCTATTCTAAATAGGTATGGCTGGCTATATTTAGGCAGACAGGTTAGGTAAGTTATGTTTGTGTTACGTTATAGATTTGTACTGTCTCTACTATGATACTATTTTTTCCCACGTTAATCCATCAAGGTCTTTGTACTTTGAAATGGTTCAATGTTGAAAATAAGTAGACCATATCTGCCAACAGAAAAAAATATGCATGTTAGAACGTATTACACTTTTAACTATATTTTGGCATTGATTGTATTACAAAACTTCAATCCATGTCCTGAGGATTTTTTCAAGTACATGGTTCTACTTATTACATAGGAAACGCAGGTAATAAATTACCGCCCGTTAAGAAAACTTAATTCAAGTTCAAGTACGGTTTGTTTGCTTTTAAGTGAAGGATGTGGATGAGGGGAGTAGTGAAGGGTCTTGGAGGGGGTTGGAGGGCCTGTATGTCTTCTATCAACTTGTTGAAGCCACTAGGATGTTTGTCCTATAAGGGGTTGTACAAACTGGCTTTTTCGTACTAAACCATTAGTCTATTTATTTAAATAGCACAAGGATAATTATGCTATGCTGGCTTAGTTGCAGTTTCAACTCGTACAATGACATCTGTTCTTCACAACAGGCCTCCTCAGCTCTATATAGATTTATTTGCCGATTATCACTATTAACATATAGTTACCCTTTATAGCTTTACCACGACTTCATTAAACAAATTAGGACTAAATGTTACATTTATGCTTTCTATTGAGATGTCAAGTCTTCCCGACAAACGCAGTTTTGTGTATTTTCACCATTACCCTCGTGAAGAAGTGTTATTAAGTGTGATTTAAATGTATATTTACATGACCTAATCCGATTACCATGTAAAGGATTGAATTGCACAACACCTGTTTGTGCTATACTCAAAGCTTAATAGATCACAAAAGTAATAAACGACCATATACAGAGTGTTTACAACTGACTGAAAATCACCAGATCTTTAAACAAATTTAACAATAATAATAATAAGTTTCTTTAGTAATTAATTAAATTATAATTTTAATATTAATTGAATGATTTATAATTTAGATTGATATATGATCTCTCCGTGTATACATGTTTTACAAAACATTAAAGATACAATCAAAACATATTTTGTGCCGTGTTATTATCACGGGATAATATTAACTTGAGTAACAATGATTATTTTTCGTCATAAAATAGTGTTGAGGTAATACAAATGACTGGCTGTTGTTTACGTATTTTGTCAAAAATTAGGTTATGAAAAACGTGATGAAAGCATCTCCAGCACTGAAGTTCATTAAAATCTCATCAATATGACGCAGTTCCGATTATATTTTTCATCTTCCCGGTCTGCACATAACCAAATGATATTGGAATGTTTTTAAAGGATATTTAAACCATTTATCAAACAGGAAATAAAAATGAATGTAAATATATATTACCTAGTATTTTACGAGCAGAGTATGTGTAAATCTGTAACTAAATATTTCCATTAGATCTAAAAAATATTACTTCAGGTCGGTAATAGGAAAGTAGTTACTAAAATATCCCAAAATTATACTTGAATTCTGAAGTATTTATTTATTTATTTTTAAAGAGTTTTCTCTAAGAGTCAGTGTTCCGTTTATGAAAATCGTTCTTTAATAAAATCATCCTCTAGTTTATTATTTCGTATTACATAAGTACTACAGTTGGCTCAGATGTTTAAGTATAATATACCCCAGACCCCAAAAACACCTTTCGTTCGAAACTGTATATATATATATATATATATATATATATATATATATATATATATATATATATATATATATATATATGTGTGTGTGTGTGTGTGTGTGTGTGTGTGTGTGTGTATGTGTGTGTGTGTGTATGTGTGTGTGTGTGTGTGTGTGTGTGTGTGTGTGTGTGTGTGTGTGTGTGTGTGTGTGTGTGTGTGTGTGTGTGTGTGTGCGTGCGTGTGTGTGTGTGTGTGTGTGTGTGTGTGTGTGTGTGTGTGTGTGTGTGTGTGTGTGTGTGTGTGTGTGTGTGTGTGTGTGTCCGTGAGCACGATAACTCTCGTCAAAAAAGTCCGATTTTGATGAAATTTGGTACAAACGTGAAAAGCAACATTTATGACTTTAAGTTCAAAAACCAGACAGATCGACTCATCCGAAGTGGTATTCGGGGGGGTTTTGTACCCCAAAAATGTTTTTTTTAAGTTTTTACAAGTAAAAATTTAAAAAGTCAAGTTTTAGTTTTCACCATTAAATTCAGCTTTTAAAATCACACAATTTGGTGTTTTGATAATTTCTCTAAGTTAATTGGTTACAGAGATATTAAAAGTGGTAAACTTAGTACGTTGTCCAATGCTATTCTTATGGAGAATAAAATAAATTGTATATCTCGCTTATTTAAGAACGAATCCCGACAAAACTTGGTATATGGCTTCGTGTGGTTGTGGTCTATTATTATTTGCAGGTTTATTATTTGCACAGCAACGAAAGTTTTACCGATGGTTCCCGGAGTAGCAAACCTGTGGTTTAACAAAGGTTATACAGGATCACTACAAAGTAAGGTCGCTTTTTCTGCACTCTGTAATCACATAAATAAATTAAAAATCTAAAAGTATGAGGTAGGATATTTAAAGTATTAACTCCTCAAGTTCTAAAGAATTCATGCACTCTATAAATCAAGTTGCGAATATAAGTTACAGTTGCAGTAACTCAGGAACATGACCAGATAAGAACTAGTTGAAGGTTAAGGACCTGGTAGCTAATGAGCTGCCCATCGCAAGGGCCCAAGTTGACGCAACACCGCTCTTAGAGCACCTCCTTTGACACTTTCCTCGGTGCTAGAATGCACCGCAGTTTGTTGTGAGTTTTAAGACTTCTTCATGAATGTTTTTAATTTTAAAATCATTATTTTCTGTGCCATTGTTAGATGTTAAAACAACATCAACAATTATTACATATATATATATATATTTAATAATATATACATTGCTTTCTGGGTAGTTAATAGATAAAACAAACAAAACTAAAAATTGTCCCTTCATGCTTGTCACACTTCTATCACTAAAGCCTCCAAGGAGTCGTAACCATTGAAAACTAAATTTAGCAGATGTATTAACATTTTTGTACTGACGACATAAAAGCAATTACCCCACACATTTACTGTTTCAGGTAATATTATCTAAATGCAGAAAAAACAGTTACAACAATTATATTTGCTATTGAAGTATTGGATATTGGGAATGTGGCCGAGGTAAACGAAGGTAGATCTTTGATTTTACACATTTCGGTCCACAATTTCCTGAAAATTATTTGCTAGTTAAACAATTGTTCAGCTTATTATGAGACGTCATCATTTTCAGAATAATAACGGGTACTGACAGTCATTTTTTTAAACACGATCAAAACATATTTTGTAGATGAGCAATCTCCATAGAGCACATGAACATGCCAACGTACAAAAGAAGAAAGTTATTAATTGAATTGTAGACACGTCTTACGCCTTAGTAAACCTTGGTATAATTTAAAAACTGTTGGTTTAATAAAAATACCCCCGTCACAGCAAACCTGCGTACTCAGCGAATTTCCAATTCATTTACATGTTTCTCGCTCCTACATAAAGCCACTTACAAAGTTTCACAAAAATACATTTATAAATAAGTGTTTTTTAACATTTTATTTATTCTCCATAAGAATAACATTAGGACGGAGTACGCAGATTTGCTGCAACGAGAAAGATAAGAAATGAGTTTTTATGCAATTATCAATATAACTGAACCAGGTGAAGCTACATTACCAAGTTGTATTGATTTATGTTCATAATTAAGGAAGATATCAAACTTTACATATTCTCCATAAGAATAACATTAGGGCTGAGTATGCAGGTTAGCTGCTACGGGGACAATCAACAACAAATTTATTTGTTGTGAAAATATCAATATACCAGTACAACATGAAGTCATATACCAAGTTTCTTCAATGTACATTCATAAATAATCAAGATATCAAATTTTATTTATTCTCCATAAGGATAACATTGGGCAACGTACTTGTTTAGCACTTTGAATATCTCTGCAACGGTTAAACGTAGAATCACAATTTAAACACCAAAATGATTGTTTTGTGGAGGTGAAGTGATTGGTAAAAGCAAATGTTAAGATTAAAGTAAAATAAACTGAGGAAAAGCCAAAAACCTTTTTCCCATAAGATTACCATGGGAGATTTTATGAGCAGGTTTTTTGGATTTTTTCCGCAACCACTTAACCTAGGTTAATAATTCAAATTACTATATTATTTGTTTTTTAAAGCTCTATAACATGGTCAAAACCAAAATTAAGTGTTTTAAAAATTTCAGGGTGAAAAATGCAAAAAAACTTATTTTTGGAAAATTTAAAACCCCCATAAACCAATTGTCCAATTCCAATTCCAAGAATTTCGGATAATTTCTTAATTTCTTCCAATTGCCCGATTTTTCTGGTTTTCGAACTTAAAGTCATAAATGTTACTTTTCACATTAGAGCCGAATTTCATCGAAATCGGATGTTTTTAGCGAATTTCCCCTATAGGGAAGAAGCTATTACCATAGATTAAGCATACTCCTTAGGAGTATGCTTAATCTATGCTATTACCGTAGGCCTCATGGTAAGACTTAAGCCCGAGACCATGATAACTTTTTGTTTTGAGGTCCCCAGATGCCAAAAACAGTATTCTTTCAAATTTATATATATATGTATCTATATATTATATATATATATATATATATATATATATATATATATATATATATGTGTGTCCGTTAACACGATAACTTGAGTAAAAAACGTTCGATTTTGATGAAATTTGGCTCAAATGTGTAAAATGACATTCATGACTTTAAGTTCGAAAACCAGAAAAACGGACCACGGGAAGGGGGGTTTATGGGGGTTTTAAATTTTCCAAAAATCAGTTTTTGCATTTTTCACCCTACAATTTTAAAAAAAACTTAATTTTGGTTTTTACTATGTTATAGATCTTATAAAAACAAACAATTTAGTATTTTGAATTATTAACTTAGGTTAAGTGGTTGCGGATAAAATCCAAAAAACCTACTCTTAAAATTTCCCATGTTAATCTTATGGGAAAACGTTTTTTGGCTTTTCCTCAGTTTATTTTAATGTAAACTTCACATTTGCTTTTACCAATCTGTTCAGTTCCACAAAACAATCATTTTGGTGTTTAAATTGTGATTCTACGCCCAACCGTTGCAGAGATATTAAAAGTGCTATACACAGTACGTTGTCCAATGTTATCCTTATGGAGAATCAATAAAATTTGATATCTCGATTATTTATGAATGTATGTTGATGAAACTTGGTATGTGGCTTCACGTAGTACTGGTATATTGATATTTGCACAAAAAAATGATTTTTTGTTGATTATTCCCGTAGCAGCAAACCTGCGTACTCAGCCCCCATCTTATTCTTATGGAAAATAAGTCAAATTTAATGACTCCCTTAATTATGAACATAAATTAATAAAACTTGGTATGAAGCTTCACTTGGTTGAGTTATATTGATAATTATATAAAAACCCATTTTTTCTGTTCCTTGTTGCAGCAAACCTGCTTTCTCAGCCCCATATTATTATTATGGAGAATAACTAGAATGTCAAATAGCACTTATTTATGATTGAATATTGATGAAAATTAGTATGTGGCTTCACCTAGTTAAATTCTGTTTATATTTGTATAAAAACCAATAGTTTGTGTTCCTTGTTTCAGCAAACCTACATACTTATTACCAATGTTATTCTTATGGAGAATAATTAAAATCGCTTATATGTGAATATATTTTTATGAAACTTGGCTTGCGGCTTTATGTGGTATTAAGACATAAATTATGCATTGGAAAATCGCTGAGTGCGCAGGTTTGCTGCGACGGGGGTATTTACTCAAGTTATCGCATTCAAGGACATATATATATATATATGTGTGTGTGTGTGTGTGTGTGTGTGTGTGTGTGTGTGTGTGTGTCCGTGAATACGATAACTTGTAAATACCCCCGTCGCAGCAAACCTGCGCACTCAGCGATTATATATAGATATTGATATAGATTATATGATATATGATCTTCTTCTCTATGAGGGAAATTCGCTAATAAAGGCATCATTTAACCTACCCATGCATTTTTAAGTATATAAACTTAGTTTTTAATGCGTTTATAACTAGATGTCCATAATTTCTTAAATAATAGAATAAAAACTTATTACTCTACGTAAAATGTACTGACTTCACTCTTGGACCCAACTGTGGCGATGGCTACAAATGTTATCAGTTAATTAAAGGTGTCATAAGCAGCTGTTCTCTTATCAGTGTGTGGCGGAGTGAAATGCCTGTTGTTTTTTTAGCAAACTCTTGATAATTATTGATTACTTGTAGCGGTGACTGATACAAGAGTTTTTCATAAAAACTGAGGAATATGAAATGATATAGTATAAATATTAAACATAAGCATGAATCTGCAAGCTTTAAATTTGTTGATGCTTTACAATAGTTGCAGCGTTAGTTCCCTAACACCCTATCTACACTTTATATCAGAGTTTAGTAGTATTTAGAATATTTGCTGTCGACAAAACAGAACATTGCACTCCCTAATTTATATTTCAGAAACTAGATCTCGCCAGCTGACGTTTGTTTGTTCGCTGATAGTTCAATACCATGTAGTAACCGGCTCCTACTATACCCAGATGTCGTTTTCAATGGTTTACCTATCCTCCAATTGTATTATTACATCATTGCAGGGGGTATTAGGGACGGTTATTAAATTTTAATGCAATGATTGCTAATAATTCAATAATGTAGTATTTAATAATTTAATGTTTTGAATAAAATCCAAAGTATTAATCAAAAGTCCTTTTGAGATGATTAATCATTATGACAGTTTTAATTCGTTAATCAATTTTAACTACCGGATATTTTTGATGTCAAATTAATTATTAATAATCTATGGTGTAGTACTCATGCACGCCGCAATATGTTTACAACAAAATTATATAATCGTATCTCAGTTTCGCTAAATTTATGTACTGTGTTATTGCAGTACCACAGTCTCTCACTCCGCTCTCTCAACAGAGAAAATGAAGCGATTCGTTTTTCCACGTTTCATTGTCAGAACACAATTGCTAATGTTTCCTCGTTCCTCTAAGGGCACTATACGTTTTCATTGCTTGCCTCGTGATGTAGTCTTCATGATGTATAGTTACTTCTCTTCAGTAACAACTTGAAGAGTAGTAAAGGAAAAGTGTGACTTAAAAATATGTTTTGTAATTTAATCGTAACCACAACTCACTGACACTGGGTGTTGTTTTGTCATGTTTTCTAGACATGTACAATAACAAATAATATTGATCAAATTTCAAGTAAGTGGGAGATTATATTAAAAGATTGTTCATCTTAACGTATTGAGAAATATAATTATTCATTACAAATAAATCAATTAATTCATGAATTAAAACTGGTAATTGCATCTTTCTAACTTAATGTTTTATATTTTTGTTTACCTGTAAACATATCTTGTGTTATTTTATTTACTACATGAAGTGCACATATTGCAATTTATGTTTTTTTTCATATACAGAAAGATAATGCTATGGGTATTTCATTTGTTCTTTTGAATTTAATTAATATATACATAATATTCTAAGACCTATCTCTGATTTTAGAACTATATTTGAAATATACATGTTTTAATTGTATGACATTTTATAAATAATAATTCAAAGTTTGCTTTGCCGGTGTCAAAACTTTAGTTTGATAAATTATAAACAAATATTATCTTATTAAGTGAGTCAAAAAAACTATTGACTCCTAGGTTATAGTCTATAGTTGAAAAAAATCACCATCAAATGTATAATTCTGTCTTGATTCGTTTTGCCTATTTCTAGTGAATTTCGTATGGAAAGTGAAATATTAGCATGACCCGCACGGTGAAACTTAAGCCCGGGACCACCATAGAAATTCCTAACGTGACTCCCTGAACACGTTTTGGGGGTCGTTCAAAATTATATATATATATATATATATATATATATATATATATATAAACATGAAAATAACCATGTAAATCGTTTTTGTTAATAACACCAAGAGTTAGGTTAGCCCATTATTAATTAGCACTGTGATCATGACTTCAAGTCGAAACATGGCGGTGCAAGTATAATTAAAAAATGTATTCAACAGGGTACTCATGGTTATTTTCATGTTTTTATACTTACATTATAGTAGCCCTTTACTGTGAATTTGATTCTCTAATATATATATATATTCAGGGTGAATCTCGTAAGTTGTCCAGTATTGATTTCAGACAAACCGTTGGTCCTACGATGATGAAATAAAATTATTTCCCACTAAACCAACCCCAAGGAATAACGTAAAAATATTTTTAACGATTTTTAAATACAGGGTGTACCAGAAACTGAGGGTCACTAGTCCGAATCTACGAAATATCAAATACAAACGTATATCATGATATACATCAAATTAAAGCTCTTTTCAATCCAAACCATTTGGCGGAATCGGATTTTGATTATTATTGATTCATTTCAAAATGGCGGCTGTTTTTGTGAAAAAATTAGTATTTTTTTGAATACCCTGTATTTTTCTTAAAAATGCAGATATCTTGATTCTGATTCAAATATCGCATTCCTTATGAGCTAAGCTTTATTTTGATATGCAACACTTCAATATTATCTCAAAAACAAAAAGTTTCAAAAATATCAGTTTTTGAAAATATGTACATAGCCAAAACTCAAAAATTTCAAATAGCACTATATGTCAAATAGCATATCATTTTAAAGGTATTGCAATTCTAAGAAACTTTCAAATTTAAACCTTATGCGTATCTATTTTGGTTTTCGAGTTATCAACAAAAAACATGTTTTTCCACATTAAAACGCATGTTATTTGTTAAACATGGTGGTAATAGTCCAGCCTTTACCACCATGTTTAACAAATAACATGTGTTTTAATGTGGGAAAACATGTTTTTTGTTGATAACTCGAAAACCAAAATAGATACGCATAAGGTTTAAATTTGACAGTTTCTTAGAATTGCAATACCTTTAAAATGATATGCTATTTGACATATGGTGCTATTTGAAATTTTTGAGTTTTGGCTATGTACATATTTTCAAAAACTGATATTTTTGAAACTTTTTGTTTTTGAGATAATATTGAAGTGTTGCATATCAAAATAAAGCTTAGCTCATAAGGAATGTGATATTTGAATCAGAATCAAGATATCTGCATTTTTAAGAAAAATACAGGGTATTCAAAAAAATACTAATTTTTTCACAAAAACAGCCGCCTTTTTGAAATGAATTAATAATAATCAAAATCCGATTCCGCCAAATGGTTTGGATTGAAAAGAGCTTTAATTTGATGTATAACATGATATACGTTTGTATTTGATATTTCGTAGATTCGGACTAGTGACCCTCAGTTTCTGGTACACCCTGTATTTAAAAATCGTTAAAAATATTTTTACGTTATTCCTTGGGGTTGGTTTAGTGGGAAATAATTTTATTTCATCATCGTAGGACCAACGGTTTGTCTGAAATCAATACTGGACAACTTACGAGATTCACCCTGTGTATATATGTGTGTGTGTGTGTGTGTGTGTGTGTGTGTGTGTCTGTATGCACTCTAGCAGTCGCATTTTTTGTCCGATTTACTTCAAATTTAGTGGTACGTCCCTTTCTATAATCAGTTGGACAAGTTCGTTGGGCAAAATAATCGGAAAACTCTAACCCCCTTTTTTTGGGGATTATCATTTCAAATTTCGAGTTGTTGGGCCCAAAATGGGTTATAAAAGCCACGGACGTACAATTAGTGCATGTACTAAGATGGGAATTAGTGAATCAAAAGTTTTAGACCCTCTTTCGTCATTCTAGCATAAATATTTACCGAGTTATTAAAGAAAATGTATATCGGCTAAACACAGTACGTTGTCTTATGGGGTTTTTACATTAGAAAATCATGTTATTAATTTGTTGGTGTATTTGTTTCATCCCCAGTAACCTCGCACCTACTTTTAAGCCTGACTGGACCTTCTCCTAACCTTATAATTCGCAAAATTGTATTCATAAAATTGCAAGTAAATGAAACCAGGAGTATCAGAGCAGCTAAAAATCAATGTTTTCAGATTTCAAAAAAATTAACATAAATGTATGTTTTTACACTGGGTTTGATTTTTAAAAGTTTTGTATGTGGAAATTCACTTCCCTCACGTCAGCGTGCTGCATGCGAACTCGTTTTGTATGTGTTTTCTTGAAAAACCTAATAAACGTTTGGGAAGAAATAATACAAGTTATGTACAACAACCAGCACGTATATAACTGGCTTATAAACTCACTTAAAAATTTGTTTTCTTAAAATACTTTAATTCAAATGGCCACAATTGGACATTTTATATGTTAAATATTCATAAAACTATATAATTTTTTTTTATTTTTCAAGTTATACGAATTAAAGTAACTGAATGATAAGTATCGGAATAAACTAAAATGCTGTGATCTAAGTTTATGTTATTTATGATCCAAATACGGATGTAGCCCCTCACTATTTAAAAAAATATTTTTATCTTCCACTTTCTACAACCTAATTATTATAAATGATGTAATGACCTTTTAATGGTCCACGTATTTGTTATAAAAACATGTACTTTCCACATGTGTCTAATGTGTCTATCCACATCCAAACTAATTGACTGCCTTCCAGTTCCACGAATAATAATGTTAATAAGACTCCTTTGTGGTATATTTAAAGTGGCAATGCTCTAATCACTATGAGACTTTATTTTGTTTATTTGAACTAATATTTAATTGGATACAAATCTGCAATTGACATATATGCTATATTGACCTGTTAAGGATCCTTATAAACAATAAGAATCGAATAGTGTCTATTTAGAATAGTACACTGCAAAAATATTCACGTAATGCTTTGTTTAAATATGTATGATTAGTTAAATCTTATGCTATAGGTGTGACTAGTATTATTTTATTGATTAATAGCTGTTTCCTGCAGGCTCCGCCCCGCAAATGATTTATAAAAACTATGACAGTTGTCTGTGCTGTATTCTGTGGTTAACCCGTGGAACTAATACGAATCATAATCAGCTGTTTGTATTTTAATCAGTTCAAACAAAAATGAATGTCCATACATTGGAACATGGGAACTTGGAAGTCCCGTTGGTCAGAGCCCTATAGGAGTTTCAAAACGAAAATAGGTCTATGTGTTTATTGGTATATAAGGAAAATTCCCGTAAACTTTCATACCAATCGGTTCAGTAGTTTTTGAGTGATTGAATAACACACAGCAGACAGACAGACAAACAGACACACCATCCAATTTTTTTATATTAGTAAGGAAAGGATTTAAACCACTTTCTAACGGGAAATACAAAAACCTGCACACGTGAGGAGGCGGAAGTGGAGTGCAAGATCATGAACGCCCTGTCCATTACAAGAGACCAAGCTTACTCCTCTATTGTGAGTTCTTTCACACGCTTCCTTGTGAGGAGAGTCGCACAACAACCGGGTTTTAACGAAATGGTTTGCTATAAAAATAGCTTGGTATAAAGTAGACCAACTGCATGAGACAATACATATTCATTATAGCACAATTTGTGTAGTATAAAATAACACATATAGATAAGAAAATACACTCAATGTTATACTAGAAAAATTAGTTTAAATATAATAGTATTTATAGGGGAATATAACAACATAGAATAATGAAACAGCTACAATATAAAAACCACTCTATTTAATTCATAGTTCTGTGTAATTCTATTTTGAAACCAATGAATTGATCCAAAAATGTGGACTTTTAAAATCGGATTTATTTTGTTTATTATGATATTTATTCTAGCAGTAAAATTACCTTTGGGCCAATCAAGATTTCAAAAAAGCTACAATAAATATTGCACTGATTTTCCTCTAACATAATTTTTAATTGAAGGTTTGAGATAAAAAAATCCATAGATGAAAATAGCTTGAATATAAATTATTTGTTAAGACAGATAATTACGAAAGTTTAAATATTGTCGATACATTAAATAACATTATGATAATGATTCCTACAAATAAACTTTCAGGGTTATAACTGTTGATTGAAATAGTTTTAAGATAAGTAAGTTTAAAAACCCTAAGCGGTTTGTTTTATAAGAATTGTAAAAGCTGCAAAAACATCAATACTTGTTTGCCCAACTGCACTGAAAAAGATTTTATCGTTTAATTAAATGTGTCACATACAGCTACAACTTATCAATCCACGTCCTGTTACTTGACGCCTACACCACTAATAATCACTTCATCATATTGTGATAGTGATAACCATTTATAATATGACAGGATTTTTATAACCACAACCAAATCGCGTTCTATTATTAAAACACGAATCTCCATATTATATCAACAAAAGATAAAATTATAAACTGAACTGCGTCTTTCATTTACTTGCAGTTATAAATATGTCTAACACGGTAGGCTAGACTTTGTTATGTCACAATTTACGTCCCACTTTTCTCTCAAGATACTATCTAGTTATGCACATATATGTAGATCACAAGCAGTTGAAGCTACTTGACATTTTAGTTTTAATATAAGCTAAACTAACCTACAGGGTTCAGTTTAGCATAGCGATGTCCCAGTAGTCACTGAATGATGCAGAAGTATGGTTTCAGTAGTGTGTGTGTATGTGTGTGTGTAGGGTATGTAGTCTTAACACATAGGATATAATAGATATAAGAGGTTGTTGTTATTGTATCTCTTGTTTTTGTCACTCTAATCTGCGTTGTGGTCAAATAAGTCATTGCTAGATTCGATGACACTTCGGTAATTTAGTTTGAGGATTTATCTTTAAGAATAAGTTGATATAATAAAATTGTAGTTTTTAGTTAGTTTTAAAAATATAATTTTTAAATGGATATCCTATTCCTAGAAAACAGTAGAGAAGTCATTTGAGAGCTTATAGGTATTTTTTTATTGTAAGACATTTCTGTATTTTATTCTTTATTTTTAGACTTGGTTTTTTAACTTTCTGTAATATTTTTCTTTCCTACTTAAGCTATTGATAATTTTTTAAAGGTTTTTATTTTATAAAAAAAACTATAACCGCAAAAGTCAAAGAAACGAACTTGGTTTTTGACCTAAATGTATGTTAAACGTATGGTTGTAACGTAAATAATTACTGGAAAAATAACAAGCGTAATGATATTATCGCTGTTATATCGTCTCTATACTCAGTATGCTATCCCTGCTTGTTCTCTGACTTAAATTTTTCTTTTAATATCCTCAGTTCAGGTAAAAATAGAATCCTCTGCAGTATTCCTCTATCCTTCTCAAGATGATCCTCACTTCTATTTACAAGTAATAATTCTTTCGTTTTCCTTCTTTTCTCGAGGAAACATATACGGGAAGCTTACCTTTTAAACAAAGCATGAATATTGTCAAATGTTACTTTTAGTAGTCCATTCTTATAAAATGGCATTTTATATAGCATGTTTCATCATTACTAATAAAAATACTATTAGGCCAGAAGACTTAAATTACTTTTTTCGATTTATGCTGAAAATGTAATTGTTTGCATTTATTATTGAATAAAAAACTATACTTGGATAAAAGACCTTTCCATCCACATTGTATCATCCGTTGAAATCAATGTTAAATTTGACACGTTTAAAGTAGGTTATTGTTATTAGCATTATTGAAAATAATATACAATATTGTAACCTCATTTGATGTCTATAAACGGAAATAGTTATTCATCATTACGGCTCATAAAGGTTGTCAACGTTTATATTTGGTGTAAAATCCCGATAATTTTATATTTGTAAACAAATCGGCAAAATAAGTCTTATTTATAAATAACTATAAATGTAAGATTAGTATTCAATAAAAGTGTTTAAGATATTATCAGTGACATACCTAAGCGTTAAAACAAATCTTGGGCCAAAAGCGTACTCAGATGCAGGGAGAAGACTTCAATCTTTCTAAAGATGTTTTTTGATCAACGTCTGCGATCTGATTACGGTTGCGTTTTAAGATTTTCCAAATTCATAATTCTTAATAAAAACAAAGTATAATTCATGTAATTTCTCCTTTCTGAGATTACTTAAGGTATAAAATAAACTAAAAACCCAAACTTAGACGACATAAACAGTACATAATTAAAATACAACCTAATAATTGGATGAAGCGAGCGAAGCGAGTTGAATCCTTTATACTCGTGTTTAGTCACTCTCTTGTTACGCTAACTCCTTTTTAACGGTTTAATGAATTGCTTTGAAATTTTCAGGGTTGCTCTTAATTGTAAAAAGGGTGGTAATAAACTATAATTTGATTATTATTTTGGTATATTTATATTTTTTATTTTCCGGAAATATTCAGATGTGTCTTGTGTTGTGTAGTAGGTGATAACAAACAGTTGCTCAACTTATTTTGCAGTCAAACATACTACGGCCGAATTTTGACAATAGCAACTAACCAAAACAACTCATATGTCGTCTGTAGTCTGTGTTCTGGCCGCCAGTGGCCGGTCAGTTCAGTGTTCAGTAGTTCAGTTAATGGCGTTTGTGAATAAATGAGTTGTGAATCAAGAATTTTCAATAGAATCATTCCACATTTATTCGTTTTAAAACAATCAATTATGTACTCAGAATTATAGTGAAAGTACCTACACGATGTAATGGAAATTGGAGGCCATATGGAAAGGCCACAAAGTCTATGTCTACTCGGTTACGACTTTAACCTATGTAAGGTAAAATACGATGTAAACTATGGTTCAATAGATCTACAGCTTTGAAAAATTCTGATAGCCTATTACACAAAAATTCCAAATTGTCTCCTTTTACAATAGAATTGGTTGATTTTTAAGATATAATTTTCAGTAAGTAGTACGGTAAGTTTTCGTTAGCTCTATTACTTGTCAGTGGCGTATTTATTTAGGATCCTTTTTTTGCGGTGGATAGGATTTGGCCTTACCTACATCTCACTCTTTCTCCCGTTTTTTACATGTATTTTTGAAATTTCAGGGGGATATTCCCCCCTGGATACGCCCCTGTTACATTTTGGTTATTGTTTATGAACAATTTGGTTAGGGGTAGGCATAGTCTAATGTTATACATATCTAATTATAATGTCTTTCTTATGGTTTGAATAACTTAGGTCATGACTTTGACACTAAAAGAAACTGTGAAATGTACAAAAATCAATCCTAGCCAACAACAATACTAAAGTAACCAAACAGCCTGAGGCTAATGTGTCGTTGTTCTATACCTACGCTGTGGGTTAGAATTGTAACTTAAAACTTTATAGAGCTTATTTCAGTAAGAGATATCGATTTTTAACCTTCTAAATTTCAATTTTTGTAAAGGCCTAGGTAGGTTATTCATAGGTTAGTTATAGTAAACATAGTTTCATATTTAACTTTTCTTCATTTGTGATTCTGACAATAAATTAAAAGAGGAGATTCTTAACTTTCATTTTTATATAAAAAATTACCTCGTAGGTAGCAGTAACAGATCAATATGGCTTAATTGTAGTTAAAATTTGAACAACATTTTGTGCGTGAGAGTTGTGAGTGCTGATATCTTGTCTTCAAAAATCGTAGTGTCAGTAATTTTGGTTAAATCGGAAGTGTTTCGTGCCATTGGAAAAACGCCATTAGTTGTTCTTGTTTTTCGTAACAATTATTTTTTTTAAATCAGCTGTCATGTCATGTGCTCAAATAACATTTTGGCTTTTGGCAAAATTCAAATTTGGTTTTTCAACTCATATATCGAATAAAGTTATAAAAACAGTCGAAAGTCAGTGTTATCCTAACATAGTTTCATAGCCATATTAATTTGCGATTTTGACATTTCATTAATGTTTGATAATAAGGATGGCAATGGCAGATTCTTGAAAGTTCATTGACTACAGTTATGCCTTAGTAGGTTCGAAGTAAGTGGGCTTTAAAGACTTACTCAAATCTTTGCCCATAGCCTACTATGGTAACCCCAGGGCTCTGAGCCGGAAATATCCCAGCCCTCAGAGCTGGGGTTACCTCTATTATATTCTCTTAAACTTAACTCTATTGAAAGACAAATTTTAAACAATGGTTATTCTGAAAGGTATGTTTATATGTTGTAAGTAGTTCTTTTTCAGGGTCTATACATTTTAGTTATTCACCTAATTTACTAGACTCTACAACGAACTGAGATGTGTAGACCAGTTGAAGTATTAATGTGGGCCTAGGTGAGGTTTGGTAAGTTACTTTTAGTCAATTAATCTGCAACACGTTACAAATATGATAATTTTTGTTTAGATTTCAACCAACGAGAATACTTTCACATTTGGCCTAGGTCTTACCGGATACTGTACTAGCTTTTTCCCTGGCAATAATTTGACCCATAATTATTGCCTGGTTCTCAAAAGTGACATTCACTGAAGTTGTGCCTTGGTAGGCCAGAAGTATGTGGGCTTTAAAGACTTGTTAAAATGTATGCCTATAGCCTATAGCCTACATATATCCACTTGAGATTAACGATAAAGAATTCAAAGACAAATTGTTTACGCAATGACTATTCTGAGAGGAATGTTTATGTGGTAAGTAGTTCTTTTTAGGGCGAATAAATTTTGGTTCTTCACCTGATATAGGCCTACTAGATTCAACAATAAACTGGAATGTGGTAGGCTGGTCGAAGTATTAATGTGGCCCTAGGTGAGGTTAGATAAGTTATTTTTAATTAATTATTATGGTGGTATTACAAATCCTCGCTTCATCCTATTACGGGACATAAAGAGCGTATACCTAGTACATTTTACCTATAACACTTCATTTTGTATAACAACAAGTATTTATTAAATTAAGTAGTATTTATTTTATCGAATATTAGTTTTTTTTTTAAGAACGGAAATAAGACCAAAACTATAAAAAAGTATACTTGTTACATAACTTCTATTTATCCCATCTTTAAACTTTTTTTATTTGTACAAAGAGATAAATCCATTGTCCTATTAAAGTCCCATTATATATAAAACATCCTAAACCAAGATTATTTTGTGTGGCATTAAACGACTCATTAATCATACCTCATTGTGTGAGGTACTGACTCATTAAACGACCTTAAATAACTTTTACTTTTTCATACAACAAAGTATTACTGTTAGAACACAGAGCTATTTAGAATTGCAGTCATGTTTGACGTCCAATATGCAGAGAGCAGTGGACCCGTTAACTAAAACAGCAATGGCATCGGATGTTGCTGCTCCATTTACTGATCTTTCACATTCGCTGCATACTTTCAAATGTTTACCATGAACTATATATTAAGAGAAGGTTGGTTTTCTTTTGAGTACGTGAAATATACAGCTGTTTTCTTAGAAAATATCTAATTTCAGTGTTTACAATGTTCATACGATACAATACCAAATGGTATGTGTATTTATCACTCCTGGCAGACATTAATGTTTATGTTTTTTGTATATACTTTTATTTAATTGTGTCTTATTTATAGTTTATCGCTGTTTTTTTAATAGTGTTCATACTATGGTTTTATGGATACTTGTTCCGACATTGCACTGTTATATTTCTTTTAATTGTTGATAATTGTTGTTGTAATGTGTAACATATTATATAATCGTTAGCATAGCACATTGTTGTTATCATAAATTCACTGCTTAATGCATATTGTTATGTTTTTTATTATTTTACATTACTTGTTATTTATCATACAATGTTTTATTATTTATTGGATTGTAAATTGTTTTAAATTGGTTCGGTCATTGGAATTAATAAAATCAAATAAAACTATAATTAAATAAGGAATAATATCAATAATTATTCATACCCGATATAGAATTAAAATAAAACATTTCAAGCATTACATGTATTTATAATAGTTTAATAATCGTATAAATTGCTAAAATGTGGGTACATGAAAAGTAGGTACCACTTATTCACAAACAAATTTACTATAAACACAGTCGTCCGATTAATTAGTCTTGCTCTTGAGCGTTTACATTACAAGTGTGATTTTGACTCTTAATCTTTCTATGTCTCTTTATATTTATTTTATGTAAGCGGTAAACAAAACTGTATCAGCATTTAAATATTTACAACCACTCCACGATCGACGTTTTTACTTTAACTTCTCGAACACGGAAATGTGTAAACCCTTTTAACTATGAAACTGCTTTACAGTGAGCCGGGATTTAATTAAATTGACTAATTTTATATCAGAGAGTCTAGCACAAATAAGTATTGTTGGAGCCTTAATTACTTAAAACCCTTTCTGCTTTATGATGATATGAAAAATTAAAGCGCTTTCTATTGAATATAGATATTCTCACTGTAGCGTAGTAGACCGAATATCTCAGACACTCTGGCAATAATTTGGTGGTGGGCAGTGAAGTAGGTCTGTGAAGTTGGCCTACCCAAATCAGCTTACCCAGTTTATTTTATATCTCTCGTTAGTTATTCGTTAGTTCCTGTTAGTTCTCATAAACATATCGTTAGTTCATCAATATTAACCGTGTTAAAGCCTTAAATCAATGGGTAGGCCAACTTCACACTATGAAAAGTAGCTTACCCACAGTTAAACTACATAATTCCTATTTCTTTATGTCTATCGTTAGTTCTTCGTTAGTTCCTGTTATTTCTCTCATAAATACCGTTAGTTCAATGATATGAATGGTTTTACAGCCAAAATTTCAAAACGGGTAAGCTAACATTCCCATGTATGTAGTAGCCTACCCATGATGACAAAAAATTATCAATATTTGTTGATGTCTATCGTTAGTTCTTTGTTAGTTCTTGTTAGTTCCCACAAATCTATCTATAGTTCAAACAAAGGAACCATTTCACGGCCAAAACTAAAAATAGGCATGCCAACTTCACACCATGAAAAGTAGCTTACCCACAATTAAAATACATAATTCCTATTTCTTCATGTCTATCGTTAGTTCTTCGTTAGTTCCTGTTAGTTCTCATAAAATATCCTTAGTTCATCAATATTAACCGTGTTAAAGTCTTAAATCAATGGGTAGGCCAACTTCACAGTATGAAAAGTTGCTTACCCACAATTAAACTACATAATACATATTTCTTTATGTCTATCGTTAGTTATTGGTTAGTTACTGTTAGTTCCCTCATAAACACCATTAGTTCAATGATATGAATGGTTTTACAGCCAAAATTTCAATGTATGTAGTAGCCTACCCATATTGACGAAAGATTATTGAAATTTGTTCACGTCTCTCGTTAGTTCTTCGTTAGTTCCTGTTAGTTCCTTCATAAGTACCAATACTTTAATAATAATAATGGTTTTATAGCCGAAAAATAAATTTGGGTTAGCTAACATTCAAATATATGTAGTAGCCTACCCATATTGACGAAAGATTATTGAAATTTGTCCCCTTCTCTCGTTAGTTTTTCGGTAGTTCCTGTTAGTTTCCTCATAAATACAGCTAGTTCAATAGTAATAATGGTTTTACAGCTAAAAATGCAATGTTGGTTAGCTATCGTTCCAATGTATGTAGTAACCTACTCAATTTGACATAAGATCATTGAAATCGTTTAATGTATTTCGTTAATCCTTGGTTAGTTCCTGTTAGTTTCCTCATAAATACCGTTAGTTCAATAATAATAATGTTTCACAGCCAAAAATTCAACATGGGTAGGCTACTACTTACATTGTAATGTTAGCTAACCAACATTGAATTTTTGGCTGTAAAACCATTAATAATATTGAACCTATTTATGGTATTTATGAGGGAACTAGCAGGAACTAACGAATAACTAATGGTAGATATAAAGAAATATTTTTTATGTAGTTTAATTGTGGGTAAGCTATTTTTCATAGTGTGAAGTTGGCCTACCCATTGATTTAATGCTTTAACAGGGTTAATATTGATGAACTAACGATATTTTTATGAGAACTAGCAGGAACTAACGAAGAACTAACGATAGATATGAAAATAAATATAAAGTATTTATTTTAATTGTGGGTAAGCTACTTTTCATGGTGTGAAGTTGGCATGCCCAATTTTAGTTTTGGGCGTAAAATGGCTCCTATGTTTCAACTAAAGATAAATTTGTGGGAACTATCAAGAACTAACAATGAACTAACGATAGACATAAACAAATATTAATAATCTTAAGTCATCATGGGTAGGCTACTACATACATTGGAATGTTAGCTTACCAATTTTGAATTTGTTGCTGTAAAACCATTGATATTATTGAACTAACGGTATTTATGATGGAACTAACAGGAACTAACGAAGAACTAACGATATACATAAAGAAATAAGAATTATGTAGTTTAATTGTGGGTAAGCTACTTTTCATAGTGTGAAGTTGGCCTACCCATTGATTTAAGGCTTTAATAGGGTTAATATTGATGAACTAACGATATTTTTATGAGAACTAACAGGAACTAACAAAGAACTAACGAGTGATATAAAATAAACTGGGTAAGCTGATTTGGGTAGGCCAACTTCACAGACATCAGTGAAGTGATAAAGAAGAATTTGTTTAGTTTTTAGTTTGAAATGTTAACGTTTTAAAACCTCCCTAATTTGAAATCGAACTATTTTTTGTATTATTAAATTATTAAAAATATATTATTGTTATTATTTTTCTGTTTCTTCGTATTATACTAAAATATAAAATGGTTATCCAATGCAGGATAAAGTAAATACATAATTTGTCCACATAATTTATACATCTTATTTATTTTCAATATGTACTGATAATACTGGATGAGTTCTTGTGCAGGCTGACATTTTTAAATCAATTTTTTTTATTTGTTTGTTTACCTATGATAACTTTGAAATGATTCGAAAAATAAAAATAAATACATTTTCCGAGCAGCTGATCCATGCTACAAATCCATCAACAAATGCCAGATTAATATTTATCAGAGGAAAGGTTATGTGTAACTACAAATTTATGGAAGGACCATGTTTTTCCTATAATGGTCATGTCATATCCAGACCACCCAAAACAAAATGGCAGACTTAATCGAATGGTATGAAATAAAATCTGAGTCCTCTATAACCATGTTAGTTTTGCAGTTGTCGGGACCTAAATTGCGACAGTTTAAATTTCATATCCCCGTCGCAGCAAATCTGCAGACTAAGCGAATTTCCAATGAATGCATATGTTTCTTACTACTACATAAATCCATTCACCAAGTTTCATAAAAATACATCTATAAATAAGTGATACATAGCAATTTATTGGATTGAGTGAAACGAAATCCTTATACATAACTTAACTGCTTACACTGGTAAGAGAATCAACTCGAACTGGCGTGTCTTTGTCATAAATAACTCAAAAACGCCTCTACAGATCCACTTCAAACTTTAGAGATAGATTCTATAGTACGAAATCTCGGTCGAGTTCGTTATTGGGAATATTTGGTTAAGTAATAATAAAATTATCTTTAAAACAAATCTATATTTTATCCCATAAGATTAACATTGGGAGCCATTTTAGTGGTACTTGAATCGTTGATATTTAGCCAACGTCTTTGTTTCAACTATAGAGTAACGTAAGTATACCATAGCCATAGATTCACTACAGAACTATAGTTATTCATGTTCATGTTGACTAGGAAAAAAATAGTTCTTTTCGTACCTTGAAACACAAAAACTAAGGTATAAATATTATTAGCTTTTAAAAGTTGTACGTGTATTTTATTTTTTATTAATTAAAAGATGCATTATTATTTTAAATACTATTATAATGAATAACTTTATTGGTACCGTACTCTATGTAAAAAAATGCAGGCCGAGCGGTGCACTCTGGTACTTTGGCCAGTCCTGAGTCCAGACTCCAGACTCCAGACGACAAAATTTTAACCAAAAAGGAAATATGTGATTAAAGTGATTAAACGCTAATATATGTAATTATATACATTATAATTTCCACTCATTAACAGTAGAAAGTCTTAATTTGTTAAAACAATTATTATCTCGCTTATAAAACTTACGGTAAGTTACCAAATACAATTAATGTTTTGGTTTTTTATTTGGCGGCTATCACCAATGCAACTTTACAATATGACAATAATTAACATTTGTAAGAACAGAAAAAATAACAAACTATAGATACCTATACATCGGGCTTTTAACTATGATTATATGTTATTAAAACCTAATATAACACATTAGTTTTCACCATATTCTGGGTCTAGCCTATTTCCTTTTTGTCAGATTGAAAACTTTAGTTTAATATAGGCCTAACTTTATTTTCCTACAAAAATGATAATTGCATTACCAGAACTACCTTAGACCGCGTGCCGATCTTCGTGAAGCACGCGAAGATGTGTTATTGGTACAAGTGTTATTGGTAAAAGTGTTATTGGTAAAAGTGGTTTAAACCGGGTTTTTAGGGGTGGGGAGCGATTTATATTATATTCTTAGACTATTGACTAAAAAAAATCGCTTGTGAGAATCATCTGTTACGTTTCAAACCAAAAACATTGCAAACGCGAAGTGATTGTTAAGCAAAGATCTTATATAGGTTAAGTCTGTCCCACTCATCTCGCGACCAGGCCTAAACATTCGACCGAACATTCTCCCGAATGTTCACTGGACATTCCGTCCCATATTCTTGCTACCAATACACAACGGCCCAACAAAAGCTAGCGCGATAGTTTACTCAGTGTGCTCGTTTATGTACGGGATAGTTCACCTCGCCATGATTTGTGTTTGCCTGTGCTCCGTTTTTGTCAGGTTTTTTGCTTGAATCAAAGGTGACGAGCGGAAGCGAATGGGCGAGCGTGTACTGGTTACTTCATTCAATTCAATTCAATTCAAACTTTCTTTATTCGTTATATACACAAATATACACATTGTGCACATTCGTTTGATTTGGTGCAAAATTCGTTGTCGCGACTCGTTCCGATCATTTGGTGGACCATTCGAGCGATTCATTCGGCGATAGTGTACTGATGCCAAAGAGTTTGTGTAGCTCCCACACTTCTCGGGATTGCTCCGAACATTCGGAGTTCGGCCGTATATGTGTTCGGGCGTATTCGCAAGAAGTGCGGGACAGCATTTATCGATTAGGCCTAACACAAATCATTTTCATTTGTCTTCAACCTAGCGAATTCACTGCTGCGTCCATATGTTTAAACATTAGTTCAATAGGAAAAATATTAAAATTACAAATAAACAATCAGCAACAGCAATACATTTTTTAAGAATAAAAACCAGCTGATCGTACAAGAACTATACTGCCTACACCAGGGAAACAGTTCAACGGCTTGTGTTGACAATTCCATGTGAGAAAAACTCAAGAACCCTAATGTAATCATTTACAATTTGTTAAGACATAATTTTAAATACAATACCGTACTCAAAAACATAAAGAGTGTATTGTCAATTTATGGTTTTAAAAATACCATCCTCGTTTTTTCAAGACTGTCATAAAAACTTAAATACTATACGTTCACCCATTAAAATATATTTAATATTACACAGTCAAATTTTTTCCGCAGGAATAGTATTACGACATATGGTATTGTGATCTTCTCCTCCAATGCTGACCCCCCCACTCTTCTGCTCGCACTACTCAGGCTTCACGAAGATCCGCACGAGGTCTACATAAGTGTTTATTCAAACTCAATAAGGCAATTAGGCAAACTCAATAAGTTTTGTCCTTTTTGGAGGTTAATATTTGTAAGGTATGCCTATCGACTCTAATTTTCTAGGCATAATTTATGATGTCCATACACCACTGTTTTAATCACATTTTTGTCTACATTTCTTCATTTTTATCCAAAATAAACATTTTCTAAAATTGTTCCGTAAGGTACAACTTAGTCTCTGGATAATTTTGGCTTTTGGCACAAGTTCTTCCTAGGCCTACTTTTCGATTGGAAATGAGCAATTTCATTGAACTAACCTCATATAAATTTACCTCAACAGTTTAAATATCACATTTGTTTTTGCCAGAAACAAGGGAAAAGTGATACAAATTTTAAATCCAAAATAAGGTATGACTTTTAGCGAATTTCCCCTATAGGGAAGAAGCTCTTACCGTAGGTGGCATGGTAAGACTTAAGCCCGAGACCATGATAACTTTTCGTTTTGAGGTCCCCAGATGCCAAAAACACTAATCGTTCAAATTTATATATATGTGTCCGTTACCGCGATAACTTTTGAAAGAAACACCCGATTTTGATGAAATTTGCCAAAAATGTGGAGAGTAGCATTTATGACTGTAAGTTTGGAGAACAAGATCGATCGCACTACGGGAAGGGGTTTTATGGGGGTTTACAATTATTTACCAAAAATCGGTTTTTGCAAATTTGACCACAAAATGTTACAAACACTCGATTTTGGTTATAGCCATTTTATAGAGCTTAAAAAAACAAATAATTTGTCTTTTGAAACATTAACCTACATTAAGTGGTTGCGGAGAAAATCCAAAAAACTTATGAGATGTTAATCTTATGGGAAAGAGGTTTTTGGATTTTTCTCAGATAGTTATACTAAAAACTTCACATTTCTGTTTATTAATATGTTTAGCTCAACAAAACAAACATTTTGGTGTTTTAATCGTTGTTCTACGTCCAACCGTTGCAAAGATATTCAAAGTGCTAAACACAGTACGTTGTCCAATTTTATCCTTATGGAGAATAAATAAAATTCGATATCTCGATCATTTATGAATGTATATTGATGGAACTTGGTATATGGATTCAAATAGTTGTGGTACATTGATATTTACACAAAAAACAAGTTTTTTGTTGATAGTCCCCGTAGCAGCTAACCTGCATACTCGGCCCCTATGTTATTCATATGGAGAATAAGTAAAGTTGTATATCTCCCTTAATTATGGACCTAAATTATGAGAACTTGGTATGTAGCTTCACCTGGTTCAGTTATATTGATAATTGCAAAAAAAACACATTACATATCTTCCTCGTTGCAGCAAACCTGCGTCCTCAACCCTAATGTTATTCTTATGGAGAATAAATTAAATGCTATATATCACTTATTTATGAATGTATTTTTATGAAACTTGGTAAGTAGCTCTATATAGTAGTGAGTCACACACATATATATATATATATATATATATATATATATATGCATTGGAAATTCGCTTAGTATGCAGGTTTGCTGCCACGGGGGTATTGTTTAACTTACATTTAATTTACCCAGGTGAATCCAATATGGTTTCGATCTTACTCGGCTCGGGTATACTTTCGTAAGTGGAACAAAATAACGAACCAAATTAAATTGTTCGATAGGCTACGGTATATTAATTAGGTTGATATTTTTAACACTGATTAATATTTAATAGCTTGTATGTTTTTAATTACCGTACAGTACCTACGTCATCTTTGTTTAGTTTGTTATTCAATTAAACTTAAAATAAAAATGAAATAAACAAACATAACATGATAATGTTATTCCTGACAATGCATGTTTAAAGTTATATTGGAACCAACGTTTGTTATCTGGACAAATTTCAAGACACCTAAACTGAAACATAACATACCGTATCATAAAATATGCTAGACCCGGACAGGGGATCTTGACCCGGACACGTACATATTTGTAAACATAAATATTTCTAAGCTAACCTGCAAACTTGAGCTGTCGTTCGTTATAGGTAGGCCTACATTTGTTTAGAGCATGCTCTAATCGTAAAACGAGGCATGCTCTAATCGTTTATAACTCACTTCTTTTCACAAAAATAAAATATTATTTCTAACTAAGACATGTCATTTCTTTTACGTTTGTCCGATTGTTTTCGTGAATAAGGCATAATTTTATTTGGAATTTAAGCGTGCACAATGCCATGCTATTTAAAGAGATAAACAACATATATTAAAAAAAATGTTTCACATTAACGACAGGCCTATTCCAGTTTTGACCCGGACACTTTAATTATACTCCATGGATGGGACTCTTGTCAACCGTTACGACTCGTTCCTACCGTAAACACAGTATTCCCGCCATAACTAATAACAACATTGTGGTTTGTAGCTCTGATATGGTATTAATTATAAGAGCAGCGGCGAAAAAGTACCTATTCTTTGTTTAAATCGACCATAAGTGATCATGTCCGTGGAAAATATAAGGGGCCCCTTGTTTCAAACTGTATTTTAAACGTCTGTATTTTTCCCTTACGGTTCTTTGTTTAGTTTCATTTTAGTTGCAAAGAATAAACAACTGAAACGTGACATAAGAATACCCTTTTTTCATCCCCAACCCATAACAATTTTGTATTTATTTCATTTTTAAGCCTTTCTGCAAAGGCATCTGCAGACCTCAAAACACCGTTCAACTACGGACAGGAGAGTTTAGTTTATACGTTATAACGTTAGTTAGGTGGATGTCCGGTTCAAGACCGTTTGTGGAGGTTAACCCGGACACTTTTATTTATTCTTAGCGAATTTCCCCTTTAGGGATTAGCAAATTTCCCCTATATATATATATATATATATATATATATATATATATATATATATATATATATATATATATATATATAGGGAAGAAGCTATTACCGTAGTCGGCATGGTAAGACCTAGGCCCGGGACCATGATAACTTTTCATTTTGAGGTCCCCAAATGCCAAAAAAATCATTAGTTCAAAACTCTATACATATATATATATATACATTTGTCCGTGAGCATGATAACTCTCGTAAAAATAGTCCGGTTTTGACATAATTTAGTATAATTGTTTAAAGCAGCATTTTATGGCTTTAAGTTCGAAAATCAGACAGATCGACCTATCCGAAGGGGTATTTTTTTTTTTGGGGGGGGTTTGTACCCTAAAAGTAAGTTTTTTGAGTTTTTTACAAATAATTTTTGAAAAAGTCAAATTTGAGTTTTTCCATTGGAATCAGGTTAAAATACGCACAATTTGGTGTTTTGATCTTTGCTCTACGTCAAATGGTTACATAGATATTTAAAGTGCTAAAGACTGTACGTTGTCCGATGTTATTCTAATGGAGAATAAGAAAAATTGTATATCTCGCTTATTTATGAACTTTCCTGATGAAACTTTGTATATTGCTTTATATCGTTGTGGCATATTAATATTTGCACTAAGAAACATTTTTTGGCCGACAGTTACCATATAGCTGCAAACCTACGTACTCAGCTCCTATGTTATTCTTATGGAGAATAAGTAACGTATTATCTCCCTTAATTATGAACATAAATTAATAAAATTTGGTATGTGGCTTTACCTTCTTGAGTTTTATTTATATTTTTATAAAACCCCATTTTTTGTTTTCCTTGCTTCAGCAACCCTGCATACTCAGCCGCTATGTTATTCTTATGGAGAATAATTAAAGTGTCATAAATCGTTTATTTATGCATGTATATTGATGAAACTTGGTATTTGGCTTTAGGTGGTATTAAGATACATATATATATATATATATGCATTGGAAATTCGCTGAGTATGTAGGTTGGTTGTTACGGGGGCATTTATTTTTCTTATAATAACATCCAACATAATAATATATAAGTTAGGCTAAAGGTAAATGGATATTGTGAATAGTACTCACACTTTACAATGGTCTGGTTTTTATTGGTGACATCGTTAAGGGAAGGCACTATAACCTAAAAATAGTAAAAAAGTGTCCGGGTCAAGCCTGTTTTTCGGTAGGCCTAACTGAAACCTAAATAACCTAAACCTTCATAAGAATCACATGGCGACTTTTTATGCCACTGGGGCAGAGTCCTGAGGTCTGCAGGAAAAACAAAAAAGTACCTATCTGCAATTTGTTGGTCTTCTACAACATTATGGTCTGGAGCAGTTTTTAGTAGGCGTTTTCGAAATCCCCTGGGACATACACGTACATGCACAACCATTATAAGTATAGATTTTTCTCAATACAAAATACTTTGAGCTCCCGAAACAGCCCGATTAACATTTTTTTTTTCTTTACGTAAATCTATTAGCAAAAACTACTGTGCCAATTTTTACTGTTTCAGTATTAAATTAAAGGTTTTGGCCTGCAGTTTGTCATAATTACATTTATTTTCTTTTTAGGTGTTTTTAACGCACAATGTTTGCGTTTATTATTCCCATAACAAATATTGTTCGACTTTTCAATAAATCACTTACATTACTAGCAAAAACTATTAAATAGTTTTGTATTAAATTGCAGGTTTTGACATACACTAATGTCATCAATATCTTTGTTTACTTTAGATGTGTTGTTTCTAATAATAAATTAATTTTAATTTTTGGCTCTCATAAAAGCCCATGTTCAAATATCAACAACATCCTTTTGTAAATACACTAACAAAAACTAAAGGACTGATTTAAATAGTTTAGATCCGAAATTGAACCTCCTGCCATACAGAGATTGGTACTTTTATTTTCAGAAAACATTTTTTTCTCAGTAAAAAATTACTTTTAATGTTTAACAAGTAAAAGAGATGCTCCTGTTTAACATTTTGATCAAATTTAGTTGAACTATTTACCAGAAATTGGAATTATATATGTGTTAATGGACTGTACAGGACTTGTCCTTCCAGGCCGATTATGAAATTTGTTTACTAAATTTTCTCCAACTTTTTGCGTATGTGTGAACTAATACAAGATATTAGTTCTCACTTTAAAAATTGAAGGAAACGTCGTTCCTATCTTGTACGATAAATTTCGTTACCCCCAACCTACTTAGTAAAGTCAAATTTTACTCCTTGTAATTAAGGAGTATAGTGCTACTTTGTCTCCTGGAACAGAATCAGCTGACATTTCGCTGCAATCATTAATGCTGCAGCTATAAGGGAATCGGATCAGCTGATTGATATTTCGCTCCAGCTGCAATTAACGTTCCGAGTTTAGTTATTACGCATTACGCAACCAAAATGGAAAGCGATTGTGAATGTGAATACTTATCAATACTTGTGGCTTTTGGGGTGTGGGAAAAATCTTGGGTGTAAATTTATCGCCCTGGCCTACGGCGCCGGCGTCGGGCGCCAACAATTTCCCTTAGGGAAAAAAGTTGCACTTTACTCACTTAATACACAAATAACTATTGTTTCAAGAACAAGTCCCCGTATTATTTTTTACAGCAAAAAAAATGTACATGGATTAAACTTGAGATAGTCAATAATATAAAACATAAGTGGGATTATAATACACCGTTACTTAAAAAGAATGTGATCATAATGTTTTTGGAAACATAAATGTTATACACCTTCTGTAATCATTAATATATATAACTAGCTGGCCCAACAGACGTTGTCCTGTCCTAAAGTCATTGAATTTGTTTCATTTCAAATACTCGTTCATTTTCAAAATAAGCATGTTTGCTTCCCGGATTAGCTCATTCGCTATGCTCACTTGAATATCAAAAAAAGAGTTTGAGTTGCCATTCAAGTACTTTTTTTATTTCCAAAATGAGAGTTTCCATTCAAGTAGCTTTTTATTTCCATAATCAACATATGTATATGCCTTTCAAGTATGTTTACAGCTGCTTGGTGTAACTAACTTAACTTAGATCAAATCAATGGGAACTTTGAAGGCCTGTGGGGCAGAGCTCTTAGGTCGGATTAAAAATTGTCTTTTATAAGAACCTTGTCCTGACATAAACAAACTCAACAAAAAAGAATTATTCAATTTGGTCCATTATTCTCAAGTAATGGCATGACCAAGGGAAATAGGGATCCATTTAGACCGTAAATACATTTGTTTATAACAATAAAGGTTATTTTATAATTTCTCTTAGCTCAAAGTTTTCTTTTATTAAAAAATAACAAAAAACTTAATAATGTTATTTATATATATATTTTTTTTTTGTGTGTGTTTTGTTTATTATATATATGTGCTGTACGATTTTGTATTTGTTACTATTATTGTTCTTGTTTTTCTGGAATAAATTCATTCATTCATTCATTCATTCATTTGAGCGAATTTCCCCTATAGGGATGAAGCTATTACCGTAGTCGGCATGGTAAGACCTAGGCCCGTGACCATGATAACTTTTCGTTTCAAGGTCCCCAGATGCCAACAAATTGGAATTATATATGTGTTAATGGACTGTGCAGGACTTGTCCTTCCAGGCCGATTTTGACATTTGTTTACTATTAAAGTATGTGTCCGTGAGCACGATAACTCTCGTAAAATTGATCTGATTTTGACGAAATTTGGTATAAACGTGTAAAGCAGCATTTATGACATTAAGTTCGAAAACCAGACAGATCGACCTATCCGAAGAGGTATTTCGTGGTGTTTTTTATCCAAAAAACACCCCGAAATGGTTTTTTGAGCTTTTTACATATAATTGTTGAAAAAGTCAAATTTTTATTTTTTACATTGGAATCAGCTTACAAAGACGCACAATTTGGTGTTTTTGTCATTGCTCTACGTCAAATGGTTACAGAGATATCGAAAGTGCTAAACCCAGTATGTTGTCCAATGCTATTCTTACGGAGAATAAGATAAATTGTATATCTCGCTTATTTTTGTCCTTTCCTTGATGAAACTTGGTATATTGCTTCATATCGTTGTGGTCTATTGATATTTGCACTAAAAACCATTTTTCAGCCGATAGTTCCCGTAACAGCAAACCTGCGTACTCAGCCCTATGTTATTCTTATGGAGAATAAGTAACGTGTTATCTCCCTTAATTATGAACATAAATTATTAAAATTTGGTATGTGGCTATACCTACTATGGCTTTATATTGATATTTGTATAAAACCCCATTTTTGGAGTTCCTTGCTTCAGCAAACCTGCATACTCAGCCGCCATGTTATTCTTATGGAGAATAATTAAAATGTCTTAAATCGTTTATTTATTAATGTATATTGATGAAACTTGATATGTGGCTTTATGTGGTATTAAGATACATATATATGCATTGGAAATTTGCTAAGTACGCAGGTTTGCTGCTACGGGGGCATTTATATATTAAGATGTATACAAAATGTTGGACCTTGACACAATGACTGGTGGGTTCTAAGAAGTGTGTCTAAGAGTTTTAATTACTTCCTAGATTATATTTAACATAAGATACTACTTTTCCTTTCTTTTTGATTGAGGTAATTTATTCTTCTTAAAAACAAATTGACTGATTTAAGCCTTATTGTTTTTTAAGTTCTGCATTTATAGGTTGCCTATGTATTTGAACAACCGTATCAAGCCACAATAACAATGGGAGGCCTGGGGGGCATAGCCCCCCCCCCCCCAGTAAGGTTAATGTGTTACATTAAAACCTCTGGATTAGAGTTTAAAATATTTAAGGAATTCAAAACCAATTGACTGATTTTAAAACGTATTGTTCATCAAGTTCTGTATTTATACGTATATATTTTTACAGCAATATTAAGCTACAATGAAATAAATATCCTGTTGGGTCCTCCAGTGGAACTAAAGTGTAAATAACTACTTTTAAACCACGTTCTCTCACTGATAGGGGACCTTTATTGCCGCCAACATATTATATTTTATCAAAATCTTCAGCTAATATTATTATGAGGGCCTAGATGATACAGCCCTCAGTGAGGCTGAGGGGTGAGTAACTACTTCATATGCACTTTGTCTGACTGATTGACAGATTTCTGGTCTCATTGTTTGTCATGTTCTGGATTTGTATGTCATTGTCAAGCTGCAGTTATAATGGAGGGCCCATGAGGTATATTGTCAATTGAAACATCTTTTTTTTGTATTTTACGCGATCACTCAATCCTTATACGCGATATAAGAGCGTACTCCTAGTTTATTCTCCATAAGAATAACATTAGGAATGAATATGCAGGTTTACTGCAACAAGAAATAAAAGAAATGTGTTTTTGTGCAATTATCAGTATACCTCAACTGGGTGAAGCTACGTACTAAGTTTCAATCGTATATGTTCATAATCAAGGGAGATATAAAACTTTACTTATCGTTCTCAAGAATAGCTTAGAGCTGAGCATGCAAGTTTGCTGCTATGGGGTCATTCAACAAAAAATAATTTGTTTGTGCAAATATCAATATACCAGTACTATTTGAAGCCACATACCAAGTTTCATCAATATACATTCATAAATAATCGAGATATCAAATTGTAATTATTCTCCATAAGGATAACATTGGACAACGTACTGTGTTTAGCACTTTGAATATCTCTGCAACGAATGGACGTAGAATCACAATTTAAACACCAAAATGATTGTTTTGTAGAGCTGAATCGATTGGTATTAGCAAATGTCAAGTTTGCAGTAAAATTAACTGAGGAAATGCTAAAAACCTTTTTCCCATGAGATTAACATGGGACATGTTATGAACAGGTTTTTGGATTTTCTCCGCAACCACTTAATCCAGGTTAATAATTCAAAATACCATATTATTTGTTTTTTAAGCTCTATAAAATGGTCAAAACCAAAATTGATTGTTTTAAAAATGTTAGGGTACAAATTCAAAAAACTGATTTTTGGAAAATTTAAAACCCCCATAAAACCCCCTTTCCCATGGTCCAATATTTCTTGTTTTCGAACTTAAAGTCATGAATGTCACTTTACACGTTTGTGCCAAATTTCATCGAAATCAGATGTTTTTTACTCAAGTTATCGGGTTAACGGACACATATATATATGTATATACATATATATATATATATATATATATATGTATATATATATATATATATATATATATGAATTTGAACGAATAGTGTTTTTGGCATCTGGGGACCTCAAAACAAAAGGTTATCATGGTCTCGGGCTTAATTCTTACCTTGAGACCTACGGTAATAGCTTCTTCCCTATAGGGGAAATTCGCTAAAACTATGTAGCATTAATACTACTGCACATTTGCTATAAATAGTTTGAACCCTCCCCCCACTTTACCCAAAAAATGTGAAAAGCCTTTATAATTAATTTGTACATTATCTTTCTCACGTAAATAGATTGCTGCACAATAATAATTATTAAAGGACATTGCCTAAATTCGGGTTCTAATATATTGAAAACTAACATATTTATAGGCGGCTCAAGGTTAGGGAATCCAATCCCGGACGATATTTTCAATCCCGGGATTACGGGATTGGAAAAACAATCCCGGGATTGGTCTAATTTACATTAAGCCTGGAAAAATATGCGGTTAAGTGTACTTTTGTATATGTTGACGATAATTATAGTAAAATAATACTATTCCGTTTATTCAAAATAAAAAAAATACAAATATTTAAATAGAACAAATGATCAATGGCACAAGGTGAAAATCTTTATTACACTATTAATATACTATTACGTTTGGTCTCACACTGGGTAGGGCTTCGGGTATGCAATAAACCTCGTATTAAAGCAACTCAAGATTGGGTTTTTAACTCTATTATATGAATTTGAATTGACAGAAAAACTGTTTCAAAAAGTATCCATGAACAAATATTTCCCTCTAAAAATTAAAAGTGGAAGTACATTATTTTTTATGTATCTGCAGCTGCAGATGAATGGAATTATTAACTTATTACTAAGACAAGTTATGAATAAATCCACTTGATAAAACGAAACTAACCTTTCAATAGACGCCCGACGGCTCTCTGACTGGTCTATACTAGTACAGAGGTCGACATTGGGTACAGAAAAATTAAGCTGTCACAGTATTGGTAAGTCTTTTGGCTATCCAGTGTGACAATTTCCCTTCCTTGGTTCCTCCTTGTCTCTTCTGGGGGCTTGACTCCCAGTTGAGCCTGGATACCCAGTCTAGTCCAAGTCCTTGGAGGGAGTAGTGGATCTCCTTGCAGCCTGGGACGAGTGCCTGGGAGGAAGGGCCCTTACCCGACGGTCTTCGGTCTACCGGGCTGGGGGACGAACCGTCCTGGGGCCACTCGACCCCTGAGAGGTTGGAGGCTCTGTGCGATGGCGGTCCCTGTCTGGAGGACTTACGGAGACGTCGGGTTAGAGGGCGAATCGTCCTGGGGTGTTGTCACCCACAGAGCCCGGGAGCTAGGTAAGGATATCTCTCCCTTTCTGGAGCGAGTCAGATTGACCCCATCCTACCACCTTTCCCATCCATCTTTTCCCTCTTTCCGGTGGCTGTACAATGTCTCAAGGGAGACATGCCTATCCGGATATGCCGGGGCCTCCTAATGCCCCAATAAACAAACAAACCTTTCAATAAACACAGTACTTTCATAATAAAATCATGTAACAATTAGTAAACTATATACAATGAATCGAGTAAACATTATTAAAAAAAAAATCCAATGTTGTTATTTTAATGAATTTACTTATATTGGGATCAAAATAAACTAAATTTGTTCCTAATAAAAAGAAAAATGATCAATTATCATAAAAACGGCATAATTATCTGACTAACATCACTTACCCTATTCAGGTAAAATCTGATTGTTTCAAGTGACTGTAAGAAATTGGATTCAAATATAAACCTATAAAACTATAAACACAAAATACAAACAAACGAATAAATGTAGGCCTACTTATTAATAACGAGTGGTACCGGTGACAAGCTTGCATGTCGTGTGCCAAGTCTCGACTCGTCATAGTTTTAAAAATGTCTCGACTTTTTTAAATTATGACGCAACCGTCCCAGTGATGACACTAGATTAAAATATCATTGCTGACCTGAGGATGACAGTTTACTGTCGAAACGCGTAGACTTTTATTATACTACGAGGATCACAAGGCAGACTAAAGGTATTTTTAACCTTGTATTAAAGTCAAACGTGATTAAAAAAACGACACATAATCATCAAATCAAATCCGAGTTGTAGTAGCTTTTCAAAGACCCCTTATAATTAACTAAGCCTATTTTTTTGAGGATTTGTTTTGATATTAAAAGTTGTTCTGGTAATCTTAACGGTTAACTATTCAGATTTTTGGATTATGGCTAGATAAGAGCCAGTTAAAAAGAGAGGGCATTTGGGCTAATGAGCCACCCTCCACAAAAGACAAGTTGACTCCCGACTTTCCTTGCGGAGCCTTTCCAAACATTACCTTTGGAGAAGGAAACCTTTTTTGGCACAGGTTTTATTTTTCATCCTCATAACTTGGTCAGCCCATCATTCAGTCATGGTATTTGTTATTTGTGTGTGTGTGTACAGTACAGCAATATTACTGAATAACCCTGATAAAATCAAGTATCAGTAATAGTTTTAGATTAAGACCCAAAATCTAATGGGTCATATGAAACACAAGTTCCAAAACTGCTGATTGCTTACTTTCAGTTTGAGCAAATTCCAAAGTGCTTTAGAATATCACCTCACTGTTTCTTATTACTGTCTAATACTATGGATAAATGATATGTGTAATATCTTAATCATTATCTAATGGATATATAAACAATTACTCAATATTACATTTGAATAGGTGTAAAATTGGTTATAAAATGTTGATCAAATTTACAATCGCGGAAAGTTTTTTTCAAACTTTGCTAAATATTCTCTTATTTCCTATAGAGAAATTAAAACAACTTAAAAATATTATCTGTTATAATTTATATGTTAATAAAAGTTAATTAAATTAAATTAGTTTATATGTGTGTAAATAAGTAAATATTGTGTGAACAATAAGTTTGCATATGAAACTTTACGTGAGTTATACAGAGTAAAATTACCTTAAAGTTTTCAAAGTCTAAATCGTGTACACAGTGTTTATGTTTATGTCAATATTTATAGCCAAAGTACATATAATTATTGGCAAACATCATACATAGTCCTGCCATGTCATTATTCATTTTAGTATTATTGATTGTGATGTTATATCAAGTCTGTTTACTGACCGGTATTCCAGTTGTAATACATTTACAGTGGTCCTTGCACTTTTTCTTATGTACTACACAAAATCTATATTATTAATACGCTACATGCAAACTTTGTAAACAATAAGGCTTTTTTGTTTTAAGATTTACCACCACATGGTATACCAAACCAAAACCAAAAGCCAGAACCAAAAGATGCGTCTAGGTGTGCAGATGTTCAAACTGGCTTTAGATTTTAGATTTAGGTCATAAGTACTCGAAAATATCGCAAAAATCTGAAAGTGTGTAACATTTCGAATTCACAATTCCACAATTCAAAAACCCAGATGTTTCGTTTATTTTTCCACCAAAATAATTGCAGCAATTAATGCATCGTGGACAGGTAATCAGCAAGAATACATCCATGTATATAATGTTTTATTTGTTTATACCGCCCTCAAAGTTTATGTTTTGCCCATGCGATTAACATGGTGAGAAATTGTATTTGAATTGCAGCTGTTAATACATTTTGGGCAGGTAATCAGTAAAAGTGCATTTATGTCTATATATCTATATCTATCTATCTATTTATATATCTATATTATGCAAACTTTGTAAACAATAAGGCTTTCTTGTTTTAAATTTACCCCCACATATTATACACCAAAACGTGCGTCTAGATGTGTAGTCGTGCAAACTGGCTTTACATTTTATATTTAGGTCAAAGGACTCGAAACTATCACAAAAGACTGAAAGTGTGTAACATTTCCAATTTTAAAAAACCAGTTGTTTCGTTTGTTTTTCCACCAGAATAATTGCAGCAGTTGATACATTTTGGTAATGTGTACATAACCCTATAAGTAGGGAAAACCCCATGTTAGTTAATTTTAGCTTTGCTTCCCAAGTTCAGAGCAGAATTTAGCGCTGGTCGTCCCTGCCCAATTCACGTGGATCCCATCACGCGCGCGTCTGATGCGTGAGTATGTTTGTTTGTAAACAAACTAATAACAAACAGATTCATGTCAATATATTTCAGCCAGCTGTTAGAATTTTAATCATTTAATTTATCCGTAAACCCTTAAATCCGGTCCGAATGTAGTCAAATATGCGATTGTGACTCTATCTGTGTTTGGGGGACGGACTTATCACTATAAATCGTTCCATAAGTGTGCCCCTACTTATTCGGTTATGTATACATTGATTTTGGACAGGTAATCAGCAAGGATACATCTAGCCATCTAAATAAAATAAGTTTTATTTATTTATTCCGCCCTGAAAGTTTGTTTTTTGCCCATACGTTTAACATGGAGAATAATTTTATTTGAATTGCAGCTGTTAATCGATCTTGGACATGTAATCAGCAAGAGTACATCTATTTATATAAGTAAAATAACATAAACTAAAACCCATTTCATTGACAGCGATAGTGAAATCCGTACAACTAATTTAGTTTTTAAAGAGATTTTGTAATCAATGCATTTTGATTTAATTAACACAAACATGTATTTTTACTTATTTATTTTTTTTGGTTTACTTATCTGCAATTGATTTGTTTTAAAACTGAATACAATTACTTATGAAAGCAAGATTTGCAATTCAATGTTCGTGCGAAATCGCACGGGTTCACCTAGTAATAAGTAAACGTGACCAATAACATTCAAAACGTACCGTAATACCTTACCATTGTAGATGTTATAATTTGTTAAGCATTTATAAGACAAAGACAGCAACATTGCTGTTATAATTTAACCATTTTAATCCATAAAAGCAAATGATCACTTATCAGGCGTCAATATTTAAAAATGTTGATAGTATTAGGTAGAAAGTTTGGGATGTATCCAAGTTGAGTACTTTTTGAGAGGAGAGGCTATAACAAATTAGTAACGAAAAGTAGTTGTTACTGCCTGAAACCATTTGTAAATATTGTTATTAATACTCCTATGTGTAAAGTAGTATGTTGTTATATTTGTTGGGTTTTTCAACTGGAACTTTTACTAACAGTCAATAAATTACCATAAGTTCATTGGTTCTTAATCCTAAAAATAAATTATGTTCTGTTCACACATCCACGGTTTAAAATAATGTATAGTTAGGATTTTTCGAATCAAGTATTCTTTTTTTTCACAGTCTCTTTATGTTCATGTAATTCAGTAAGTTGGTTGTTTTAGGTATGAAATTATTTTACTTTAAATGCTAAGTATTAAGTTTTATAGCAAAATGTAAACTAATTAGTTGCACACATTCTCAATGAAACAATTTATTTTATCAGGTTTCTTACTTCCACTATATTTTCAATATAACAAAGTAAAATTTACATTTTACTATTCTTCAATGATTAAGGTAACACAGGCAATATAACAACAATTAGAATACACTAATTATAACCTCCAGGCCAAAAAATTGAGATAGGTCAAAGAGGCGTGAGGTCAAGGCCATTGATATAATATTATCAGTGATGGCACGTATGGTCACGCCATGCAGTCGTTGGTCCCACAATGGTGTCCGCTCTTGTTTTATCTTGCAGCTCATTGAAGTTATAACCCGATTTTTAACTCGGTAACTAAGGTTAAAACACTGGTTTTGGAATGAATTTAAACAAAAGGACATCCACTGTGCCAAATTTGAAGGGGTTTTAGTGACATAGCCCCAACATAATGTTCCTGTTAAAATGTTGCTAGATTCCTGCAAATTTGAAAATTCAGAATATGATTTAAATGCCCTTAGATTTTGCCCATTGGACCTAATATGTCAATGATTACCTATCGGCAGAAGATAATTTTATTTTGTCAAGTGATTAAATAATCGTGTTTGTCCTAAAGTTCATCAGTTTGTTTTTACAGAATATGGTTTTTTTATTTACATAAATCTACCCGGTGTAACTGGAATCGTCAGACCTAATAAAATATGTTTTTGATCAACAATGTACTTCTCACATTTGAAACACAATGTGAAACAAGAAACATATTTTTATCATTTATCTCATAATTTTAGCAACCGATTTATATTCTAACTAAATTAATTATGCAAAACACGGTTTAATTCAGACCATATTAATTTCAAGTAAATTACAGAAATCCCGAGGCAAGGAGTCTCAAATCTAATTTTAATCCGTTGTAATACCTGATTCTGGGGTCTTAATAATAATCTGTAGGACAGTCATTCATTGATTAAAATATATAGACATTTATACAGAACGGTGATTTTTTTAAAGTGTTTAATTAATCATAATACATATTCGTATATATATTTACTCAATTGGCCGTTTTTGACAGTGGTAAATTACATAAAGGAAATACTTTGTTCTTACTTAAAACCACTTAGACAAAATCATAGTCATAAAGTTTATTGATCCTACTAAATTAAATATACATACATTAGTATCCCAACAAACTCACCTAAACAACTAAGGGCCTCAGAATCTTAGCGAATGACTCTTGCCTTATACCCCCACCCATTTTTAAAGTAAAAACAAATTATGAACATAAATAAACAACATGTTATGTTTTTGTTTTACAATATATTGCGTATTTAGTTTCACATAAATATTTATGTATTGCAGTATAATTATATTGAATCTTAATTAATGTTCATGCTTTAAAATTTAATTTTACAAAATAAATATTTTGATTATATTTATATAATTTAATTTAAAGATATATAGATAAACATAATCCACCTGTTTTAATCCTTCAAAGCTATTTTACTTGTAGTTATAATCTTATATCGTTACAATAAACTTATAACTAGTTTTTATCAACTTGGATATACAGTCTATTTAATTACAAATTTCTAAAACAGTTAATGAAACTTTAAATATTGGAATCTCAAAGCTGTTAAAAGTCGAACTACTTTACGCTGATGATATATTATTCAGAGTTATAACTCAGTTATTTATTTGATGTTTTTCCCATTTTCAAAAAACAAAACATCAACCACCGGTCACCAATAGACATCTGCGGCGATCTAAGAACTTCCTTTTGGGTTGGACTGTCAAGATGGTATATACGATCAAAGAATAAAACCAATATCTAAACTAATCATATAATGATAGCTTTCGTGAAATGAATCCATTAACATCACTCCAAACCATTAAGACAGCAATCCAACAACCCTAGTCTCGTCAATTATTGATATCGGGGTTCATGAGAAGAGACATGATATATTCATGTAATTGGTTCTGAATGTAAACTTTCTACAACGACTGTTAATGTACTTATGCTCAATATGTAATAAGAAAATGTATACTAGACTAAAAATCACCCGAGTAAAGTTAAATTTAAATTAAATCACACTCTATTAGGTATTTCTTTGCAGTATACTGAAAAATAAATAAATAAAATTCAGACTATATAAGCTCACAAAACCTGTTTATTAGTTATTTCTTTGCAGTATATTGAAAAATAAATAAATAAAATTCAGACTATAAGCTCACAAAACTTATTTATTTAAACAAACTTCTTCTAGTTATTTGTTGATGATGACTATCGTTGATCACGTGAGGCACAGACACGCCGTGAACAACAGCCCCACGCACTGAGTGGGCACACGTGGGTTGGCATGATGGCGTTACTTTAGCTACTAATTTATCCCTCCAGGAATTTAAGAGTATAATGTACCAGACTTTTATAGCCATAGTGGCATATGTACATGAAGTGTACATGTTTGTTATAATTAAACACGACTGATATTATATAACCAAATAATATATTATTTTACGTTACAGTACATTACAACTATGTATATCGAATTATTTTATGTAATGCCGTACTATAATATATCATCTTTGTGCCACTTGCTCTCCTGCGTCTGATGGTTTCTCGGCACCGTATATTCCAATACACAATGGCCCTGCAGCAATTCCAGTTCCATAGTTGCTGATATTGAATTTAAACATTTACGAGAGTGACTGCTTTAACTACTAAGCTGTTTAATTCATTATAAAATATTAGTAATTTCCTTTATTGTTGTTTACAAAAACTAAATATCATTCCCAACGCAAAAGCAATATCGTTGCGAGTAAGGCGTTTTCTATTGACCGTTTAAATTTATTGTATTGTAGTATTGTTGTTAGAATGGTTGTGTTTCTGTATTCTATTTGTGAGTTATGTTCTGACATAGTAATTTTTATATGATGCTGTACCTAGATATACATAATTAACTATGTATACAGTATTGACGTAGATGTATTATGTAATATGGATCTCTACTTCTCTAGATTGCTGTCATCTTATTATTGTTATTGTGATTATTATTCATCCATGTAAAAATTGTTAAATTGAATTATGATCGTGGGAAGTGGAAAAATAAGAATAAAGCAAAATATGTAATAAACGTAGTGTACAAAATTATTCATAATATTTTAGAGGGGATTTATTGTTTTCAATCTATTGTTTTTTTTAATGTTATGTTATAAAACTGGTACTCATTTCTCTGATACAGTTTTTGTATTGAGTAAGAGACTAGAAAATTAAACAGTTTTAACCTGTTGTTTTACCTAATATATTTTATGGTGATTAGTTAGGCTAAAACAAACTTGGTCAACAAATTTAACTGTTATTTATGTGGTTTTCTGTTTAGTAACAACCCAAGGCACTTTGTAGAAACATTCGCAACTAAATAAAATAATATTTTACTTAATTATTCACATTTTAATATTTTGTTGTGATAACTGATGTGTAATCTCGCTTATTATATGTTTTACTCGCGCGCCTGATTTTAAAAAGTTAACGGTAAACTTACGTCACTCGTTCTTGTTTAGTGTTGAACTGTCGTCACTCATGCCTGTGTAACGGTGATCTGACGTCACTCGTTCTTGTTTAGTGTTGAACTGTCGTCACTCATGCCTGTGTAACGGTGATCTGACGTCACTCGTTCTTGTTTAGTGTTGAACTGTCGTCACTCATGCCTGTGTAACGGTGAACTGACGTCACTCGTGCTTGCTTAGCGGTGGACTAACAGCGCTAACATCGCTAACATCGCTCGTGCTTGTGTAGAGTTGAACCGACGTCACTCAAGCTTGTGTAGCGGTGAACCGATGTCACTCGGGATTGTGTATAGGAATGAAATGACATCAATTGTGCTTGTGTAGTGATTTTCCACGCATATTGAACTGTATGTTAGAAAAATAAAGATACAACAAATGTAAGTTTTCAAAACTCCATAGTCTGTAAGAATAACTAGGTACCTACTTTAATGCTTAGAATTTGGCGTAAGATCATATTTCATTTAGAGAAACTATATGCTGGGGAATATCAGTTGCAAGTTTTTTTTTCAATGAGATTATACATACTGACACTGTGCAACTGTCGCACAACTGACGTATTTGTTTTGGGTTTACTAAATATGCAACTGAAAGCAACTGCAGATAACTAGTTCACAATGCAACGAGGAAATAAAGCTCTGATATATGAAGTTAAGAGATTTCAAATTCTAAGGTTTTAAGTGACAACGATGGAGCACAGATTTTCTTATGGCTCAATACACGGCTGGGAAATTGCAGTTCATACGTGCAAAACCTCTTATTGCTTGTACCTTGTAACCTCTAACTGTATTGTTTTTATATTGTCTTTATTGTTATTATTTTTATCTTTCCAGAAATTATCACGCCTTTATTTAGAACAACTAATCAGAGATAGGTTAAGTGATCTTTAAACACCTATCGTATGTTTTTCGTTAAAACGGGATACACCAAACTCGATACCAAATTAGTCCTAAACAAGTATGACACACATGACAAGATTCAAGTCAGTACCTCAAGTCGTTCTTAAGATCTGATGTATAAATTGAAAAAAAAAAACATTCTAAAGACACACAATCAGGAAATATAATGAGATAGACCATATATCTATGTTTATGTATCACATTTTTATTTGCTTTGACCCCAGGACCCAATTCCTGAAGTTGCCAAAAATAATTTGAAAACACCCTACATTTACTTAGGAGGAGCTGTAAATACGAACATACATTTTCTATCTCAACATAATCAGAGTTATAAAGTACAACATAATAAAAAAATGTAATACTAAACAAGTTCGCACGCAGCACGCTGACGTGAGGGAAGTGTAATTCACATACAACTTTTAAAACTCAAAATAAGTGTAAAAACATACATTTGTCCAATTTTTATTGAAATCTGAAAACATAGATTTTTTGGCTGTTCTGATACTCCTGGTTTCATTTACTTGCAAAGCTGGGAATACAATTTTGTGCATTATAAGGTTAGGAGAAGGTCCAGACAGGCTTAAAAGTAGGCGTGAGGTTTCTGGGGATGATAAAAGTACTCTAACAAATGAATAACAGGCTTTTCTAGTGTAAAACCCCATAAGACTCGGTAAATATTTATACTAGGATGACGAGAGAGAGCTTAAAACTTTCGCCTGCCTAATTCCCATCTTTTTAAATGCATTGATTTTACATCTGGGGCTTTTGTGACCCTTTTTGGGCCCAAAAACTCGAAATTTGAAAGATTAATCCCCCAAAAAAGGGGTTTAGAGTTTTCCAATTGTTTTGTCCAACGAACTTGTCCAACTTATTACAGAAAGGAACGTCCCTACCAAGTTTGAAGTAAATTGGACAAAACATGTGACCACTAGAGTGCAAACACATATATATATATATATATATATATATATATATGTATATATATATATATATGTATATATATATATATATATATATATATAGTTTTGAACGACCCCCCAAAACGTGTTCAGGGGTCACGTTAGGAACTTCTATGGTGGTCCCGGGCTTAAGTTTTACCGTGCGGGTCATGCTAATAGTTCACTTTCCAAAGGAAATTCACTAATAAATTTCGTAAGTACTGAAAATCCATACATAATATAATAGTCAAACCTCTTACCCCTATCACTTTACTTTCATTTAGAACGATTCCTGAGTGCAAATGAATTTCCTTATTGTGGAATTAAAAAACCAGTGAAAAAATCTTCTAATTTTACATTTTCTTTTTAATATCGGTTTAGGCGGATAATCTTTCAAAGAAAAAGTCATACAGAAACGATTAATCCATGTTTAATGCAAACATATATTTGTGGGTAAGCATATACATATACATATACATATAATGGGGGCAGTAGTAAGGTGAAGGAATAATAAAGTACACTTTTGCTTTCATTACAATTTATTAGTTTTTCTTAGGCCACTCATTTACGACTGACCCATTACTCAGGTTTATACCTCCATTCTTTTACAAAAACAGGTTTTCTCAACGATGGTTTCATACCGATTAGCCTCTTAATCAATATCTGTTTTATAGCACAAAATACAATCCCTTACGCCCTTTTCTGATATTATAAAGAGAATAATACTTACACTACAATGACATTTTCTTATTGATTTCGATAGAATTTCATAATTTCGATAGATCCTGCGACCAACTATACTGCGAGCAGACCGATATTATATCTAACCGAACGAAAATATATATATGATAATGTTTTTAAAAGATGATATGAAATTTGTTTGTCAAAAATCTTTAGTACTCTAAGAAAACCCCTAATAAAAATATAATCTATGATACAGTTCAACTTTGCATAGTAACAAAATATATTGTTAAAGTCTTTAAATATTGTCTGTTTCACAAAAACCTTTACAAATTCCGAGAATAAATAGGTAAGTTTTAGATATATTTGTAATTATCGGATGATAAACATACTCACAAAAAGGTTATAAAACTATTTGTCGTATTTTTTTATATAATACACATTTAAAATAGTGCAACCTTAAGAACACCTAAAAACTGATTTTTGTTAATTATGGTAGAATAAATACTATATTTTATACAAATATGGAATCTGACTCAAAGTACACCAACCATCAAAAAACATGTATGCATTTTTATCTTATGATCAATATGATTTTTAGAACCGCTCTAGTTAAATTTGCCATAAGATTTAGTGATTCAGGGTTTTTTCCTGATTCATTTGAAACTTAAGTCAACATATAGACTTACGTAAGTAGCATAGTAGTATACATTGATTTTAAAAGAAACATTTAGACATGTATATTATTTTGACATAAGTCACAAAATGTTATTTAATATTAAATTTAAATCGTACTAATTTTATTTTTAATTTGCAAAATAATTTATTTTCTCTTATGCCCGATTACAATATACTGTGTTTCATATGTGAATAAACATCTATAAGTAATAACTTATACATATTGACACATTTATACAACCCTTGCTTGAGGTTCAGCAGCTCAAAGCGATAAATAGTTTACATTTAACAGGAATTGAAATCTAACAATGCCAAAGAGCTGCTGTGGTGAAGCATTCTGGGAGCACCCGTATTGCGATGTTAGACAGTCATCCACGAATTTATCGGGAATCTCAAATGCAAAATAAATATTTCATAAGTAATTATAGGTCATCATGCAAAACGTAAACCGTATATTATAAGAGGTTTCTTACAGCTTTATCATGATTGTGAAAATTGCCTTCCGATGACAATAACAGTATAGTTGTCATATACAACTTGTACACATTTAACACTAAAATAAGGGTTCTTATATTTGTTCTGTCTTTGTATGTTTAAGAATTTCCACTTAATATCAAACGATGTGTCTTAATGGTGGTAAAACAGAAAGAGGATTTTTTTGTGTTTGCTGTAAAAGGTTGTTCTTTAAATCAGTTAACTGCATATTAATTTGTGTCGCGTTAAATATTTAAACTTGCTGTTACAAAATATAAGTGTTATCAATGTTTTATCAATACTTCCGAAAATATTTGACTACAATAGTTAATTTTTAAGATTAGTAAATAAGAAGCGGTATTAAGTTTTCTGTAGTTACAATCTTATGGTGTTGCCAAAAAAAACACATTGAAACAAATACTGATGCTACATAAGTAATCTGTTTTGTAATAAAATTTTTATACGCTTAAAATTTACAGTGAAAATATCTTACGCGTCAAAGTAAATACCAAACTGTAAAGGAATTCCATTAAAAAGAAGAAAGAAATTGTTTACTTTGTATCCATATTACACATGGGAACGAGGGTTATCTTTATTTCAACATTGAGTAACATAATGCTACAATTTATACGATTAAAATCATACAACATATTCCAACATAGAAAATACGAATGATTCAGAATATTTCCAGTATGAAAGTAGTAGTAGGAAGTGGTGGCGGGGGCGGGGGCGGATCGTCTACTTGCCCCACTTCTGGAATAGCCCCTTACGTTGACACCGGCAGTTGGCGCCCCACAGGTTGCAGCGACAGGTGCTGTTGTAGCAACAGTCGTTGGGGCGATGGTCGCAGTTGCCTCCACGTCTTACGCACGCTCTTCTGTAAAGGTAGATCAGAGAGGAACGCCTGCAAAAATCATTACAAACCTTCCAGAAAACGCCTTACTGCTAGTGTTACGAGGTGTGATAAGGGGGGTTGAACAACTCGATGTTTGGGAAAACCGTGCAATCTTTTGGATGAATGTTATTTTAATAGTTAATATATATCAAATTGAAATTAGATGTATTTTCTATTAACGAATTGTAGGTTTACTCCTATTTATAAAGGTTTTCTAAATCACCTTAGTTAAAGTTGATCATTTAAAATTACGATTAAGAAATGTAATGTGTAAAAATAAGTAGTAGATAAGAGTTTAACTTATATATATCCTAAAACAGCACTCAATTTGTTTATTTATTCCTAAAAAAGGTATGGTTTAGTTAGATATATTTTTAAAAAACCATGAAAAACCAGTGTATACCACACATTATGTCAGCCACACCGTTGTTGGACTTGATACTCGTTTCCTTATCCGAACATGTAGACGACACCAATACATCAAACACTTAGTAAGACAAGGAAGGTGACCTGATGGGGCGGGCCCTCGGGTTGCCTGCCCTCAGCACCTTCCCGCACTGTCACTTATGTGCTGACCCTGCGGAGTCCACCCTGCTGCAACAACCACCTCATCAAAAACACTTAACTTATTTTATCTTACAACTTCTATCAATCAACTTAGTCAAACTTTGCATTTAGCTTTTATTGTTTATTTCTAATTATTATGAATTTCTTATAAAATACAATTCTTTTTAAAGCTGCACGTTATCGAAGGATAATTTAAATACGACAAAATATTAGTTTTTACAAGATATTTTATTCCTTGAACAAGAAAAAGTCTTGGAAGAAAACAAAATTACGTTTGCTTCGAAAAATAATAATGTGCACCTGAAAAATAATTGCATAACTTTTACAGGACAAAGGAAAACTCTTAAGTGACAACAATGCTGAAGGTAATTAGAGACTTTGAAGCCTGACCACCAAAGAGGACAGTTTCCCTTTCTTTCAGATAAACATTAATGTTTTACTTAACTCTCAGGTTTATTTTTTTATTTATCAAATATATTGGAAGTTTTTTGGCATACTTAGATTAGATCTCAAATTAATTCAAAATATTATACAAAAATGTTATACAAGTTTTAAGGTTAAACCGAACCATATGTTTCCCTATTTATCACTATAAGTGTGTTATTCTTTAGTATCCTTTCTTGATGAATTACAAATTGAATATGGTTACTCAGGATTCTATTGCCTACAATACTTTGTTACTGGATGCAACAGTAGTCAACATTTTACTCTTTCGATTCATTATAACAATCAAATAATGCTTATCTAACATATTTCAAAAATGAATTTAGTATTTGATATTCACGCTTCTTATCACACCTCATTACTATTATACCACACAGTGCACGAGGCGGGGTCCACTCACTTCTGGGCCGTCTGCAGTAATCTATCGAGCTCGTTGTCCGTAGGGTACTCTTCGAAAGCGGTTTCATCTGAAACAGACGCAGCGTTAGTTTTATAATTTGTATTAATAACTGTTCATAATGTAAAAGTCACAAACTGTTAAATGTTTTTTTTCTCATAAGAATTATAGTATTCTTATAATTTCCCCTATACCACCCCTATAATATGTAAGAATAATATATTTGAATTTGTTTAACAGTAAGGTTCATGAGAAAACAGGATTATTGCTAAAAAGTTTCACAAGTAAAATCTTTATTTATATGTGTGGTTAAACTAAAAGAAACAATAATAAATAACTGTTATTTGGTATCGGATTAATGTATATCATCAAGTTATTAGAAGTTAAATAAGATATTCCAATTTATTTTCACCACTGAGCCAAAAACTTTCTGTGACAGTTGAGGAATGCAGTATGTTAAAATCAAAGACAATTATCATGTAACTGTTGGTATTGACGGTATCTGTTGCTTTGCGTTGGCATGTGTCATGGAAGGCAAACAATGTGATCTGTCATCCGAACGATCCATCGAATATGCAGCTTCGTGTTCATTTTAACAAATGGTAATTTAATGTGTTAAACAATTTAATAAATTACCTCATCTAATCATGTTATCTCGGTTTCATCTAAAACACCTATGTATTTATATATTAAAAAATCATCCGGTAATATTGCTGAAACATGTTGCAGGTGATGCTCTACGTTGAGGCTTGTCGAGTAAGAAGGTTTTCGTAATATATATTATGTGGATTAAATGAGTAGGTTTTATTTTACTGATTTTTATTCAAATTTAATTATAGCGTTTTAAATATTGTGACTTTTATGAATAACTTTTCCTACACTGTAAAGATATTATAAATACAATTAATAATATACGGTAATGGATAAGATTTAACTTGTTGATATTCTAAAGATCCAATTATGTCATCAGACAATTTATAAGATCAAATAAAATAATCTAAAATTAGCCCAATCCAACGCCATATTTTCTTTTTTCTTTTATACAAATCCAGACCAAATGGTAGCACTTTTAATGCATTACGTCCTCACAGCTCTAAACCGTTATTCATAGAGGACGATGTTTCATAAATCACGAATGTAGGGTCGGAGGGTCTTGTAGCGTGTTAAGCAATACGTCCGGGAATGTGCTCTGAAATGCTTAGGAACGCACCATCTGTGGCGTCTCAGTCACTTTATGAATCGCTACACATTCTACTAGGATCTATTAACAATCTTTTTTGCCAAAATTATTTTTGCAACTATTTTTGGAATAAAAACTAAAAATAAACTGTATAAGACTCTTTTGAGTGTTAACATACACCTGTCTGTATAGTAACGCAATATTTTAAATATTTGAGGAATAAAATAAAAGTATAATTGATTATTATCAATTATACAATTATTAACTACATTATTATATTGACTAAAATGGTGTTTTTGTATAATAATTCATCAATGCCAAAGACATATACGTTTTAAAAATACTGTCCTACTATTTTTTTGTGATTATCTACGCCAGTGTCATTTTTTTTAACGTTGTGATAGAGATCGGTCCAAACCCTGATCTTGTTACTATCTAAGCTCGACCTGTTCTTAAAAAGCATCATTAATTAATAGCCCAATGACAAATGGCAGCTAGGTCCAGTTTCGAACCTTCTCAAATTGAAACCAAATGCATCGTACTGTAAGTGTATATAATGAATGATAAATTAATTTTTAATTGTAACTTGTAAATAGAATCAATTAGCAGTTTCAAACACACTGTCAGGACAGTTCATAACGGTTTATGACTGTAATGTGAAAATCGTAGAGAATAACAAGAGTAAAGACTTCTCATTGCAAATCTTGAATGCTATGTTGTTGAGTTTATTTTAAAATATTTTTAGCCTATTCATGAAATACAATGTTTATTTTTATTTCAATCAATTATAGGCTTGACAATCCTAGTTAGACTGGAGAGATATAAACATATATTTACTAGTCACCTAGCCGAATAAAAGCATCGCATCGTTTGCAGTACACAAACATTGAAACTCAAATTTTAGGTTAAGGGGGAAAAGCCCTAAGGGATTTACAAACATATTTAGATTTTTGACACATATAGGAATCAAAATTGACATTTTTACTACCTAATTCATGGGTTTTTGTCACGATAAATCCTTAAATAGTCGTACGGTGGGTTTCCCATTTGAATAAAATCTATTTTGATATAGAAAATTTTGTAAGCACTTGTTCTGTAAAAGAATTTCACAAATTATATAATGCGAACTTAAATTATTATCACCCTAGACAGCTGATAAGTGTCATTAGATATTAGATATACGTGCCTTCCAATGGGTAAAATATTATTTTGCCCCTTCTCAATAAATACGATTAATTACTGTCAACGCTAAAAGTCTCGTTGAATTGGTCTGGTGTGATAAATTGTAGCTCATTCCAAGCCAACTGTACGCATACAGTTTCACTGTGTCTTTAAAAACTATTTCTCGAGTTTTAAATTTAGTTTGTATTTACCGAGTTATCTAAATTATTAATTGTACTCTCTCTTCGACAGTTTTAATAGTAGGGGTTTGAGGGTTGTAAACATTTTTCCTGACTTGTGTGACTGTGTTCTTAGCAACCGCGATCATGTTTGGTGGCTCTCTGGACAATGCATGTCGTTCACATGTTTCGGAAGTGCGGGTGTGAAACCTCTACCGAAGCTACGGACAGTTTGCAGAGACAGACAGACAAATCTCTCTTTCCTATAGTATCGCGGCACAGCGGCAGATACGTGTGGATTCCCGCCTTGTGGCTAAAGGCGGGAATATATCTTGGGTAAGTTACTCGACCCTCTGTTTGTGTGAGACAGATTGGTTTTTCTGAAACTAAATATTAATGTTGTTTTGAGGCGCATTTAAAATTTACAAAAAGGTCATAGGAGTTGCACCAAATTAATTAATATTTATTCTCCTTTGGTGGTGTTTTGACGTATGTAGTTAATGCAGTAAAATCAGTACTAATTTTCCGGATAATGTTTAATAATCTCCCTTAGTTTTAAGTCCCTAAAAATGTAACTGCATGAAGATTATTATATATATTGAATACGTGATATTCAATGTTCAATGTATAAACCTTTTTACAACAGATATATTTATTTTATTTAAATTAGATATAAACATTATATGATGAAACAGTTGTCGGACATTACTTAATTTAATATGTATCATACCTTGAAAAAGGTAAGTGAGATTGGAATTCAGAGCTTACTCGACAAACTGTCTTTCTTACTTCGTCCTATTAGCTGTGATGCAAATACGATTAATTTCCAATATCCAACATGATTTCTTAAAGTATGAAAAAGTAGGGTTGCAGCTTCTCTGAGAAATTTATTCTCAGTAAGCCACTTTCAATACTTTTTATTTCAAGAGATAGGTATATAAACCCGGAACCACACTAAAGCTGGGAGGAATCTTGTTATAATAAAACGAAACGGAATACCTTGTATATCACTTGGCCTTTAATCCTCTACTGTGTTTAGAAATAATTAATGTTAATGATAGTGTTAATGTTACACACAAACATTTATTATGAGAAGTTTCATTGTCTAACAGGTACAGTATATTGACATCCTACCGGTATTTTACCTCATATAATATTTGTACATATTAACCAACTACAAACATTTCGTCATTCATAGAAGTTAATTTGTTTGTATTACTGCACTTAATATTAGAGGGACAAAAACATATTTGTATACAGCAGATTCTTTTTTGAATACATACAAAATACTATACCAGCATATTTAAGTCTTTTACAAAACATTACAACAATATTGTAAGAATAACCTTTCATGAGTTTAAAGAAAACTGTTTTAATATATTTGAGGAGCTTTTTCGATTAGTCATTCCAAATGCTATATTATTTTCAAATGATACTTAATGACAACTAATGATTATTTTCACATGTTCTTATTTATAAATTTTCAAGATTTTGGAAACAAGTGAATTTGTATAATTGCAGATAAATCAATCCTAAACACACTAAATTATTTATCCCTACCTTATTCCTCCCATAAATGTATTTACTATAAATACACTTTAAAAACTTACTGTGTTAAATATTGTTTTATTGCCAACGTAAAAAAAATTTCAATAAAATAATGACAGAATACTAAGATATATATAGTTGCTTTAAAGTTTGGAATTTAAAGTTAGAAAGTTTTTGAGGGAGGTTATTAGCAATATACTAAAGAGGCTATCAAAGGAAATACGTAAAGGTTGATTGCATCCCTTTATGTGTTAAGGTTTATTACTTTCAGTTTATTCATACCGTTAATAGTCATAGGTGTAATTTTAGATTTATATGAAGTGATAAAACATCACATACAATCAAATTGTTTATAACTTTTTTGCTTTATCGCTTGATTAATTTCATGTTGACTGTTTACAATGGTAATGATAATGATTAGGACTATGGGAATGATTAGGACCTTATTATATACTGGGAATGATGTAGAGAGTGACGAATTCAAAAATTTGTATTTACAAGGAAAATTTAACTTTTTAAAAACTAATATTATGTTTTCTTATACTAAGGTAAAAGAATGCTAATAAAGCTTTACTCCTTGTCATATGAATGCCGATAGAATTTGTTCAACGTAAAATAGTGTTTAAATCTACCAATTCTCTTCATTTTAAAAAAAAACTAAAATCTATGCAGAGTTAATGTGCCTGGACGAATACTTTGGATTGGAAAACGTGAAATATCTTGTCTCAGTTTAAGAGAAATAGGGCAATTTTTCAAAGATTACCCCGATAGTGACGCGCACTTCTCATCACCCTGGAGGCGTCTAAAATGTTAAAACCCCATTTCCTTTAGATAAAGTATATCCTTCAACTTGGAAAAGTCAGGGAAAAATTGTGTCACCGACACAATTTGTTTAAAATGAGATTTTAAATATTACTATCTTACTAGCCTTAGTCACTAACAAAAGTGACTAACGTAGAATAAACTCACTTTACAAATGATTCTTTTAGTTAAGTTAAATTTAAAATGTATTCATAAAACCATTAATAAGAAGATTATAAAATTGTTTTTAACAATCTGAACCTTAATATTTTATTAGTTATTGCTGTTATGTACGTATTTATTCTTCGTGTTATTTTTTATTAGTTTTTTGTTGTTATCCATCCATCTATTTCTCGTTTGTATCTATTTATTATTGTGTGTTGTTGTAGTGATGATTATCAGATAATTGTGTTTGTCTTTGTTACCAAATGTTATTGTTATTACTGGCATTGATATTGTATCTACTGCCCTTCTTTGTACCATTGATATTGCACTCATTGTTAATGTTGTTTTTATTTGTTGTAATGTATATTAGCCATCCACTCTTTGTACCTTTGTAAGATCGTTTATTGCCGTACAAACAAATAAATAAATAATATGCTTTTTGGACATTTACGGACTAAAAAGCATGTTTTAACTAATAAAAATCATAATTTCTCAGTTATTAATAGTCATATTCTTACAATCTTCATACCATTACTTTTAAGAAAAAATGACAACATTTTTTTTCTTTGAGTTGTTCCCAAAATATAACAGTTTTTAAGATATTTAGCTTTGAAAAACAAATAAGTAGCCGCAATTTTAAATTGGTACAAAGTATATACTTGATTTTCCATACCAAAATGAGTCTTATCAGATATAATACATATATCAAATTTAAAGTTGATATCTTCTGATGTTCCTAAGATATAATGTATTTAGTAAAATACACATACAGATAGGTGACGGGAAACTAAGCATTTTAGGACATACCATTACTTCATAAAAACGTTTTTCTTTATTTTTTATGAGGAATCGTATCCCTAAATCCTGTAAGGTTTTTTTTTAATACCTGTATATTTTCTTCATATTGTGTAAAATAAAGATATGCCGTTTTAATTATTGTTTATTCCAACTCCCATGACCTGCCCCCGGTTACTAAGATAACTATTAACTTTTAGTTTGTGTTTGTGTACTTTAATTGTTTTTAATTCAATAGCCCTGTATTTATTTTGTTGTTGGTACTACGTTTGGTGACACTGCATAGTAATTGAGACCTCTGAAGTTACACATTTAGATTCAGCACGTTATTCGCTAATTTCTTTGCTAGTAATATGACAAAATATATATACAAATATGGTTCGGAATAAAAGGTAATATTTTGCAAGAGCCTTGAAACAGGTATACATGTTTTATCCTGTGTTTGACAGGTATAGGAGATAATGAAACAGATCAATACAGCACATACAGCACCAATGTACACACAAATAATGAAATACCAAAGGCAAGAGTAACGATTAAGAAATTTTGAATCCTAACTTCGAGGCAAAAAATGTTATACCAAGCCTGATTATAAAACCAAAGAAGAAAGCAACACTTTTCAGTTTTTACAAAAAGTAAGTTTATGTAAATTATCATTTCAAATGTTTTCAACGTTAAACTGTAGATTGTTTCTCATAACCACTTCTAACTAATTGGATTACGGTTGATTCATAGATAATTTTGGTCAATAACATTTAAATATATTTTGTTTTACCAATAAATCGATGGGGATGCGAAGTTTTAATGTAAAAAACGATCCTAAAACAATTCAGCTGACATTTTTCTTGAAGGTACCTAACGATGGAGTATGAAGGTTCCTTCATATATATTTGGCTACGTATAGGCCTTTTCTTTCTTAATATCTTGTTTGGCTCCTTACCACTGGTCTTAATGGTTTCTATGGTTTTTTTATAAACGATCAAATATAGGCCTATAAGTAGTCCATATTTGTTAGGTACCTTTGTACAAAATGTCATTTCAATCTGTTTATATTAGATGACTTAGTTTAAAGGTATACAATATTGTATTAACGTCTGTCAATAAATTTAGCATGGAACTAGAGATATCTAAGAAAATAGAAAATCATGAAAAAAAATAAACTATCGAATAAAATCTTAAACGTTTTTCTGTTTTGTCCAGGTTTATAACTATAAAATCATATTAAATACAATAGTAGTTTTTACAATATTAAACGCATACATTAATCAAAATAGCACACAATATTGAAAAAATATTTTTCAGATAACTACAGTAATTAGTGTGTCCTCACGGAGATTAAGTACTATTTCGTTTGTCTAATAAGTTGTACATGTAAACTAAACAAATGTGTTTATGTGTACTTGTTTAAATGTTATTTGTTTGTATTTATCTCATGTGTCCAAGCTAGTAACCAGTAAAACACACACAAACCCAGTAAACGAAATTTATAACGACGACCCCTAAAAGACAAAATACCCCCGTAGCAGCAAACCTGCATACTCAGCGAATTTCCAATGCATATAATATTATCTTAATAAAACATAGAGCCACATACCAAGTTTCATCAATATACATTCATAAATAAACGATTTATGACATTTTAATTATTCTCTATAAGAATAACATGGCGGCTGAGTATGCAGGTTTGCTGAAATAAGGAACGCTAAAAATGGGTTTTTATACAAATATCAATATAACTCAACTAGTTAAAGCCACATACCAAGTTCTATTAATTTATGTTCATAATTAAAGGAGATAACACATTACTTATTCTCCATAAGAATAACATGGGGCTGAGTAAGCAGGTTTGCTGCTACGGGAACTATAAGCCAAAAAATGGGTTTTTGTGCAAATATCAATAGACCACAATGAAATAAAGCAATTTACCAAGTTTTGTCAGGATAAGTTGATAAATAAGCGAGATATAAAATTTTTCTTATCCTCCATAAGAATAACATTGGACAACGTACTGTATTTAGCATTTTCAGTAGCTCAGTAACCAATTGACGTAGAGCAAAGATTAAAACACCAAATTGTGGGTCTTTTTAAGCTAATTCCAATGGGAAAAATAAAATTTCACTTTTTCAAAAATGATGTGTAAAAAACTCAAAAATCCCATTTTTGGGGTACAAAATCCCCCCCCTCCCAAAATACCCCTTCGGGTAGGTCGATCTGTCTGGTTTTGGAACTTAAAGTCATAAATACGGCTTTACACGTTTGTACTAAATTTTATCAAAATCGGACCTTTTTTACGAGATTTATCGCACCCACGGACACACATATATATATATATATATATATATATATATATATATATATATATATATATATATATATATATATATAAATATAGATATATATATATATATATACAGTTTCAAACGAATGGTGTTTTTGGGGTCTGGGGACCTCAAAACGAAAAGTTATCATGGTCCCGGGCCTAGGTCTTACCATGCCGACTACGGTAATAGCTTCTTCCCTATAGGGGAAATTCGCTAAAAGTTACGAAACTTTATTAAGCTAAACTATAACCATTGATTCGAGTTTTTTGACTTTCCAATGTTTGAATTCTATTGTTGGTTTTTGTTATTTACGAAATTATTGAGGCATTTTACATTACTTATTAGAGGGACACTAGTTCCAAGACGTTTTAGGTTATGGGATCTGACTGCCCTCAAGTACGAAGAAAACCTTTAACAAAGCAAAATTAGGGGCGACAATCAAGGGAAAGAAAAAATAATCAACCAAAATATCTAAACCAGAGAACCGTAAAAGCACTCAAAATATTCGGAGACAAAAAAAAAAAACAAAACCTTTATACAGGTTTGATGGTTTATCACTTTTATAAACAGAACTGAATACTCGGTTGCACAAACAAGCAAAGCTATTCTAATACCACAGTTATTCCTTTATTATTTTTATCGATTTATTTTATTTTTACAAATAATTGCTGTTATAAAATAATTTTATGTTCAATAGATATAAGTGCACTTAGTTTTAAAATGTTCATAACAATGAGATATGTTACTAGAAATCAAGCAAAGTTGTGCATGCGTTAGTTTTAATATCTACTCATTATAAACTCGAGTCTTAATACTCAGTTTATCCAAACATTTAAACTTCATTTAATCTTCCGTTTGCTTTTTCGGTTATAACTTTTAATTTTAATTTTCACTCAAGAAAATTAATGGAATACAAGTTACAACTAAATAAAATAACAATCAATAAAACACAAAAATAAAATTAATGAGCTCCTCTTCTACTATTATTGTTAGAACAACAAAAGAATTGATGATGAAAAAGGGAGTCTGCGGAGCAGTGTGTAACCTCGCTTGAAAGGTGACAATTATCCCACAATTTGGGACATCATCTATGGTGTTAGTCTTCTGTTGTTAGTCTGTTTTTGTTCACAAGCACGTCACTTGTAGACTTTTTTTACGTTATAAAGTAAGCATATTTTTGTAATAACCCGAAAGATATCATGTTTAACTACAATTTAAATGTGTTCACTGTAAGTTAATTTAATTAGACTAAATTATTAGTTTCTTGTTTTATTTTAAAGTGCAAAATAAATTAACAATTATCAATATGTGGAAAGTAGTCTATATTGGTGCATTGAAAACACCGTAAATCTAATTACTTAAATTCACCGTCTATAAGTATTTTTTACTTACTTTATTTAAATTTGTTGGTGCACAGGCACATCGAATGGTGTACAATGTAGGCTACATAAATTATTTTAGCATGCGATATTTTGGATTTAAATTTCTTACTGCGTTTATAAACTTAATTAAGTAAAAGTAAAAGCTAGCGTTTGCCAATGTTCTTGAATAATAAAAGATTTCCTTTTAGTTTAAAACAAATTAATTGCTTAGCTGTAAAACTGTATAAGCTGTTGGGAGGATGGTATTAGATTACATGTCAAACTAAAAAGATAGCACCATATTGTTTTATTTTAATTCTCAGCAAATGCTGAAGAACTTCAAAACCAAACATAAAAATAGAGAAAAGATGTAGTGGTCTACAAATAACTATTATGAAAAAGTAAAATATACTCTTATAATCTAAATAGAAAAAAATCTAAATTTATTACTTAACATACCAACGTAAATATATTTTGGCCATAGGTTTAAAAACTTTAAACCTTTGTCCATGTTTTTAGCGAATTTTCCCTATAGGGAAGAAGCTATTACCGTAGGTCTCATGGTAGGACTTAAGCCCGAGACCATGATAACTTTCATTTTGAGGTCCCCAGATGCCAAAAACACCATTCGTTAAAATTTGTATATATGCATATATATATATATATATATATATATATATATATATATATATATATACTTATATATATATATTTATATATATATTTATATATATATTTATATATATATATGTGTGTCCGTAAGCACGATAACTCTCGTAAAAAAGGTCCGATCTTAATGAAATTTGGTACAAATGTGTAAAGTACCATTTATTTGAACAAGTTCGAAAACCAGATGAATCGCACCATCCGAAGGGGGGTTTTTGGGGGGTTTTGTACCCCAGAAATGTGTTTTTTGGGGTTTTCACATGTAATTTTAATTTAAATCAAATTTTAATTTATACCATTGAATTTAGCTTAAAAAAACAAACAATTTGGTATTTTGATCATTGTTCTACGTCAATTGGTTACCGAGATATTGAAAATGCTAAACACAGTACGTTGTCTAATGTTATTCTTATGGAGAAAAAGAAAAATTGTATATCTCGCTTATTTATGAACATAAACTGGCAAAATTTGGTAAATGGATTGATCTGGTTATGGTTTATTGTTGTTTGCACAAAAAACAATTTTTCGCCTATGGTTCCTGTAGCAGCAAACCTAGGTACTTGGTCCCCATGAGTAGGGTAAATTGGACAGTCCGAGGGCAGGAGGAGTCAGGAGGAGCACCCCCCCCCCCCCCCCCCGAGCCCCCCCCCCCCACCACCGAGGTCTCGTCTGTGACACTTTGCAAATTTTTTTGTTTGCGAATTTTTTTTGCGAATTTTTTTTTGAAAATTTTTTTTTTGCGAATTTTTTTTTTTTTACGAATACTAACCTAACCTAACCTAACCTAACCTAACCTAACCTAACCTAACGTAACCTAACCTAACCTAACGTAACGTAACCTAACCTAACCTAACCTAACCTAACCTAACCTAACGTAACGTAACCTAACCTAACCTAACCTAACCTAACGTAACCTAACCTAACCTAACCTAACCTAACCTAACCTAACCTAACCTAACCTAACCTATCCTAACCTAACCTAACCTCGGATCAGATTTCTGATTGCAGATTCTTGTTCGTCTAGTCGAGCCGAGAAATTTGAGTACCCACAACGTACATTTGGACGATGTAGGGGGGGGCTATCTCGGTTACCATAAGTCGGATTTGAATTCTGATTGCAGATTCTTGTTCGTCTAGTCGAGCCGAGAAATTTGCATACCCACAAAGGACATTTGGACGATGTAGGGGGGGGTGGGCTATCTCGGTTACCTTAAGTCGGATTTGAATTCTGATTGCAGATTCTTGTTCGTCTAGTCGAGCCGAGTCATTTGAGTACCCACATCGTACACTTTGGATGATGTTTACAAAAAAGGGGCCCGCACCACACTTTTGACCTTTTTTTTGCATTTTTGGAATCTCCTCGTCAAGCCGAGGATTCTCAGTACCCACATGACATACTTTGGATAATTAATACAAGAGTTGATCAGGGTAACGCTACAACCAACAGAGCTAGCCCATCAGCGCTTGCGGTCAATTGAACTACCAGTGAATGCAAATTTTGAGGAGAATATAATTGCAATGCTTTGAACATATACTGCAAAGGGGGTGTATCGATACACCCCCCTTCAAGTACTCTGCACCGAGGCAGACGTTCACACAAATAAGCGTCGCGTCCAGTCTACTGTCTGGGAATGCGGATGTTGTAATTTGATACCTCGACTGGAGGGTGCAGGTGTTCACACAAAAAACCGACAAGTCGAGACCTGTCTGGGAATGCGGATGTTGTAATTTGATACCTCGACTGGAGGGTGCAGGTGTTCACACAAAAAACCGACAAGTCGAGACCTGTCTGGGAATGCGGATGCTGTAATTTGATACCCCGACGGGAGGGCGACGCGACCCTTCTAGGAACCCATAATTATAGACCACCTGCGTCGAATTCCGAGCAATAAATCACCAGTTGTCAAACACCCACGGTATCATTCTTGTTTTAGGCTTCAACAATTCCTGACGTATGGGGGAGCGAAAATCTCCCCCTAACCCATTATGTGTTAGGGGGAGCGAAAATCTCCCCCTAGTAATTAAATCAACAGAACACCAGTTGTCACGGTCTCATTCTTGTTCTAGTCTTCAACAATTCCTGACGTATGGGGGAGCGAAAATCTCCCCCCTAAGCCATTATGTGTTAGGGGGAGCAAAAATCTCCCCCTAAGCGGTGCGCGGGTCGCGACACGCCACAGTCTCTTGATAGACTTCTTAGAAGACGGACGTCTACATTAATTCGATAACAATGTCGTTTATTCATCAGAAATCGTGTGAATGTGTGAAGACTGAACTGGACTTGTTTTCGTTACCGCCTACGCAGACCAGCATCGAGAGCGGTAAATGGGTTCAATACAAACCGATCTCATCGCTGACGGACGATTCGCCAATAGAGTTTGTAATACCCGGTCACGGTGACGAGTACACGGACCTGACACAAACGTTATTACACGTGAAAGCCGCTATTGTGAAACAGGACGACACTAAAGCGGACGGTGGGCAACCTGCTAAAGAGGTGGGCCCGGTGAACAATTGGCTCCACTCGATATTCAGTCAAGTGGATCTCTATCTCAATCATAAACTGGTGTCACCACAAAACAACACGTACGCTTACCGTGCCTACTTGGAAAACCTATTGAACTACGGATGTAGTGCAAAGAATTCGCACCTGACTAGCGAGCTGTTTTTTGAAGATTCGGCCGGACTAATGGACGATTGTGACGAATTGAACGAGGGATTGAAAAAGCGTCGCGATCACACGAAAGAAAGCGATGTTTGCGATATGGTCGGTCGATTGCACATCGATCTGTGCAATCAGAACAAATTCATGTTGAACGGTGTCGAGATGCGATTGCAACTTAACAGATCCAGAAACTCGTTTTGTATAATGTCCAAAACGCTAACTACCTACAAGGTGACAATTAAAGAGATTAGTCTTTTCGTACGTCGATGTAAGATCAATCCGAGCGTATTGTTGGCGCACAGCAAAACTCTCGAGACCGGCACGGCCAAGTATCCGATCACGCGTGTAGAAGTGAAATCCTTCACACTACCCTCCGGTATAATGAGTAAAGCTTTAGACAGCGCATTTCTTGGTCAGTTACCGAAACGTGTGATAATTGGACTGGTCAGTAATCTTGCGTTCAACGGAGATTTCAAGAAGAATCCCTACAACTTTCAACAATACGATATGAATTATCTCGCATTGTACGTGGACGGTGAACAAGTACCGGCCAAACCGTTACAGCCCGTTTACACATTGAACAGTGAGACGTATATACTCTCTTATTACACATTGGTCACTGGCACCGGAATCCAGTTCTCCGACGCAGGTAATGAGATCAAGAGAGGTGACTATCCGTACGGTAATTGTCTTATGGCGTTCGACTTGACACCGGACATGTCCGCGGCTGAGTCGAGTCACTGGAATCTCCTGCGCAACGGTAATCTACGTATCGAAATCGGATTCTCCAAAGCGTTGTCCGAGACCGTCAACTGTATAGTGTACGCCGAACTGGACAACGTCATCGAGATCGATCGTCACCGTAACGTAACAGTTGACTTCAACGGGTGAATAAAAGCGAACGCCAAACAGAAATATTGTCTGACAGCGAGTGCGTACAGTTTACTTCAAGGGTGAGCAGACGCAACACCAGTCAGTAGTACGGTTGAAGTCGCACGGTAAGGACGTTAACATGGACGCTTACGCTTCTGCGGACGACTATATCAAATCGTTTATTCAGGAGATTGAGGTTATGAACAATAATGCTAGTGATCAGACGTTGGCATCACCTCAGTCGTCATTTGTAAAACCGACCACTGCCTGCAAGAGACGAAGGAGACCAACTCCCATCGAAGTGGAAACCAAGAAACCAGGATGGGTACCAAAACCAACAGATGATTGTCCCATAGTGTCATAGATGGACGATGGGAATACGTTTGCTGTTCAAAACCCGGGAAACAAAGGACAAATTTTATTGAAAATGGAAATGTACGATGGTACAGATATGGTGTTCATGTGTGGATTATTTTTGGACAAAGATGGTGATATGCACCAAAATGTCAAACAAGTAGTTGATAAAGTGGAAAACATGTGGATCTATAAATCAACAGGAGTACCGAAAATTACAGGCTTAACTCAAACTGTTACACAACGCAGTGCAGTTTCGCAGCCAACGCCTAAGAAGCGAGCTGTGAGGAAGAAACAACGAGTGGCGCCGGCATTCAACTAGAGCATCCGCATTCCCAGACAGGTCTCGACGCGTCGGTTTTTTGTGTGAACACCTGCGCCCGACCCTTCGGACCACCCACGTAGAAGAAAATGGCGGCGAGGGTTTATAAGGCGGGGCCCCGCCCGATTGAGCATCATTCGCCACCAGACCACCACCTCACATAGACCTACTCCAACTACTACTACTAGAGATGTCGAGCAGCAGCACTTTCAAGCCAGAGTTTTCGATTTTGAACGGCACTGCAGCAACCGCGGACCTGAGAGCTACCCTCAACAACTGCAAGTCTGACTCTCCGCTCTACACCAGGATAGCCGATCTCCGAGAGGAATGCGGCTATCTCATCACTGCGATGGAGCGAGCCACCACACCCTTTGGCGAGACAATCATCGTGATCCTGGAGGGGCAGGTCGGGGATGACTTCTTTCTGCGAGTCTACCTGCCTAGGCGCTTCAACGAGGTCCTGAGCAACACCGACATCGAGCGCTACAACAGCGGGTTTGGAGAACGCCTTCGCTTGGTGAAGCGCAGCCCGAGGGGTTCCAATAGCAGATTCACACCGTTGGAGTTTATGTAAAGCAAAACTTGAAGATTTTGTTAATAACTTTGTAAATTAGTTTTCGTAGTCAATACTTATAGTCACGTTCAGAACATAACCACTGTGTTATTTATTTCACTTAACCCCAAAAATGTCCTTTGGTAGTAAGTTTAAGAGTGTTAGTATGGTAACTGTGAGGAGTTTAGTAGCTCAGTAGTAATCATGGGCTTGATGTGGAAACATCCTTTCTCAGCCATTGTGGCGGGACCTTCGGGTTGTGGCAAGTCACAGTTTGTGTCAAAGTTTATAAAACACATTACAGAAATGTGTGACACGCCATTTACCAGTATAAACTGGCATTATGGTAGTGGTGGTGGTGATGGTGGCGGCGACTCGAAAAATGTCACCATTAACCACGTAGAAGGTCTACCAAACTTGGAGGATTTTTCTGGTAACGAGCCGATACTTGTGATTATAGACGATATGATGCGTGAGGCCGACAACCGTGTGGTGGATCTTTTCACAAAAGGTTGCCATCATCGCAACATTAGTGTGTTTTTCATTACACAAAATTTGTTTCATCAAGGACGCGGGCAGAGGGACATCTCACTGAATGCGCATTACATTGTGTGTTTTAAGAATCCTAGAGATAGAGTTCAGATTAGGTACTTGGCCAGACAAATATATCCAGACAGCCCGAAATTCATCGAGGAGGCGTACGCTGACGCTACTAGGAATCCACACGGCTACCTACTGATAGACTTGAAACAATCAACAGACGAAAATATGCGAATACGAAGTTGCATATTTCCAGACGATTCTACCAACTATGTGTACTTGCCAAAGAAAAGGTAATTTCGCCATCAGTAGTAATCATGTCGTGCTTGCGGAAGGACGCAGCTCTGCTTACGGCTTTCATACACGCAACACCCAAGGAGCGGAAGGCACTGTTAAAGGTGTGTGACAAGAGCCGCATTCGCTCAGTGTGTGAGTGCGCATACAACGTGTTGCGAGGTAACGTTCCTCTGGCGAAGAAGAGTAAAAGTCAGCTAAGCAAACACAAGGCGACGCTACGTCGATTGGTGAAACGCGGCGAAGGCTGGTCAAAGAAACGAAAGTATCTCATACAAAAAGGCGGTGGAATCTTTATACCATTACTTTTGAGCGCAGTACTACAAGCAGCACTGAGTAGATAAAAATGGCTGGCATCAACAATCAGTTCTATTTGACGCTGCCCAGCAACAGTTCGATGCAGTATTATCCGAAAAATACAGTTGCAAATGATATAACACATTTGCCGAGAGCTATTCAACTGGACGCTGGCGACTGGGAAATTGCACTTGTGGAAGCGCACTATCCAATGACATTTCTATCTGTCGGTAATGACGAAACAATTGACATTTGCATACAACCGCAAGAGGAAGCAAAAGTGAACATAGAAGCGTTGGCGCGGGTTATGGACAGCACTGCCGATGTAACACCGGTAGTGTCTGCTACTCCAAAACAAAACCACAGAATTAAATTGAAGACTGGTGATTACGCAAATATTCAAGAATTGTGTGATCATATCAATTCACAAGAACTAGCGATTACTTTTGGTGTAAAGTTCACCGTTGAAAACTCATACAACAAATTCATTGAAGTATCGATGGGGACTGATGTTGGAAAAATTACATTAAGTCCGACGTTAGCGCTTCAATTGGGGTTCGATCCGAATGAATTGACGCTGGAAGGTGATGCAGTTAACAAAAGCATCCGTTCGCCCAACATTCGTCTTGGCTTACCGTCACACATGTACGTGTATTGTGATTTAGTCGAGCCGCAGATGGTCGGCGATACAGTCGCACCGTTATTGAAAATTGTCAATATATCCACGTCTACTTATGTATACGGATTGCATAAATCAACATCATTCATCGATCCGCACTATGTGCCTGTTATGAATAGATCTTTTGACAGTGTGGAAATTGACTTAAGAGATAACATTGGTAATCATTTGCCATTCCACTTTGGAACGTCGTGCGTGAAGTTACACTTTAGAAAAGTAGCTAGCCATTAGCACAGAAATGGAACATGCGAAGAAGATGGTAGTTGTGCCGCAAGAGTTGATTGATCGACTGCAATCAAATGCTACGGATAACAGACCGACTAATCTATCCAGTGAAAACAGCCTCGACGCGGAGATGCAACAAATATTTAATAACAAACGCATGGACGATAGTGAAAAGTGGAAATTGTACAAACAAGCGTTACATCGCTTCTTGCATATTGCAGAGAATAGACGCCAACCGATTAGCATACCAATCGTGGAGACGGGTGGGATTGAACATAGTCGACGAGCGCACCCCGCTGCGGAAGGTGGTCCAGTGGAAGAGATTGTGGAAACGTTTTCAAAAACTTACAGATCTGATGCCCGCAATCTTTTACGTTTCATGAAACGTGACGGCAGCTTAATCAGTTGGGACAGTGGCTATTCAGTGTACATCAACGGTGTAAAAATCCCAGACTCAAATCTAGTGGATATCTTAAATTGCATAGTAAAGGTGCGTATGCGTGATTACATACCGCCAGGATGGCGGGAAGTGCTCAACGCATTGAAAGCGATGAACGTGCCAAAGGACTATATGAATAATCTAAGAGCACTAAAGGAAATAAATGCCGAATATCGATCATCATTCACAGGAGGAGAAGGATCAGACGATGACGTGGAAGACACATCAACTGAATCAATACTGAGAACACCGCTAGTAAATCGACTACGATCGGCTAGAGGAAAACGTGTAACATCTACACCGACAGAGCAGTTTGATCTTCTAACTAGAAACAAGCCGTTGTCAAATTTGGACAATTGGGAACCGTACACAGGATAGGTTTTCAGTATTATGGAGCGTTTGTATTACAATCCCATCGAACCTTCGTCGTATGGCGGTGTAGCTCCTTTAGCGCGAGCTGCAAAACCAGTTTCAAAACGCAAAGTGATTGAATGGTTACAAACACAGGACACTTACACATTGCACAAACCAGCACGCAAGCGTTTCCCGCGCAATCCTTACATAGTGTATGGTCCATTTGAAATGTGGCAAGCGGACTTGAACGATATGCGTGGTCTTAGGAAACACAACGACGGCGTCAACTACCTACTGACTGTAATAGACGTGTTTAGCAAACACCTGTATGTGCGGACGTTGAGGCGGAAAGAAGGAGCTGAAGTGGCCAACGCTTTCGAGGAGATATTTGCCGAAGCGACCGATACACCTCGCTGTTTACAAACTGACAAAGGTACTGAATTCACCGGTGCCAAGACGAAAAGGTTATTCAAACAATACGGAATCATCTATGTCACTACACAAAACCCAGATGTTAAAGCGGCCGTAGTGGAACGCGTGAATCGCACTTTGAAAACACGCATGTGGCGATATTTGACTTACAAAAACACATATCGTTATGTAGATGCGTTGGACAAACTGGTTAGTGCATACAACAACAGCGCTCACAAGAGTCTAGGCAACAGAATACGACCAGTCGATGTGACTGTTGACAATAAGCGAATATTGCATCAGGTATGGCGTCGCATGTTCGGTAAGATACCGCGTCGTGTTAAGGCAAAACTGACAGTTGGCACCACAGTGCGCATATCTAAGGAGAAGGGTACATTCGCAAAAGGTTACGAGACTAATTGGAGTAAAGAAGTGTTTTTGGTGCGTCGTGTAAACACATTGATGCCTCTGCCAATGTACACTTTGTCGGATCTCAACGGTGAACAAGTGACTGGTCAGTTTTACGAATACGAATTACAAAAAGTGACAATATACAACGACCATCTGTTCAAGATTGCTGAAATACTAGACGCTAAGGGTCGTGGTCGCAGTAAGCGTTATTTCGTCAAGTGGGCAGGTTACGGAGACGAGTTCAATTCTTGGGTAGGAGCGCAAGATTTGCAAAATGCCTAATAGCAACCAGTTCTATTTGACATTGCCCAGCAACAGCTCAAAGGATTATTTTCCAAAAAACACAGTGTCCAAGTACACTATACATCTGCCGAGACAAATTCGATTAGAAGGCGATGGCGAGTGGGAGATGGCTTTGGTCGAAGCGCATTATCCATGTTCCTTTATGACTGTGGACGATGAATCGTGTATTTGGCTCGACTATAAACTCGTTCTGCCGAGTATTCCCGTCACACTCAGTGTCGAGCACATTATGCTAAAGATGAAACCCGGTTATTACAAGAACATAACCGATTTATTGAAAATGATCAATAAAGCGAAGGATGTAACCCAGTACTTGTACTTTGAGTATGACAAAGAGCAGGACAGAGTCAAGATCACGACAATGGTGGACGGTATAAGCAAAGTGCATTTCACCGAAGCGCTGTCTCTCCAGTTGGGTTTCGATCCGTACGAGAACGTTTTGACAAATGACCTCACAGCGATATGGCCACCAAATCTGACTATGGGACTGCCGACACACTTGTACGTGTATTGTGATCTGATTGAACCGCAGCTGATTGGCGACACTACAGCGCCACTTTTGAAGATTATCAACATTGACAGAGATAACTACACACACGGCGCGCATAAGACTGTACATTTCATCAGTCCTCATTATGCGCCAGTTATGAAAGGAACATTTGAAACGATCGATATTGACCTAAGGGATCACGCTAGTAAAAAAGCGTCATTCCTCTTTGGGACGTCGTACGTGAAGCTTCATTTCAAAAGAGTAGCTCAACAATTATGAATACAAACGATCCCTACTTGGCTTACTACCGTCGCCAACAATTGCAGCAGACCGGCGGCAGTATCGATAGGGTATTTCGCGGTGCACCCTACCAGCGCGGACATGGAATTGGCAGTTTCCTAGGTGGTATGTTCCGCACCATCACACCGCTACTCAAGTCGGGAGCCTCTGCTGTGGCCAAAGAGGCGTTGAAATCCGGTGTTGGATTCTTGGGCGACATGGCCATGCACCAGCGGGATCCCAAAGAAGCCGCTAGAGATCATTTCAGCCAGTTTACAGACTCGCTAAAACGCAGGGCGGACGGCAAACTTCAACGTGTGCTAAGTGGCGGTGGCGGCTCTCGCGCGAAACACCGTCGCGTAACGCGAAAGAATACCGCGAAACACCGACGCGCTACTCCTGCGCGAAAGACTAACGCGAGACTCTCGCGTAAGAGGAACGCGAAGCGCGCCATGTTCGGCGGCCGTCGTGTCACACCGCAGTCTTTGACGAAACTCCTTCAAGGAAGGTCGGCGTCGTCATCCAAGAGCAGCAGCAAGAAGAGAAGGACAGTTAGGAAGAAGACGAGGAAGACGAGGAAAGCAGTGAGGAGAACTTCCGTACGTGATATATTCAATTAACACACACGCTAGCAATGTCGTTTCTACATCAAAAGTCGTTTGAATGCGTCAAGACGGAATTGGACTTATTCTCCCTACCGCCGACGCAGACCAGTATCGAGAGCGGCAAATGGATCCAGTACAAACCAATCTCCACACTGACTGATGATTCGCCCATCGAGTTTGTTGTGCCCGGCAACGGCGAAGAATACACCGATCTTTCGCAAACAATAATGGAAGTTACAGCATCTATTGTCAAGTCGACAGGAGCGGCAATCGCAGATGCCGATGAATCGAACAAAATTGGCCCAGTCAACAATTGGCTGCACACGTTATTCAGTCAAGTCGATATGAGTATGAATCAGAAACTGGTCACACCACAAAACAACACTTATGCATATCGAGCGTATATTGAAACATTGCTGAATTACGGCTATGATGCTAGGAAATCACATTTAACATGTGGATTGTGGAACGCGGACGATGCCGGCCACATGGACAATACTCTGGACGATAACGATGGACTAAAGGCGAGACAAAAAATGACAAATAAAAGTCGTGAAATCGATATGCTCGGTCGCCTACATGTGGACATGTGTAATCAGAACAAGTTCCTGTTGAACGGTGTGGAACTGCGTTTTAAACTTATCCGATCAAAAGATTCCTTCTCCATTATGTCGGATGATGGTGACTACAAGGTGCACATTGTTGATGCGAATCTCTGGATACGAAGGTGTAAAGTTAGCCCCACTGTACTGTTGGCGCACAGCAAAACGCTTCAGACCGGCACAGCTAAATACCCAATCACTAGAGTGGAATTGAAAACATTCACACTGCCGTTTGGAGTGAGGAGCAAACCTTTGGACAATGTGTTTCTAGGTCAAGTGCCGAAACGAATCATTGTCGGACTGGTCACCAACGCCGCTTATAATGGCGATTTAAAAAAGAATCCATTTAACTTTCAAAATTTCAAAACCAACTACTTCTCGCTGTACGTGGACGGTGAACAAGTGCCGTCCAAACCGCTACAACCACACTACGAAACCGGCAAGGGAAAATACGTGATGGCGTATCACAGTCTGTTTTCAGGCTCCGGCATACACTTTAGCGATGCTGGTAATCTCATAAATAGAGACGATTACGACGATGGATACTGTCTGATGGCATTCGATCTAACACCTGATATGTCAGCAAGCGACACGACTCATTGGAACCTAGTGCGCAACGGCAGTGTGCGTATGGAGATTGCTTTCGACACGGGGCTCACAGAGACTGTCAACTGTCTGGTATACGCAGAGTTTGACAACGTCATAGAAATCGATCGTCATCGCAACGTGTCTGCGGACTTTGGTGGTTAGATCGTCGGCGGCGGCGTCATCGTCCTCCTCCTCAGTCTACAACCAACATTCGCACAAGATGGATCGTTTATGCAGAGTACCGCGTAAAAATTTAGCATCTCCAATTATTGTAGATTTTCAATGTTTCAAGGACAACGCAAATGACTACATTCTGAAGGAAGTGTGCGTCTTGGAATTGGTCAGTGGAACACTGCTAATGCATCATATCGCCAAATCACCATTCAGTCGAGATTTCCTATCACAAGAGAAACTGCGTGAAAGCTATTGGCTCACAAAACACTGTCACGGATTAGAATGGGACCAAGGTGATATCTGGTATCATGTGCTAGAGGAAAAGTTACGCGCATGTATCGCCAAACGACCGATTGTCTACGTCAAAGGTGCTGGGAAAAAAGAGTTTGTACGATACAATTTCATCACGGATCACTGTACTACTAATGTCATGGATATCAACGATATTGGCTGCGGATCACTATCGTCAATCAACAGTCTACTATCAACAAACGCAGTGCGATGTCGCCACCACAGAACAGCTCACACATGTTGCGCTCTAGCCAATTGCATCACATTACGCAGTTGGTTACATCTAAGTACAAATATCGCTGACGCTGATGATTACGCTGACGATGGTGAGAGTGATACCAGTTCCTGATTTTGTTTTGCTACTAGCACTACTACTCCTACTACTGACTGTGGCGTCGACACAGTAGAATGAATACCTTAGAGATACAAAAGTGTATGGCTAAACTGCCCGTACAGAATGTTGGTGTCTACGCTGCGGATCAATTGCCCCATTATATTTCACCATCTACTGCTATGATTGTGAACACTGATCCACACAATGAAGACGGCACTCACTGGGTCGCTTTCTACCTTAACAAAGGAGGAGGAATAATTGAATTCTTTGACAGCTACGGTCAACCGCCACATCTTCAATTCTACCAAGGATTCCTGAGACGCAACGCTCGTCGCTACCTGTACAACGAACATCGCCTTCAAAGTGACAACATTCTGGTCTGCGGTCAATACTGCCTTGTATTCCTGTACTGCCGCACCCACTACGGCATGAAGATGAAGGACTTTGTGCAGCTCTTTGAACACTCTTCTGCCGGCCACAACGACATACTGATCAGAAGACTCTTTGCACAAATGTATACCAATTGAGTTTTGAAATTTTGCATTTTTCTCAATAAACTAGTTGTGTACTCAGAATAAAAAAAGAAACATTCTTATTATTTCCCATCCTCACCTCCTTTACCCCAAAGTGGGGCAGATCTATCATACAATGACATTAGCAGGTGCATTCTAGTCTTCAACAATTCCTGTAGTATGGGGGAGCGAAAATCTCCCCCTAAGCCATTATGTGTTAGGGGGAGCGAAAATCTCCCCCCTGGTAATTAAATCAGTTGAACAACAGTTGTCAACCACAAATTGGGACAGACCTATCATACAATCATATCTGAACCTGGTTTATATGAATTAACATATTCCTGAATAATTTTTTTTAACTTTAGTATCTTAAGACTATGTGAGGGGAGAAAAAAAGACAAATGTATATACGAACAATTTAGCTATTTATTTACAAACCTTATATATATATTTCACATCGAGTATGTGCTCCTGAACATTTGTGTTTGGCTAGCAAAAACGAGACTCGACACAAACTAACGACTAGAACAAAAAGAAAAAAGGAGCACATTTCTAAGTTTTACGAGACTCGATACAAACTAATGACTAGATTTTTCAAAATAATTTACAAGTCAAGTCAGGGTCTTTGGTAATATGACACAACCACTCAACGCTCCTCATCCTCCGCCTCTTCATCGTCTTGAGGGATGTCTTCGGGCTGAGGTGGAACGTCAACATGCCCCCAAGGCAGTGTATTTACTCCGTCCGGAAGGATGTAACGTTTGTCATCGTTACAGCTCAAGGATAGCTTGTCGACTTGGACTGTGAAGACGCGGTGGTTTCGGGACTGGAACCTGGTGTTGATGGTTCTCTTCAACACGCCGTTGAAGAGGCATTCCCGATAGTCGTCAGAGGTTAAATTGTGTTTTACAACACCTCTAGCGACTCCCTTGGCGCGCTTCACTGTCATGACCTGCAACTCGTCATCTTCGGTCCTCTCCTCAAACTCGACAATGTCCATGAAATAAAGTTTCGAGCGAAGACCGAGGTACTCGAGCAGAGGAAGTCCGTTTGCTTCATCCTTGAACTTTCCGATGACTTTTGCGTTGACGGGGCTGTAGCAGGGATGGTTTCGGGGGTACGCACTGGTGTCGAAATCGTCCAGATGCTCCATCATGCCCTTATAAACATCTTCAGTCTGGATGTCGAACACGAAGCTGTCAGTGTCCATGCAGTCAACCTTCAGACGATCGTCGTAGCGGTTCTTCATCTTCCGAAGGAAGTCGTACATGAGCCACTTGCTCAGATCGAGGACACACATTCCGACGTAGAGCGGTTTGTCCAGGACGATAATGACTTTCGACATGTGTACAATGGCGACGTCATCGTTGAAGTAGGTTCGGTCCAGGAAGTTTGACTTGGCTACGTACTTCCTGAACATCTCCGGCGTACACACCAGTTTAGCGTTCATTCGCTTGCGAACATTCTCGATCGTCTTGCCAAAGACCGCATTGTTCATAAGCTTAAAAAAGTCTTGCTCAAACTTGGTCTTGGCCTTCTTCCTCAGTTCGGTGTTCATTAGGATGTAGCTCTCCAACCACCGAGACTGACGGAACGAGATGACGCGATGCACGTTCGCAAGCTCCAGTCCGTTTTCCAGCGCCTGTTGCAGGATTCTGTAATGACAGATGTAGTTCTTCTTGTCATCCAGAGTCGTAACGAGCTTCTTGAATTTCCCTCCTGGCGGACGTTTGGTCTCGCAGCAGTAGGGGAGATCCTTGTGAAGGTCGTGCAGGTGGGCGGGGTAGCGAAGGTCAACTTCCAAGACATAGCCGGTGGGTCCTTCGGGGTCCAACGCTGCAATGTCCAGGGACGCGATCTCCTCGCGGCTGAGCCATTGGAAGTCTCCCTGTGGAAGACACTGGGACATGGCCCAACCGTAAAGGTTGTTGGCGTCCAAGTATAGCAGGTGATTCGTTGGCTCTTCAGGTCGTCGATCTTCAGGGCGACATCCATCATGGTTGGCCTTGGCGTGTCTGGTGATCGCCTGGGAAATACCTCCTCTGATGCCTTGCTCGAAGAAGAGGTACATATCAAAGTCCTGTATCGTATCAAGCTCCACTCGACAGGTCCTTAACATAACATCCCAGGCGTATGACGGTAGGGTGTAGTAGTGCGCAGGGTCTAGTTCGTATTCAGCCATCGACGTGTCCCTGAAGCGTTCAAAGACGTCAGTCAACAGCGCAATGTCACAGCGCAGGTACTTCTCGGCGTAGTCCTTGAGGTTCCTACAACCGAAGGTTTCCCACACGTTGCGAGCATGCTCGTAGTCTGCATCCGTGATGTCCTCCAGGGTCAGGTCGTTGTGAAAATCTCGCTGCAGAGGCAGTTCCGTAGTATCTTCCAATACGGCGTTCGACGTTACAAAGTTGTACGGGAACACGCCTTTCCTACAGACTAGATCGAAGAGGTGGTCTTCGGGGAATCTCTTCCTCGTCTCCAAGAGTTGAGCTGGTGGAAGTGCGGCTGCGAGGCTGGCGAGGCTCAAAGCCAGGAACCTGTAGGTGTCGAGGAACCTGACTCTGAATCCTGGCTGTCTTTTTCCACGCCCTTGCATCCCAACCGGTGCCGCCGCTCGGTCGAACAGGAACCGCTTCGTGAAAGCGATGTAACGCTCTTCCGTGTGAGCCAACACCTCAACATCACCGGGGTCGACCGCCAACTCCCGCACTATGAAGTGAGCGTCGTAGTTGGAGAGGTTGTGGAAGTAGCAGTTGACTACTCTCTGCTCCCTGTAGCGTAGGTTACATGATCTGTGTGCAGCGCCACGGAACTCGTAGGGCGGTGCGTGGTTGTAATCACGAACCTTTGGGTCTTCGCTTGAAAATGCCGATCCGCAGAGGTAGCAATTCGCTGTCGAGTTGTACTGCATCGTTTCCGCTGGGGTCAGGACAGGGCGCAGATTTCTTGCTTCGTACAGGAAGTTCCACAATCGCTCAACATCAGTTTTCAACATCTCCATAAATGTCTTTGACGCATCATCCCCGAAGTAGACTCGAGGCTCGAACTCCTCAAGTCCGTACGAGTCGATAATCTGGTACGCAAAGGCGTATGGGATGTGAATGTGGGTGGCTACTCCTCCGTGCGGTTCATCCACTTGTTCATCCATCTCCGCGGTCGGCAGTAGAGCACACTCAAAGTCCGCGTAGATGGTGAAACGCTCGCGTCGGGTGAACTCTGGATGGCTGAATTTGATTTCTGTCTTTTTCGGCGTATCCATGCGAATAGGGGCTGAAGCGGAGCAGTATCGCCTGTGCTCCTCCAGACGCTGTGCACCTGTCAGACCGAGCTTGTTCGGACGGTTGTCAAAGTGCGCGAAGCACCGCTTACAGATGAATATCCTGCCCATATGTGCTGTGAGCTGTGGACGGATCAGTCGGCCAAGGTCTTTGATGTAGGCGTAGTGACTATCACCGTCCGTTGTCACGTACAAAAGGTCGTAATGGTCTTCACGCTCCTGCCTACAAATCTTCAAGGGAAACACGGTGTCCTGATACTTTGGTCGTCCGTCAGGTTTCTGACCCACGCACGTGTGATCAATACCATAGACGTTGATACTGATGTTGTTTGTCCGCTCAAACGCCTTGATACTCTTCAGAGCAACGGGGAACTGAAGGCCGGTCCAATCGTATCGGGCGATGATGTCGTCGGTGTACGATGCCGGTCTTTTAGGGTTCTCTTGAACAAACTTTCCCAGGACTGCATACATAAAACACCGCTCATCGGCGTTCGATACGTTTACGACTGCTTGGGTGTTCTCCAGAGACATAGGCAGTGGGAGCCAAGCTCGACCATCTTCACCTAGAGGAGTGTATTCGTTAATACCGACCTCCAAATCACGAACGCGAAGGTATGTCCACCCGGAGCCGATATGATCACACTCGGCCTTCTCTCTGATAAGCTTCGCAAAAGCTGTTGAAATGTAATGGTTCAGGTCCGAGGTCGTCGTCAGCGGAGTCATCTTCGTCTTGAAGTTGCGCAGGCAGGTGTTGTTGTGAATATTTTGAAATTCACACTCCAGCTTCAAGTTGACCTTAATGCTGCGGTGTTTCGCCAAGGTGTTCTCAAGCAACTCCGTAAGGCTCACAATCAACAGCGCCATCACTTCTCCGATTGTGACGAGATTCTCCATCGGTCGCTGCAGACGGTAAGTTAGGAGGCGGTTGCGAAAACCCCGTTGAATGAGTGAGAATACGGGGCTTGACTGTCCTGCTCCAGTCATCTCAACATCATCGGGTTGCGGGTGTGTGCTCGTTCCAGGTTGTGGCTCCGTGCTGGGTCCTGGCTGGGGTTCGTCCTGTACCATAGCCACTCGGTTCAGGATCAGGTCCTTTATGATCGGGCAAGAGAACCGCTCATGATGGTCCTTGTTGAACAGATGGTTGAACTCCTGACCGCAGTATGCGCAAGGGAATCTCCGTTCTTGACCATCACCGTGAAATTGCATGGTGTGTCGACGCAGGTTGTCTTCCCTCTTGAATTCGGCGCCGCATGTGCCGCATATGAACCTGCGGACTCTGCTGTGGGTCGAATCCACATGTCGACGCAGGTTTCCTTCACGACGGAAACGGCGACCGCATTCATGGCAGGTGTGGTGGCCAGGACCCGGTCCTTCATCTGAAAATAAAAATAAAAAACAGATTAGGATAACTAAAGATACAAATTCCCCTCTCTCGAGAATCACATTTCAAAATGGAGTTGTTAATTAAAAACATCAATTTTCAAACAGGGAATGTAATCTTCTGTACTGTTTGTCTACATTCATGATTCGGGGTTCAAGGCTAAGGATGTAGCTGCAATATTGAGCTGCGCCAACCCTAAAGAAGCATTATGTTTTAGGGGGAGCGAAAATCTCCCCCCTAGCAATTAAATCAACAGAACACCAGTTGTCACGGTCTCATTCTTGTTCTAGTCTTCAACAATTCCTGACGTATGGGGGAGCGAAAATCTCCCCCTAACCCATTATGTTTTAGGGGGAGCGAAAATCTCCCCCCTAGCAATTAAATCAATAGTACACCAGTTGTCACGGTCTCATTCTTCTTCAGGTACCTAGTTAAATAATTATAAAAAAGGTAATTAGTTTCAAGGGGAAAAAGTTATTTTAATGTGGATTCTCACCTTCAACGGAGTGTTTATTGACATAGGCAGTCGTCTGCGGAGCATCAATCACCTGCCGGGGTGGAATGACTCGGTGGTTCGCTTCCATGTGACGCTCTAAAGCTCCCCGGTCTACGAATGTGGCCCGACATGCAGCTACTCCATCTGCAAACGCACAAAACGATTAGATTGTAAAGTATATTTAACACCTACCTTTGTTTAGAGTACTTTCAAATTCTCAGTGCCCCCCCCACACACAAAATGGTCCCGGGGGGGGGGGGTTGAAATTTTGTTTAAGTATGTAATGTGGGTACTCTGATGACTTGACTTGATGGGGTGAGCAATAACATAAGTTATTAAAATTAAATTATATTGATATAGTCATGTAATTTTAAATTTAAAAAACAGAGTTCTCTATTCGCGCTAAATAGTTAAAGCTGTTAAATAAAAATAATTGTATCACTCTGCGGTTATATTGCATAGCGTATTCCTATATTACTAACATTTAGGTCTGATTAAAACAATAATGCAACGCAAAAAACGTACCTTGCTGCGTTGGTGTTGGTGGTGGTAGTTGTGGTCTCAAGCCGTGGAATCTGATGTGGTGTTGCACCAAATTGTTTCTACGCACGAAAATACAACCACAAATGGTACAAACGTGTGTGGCGTTCATCTTTAATATGGATTATAAGTTTTGATAATGACAAACAATACAGCACAACACGTACGTTTTAAATAGTTCAAAGGTGCTTTACGCAAATCGCAAATGATGATAATCAGCAACTAACACAAATCGCGTAGAACGGAACAGGATCGGACTAACACGTCTTCACGCACTGAACTATCGAACTGAACTGAAGGAGGGCTGGTGATGTGGGTGACTCTCCCCACTAATGGATTTCGGAGAAGGTCGGGGCAAAAACTCTCAACCGCTGTCTGGGGTAAAGACCACCCTGCTCTAATGGAATTCGACGCGGGTGGTCTATAATTATGGGTTCCTAGAAGGGTCAGCCGTCTTCCCGTCGAGGTATCAAATTACAGCATCCGCATTCCCAGACAGGTCTCGACTTGTCGGTTTTTTGTGTGAACACCTGCACCCTCCAGTCGAGGTATCAAATTACAACATCCGCATTCCCAGACAGTAGACTGGACGCGACGGTTATTTGTGCGAACAGCTGCCTCGGTGCAGAGTACTTGAAGGGGGGTGTATCGATACACCTCCCTTTGCAGTATATGTTCAAAGCATTGCAATTATATTCTCCTTAAAATTTGCATTCACTGTTAGTTCAATTGACCGCAAGCGCTGATGGGCTAGCTCTGTTGGTTGTAGCGTTACCCTGATCAACTCTTGTATTAATTATCCAAAGTATGTCATGTGGGTACTGAGAATACTCGGCTTGACGAGGAGAATCCAAAAATGCAAAAAAAAAAGGTCAAAAGTGTGGTGCGGGCCCCTTTTTTGTAAACATCATCCAAAGTGTACGATGTGGGTACTCAAATGACTCGGCTCGACTAGACGAATAAGAATCTGCAATCAGAATTCAAATCCGACCTATGGTAACCTATATAGCCCGCCCCCCCTCTACATCGTCCAAATGTACATTGTGGGTATGCAAATTTCTCGGCTCGACTAGACGAACAAGAATCTGCAATCAGAATTCAAATTCGACTTATGGTAACCGAGATAGCCCCCCCCCCTACATCGTCCAAATGTACTTTGTGGGTATGCAAATTTCTCGGCTCGACTAGACGAACAAGAATCTGCAATCAGAATTCAAATCCGACTTATGGTAACCGAGATAGCCCCCCCCCTACATCGTCCAAATGTACTTTGTGGGTATGCAAATTTCTCGGCTCGACTAGACGAACAAGAATCTGCAATCAGAAATCTGATCCGAGGTTAGGTTAGGTTAGGTTAGGTTAGGTTAGGTTAGGTTAGGTTACGTTACGTTAGGTTAGGTTAGGTTAGGTTAGGTTAGGTTAGGTTAGGTTAGGTTAGGTTAGGTTAGGTTAGGTTAGGTTAGGTTAGGTTAGGTTAGGTTAGGTTAATATTCGCAACAAAAAAAAAATTCGCAAAAAAAAAATTCGCGAGGGGGGGGGGGCTCGGGGGGGGGTGCTCCTCCTGACTCCTCCTGCCCTCGGAGTGTCCAATATACCCTACTCCCATGTTATTCTTATGGAAAATACTTAAAATGTTATATATCGCTTATTTATGAATGTATATGGATGAAACTTGGTATGTGACTTCACTAAGATGAGTTATTTTGATATTTGCATAAAAAGCCATTATTTTGCGTGCCTTGTTGCAGCAAACCTGCGTACTCATCCCCAATGTTATTCTTATGGAGAATAATTAATATTTTAAATATCGCTTGTTTGTGAATACATTTCTTATGAATCCTGTTAAGTGTTATGTTATATATTCATTGGAATTTCGCTGAGTATGCAGGTTTGCTGCGACGGGTGTATTGAAATATTACTACGATAATATTAAAAAAGTGATCAAAAGTAATAATATAAGTGAACTTCATTATAACTGTTGTTCTTAAAACCTGTTGTTTATTGATAGTGTTTATTAGTGTTTATTGATAGCGAATAATAGCACACAACGTATAATAGGTTGTAAATGAGCACTTAGCGCTCTAATGAATTAAGATTTCGGTGAGTAACTTTTTAATGGAGAAGAAAGTTTAAGAATTGTTTTGGTTACTGATTAATAATTAGTATAATGGACGTCTACTATCATTATGAGTGACGCTACTACTACTACTACTACTACTACTTGATGTTTGGTTCCAAAGATCCTTCCAAACAAAGTTCAGTAGTGGCTGATGACCACAAACTTTATTCATTAAAGCCAAATAGAACAACAGGTTACTGATTACATCAAATAGTAATGAGCTATTAATGGATTAATGAAGATTACATTTTACGATACTCAATATTATAAAAATAGATAGTTTTCACGTAGTTCCATTGTTGAGACTCACCACGACCCTGACCTCCCCCCCTCCAAAATTAAAACGCCACTAAGCAAAAGACTAAGAGCTACTGGTACAATATCAATCACATGAGTAAGCCGTGGGTAGTAGACTCCAAAACGTAGTAACAAACCTGGAATGGAGATCGATATCTTAATTTTGAGAATTATTGCACTCCAACAACTGAGGCCGCCCTAAAAAAAAGTATAATCTGTCCTCTAAAAAATCGGTTATTTTTATATTAAAGGTTTTAAATTTCGTAAAACCTAAATCAGTAGTGGATTATTTGTTTCTGTTTTATTTTTCAAAGTACGTTCATTCTTATTATCTAAAGTACTTGTTTAAAAAATAGGTTAGCGCTAATTTGTTAAAGTACCTCTTATGTAAGCAAATATATCTCCATTCAAAGCCGGCATATGCGTGTATCCATGCAATATCTACACTGCTCGCGTACCTCTGAGACACCATATGGCATGCTGTCTCAAGGCTACATGTGAAATTATGTCTGACCTGGGAACTCACTAGTTACTTAACTAATAACGTTTATACTAGTCCGGCAATGAAAACCGTCGTATATTTAGAACCCTAGATCCCTAGGTCTTCTGTTAAATGTAAGCTGTTTAACTACTAGCTGCTATCATCATATTTGATTATTTTATATTTTAACAGTTGTCAAAAAACGTTTGCAACACAACCTTTTCAATATTCTGGGACAAAATTTAAAAGAGTAGTCAAGCTATTCTCTCTGCTTTATATATTTTTGTTTACACAGTATATCCGACTTAAATTATTAAATTCTGAAAATGCTAAACTTTTTGTAAATATGGCTCATTTTGAATAAAAGTAAAACATTTAGACTATTTTTTATATTAATTATGACCCCTTTACTTTAATTAGTGTGTGCCTGTAATTATAATGATTCAATCCTCCCATTACGCCACATGGCATAAATAGATCGGAGCCTTAATGTTTTGATAAAATGTTCTTCATTATTTCATTGTTGTTATATTCTTTGATTTCAATGCTTGAATATATTGAAGTTTAAATCTAATTTTGCTGATCATTTACTAAAATCAGGTCACAGCTACAAAAATGTATAAGAAAAGTTAAACATTCTTGAATGTGAAAGGTAATCAGAAAAACTTAATGTTAAAGAGGAAATGCATATATATTTCAACTGTGAAAAAAATGTATCAAACACGCTAAATAAGTATGCAAATAAAACAACATCAATCATTATTTGTTAAAATCAACCAAATGAGAGGGCAAAAGAATTGTATAAATTTGATATAGTATGTATGATTGTATAGAAAACTAATTAATTGATTAATGATAAATGACAAATGATAAATAATTTTATTTCCTTAAAAAACAATACAAAACAAATGCAGTGGAGAAGTTGGAAATAAACAGACGACTTTAACTAGTTGTGTGGTCAGTAAAACTAAAATAAAACTAATGAAAAACAAAATAATACCTCAGTCTAGCTCAACATGTAAAGCTGCTCCCTGTGATGTTTGATCAATACAAAATATAAATAATAAAAGGAGTAACAATGCCAGATTGTAATTAACTTTACACCAACAAAAATATCGAGAATAATATTTTAAAAAGACTAATATAACGTTTACCATTTATGAAGAATATAATCAAAAACAAGATTTGCTCATAAATTTGATTTAGGACAATATGATTATATTAATTTATTCCATAAGGATGTTTTTCTTATATATACAATATTTTGTGAGGTTATATTGACTTTGAAAATTGCATAATTGCCGAAACATGTCAGTCCAAAACTAATAAAATATTAAAGATCTAAAAAAGAGTGTTTTGTTTTTAAAATTTTAATATTATTATTATCAGCAGCCCTAATCAATCATAAATATTCAATATTTATAAATATATATATATGTATGTGTGTGTGTGTGTGTGTGTGTGTGTGTGTGAACTGACATGACTATACTTGTGAGAATATTTACAAGTTATAAACACCACTTGTGAGAATATCCACCCTTGCGAGCATATGCTCACATCGTTTAAGCTACATTTTCAGCTTCAGCGCCTTCAAAATAGCCCAGGACAGTTGGAAATTTAATAATTTATTTTATGCTCACAAGTAGTGTTGGGAACTGGTCCGCCTAGTTTGACAGTTACTCACCAGGGCTGCGCTGACGGATGCACCTTTCTGTAAATGTGTTATAAATCAGAACTTGCGAGCATATATCCTTTGTGTATGTTTTGCGAGCATATGTCTTGTGTGTACATATTTTGCGAGCATACGGAAGTGGCCAAGGTCAAGCATTGTCCTACTCTGTTTTATTTTTATTTTTTGCTGGAAACTACCGGCTACCACTCCCGGCTCTCGGCAGAGTTTTATTCGTGTGTCGAAATACTTGTGTATCGATGGTTTCACTCTTACGAGCATAAATTATATGTTTGATATGCACCAGTGTGGTCAGTTATTTTTGGATTACCTTTTAGTGTATGAATTACTTTGTTAGCATAAATTAGTTATCATCAGATTATACTTTTGACTCTACCTAATTAATAACAAACGGAAAGAGTGTTAAATACCGCCGTCGCAGCAAACCTGTATACTAAGCGAATTTAAAATACAATTATAAATACCTAACCATTTCAATAAGGCAATAATATGGGTTTATTCTCAACATAAGTGATAATTGCAGTTAAAATTCTTGATAGTTAAATATGTACTAAAAGTTGAGACCTCTTTTTAAAAAGAGCTACAAAACTTACTAATAAAGAAGTATTTTTTCATGTTCCAGGCAATATCGGGCAACGATTCCTGTTAACTTAGTTCAAAAAAGAAACTTTGACCGAAATCGCCCCATACAAAATTATTTTGTATGATGTAGCATGTCGTATTTTCATGTAAAGTCAAACAATGAGCTTGTGTGTTTGCAGTGTTGTGTTGCAAACCCAAGATCAAAATAATTTGTGAATCCTGGAAATTTAGTTCAATTTATTAGTGCGCAGATTTTATACGCGCAAATATTGCCTTTTAATAATAAATTACATGGACCACGGCAAATTTTAGGTTAATTACAACGCAATAATGAAGAAGGTGATTCAGTAATGATTATATTCTCAGGAAATGAATAAATAGGGTCTTACTTTTAATGATAATTCGTATCGGTGACTCATCCCTGACACGCACCTACCTTCCTACGCCAGTCCAGGGTCAGGTAACACCCCAAGTCGTTATGTGGAACAAGTATATTTTTGGACCATTTGTCAGTTCACTGTTGATTGTGCTTTAAAAGTTGTTGTGCTGGTACTAGGTTGCATTAATACATTTTCATAACTTAAAGAGAATTATGTTATAAGCTCATTTTCAGTTTTACCAGAAAACCTGACTGCCTATAAACTACAAAATTTTTATAATTTTCCCTAATTTCCACCACGGCAGGAAAAGCCCAATAAACACATATTTCCCCCCAGTGATTGACCTCAGGCGTTCGCTGGACGAAATACTGATTCAATCAGTGATGGCCAAAGGAAAAGACAAGAAGAGGGGACTTTAAAACTAATTTTAGAGCCCGCAAACTATATACTTTATTGTTTGAAAGTAAAAAATATTTTTAAATAAAAAACTAGCTGCTACCGTGAAAGATTTTGCAGTTAAATAATGCAAAATAAGTAAGAGAGTAGAACAATTGTAAACAAAACAATGGCAGTATTTAGTTAGATGAAATTCCCTATAAATCTCTTTCTTAAATTGGGTGTTTAGATAAGTTCTGTATTTATGTCACAATTTATTTTGTCAAAATTACCTGAACCTAAGTGGAATGGGAACCGAAGGTTTCGTACAATATTTCAAGTTCCATAATCATATCTGTTATTACAGTTGTCAATATGTACTCCGAATAGACAATCTGGGAATAAATTACGAAAACATATCAATTCAATACACCCAGCATATTCACCGTAAATTGGGAGCACGAAACATAGTCACTTGATAGTAAAACAGGCTTCTATCACCTATAATATATCCTTAAAAACTCCCAATTTTCATATATTTTTCCAACAATAGCTAGCCTACTTTCCCTGTATTTATCCAACACCACGATACAGCTTTGAACAGACAATTACCAACCATCTCCACTTATCTTAACGGTATTACTTTCATTTATTACCAGGGATGACAAAAATAAAAAGCCTAAACAAAAGTTCATAGTTCATTACACACCAACTAACATACACAGCAACAAATCAGACCTAAAACACATCAACAAAAACATAACCTAAATCATCTGTTGACAGCTGAGTAAAGTAAATAAAATAAGTTATCTATACAGTATATCAATCCAAAAGTACCCATGAACTTTTGAGAAAACTGCAAGTGACAACCCCATGAACCATATACTTAAAATGTTCGTCTTGACGAGAAACCTTGCGAAAAACTATTCATTTTTTCGTAAATTGCCCTTTAAGGTCGCAATCCCTTTCCAAAGGGAACTTTCCATACCTAATGTTAAAAATAAATCAGCTGGGCTTATTTGTTTGTATTATTCTGTTAGCGAATTTCCCCTATAGGGAAGAAGCTTTATATATTTATGGGTTTTATGGGTTTTATGGGTTTTGTACCCCAAAAATGTGTTTTTTGGGGTTTTCACATATAAATTATTTAAATCAAATTTTAATTTATACCATTGAATTCGGCTTAAAAAAACAAACAATTTGGTATTTTGATCATTGCTCTTCGTCAATTGGTTTACCGAGATATTGAAAGTGCTAAACACAGTACGTTGTCTAATGTTATTCTTATGGAGAAAAAGAAAAATTGTAATACAAACGCTTTGTAATAAAGTAATAAAATTTATGTAAACGATTACAATGCATACACTTTAGACTGCTGATTAAAAATTAATTTACAATTATAATCAATCATTACAAACAATCAACCAAACACGAGAATACAATCTTCACAAAGTAATTGGGGCAACTAATTAAAAACAATGTATACATTATGTATGTAACCTAGTATTCTTCGAAATAACATATAAAAAAACATTTACAAAATAACCTTTAAGTATCTTATGAATATTTTTTTTAAATTTGTTTCTTGAACAATGTTTATTACAAGGGAAATCAAAACTTTGTTCCTATGAAACTAGCATTCTTCTTATAAAATGTTACATTGTGTTCATAAACATAACTGGTAAATATCTATATCTATAAAAGAGGAAGTATGTATATATTTATGTATGTATGCGTAGCCTATGGACTCCGAAACCGCTCGACAGATTGTAATGAAACTTTCAGGCATTATTAAGCATTATTCAAGGATGGTTTGTGTGAAGTTTGGTGCAAATCTGTCCAAAGGGCTACGACCCAGAGGGCATACAAGGGTGCAGTGTAAGGTTTTAGAAATTTAGTGTTTACAAATTAACAGCTGTAATTAGTAAACAACTTAATTTGGGCGCAGCAACGCGCGCCGGGAAACTGCTAGTAGTACTATAATAATGATCATTTGATCTTATTGTTGTCTGGTTTTCTGGTAACATTCATTACAGTCTAACAAATTTCAAAAGCGTATAATGGTAATCTCCCAAATTCCATCCAATATTCTTTCACAGACTGTCTTCAATTTATATTGAAAATTAACCACCCGCTTGTTTTGCGGTAACATACCGTAATTATTTTAATTTGTTTTTTGGTTTAGCTGTATATATAGCAATACCATAGGAGGGAATAAATTACTTTTGATCAAACATAATAAACACATTTTTATTATAAAACGTCAAGATAATGGTGACAATACAGATTCAAGGCAAGTTTATAATCAGGTAAACCCAAGGGCCTCTTTTAGGAACTCTTCCAGGGAGCAGAAAGGGTTCTTCACCAACCAGTTGCTGAGGCCTATCTTCAGGTTATTCCCTGTTTGGCTTCTCAGGTCATCAGGAAAGCAGATTATGAAGTTTCCTGTTGATGTATGTTGGCTAATCCTTGTACAATGTGGTCTGGTGAAGTGGTAGTTGATACCTGTGTGCATGTCTGCTTATGACAGTGGATTCATGTTCCTTTTTGTAGGGCTTTCCCATCAACACATGATTAATACCTTCCTAGTTTAAAGTGCAATTACTGATATTATATTTAGTTGTGTAAACGCTTCTCTGCATCTTTCCCTCTAATCAAGTCCTTACCAATTAGTTGGCTCTCTCATTGGTTAAGAGAAGATAGATTTCCTACTGAAGTTCCCTCTTAGTCAAAAGCCGTAGGCTGTGTTTGAAAGGCGGTCTTGGTGGCACCCTCATTACTTGTGGGGTTTATTCTATTTAGGTCATATAAGCTGGTGTTATGTTTTTTCATGCTCTACACAGCTACTGTGATTCGCCTGTGATTCACAGCATAACTGTGATTCGCCTGTTAGACGATTAAAAATAGCGTTTCCGATAATAACAATAATTTTACCTTTTCATTTTGCCCTTGCTGACTGAAATTTATACGTCGACACCAACCCTTGTTGGTAGTCTTCTTATAACCTCTTTGTAAAACTAACATTTGTTATATACCCCAACCATACTCTTGTTACATAAATCTAGCAACAAAAAAGGGGTAACAAAAACCGCCTACAAACTGCCTTAGCCTTAATATTGCTCTTAAAGTAGGATTACTTCCATTTTTGTAATAATAATAAAGATACGTTAACTGGGCTTGGAGTGCCAATGCAGGTTCTTTAAATTCATTCAGGGTCAGGGTAGTACACACGATTATAACACGTGAAAAAACAAAAAGTTTAATTATGGTAGTCATTAATTTTTGCCTATTTTTTATATACGGTGTCTGTAAGAGACAGTTACGTATTGTATTGAGGCTGTGAGTTGTGCATTAATTAAAAAAATTTGACATGCTGTTGGACGTTCTTAAAAGCACTGTATGTTTATTGTATGTAATGGTATCCAAACCATTACTGAAAACGCTGAGATATGGTTAGGTTCATTTGTTACACATCGTGTTGTTATCTGTGTGTAACACCAGTACTATAACAATAAACTTTAGTCAGATCATATTGCTGGGTTTTTGTTTAAGGAAGAATATGGGCTACAAAACCTACATACATTACTTGTGGGTTCAGCACTGTGGGGTAAAGTAAAATATACGGGTTAATTATTCTTTGCCCTTCCAAGTGTATTAAGATAGTCTTTTAAGTAACTAATCTCTTGATTTAATTATAATACTAGAATTTACTATGCGCAACTTGCGCATCCCGTGCTGAGAAGCGGGAATAGTAAATATATAAATAGTAACAAAACAATGACAGTCTGTAGTTAGATAACCCTTATAACAGCTGTTTATTTAATTGAATTGAATTGCATTAAGAAGAAACACATGGTGACATACACCAAATAAAGCTCTCCTCCATTTGAATAACATCATTGATTTTGAATGATGAATAGATATCCCAAGACTAGGTAATTTTTGAAGCCAGGAAAATGAACCAGCTGGTCCACTAATCAGACAACTACATCAGCTGCGTATGAAACAAAAATAACAAACCCATTTTTCATATAAAAAGAATCCTATTTTATCCCTTTGAATCACATTAAAAAATCCCTTTTCATCCCGCTTTTAATCTGAGATCACAGATTGCACTAGATTGCAGAATCAAATATTTTTCTATTTACTTTTACTAGCTGCTCTCTTTTAATTGTATATATGTTTATTTTTACCTATTTTTCGTGCTAGAATTAAATTATTTAAACATGTTCTACTCTTTCAAATACCATTTTATCTCTTTAAACATCTATATTATGATCGATTTTAACGGAAGCGATGAATAACATAAAAGAGTAGTTAGAATTTTATCTCTATATACAAATTATGTCCAGCTAGACTAGTCAAATAACCAAAAACGCGAAACGAGTAGTGTAAGGGGTGGAGAAGGGGTTACCTTCATACTGGTTTTCTTAGAGTAAGAAACAATGCACATACTACTACTTTGTTCTCCTGCTTCTAAGGCTCCGTTCTAGCTAGCCGACGAGAATTCTGTCGGCGATATGACCGATATCACCCTGCCGACGACGAAAACGGTGTCCAAACTAATCAAAACAACAAATTATAACGGTGACGACGCGATGTGTTCTCCATTCTACATATTCATGGTATCGCATCGCACACCCAACTAGGACACGCTCACGCTCATGCCCAAGTGGAATTGAGGAAGGGGGGGTTCAAAGTACTTCAAAGTAAGGGAGTCTGGGATCTGTAGGCTTCTAGGCTCAACCTGTGGCGTGTATCCCCTTACCGCCTATTGCCAAGGTCAACAATTTTTTTATGTATGTGGTATTAGGTTTTAGTATACGTTTAGCAAATCCCGCAAATTGAAACATTCGTTGCCAGAGCCTTTTCTTGAGATGGTGTAGCACTAGTTTCATGGTATATTTTTGGGTTACAGATCGGCCATAAGCTCGGTTCATCTATTCTGGTATTCAAAATCAATGGTAATACTAAATAGCACGGTACAACATAGGTACTAGAAATGGCAAATAGTTAACTTGTTAATTCCAACATGGCCAGGCCAGCGACATTGATGTGATTCATTGTGCGTTCTGTGATGTTTATAAAATGATAATAATAATAGGTGCGGACAAGGCTCAACGATATTTAAAAAAATGGGAATACCCGCTTGTGCCAAGGTGCTCTGTTCGTAAGCAAACTAGCAGACGTAATGCCGATTTCCAAAAAAAATCCCACTTTATCCCACAAGCAGTAAAATATCCCACATATGGGATAAAAATCCCTTAAGTGGAAACACTGCTAGTAGAGCTCTGGCGGCATCTCACATCAAACTCAAACAGCACAGACAATCCCGAGGCACGCTCGGCCCGTAAGCTAGGTTTATCTATTCCGTAGGATGTATGATAACATGGTGACTTAGAATTCCCGCGGGGCAGAGCCCTAAGGCCTAATCAAAAATCTAAAGCCAGTTTGCACATCTGCACACTTAGACAAACATTTCGGTGTGTAATATGTGGGGGTAAGTCTTAAAACAAAAAAGCCATATTGTTTACAAAGTTTTCATGTAGCGTAATAATAATATAGATAGATAACCAAGGGTTTCATCAAACATTATAATTAAGGTAAGTAAAACAAATATAAAAGAGGATAACAAATACAGAATATTCTGTTAAAGCAGTTTGTGACCATTACGCATATTCTATAAAATTAACATAATATAATCTCATTTGTAACAGGTTGAGGATAAAACATATTCTCATAAATAATTGAGCATATTCTAAGTAACTAGTTACACATTACACATAATCTCACAAAAAACACACAGTATTCTATCAAGTGACTAGTATAAACATTACACATATTCTCACAACAAACACACTGTATGCTCTCAATGCTTTACACATATCCTCACAAAAAACACATTGTATGCTCTCAATTCTGTACACATATTCTCACAAAAAACACACTGTATGCTCTCAATTCTGTACACATATTCTCACAAAAAACACACTGTATGCTCTCAATTCTGTACACATATTCTCACAAAAAAGACACTGTATGCTCTCAAAGGTCAAGATACACAAAAAATTTTTTATTAATTCAAGTGTGTAAAATAAACAACTCTTTAACTTAATTTTTTCTACATTATTACCATTTTGAATTGCATTTCTAAGAGGCTCAAGAAGAAAGTTCTCACAAGGTATGTTTATAACTCATATCCTCACAAGTATAGCCATGTCAGACTGTGTGTGTGTGTGTGTGTGTGTGTGTGTCCGTAGGCACAGTAACTTTCGTAAAAATGGTCTGATCTTGATGAAATTGTGTATAAACGTGTAAGGCAGCATCTATTTTCATGAGTTCAAAAACCAGACAGATCGTACCATTTAAGGAAGGTTTGGGGGGTTTGGGGGGGTTTGGAGGGTTTTGGGGGGGTTTGTACACCCCAATTTTTTTTTAATTTTTACATATATTTATTTTTAAAACCAAACTTGAGACCACTGTTGGAATCAGCTTAAAAAAAACAATATTGTATTTTTATCATCGCTCTGCGTCAATTGGTTACCGAGATATTGAAAGTGCTATAAACACAGTACGTTGTCCAATGTTAATCTTAGCCAATTAACATTAACATTGGAGGATAAGTACAATTTTATATTTTGCTTATTAAAGAACATATATTAATGAAACTCGGTATGAGGCTTCATATGGTTGGGATTTACTGACATTTGCATACAAAACCCATTTTTGTGGTCCCCATGGCAGCAAACCTGCGGACTCAGCAGCTATATTCTTATGGAGAGTAAGAAACATTTGATATCTTGCTTGTTTATGAACATAAATTGGTTAAACTTGGTATGTTGCTTCATCTATTAGTGATCCATTGGTATTTGCATAAAAACCAGATTTTCGTGGTCCTTGATGCAGCAAACCTGCATAACTCAGCCCTAATGTTTTTCTTATGAATAATAAATCAAATGTCATATATCACTTATCTATGAATACGCTTTGATGAAAGTTCGTAAGTGGTTTCATGACTTAGTGTATTACTATTTGAAATTAGCTGAGTATGCAGGTTTGTTGCAACGGGGGTATTTATTAGATTTCAGTATTTAAATTTAAGGCAATTGATACATGTTAAACAAAGTCTGATTTAATATTAAAAATTTAATTTTCTTAGCCTAACTCTAGACGTTAAAAAGGGAGATATTGACATTAAAAAGTAAAAACTGACAAAGAACATAATAAGCTCCAATTTAGGAAGGATAAAAGGAGCGTACTTATCCTTCACGTACCTTCTCTTTGTCAGCTTTTCGCTCATAAGGCTATTAAGCCTGATCAAGAAAAGATCAAAGAGAAAGGAACTCTTGTTTGTAATTTAAAATAGAACAATCCTGTTTCTTGCAAACTGTATGTGAATGAATCATTCATACCTGAATTTGGTCCCATATTTTGTATTTTTATCTGACTTTGTTATGATTTGCTTGTATGCACTATTACAGACATATCACATTACCATAAGCTCCATTGTATTAACAAACATTTAACTGCATCCGTGCCAGAAAAGCTTAAAATAATTCATAACCTTTGTGGAATACGGGGTGCGCCAAAAACAGAGACAATTTTGAACTGTAATTTCTCAGCTGGAGAGTTTATTGTTGTGTCAAATGAATGTTTAATTGTTGCCATTTATAGGTTAATTACTACAGTTCAACAGTGGCTAGCGCATCATCGTGCCTTTGTTATAGAGACATTTTTCAAGAGTAATAAATCTTTTATTTCTATACAACCTCAGTTGATCAGTACTCACTTCAACGTCGGCCGTCATGATGCCATTCCAAATCGAAAAAAAAACATTCAAATGTGGGTTAGTAATTTCCAGAACTCGGCTTCTGTTCTCAAACCTATAGCAGCCCTGGGACAGTTTGAACGCCGGAAAATATTGAAATTATTCGCGCAAGTGTGCTGCAGAGTTCTAAGCGCTCAGCCCGTAAACAATTTCCCGTAAACCCGTAAACTTTGACAATTTGAATACTTCTGTCTGAAGAATATTGCATTTGGATTTAAGTTTCCATCTCTATAAAGTAATGATCGCATATAAACTAAAAGAGAGTGATTTAGATTCACACCTTACCATGTGTCATAGACTATTGCAGCTTGTGAATGAACTAGCCCACTTGCGCGAACTATTTCATTACGGGGTTTTCGGCGTTCAACCTGTCCGAGGTCTGCCAGTAGGTTTGATTTTGAGTGCAGAAACCGTGTTCCAGAAATTAAACATTAATTTGCCTCAACAATGAACTCTCCAGCTGTTATACCAGCTGACAAGTTACAGTTGAAAAATGATCCTGTTTTTTGCTCACCCCGTATAATCATTGAATAGTAATTAAAAAACATCCCATTTGAAAATAATATTTTATAGCACATACGTAGTTATATTAATATTTTGGTAATATAAATCAATTCATTTTAGATAACACAAGAAAAAGGCACCATATAAAATATTCTAGTTAGTAAAACCTTATTGGGGTACTGTCAAAATTATAAACTAATACGTGGTTCAACACAGGTCCATTCAGCCACTGATTTTCTCTAGGAAAATGAACAGCCATTATTGTATAAGAACCAAACCAGATAAGAAAATACATAGAAATTAAAATGAGTTCAACATTATTGTACGTGTTTAAATATTTCAGTATTTTCCAGTATTGAATTTAAATAGTTTTAATACGTACATTTACGGAAAATTTACCTTCTGATAATGAATTGCTGAGAGCAAGTAATTTATTGTATATTTTCAGTTTCCTTTGGATAGAAATATTTTACAAAAAGTCAAGTCAACGAAGCTGAAACAAGGCTGCCTCAGGAGAAACAATTATTTTACAGATTGTGACGTCATCTAGGCTTGTTATCTACCTTCCTTAACTCACGTTCTGTTCATCCCGGTAGAGAATTAAATATCACACTATTAAATCACCCGATAAAGTTTAAGGTATAGTCCCGTTAAAATAAAATTGAAATTATATATAAAAAAAACATATTTTTCACTAGAAACTATCAGTTTTTTTTTCAATAAAGATTCAGTGTTAGGAAGAATGTAATACGTTAGGGCCCTGAGGCAACAAAGCAATGGTAGGAAATAAATACCGCAAAAACTAGATCAAAATTTTAGAATCAATGAGAAAGGTCCGTAAGAGGAAGAGAATTTAACCTATGATTATTTTGGTAATGTTACAATTGATATTTAATATAATAAATGTGTACTTTCTGTATAATTATTTATATTAAGTACGAAATCTCAATAAGAAGATGAAATAATTGCTTGAATATTGATAACTTGTTATAACTGTTGGGTGTTTCAATTATGTATTTTATGATAGATTTGAAGTCGTTAAACGTTAGACTAGGTTTATTTAAAGGTTTATTTAAAGGTTTATTTAAAGATTAGGTAATATTTAAAGTGGGGGGTAATACTTAGGGTGGACCATACGATTGTCCGTGCACAACCTGTCCATTATTGCACGTATTGGTAAGGCTCTTGGAAATATCTACGGTCATGTACTGATTAGGTCAACAAAAAGGTGCTAGCGGAGAACAATCCTGATTAAATATAATCCGACCCACATAATGACATCGAGAAGGTCTGTTATGTCATAATGAAACAATGACCTAATAATGTCAAAATATTATACGTCTGTATTAGTGACTGTTTTCCTTCGTCTGACAATTTTACGGTAACTTTTTAAATCTGACCCCAGATTGTGGTAAAAGATGTTTAGATTGTTAATTTTCCGATAAAAGAACAGTTACTGGGAGTTTTTTTACTATAGTTAGTTATATTGTAGTCATTTTTTAAATATTTGAACACAAATGTGTTAATGTAAAACTACAACTACCTTTGGTGCTTTTTTACCAAAAGGATGGTAATAACTGGCAAATCAACGTTATGGTCAGAACAAAATATTTAAATACAAACTAAAACTACTTTTCATATATAAATTCTTTCTACACAGTCAGTTTTATGTAATAACACGACTTCAACCGTTCTCTTGGTAGCTCAATTTCCCATGGGACCTGAATGTAACCACAGTTAAAACAGTGGAATTGGAAATCAACATGTGAAAGAAATACACTCGTGGTCTGGCTGATGTTTAAACATCCGTAGAATATCGTAGTTACTTCCTTTAACTGTTCAAAACTCAATTATTTACAAATTCATTTTAAATCAATGAATCTGTTTATCTTTCCCCATAATAAATCATCCGTTTACTAACAGGTGATTTGGTTTCCTAACTTTTAAATCAAAATATTTGGGTTCAAAACAATTTAATGCCGTTGTTCAAAACCAGTGTAAATATTCATTATATATTTTTATTAGCTATCAACTTTATAGCATGTTTATCTATATGCTAATATAAGACCAAGACGACACTATTTTGTATTATTTCATTTTAAATAATGAACAGTAATAATATTGCATTATTTAATTTATAAAAACATAATATGGAAATAAGAAATAGCTTCAACCCTGTAAGGGAAATTCGCTAAAATAAGCGTTTAACTATAGAAACCAATCGTTTTACAAGGCCTCTGGAGAGGGTTTACAACTTAAAGTTAGTTGAGAAGTGTTTTATATTTCATTTGAGACGGAGATAATTATCTGAAGGGTTTGTGAAAACACTGAAGTAGGATTTATTAAATCTTCACAGTGTCATCTATAAAGTTTTCATTCAAATAATATAAATTTGTTCTGCCTTGTAGTGATTTTAGTTTTTAAATTATTTGGTTTTCTACTGTAGCAAATAAATGTATTAAGTTAAAAAACTAATAGGTGTTAGTCCAGGTGCAATTTTGATTTAACATGTATAATTCACTTTGATAAGAAATGATTTTAGAGCTCAAGATTATTTTTACCAAAACACTGTTGACCCTATAATTAATACTATTGTTATATTGTACTATCTCTGTATTAGTCGAAGCTAGAATAAAGAGTGACAACAATCAAGACGACAGAGTGGCGGCAAGTCTGCCTGGAGAGGTGGCAATTATCATACAATTTGTGACGCGATCTTTGCTTGTTAACTGTCATACCTTCCTTAACGTTATGGAATAGTATGTTTTAAAAAAACGAATACAAACAACTATAAAATAGGTTTGGGATATTTCAGTGGCAGTTTTTAATCTTAGAATGTATATATTTAATAATGATAGAAATATTTCAAATATCTCGATTTTAGTGTGCCAAATAACAATTTGTTTTGTAGTTGCCAATTTTCAGAACCAAATTAAGTGTGGGCTAGATAAGAGTAAAACTGAACGGAATCCCCTCAGTCTGGTAACGTGTCAAACTAGTAATGTTACTTACCTGAACGATGTGAAGATCATTCAAGCTTGTAACGAATAAGCGATACCAAACACACCCTTATTTTGGTGCTTTGATGCTATTGGTTGATCGTTTTGCAGACAGATAAATACATTCTTGGGCGGGACTAGCATACACGGCAAGAAACAGGTGTGCCAACCCAAATAAATTGAAACAAAATAATTCCCATTAATAGGTAATACGGGTATTTTAACTGTTTGAAATTTGAGTTTGGGCGTATCAATTTGAATAGAAAATTGCTTGTAAATAAAAATCGTCGTGGCAATTAGAGTAACCTAACCTAAACTCCGCAGCGTGCTGTGTAAGATGTTAGTTTGGCAAAAAACTGTAATTATTCACTTTTAATATAAAATTTAATATTTTATTCAATGTATGCTTAGCTCCTCCGGTTAGTGGAAAAAGTATGTGATTATTCCATATATTTAGTTACTTGACAAATAAGTTACATTTACATGAACGTTTATGTATTTAGCTAAACAAATTACATAGTAACAAGATATTAAAACAAGACCGCTTGAAAAAATCCTAGTCCCATCCGTTACTGAGGTTGTTTAGTGCGTACGATTACTCGATAGGTCCTAATCTTTGAACTAATATGTTCTAATTTTATACAGCTCGAGACAAATTTTTTGCCGGGTTGTGGTAGACAGTAGTTGTCGCAGTAGAGATGATTGTACTTCCCTGGGATGTCACGCCTATTTCTCAGAAAGGAGGGGAGGGGGCAGTACTTCTGTGGGGTATGGGTGTAATTTATCAGTCTTCGTTACCAATTTAAATTATTTGAATTTATTATTTGAGCGAAGACCTATATGGAATGGAACCAGTTTGAAACGTTGCCAAATTGAAGACCTCCCGATTATAGTTATTGGAAAAAATATGATTTCCTCAGTTTTCAACTATTTGGAGCCAGCCAATCACCGGTGGCTCTAAAATAAATTGTGGACACAAATCTGATTTCACATTCACATATCGATTATTTTTTCTTCCAGAATATATCTGAGAATCTGAAATTTCTACACTAAACATTATATCAGTATTATTTAGCTCAGAAACGATACAAGTATTTCAAGGTGGCAGAACGTAACTACATGTATTTATGCAATACGCGGACAATCGGCACACACGTTTACCGATCAGGCAATCCACTGAGCAGATTTGTATTCCACTCTGACTTGTTGTGTCAGCTTACTAGCGGATAGAATGGGATGGTTGAATTGGACTCTTTTATTAACTGGTAGTAAAACCATACATAATGTGTTCATACCATTGAAAGTTATTGAGTGTCTCAGAAACATAATCCTATCAGACCCAAATATGAAGTATGGTTGTGAGATTTTCATTTTTTTAGATCGCCTTTGAAATTATTCAGATGACAATTAATAAGTTTTGTTAGTCGGTTACAGGCAAAAACAATACTGACAAATTTATTTATTTCGCCAGTGTTCCCCGCGTTTCATCATGCAAATTGCATGGGTATTACTGGAGTTTAGTTTAAGATTCGGTGAATTTAATAGTGGAGTTAGGAAAACAACGTTGGTGAAAACCTTTAACGGCAGGCCCTGAAATCAAATTGAAAGAATTATGATAAACTTAAACATTCACGTCATATCCTTACTTTTGAACTAATTTTTTAGTGCATAACGGGTAAAATCAACATCTGAATGAATTCATTTACAAAGCTCCAAAACGGAAAGTTGAGCAGAAAGTAAAAAGTTATGAGAAGCTGACTTAAAAAATAATAATAAAAATAAACTGCCAAATATCTCTTATATATTTAAATTAAAATTAATGCACTAGGGCACAGGACATACACGAAAAAATAGCAACAAATGTAAGTTCTTTTGTTCAGATTTTAACAGGTTATATAACTCACGCATTCCTTTGAAAAGTGCCATTTAATTCAAATATAGAAAACAATAATGTAATAACTTTTTCAATACATCATTGGTTGACTGAAAGGTTGAACATCATATGTTTTATTTTAACCATCGTAATAAATTAGTATTAATAAGTAAGCTAAGCCAGTTTTCCTCGTTATAGTATTCATTTATATTTCACTACAAAGATGATTCCAGTTAAAAGCTATAGTTTTACGCGTGTTTACATGATCTCTTTTTAAAACACAAGAAACAGTTATTTCTAATTGCCTTAGCATTTAAAATTCTAGTATTTTACAACTTAAAACGCATAACCCACGCACAGAACAGCAACCAGCTATCGTGTTGTAAAAAGCTCTCTTGTGTAATTCAACACGTAGATCGATAACACATTAACTGGACGGGCGATGGTATCGGTGAATGTAAAGGTCCGACCACATACGAATCTGCTTGGTAACCGATGTTTTGGGTACCTAATATGCTTGTAACAAATGAATGCTACCTCTTTTGGTAAAATGATAAACTCCTTTTATACGTAAAACGTTTGGTAACGTGGTTATTTCAAAGCTAGAAAGTCTACGTTCTCTACCGCACAGAAGTTAGTTCGTACATGATATTTTATTCGTCCGAGTTGTCATGTAGCTGATACTTAAAAATAGAATCTTAATTTAAGTAAAATGTCACTCTAAATTTGTTGTTAAAAATTGCATGTTGTTACAGTTGAAATCGATATAAGATGAACTAGTAATAATTGGCATTACTCATCCCCGAAATGTACAACTGCAGTTGTCAAATGCTTTTTGTAAGCATAGTTTATTAAATTTTACTTAGCGCTTATTTATAAATTAAACTAAATATATCAGGTGTACAGAAAATACTGTTACTATAAAAAAGTCAAGTAAAAATAACAACATTTCATTCAATGATATGTGGTTTATACATATACTAATAATTCCTTAACAACAAATATTTCAGTATAAAGAGACTGTTATTCAGTAATTTTTATTTTATCTTTTCCTAGTAAAACCTTTTTGGACATTTAGAAAACAGATAAAGTTAAGATACATAATACACTTATTCTACTTTTTCTAATTTTGTTAAATACGCTGCCCGCGACACCGTAATTTTACAATGATCTCTATGGGTAATAAAGGCAATAACCTTTCATTAACGCATTGTTTTTAACGAAAAACTATTTTATGTTAGTGAGGAGAGCTAAAGGCCTAATTTTGGCATTGCCACGTTTGCATTGCATTCAATTTTATTACAGAAAATTATTAAAAAGCCACAGAGAGAATCTGCACGAAATATAAAAAAATACTTATTATAAAAAACATCTCAATGAAAAGGCTGGATTGTTAGCTGCGCTGTTTACCATGAGAATTGTTAGGCAAGTTTGAATGGCAAAAGAACACCCCTTGTGAGTGTTACGAAACTACTTGCATTCATTGACTTTATTAATTATTTGTGAATCCATTCATATAATTACCATGGCAATACCTTCAAATAATTACATTAAAATGAGTCTGAACCAAAGATTTAGCCATTCTACAATAGGCCTATATCATTTTTTGATAAAAACAATTAAACCTGTTTATAAAGCGTTTATGATGATGGTTGGTTAGGTTAGTTGATCAAATAAATTTAAAATTTAAACTAAATTTAATTTACTATCGGCTACCACTTTTATTGAGTAAAATTTACAGGTTGTATAGTTGGATGTGATAACAATCCATTGAAACAAAGAACAACAAAGATAGCAGGCAACCTACATACATGAAGATTCACTACATACAACACCAGAAACGCAACGTGTACAGCCTTAAAAGAGCAACAGAGTCCTAAGCATTGTGTTTTATAGCTACTCTTTGGAGGAAATATAACTCTAAGTTAACCGAGACATGTTTTATATCGTCTCTGAGGTGAAGATAACCTAACCGTCATAAACTACGGTTTGTTGAGTCCGCACAGACTCTGCTGAAATTTCCTGTTGTTTAGTCAAATCAGTTTTATGGGTCTAATAACTCCTTGCCGCATTTAATAACTAGGAAAATAACGTTTTTTTAAAGACAAAATAATAGTACATGTTTTTTCAGTTAAGAATAGTTTCTATCTTTGGCTAGAAACTATTATTAATTGTAAAAGAACATGTTCTATTATTTTGTCTTTCAAAAACCTTTCTCCTCTTAGTACTTTATTTCTAAATAAATTTGGTATGCAATTATTATTTTTTTACTAGGGAATGAATTATCCAACGTAAAAATCAAATTTAGACATATGTCCAACGTTTTTTTTTTAAATCAAAGAAGGGTCTGTAAAACATTTCATTCGTTGTCAAGGAGATGGAAATAGAGCAAAGTTACGGCTACTCCGTTGGTATTATCCCCAGCAGTAGATGTTAATGCGAATATGGCGCTCGCTGAGAGCCCGGTATGACTTTCTCAATTATCTTCTCAGGTGAAGGTCACTATTTCAACCCAGGCTGAAACTGTTGTTACAATTATAGTAATCTTAAAGTGAGCAACACCTTAAATTATAGTAACCTTAAAAGAGCAACAAAGTGCTAAGCATTGTGTTTTATAGCTACTCTTTGGAGGAAATATAACTCTAAGTTAACCAAGACATGTACTCTCGGTACTCTATTTTATAGAGTCACATAGACAGTATATGACGTATATAAACATATGATGTGAAATTTCTAAAATACTAAAAAGTATTGAAATATATCGATTGGGACAAGAGGTACCATCCCAATCTTTGTTGCAGATATATGGTAAAAGTTTAATTTACAACAAGAAAAACTGCAAACAATAGCCACAAACACAATTAAATTCACCTTATCTATTCTGAGAAACAATTTGTATAAAAGAATTGAAGTATAACTAACAAATAATCTATTCATATTCGATGTAAACTGTTTTAGTTTTACCCAAAATTTTATTGTTTGTAATCCTTTGTTTTAGCAGCTTCAATTGTGAAGAAGGTGTAAATTATTTTTAGTAAATTTTCTCTATATACAAGAACAAATTTAGAGTATTTCACGCAAGTTCACTCTCATAAATAAAAAAAAACATAATTTATCATGACAAATTGTGTTGCATGATTCCATCCACAGTCCAATATTTCGTAAATTATTTTACATTAAATTGTCATGCCTACAGAGTTTACACTATTTTAGACTCCTGATACAAGTATGCAATTCAATTTGTCACTATACAGCAGTTCAATTGACTACAACATCATGAATTTCAACTTGGCCTACCACAAACTCAAGCCACATGGCGAGCAAAATGAAATTGCACGGCAAACAAATGAGATGTCTGAGAGTAAAATATGGTTAATTATAGTTGATAAAGTTCTTGTCTCGCAGGGACACGCTGAAGAGTTTGTATTTTTACATTTTGAATTTAACCCTTAAAATCATAATGAATTATTTTATACTAAGCTAAGATTTTCATAACACGCAAAGGAAAAATTTGAAAAACAAAATCAGGAGGAGGTTTTTCGTTGTGTTTAAATTAAGAAAATTACTACCATCGTTAAGTAGACCAGAATGGTAAACTTTCGAAAGAAATTATTACTTACAGTTTAATCGTATGTGAAATGTAATATATTTATGATTATTTATAACCCTAGATTTAAAAGATTATTAATTATTTCAGTTTTAGTTTATCACTTTTGGTATGAATGAAACCTCGCCTATAACAGCATGGCACGGGATGAAATTTAACCAAACGAGTTCGAATTTTTTCAACAAAGTTATTGCTTTACTTTGTTATGATTAATTGTTTTAATGATAATTTTAATAAACTTATTTTAAAACTAAATTTTAATAATATATTGATAAAAGTATATGGTTTAGAATTATCAATGGGAGTTAAGTCAAGATTATTTAAGTGACCCTGGGGAAAACTCAGGTAACATACCATGATAATGTAACTAGTATCACAATTCAGCCTATAATTGTAATCAATACTAAATACATTAAATATTAAAATAATTACGAATATTATAGAATTTAGCACGAAGTAGGGTATAACTGGAGAAGAAACAATTTGAAAATTGTCGGTGAGGGTTTTTATTACATTTTAATACTTTGAACAGACCCCACGGTTAAAAACCATTTTTTCTAAATACTGTAGTTAACTATGAAGATCACAAATCAAATGTACTTACACAAATAGATTACCAATTTGAAGCCTAGACCCTATAATAATAGTTTACAACAATTGTTTAGGACTTCTTCTAAAGAAATACAATTATTTTAGTTAGCATCGAACCACAATTATTTACGTTTTCTATTATATTAATTAATTAATTAATTGTATTTCTATTATAGAATTTTACAACTGCTGAAGTTTTGGTGGCGAGTCTCTCTTCGAATAACAGGGTGAGTTCGTCACTGCCAAAAGTGAATTAACATAATTAGAAAGGGAAATGTGGGTCATTAAACATAGTGGGACGTGATCCCCATTCACAATGAGAAAACATGAGCAACAAGATTAACTCCAGCCTAATACTCCCAGGACGGACTGAATAGTGGAATTCTGCAGGCAATTTTAAAGCAACATTTTATTCCCTGAGAAATGGGAGGAGACTACAGACTTTACTATAACGTGGGTACGTTTCGTCTTCTCTAAGTCATGGTAAAATTATTGTCTTGGTATAATTTTGCCCCTTAACCTATCCCTTGGATAAGTAATATTAAATTATCGATTTGAAAATAGCCTTGACATTTTAAGATACCTAGTCTACCTGTAAACGTATACCTATATTTAAAAATTCTAACTTTGAATTTTTGTAATTCTTTGAGAAATCGAACTTCACAATTTGAAAGTTTTACATTAGCGAAAAATCGATTACATGTATATATATTATATGTTACTACATGTATCAATATTTATAAAAATAAAAATAAATATCTCAGGGCTTTGCTCTATAGACATTACAATTATATTTGTTTCAATGTCTGACAATTATTTAACTTATGTTTACTAGTAAATCCTTAAATACATATAAATGTTTAGAATGCTACATTATCCTCTCATTGGGCCTTTGGGCCTTTGGGCCTTTGGGCCTTTTATATATATATATATATATATATATATATATATATATATATATATATATATATATATATATATATATATATATATATAAAACGTCGGTATTCGTATACAGAAAAAGTTTAAATATAATTGTAAGTAATGTAAGACGTATTTTATTACATATCGTACTTATAACAACAAATCATGAGAAGTTTTTTTTTCAATTAAAGAAACTGCGCATAAAAATTATATCAGATTTTTTTGGCTATATTAATATTAAAATTTGTTTTTCTGGAACTAGACGGTAGCAAATAGCTCTATTTATCAGAAAATCACGATTGGAATTTAGTTTCATCGGTTAAACCACTAAACCAAAATGTTTAGATATGAAGCCGTAAAAACAGTTCGATGTAAAAATCCTAGCGCTTTGTAAGGATTACTGTTTTGTTTTTAAACTGTTGTTTATTTGTGTAATGAAGACTAGCAAAACCTATCCCATCTGCTGAACCAATTAATTAAAACAATATAAGAATCCTTACACAATCATATTTTCGTTGTTAATATTTGTTAACTTAACTTTTACTCTCATCAAATAACTCATTCGAGCTAAATAAATATTAATCCAAGAATAAGGGAAGTTATTTTAAAGTAAATTAAAGTTGGTCTAACCTTCTGGCCAAAGTCTGTTGTCAGAGCTTTCAGGTCGTACTAGTGTGCCTCTGACATGGCCTGTCCACTACTTGTATAGCCGGGACCAACGGCTTAACCACGGTGGCAGTCTGAGTTTCAAAATTATGTGGATATTTCATCGGGAATTGAAACCCGGGTCTTTTGGGTGATAGGCCTGTACTCAACCCACTCAGCTATGGCTGACACCTTATTTTAATAAGACTTGTGAGAAACAGTCCAAAACAAGGAATCAAAATGTATTTTGAAACTTGCACAGTATGTTGTGTGTGTATATTTATATTTTATTTGATAACATGATCGAGGAATATTATTACGATTTTCAGTACTATTTTGTTTAAAAATATATATGAGTACTAACTATAGGGTATAAATACGGGATGGTTCACTACAGCAAATAAAAATGAATTTGCTTAAGTAACGTGATTTAAATATGTATACTGTGTTGATGGATACATTAATTTAAACATAATCGTTTTTTATAATGTTATATTAATTTTGAATATCCCATTAAAATATAAACTATACTGACTGTAATTCAAAGTTTACCAAATTATTTCATGAATTGGACAGTTGTACCAGGGTTTAGACACAAGGAAAGAAATGAAACTGAAAACCTATTCTAACGTACAGATATTCTGACAAGGGAAACTTTATGAATATTGGATCAAACGTATCACATACATCCTCCAGAAGTAACTGTACTATTCCTTTCCATATCTAACATTTTACATTTTCATATGTAAATATATATCACTGTAACTATGACAGTATATCGTTGTACGAAGGTAATTCACCGTCCAAAGTTCGGTGTATCATAATTTTACGAAGATTAAACATATATGTTTCCCTGTACAAAACAAGTTTACAAAAATTATTTTTATAATTAAGATACATTGCTTCAAAAATGTGGTTTGCACAGTCATGTAAAAAACACTTTTGTATAGAAAGGAAACAATTGGGATGTTCTGCGCTAAAATCAGAATCTAGGAAATGTTTACAATATTTTAAACATATCTGAGAATAATGTTTAATATCTAAGGAGAAATTAAGCTATCAGACAGTAAATTAAACATATAAAGCATTTAAGTCGAAATAAAATAGGGTTTTCCAAATTAAAATATGTTTTCCATTTAGTTGGTTCGTTGTTTTATTTATATTACTACTGCCATTTAGGATTTACATAGGTTAAAAGTCCAAATCTGAAAACATTTCTAAAAATTTTAAAATAAAGAGTGTTTATAATGTAAAACTAAACTAAACATTTTACAAGTGGTAAAACTTTCTTTAAAAATATGTTATTTTATAATATTTTTCTTTGGAACTAGGTTTAAAATGAACTTTGTTTCCTTTTGAGCCTCATCCATCTCATGTATATTATGTTTTGATGAATGACATAAAACAAATTATTCAAAAACTGTAAATCCAAATTAATAATGTATATTCATAGAGTAACAATTAGAATAAAGATGCAGTTATATTTTTAGTTTTAGGCGTAACCGTGAGCATTACAATTAAACGCTAACTTGGAAACAATAATGACCCTTCGAGCCAAAATAACGTTCCATATGACGGCTTTCCTCCCCGTAAACTGATATCGGAAAATACTTTATCTTACTTACAGTGGCTTATGGAAGTGTTAAAAATCATTATGGACGAATCCACTGTCATTGGACAGTTAACAATGGAACAAACTCATTGTTATAACATCAATAAAGTTTTTGAACAGTGAAAATCGGTAATATAAATTTACGAGGGGTGGTAACAATTTGAGATAAGGTGATAAGTTACTAACCGTCATCGAAATATGAGGGCGCGGGTTCTGCGTGGGCGAGGGTGAGGGCCAGAAGCAGCAGGGCGAGCAGGAGTAGACCCAGCGACGTTCGCATCTTGGGGGCTCGGCCGAATGTGAGAGCTTCCAGCACCGCGCGCCTCCCCCTGCAGCCCCCTACGCTCCCACGCGCCCCCCTCAACCCCTCTCGCCCCTCGGCCCACGGTTACATGCTCAATCCACCAGCCGCGGAAACACACATTAACTAATTGATGTTGGGCTTATTTATTTACTATCTCTGATGACATGGCAAATGAAATGTAGTGATAATGTGACTAAAACATTGTGTTGATTATTCCTGTGTAATTAGCATTTTCAAAAGGTTGTTTCATCTAAAGTTACAGTTATGTGTGGATGTTGTTATATGTACCAGTCTTTAGACATCCCAAATACGGTCTTAAATTCCTTCCTTATACTCTCTATACGTAAACCTCTTTAGTAACACATCTCAGATTTAATGACAGAACTAAACGTATACTCGGCTCTGTTTGCCAACAAAACTTAAACATGTAGGGGAAGCATGTCATATTGTATTCTCTTGGTTTTTAGGCAGACTATTTTTTTAAAATTATCCTGCAAAAAGTTTAATCTTAGTTTAATCTTGATTAAATGTATATTATTAGCATATCCTAGGAATTACATGTTTGTAATTTAAATATATTCTTGACTTAGGTTGATTTATTAGTGAATTTCCTTTGGAAAGTGAACTATTAGCATGACCCGCACGGTGAAACTTAAGCCCAGGACCACCATAGAAGTTCTTAACGTAACCCGCTAACCACGTTTTGGGGGGTCGTTCAAAATTTTATATATATAGACATATATATATATATGTGTGTGTGTGTGTGTATGCACTCTAGCGGTCGCATTTTTTGTCCGATTCACTTCAAATTTGGTAGGGACATTCCTTTCTATAATCTGTTGGACAAGTTTGTTGGGCAAAACAATCGGAAAACTCTAAACCCATTTTTTGGGGATTAATCTTTCAAATTCCGAGTTTTTGGGCCCAAAAAGGGTTGGAAAAGCCCCAGATGTACAAGTAATGCATGTAGAAAGATGGGAATTAAAAAGGCGAAAGTTTTAAGCCCTCTCTCGTCGTTATAGCATACATATTTACCGAGTTATTAAAGAAAATGTCTATTGACCTAACACAGTACGTTGTCTTATGGGGGGTTTACATTAGAAAAGCCTGTTATTCATTTATTGGTGTACTTTTAACATCTCCAGCAACCTCACGTCTACTTTCAAGCCTGTCTGGACCTTCTCCTAACCTTATAATGCACAAAATTGTATTCCCAGCATTGCAGGTAAATGAAACCAGGAGCATCAGAACAGCCAAAAAATCAATGTTTTCAGATTTCAATAAAAATTGGACAAATGTATGTTTTTACACTGATTTTGAGTTTTAAAAGTTTTTATGTTGAAATTCACTTCCCTCACGTCAGCGTGCTGCGTGCAAACTCGTTTTTAATTTGAGACTGATTTGCAATTTATGATAAATGTTATTGTATTTATTATAATTAAAAATAATTATATGTTTTTTGGTAAGGATTTTTGTTAAGCTATTAATTAGTGTTAACTAACGTACCTTACCCATAATTTTACATAACATTTACTCTATAGATACGTTAATTTTTGTAGTAATCCTATAGAACTCACTATATTCATTACTTCATTGTTTGTTGGATAATATTGCCAATATTGGGCTTATTATTGGTTCAAAGCTAGGGAATGTGTACAATAACCTTCTGACCTTTTTCAAAAGTTGCTCCCTTTACAGAAGCAACCGCATTCTTTATTTCTTCTTTCTTTTTTGGTATGTGACCTTAACTTGGTTGATTCAAAAGGCTTCTTTGTGTTGCAAAGATTTATTTTTCTTTCCCGATGTTAATATACGAGATTGCTTTAATATATGTTTTTATAGCTTTTTAGCGATTTAAATAAAATACTATTTCATTACCTGTATAGAAAAGATAATTATCAGTTATAATTGAATCAGTTATATTAATGGATCTGTAATTTTCTTTTATATACTATATTTCTATTAAATACATTTTTTCAAATAATAATCAACAACTTTATTTTTACTTAGAGCCTAAAATTAAATAGATTTAACAGGTTGAAAGGTATTATAAAATCAAATCTCCACTACAACTTTTCAAATTGGCAGGCAATATAAACCTACTTTTCATAAAGCTTCTCATGCACCGTTGGATTAGTTTATAATTCTATAACTTAAATAATACTATAGTTAAAAGTAATCAAATGCATTTCTAGCTGTTTAATAATCAAGTATATAAGGAATGGATATTTCAGTTTTGGTCATTAAATAAAATGTGTAACAAATAACACTATGATAGGGAATTTTAATTATTAACTAGCATACCGGGGGACCGAGCCATGCTCGGTGTTTGATTCCGCAGAAGAGGCATTCAATTTGTTTTATTTAAAATACTCGTTTATTTTCAATATGAGCTCGTTTATTTTTAATATGAGCTCGTTCGCTACGCTCACTCGCCTATCGAAAAAATAGTTTGAGTTGCCATTCAAGAAGTTTTTTATTTCCATTATGAGAGTTGCCATTCAAGTAGGTTTTTTATTTCCATAATTAGAAACAGCTGTTTAAAATATTTTAATTTATAGAAGCTGTTTAATGGTTTGTTTTTGTTATTCATAGTAACCGATGTTATGATATTAAACTCCATAAGCCCAATGTTAAAATTTTTGATTTTCAAATGAGTTGTTTAAAAAAATACAATTTTTCCTGAGGTAGTAGTTTTTACCAATCGATTTTTTAGACCCAAAAGCCCCTAATCCCAAACTTTCAGCAAAATCCTTCCGCTGGGTCTCGAGATAAATTTTGCAAACAAACAGACATAGTTCGTATTAGAGTATAGGACGAATAATGTTTAACGCCAGTTACAAAGGCTATCAGCATAGAAAAATAAACCTATCAGCTATCTCTTTGCCCAACTCTATTTAAATTACACTGCATTATAATAAGCCAGTAGCTTTGATTCAATTGACGTTTAAACTAACGACTTGCTTTTGGAATGAAATAATGAATAGGTAGAAGTTTTATTTGTGGTTATTGGGTGGGATGAATATGCGAATTAATAATTGTTAATTACGAATTACGAATTAATAATTGTTATAAGAGTAAATTGATCATTGAACATTTAGAAACTACAACATAAATTATTTGGTTTTATCGAAATAAAACTTGAGGGTTCATCACTTTTTCTGTATTTAAGTAGTATAAACAATCACTAATCTTTATATAACCACTAAGCATGTCAGTCTACTTGGGAGATTGTGCACGTCATGTTAATATCCACTTTAAATTAAACCACCAATTCCGTTTACCCACAGAGACAACCCTGTGGCTATAAGTGTTGTACAGAACCCTCGAATAATTTAGAATATTTATTTATTCTATGTTGTTTAATAACCTTCGATATTAATTTGGATTTGTACGTGCTTTTTATTGTAAGAATATAATTGAACTACGAGTCGACATTTCTGGACTACTAGTCAACATTTATTATTTTTACACTATCACATTTAAACTGTCACATGCAGGGAATAATCAGATTCAGTTTCTTAATAATTTTGATTACAATCAACTAGGATATTTTTCAATGATTGCGTACTGCTTACACATTGAACATAGCATATTGTCCAAAAAAACGTGAAATATTTAAAAAATTTTTTTAGAGACTGAATAGTTGATTTACTTTACTTCATATTCAAATAAATATCCACTTTAATTATTATTTTTTCTTTAACTTGTAGTAGTGTATTAATAGTTACAGGATAAACGCCCATCAATGCACATCACATCTTTGATGTAATATAGTCAAATTTAATCGTTCAATCAATGATTTAATATCTGATTGAATGAAAGTTACTTTAATTGGAGCTAGTTTGTTATTGCCTCTTTGCGAACAAGGGTTTTAATGTACTTACACTTAATGGAAAATACAGCTGAAATGTACTATCCAAGCTATTGCTACCATTAAATTATGTTTTTATACTTTCAAAATAATAAAAGAAATAATAAACAATGTTTTGGAAGGAGCATCTTCAATGGGATAAATACTTATGGTAAACAAATTTTAAGAATAATAACCATGTCCGCACCTAGAAAATCATGCAAACAAATTGTCAAAAACTGAAAAATTTTGACTGCTCCGTCTTTGTACATTTATACTCTTATTTTGCAAGTTTTTTAAAATAAATACAAAAATTTAAATAATAAAAATGGCCATTAATATAATACTATAAATATAAATAAAATCTTACAGTATCCTTTATATAGAACAAAACAATTAGAAAAAATTACGTTCTATACGGAGATGAGGATTTTTAACAAAATTCCAAATGACTGGAAGTGCCTGGAGCTTAGAATATTTTCTAAATTATTTACGATCTACCTCATAAAAAAGAGTCTATTATACCTTTGATGAGTTTTGAAATTAAAATATGAATTTACATTAATCTTATCTTGAATTAATTTAAATGTTTACTTGTATTACATTTTACTTATAGTTTACTCTCTGTAAGACATGACTAGTCACCTGTTTGAGCAGGAATGTTCCTGTATCCATCAAATTTTATGTGACGTTAAAATAAATTAAATAATTAATTCATAATCAGCATAAGTATATTGAAAGAAGATGGTATGAGACGATCAATATTGATCAATCACACTAAACATTCAAATGAGGCCTGATGGTGTTAGGGTTGTGTAGTCAAAATAATTTGCCTTTTACCATGTATTACGTTATATTGCAGAACCTTATATAAGTACATTGTAAATACTGTATTACTCCATAGACAATTCTTAGTAACTAAACTTGACCTTGGAAAAAATCACTTTCAGGTCAGGAGGATAAATAGTATAGTGGGATTTTCTTTTTTTTAAACTAATAGGCAGTTTATAAAATAAAATATCTAGGCTATACAAATTTCTTCGTGAATATAAAGCATTGTCTTTTCATTCTTTATATAATTAAAGTTTTATTTCAAGTTTCCCTTTAACTATTTATGAATAATTCAAAATCTTTCCCTTAGGAACTAATTTGAATTGTATGTGAGTTATCGTTAAACTCGAAGTTATCAAAGACTTCTTGAGCAGTTTACATATTTTATAATAAAGAGTCCAATATTCAATGAAGTCAATTGTATTTATCCTATTTTAACCAGTTTATAATTTTACGGCAACAATATTGAATCATCTTCGTGTAACAATATGTTTAGTGAGAGACAAAGTATCCAAGCTTAAGATTTGTTTCAAATTTTGGGGATGAACCACACTCCAAATTGGGGATGAACCACACTCCAAATTGGGGATGAACCACACTCCACATTGGGGATGAACCACACTCCACATTTGGGATGAACCACACTCCAAATTGGGGATGAACCACACCCCAAATTGGGGATGAACCACACTCCACATTGGGGATGAACCACACTCCACATTGGGGATGAACCACACTCCACATTGGGGATGAACCACACTCCACATTGGGGATGAACCACACTCCACATTGGGGATGAACCACACTCCAAATTCGGGATGAACCACACTCCACATTGGGGATGAACCACAATCAAAATTGTTAATTAATATGAATGTTGCGTTGATTTTAAAGGTAAATTAAGGTTAGCAATAACTGCCGCCATTTGGGATCTAAGATCTGTAGAATTAACATGGTTTAGAATTTATTTATTTAATAATATACTTGGTTCTACGTTCAATGTGCAGTACGGAGTGCCAATAAGCCATGTATTTCAAACGGCAGTCCGAGAGGTACTAGTCACCTTGAAAACATTAACTTGAACGACTCCACGCGGGTCGTGGGGACAGTTTAGGCAACCCGCTTGACGACACACAATGTACACAGCACAGGTAGTACGTTGTATAGCAATCTCTCACCACTACCTCTGAACGTGGAACCTGGGTACATACTTTTATAAGCGCCACTTTGGTGTGGGTGGTCGGTCTTTTATTTTCTTTATGCATTTTATTTTGTTGACTTACCATGACCTTCAAAATGAGTTCCCTTTAACATTATTATTATTCTGACTTGAAATATTTTAGTCACTCCCCCCCTTCTCACTGAGGGCCAAAAGGTTGTTAAAGAAGCTGGTTGCCGCAACCAGATTTTAAATGTTTTACATACTATAAAAGTTAAGGCAGAGTAATAGTTACTTTTCCGCCACTCTGAATATAGAATGAACAGTTTAATTAAAATGGATATATAAACAAAATAGCAAACTCGTCACATTACATGCAGGTATGAGTTAACAATTTTTTTAATAATATTTTCTGAACCTCTATGAAATTTTCAAATAGTTTTATAGTGAGATGTGAGTTCTCCAATCATGCATGCTTAACCAATATGCTAAATTTTATAGGGCGGCACAGTGGAAAATTGTATCTAACCTTTTATATTTACACCAGAGTCGTTATGTTAAGAAAGTTACTTAACCGCTTTTGGGTGAAGTGGTTAGATCCCAAACCGTTTTGGACATTCCGGGGATTGAAGCGGTACCCATTGAACCGAAGTTCAAGACGCTTATCGTTAATGTACCGATCCGTCCAAGGACGTTCAAGTTTCAAATTCATTACGTGTATTCGTACAGTTCCCAAAGTGTTCCAACTCACTGGGTTAAGTAATGCAACAAGTTCACTAAAGTCGGAATTTTGCCGGATAAAACCATATTCTTAAAATCTCAGAAACGTTTTTGCACCTTGCTTGTTAATTATAGAAACAATCTACTGGAAAGTGTTTTAAACTAAGAGTGATTAATGTGCCAACACTTTATATAAGTAGCTTAGTTGTACAGATCCTTTAATATTTATAGTTTAAAACTTCGGTCAAGAAAACACATTTTTCATTTTATCTCGTAAGAAACTTTCTTAGGGTTGAGTCCAGCAACAAATTAGCCTTAGCTTCAGGCCTGGATCGGCTTTGTGACTTTTCGTCTCACTCTATTTCTCCCAAAATAACTCCAGTGGTTCTAAACCCTTGAATTTTCTTTTATCTTTAATTTTCTGAGTACTGGATTAAATTTATTTTATTACTGGTTGTGCCAATCTATTTCTTCAACAATTCTTTATCAGATATTTACCCCTTTCCTTCAGGGTGCTTTGTTTCGAAGTAAACATTTATCTTTAGAAGCCGGTTAATGTCTTACCTGGTTCTGATTTCAAATCCACCCGATTTGGGCTATAGAGTTGTTATTTAAATTGTTACACTTTAAATAATATTCACGTACAATATACTTAGCCCAAATCACAATTTGTATTCTTGTAAAATAGTTTCAACTGACTGTCCTTTTACTACGTTATTTTTCATCAGGAACGGACAAGTACAATGTTTTTAAAAGTAAGAAATTACATAGTTTACTTGTTTAGAAAGATTTTTTTTTAACAGATAAAATCTTACTTAAACTATAAAGAACTAAAGTTGTCCTATTTTTAGGAACGCTTTTTAAACCAACAATCTACATTAAATTTAAAGCTGCAAATTCACGGAATGGAACACATTAAGATTTGTAACTCTAAACAACTTAATATTTACTGTAATGACGTATTGTTCAAGGTGCAACGAGGGATATATTTACGCCTTAGATTTTAAAATGTAAACTTACTGAACCTATGCCCTATACGTAAGCGTAGTATAGGAATAAATATGTTTTACGGTTAAAACCGACTTTTTACATCCTGAATAATTGTAATAAAACGTAACGAGCAAGTCAAAAACTTATTACTTCATAAGCAGTGTAACATCACACTACAGTAGTACTAGTTAGGCAGTTTCTTAGTTTAAAAATCACTCTTACTGTATTACAGTTAAAAACGGATTATAAATATCACGTTATAACATTCACAGATTTTGATAAAACATAATTTTCCGATAGGTTTATCAAATAAATATTAATAAAAGACTAAACTAAGAGATCAGTCGTAGAGAGAGAAATTACTATACAAATTGTTTGTGCAGCTCTTATTTGGGAGTTGGAAAGGTTTAGATTAAATACATCTGTTCCAGAAAACTTGAGAAATTTTGCTTTAGTGGCCAGTAGTTCTACTTGTTTACTCTTGGTAGACTGTTTTGAGTTATAATGTTTTATGATTAGGTATTTATTTTTATTTGCACCTCACTTGTTATCATATAACAGAAGGAAGATTTTTCATTTATCTCAGGGCACTCGTTTATCTCAATCATGTGATGGCACTTTAAAAATTATTGGAAATGGCTCGTTATCTTAACTTAGCCCTACAACTTACATTGAAGTATATAGTTATTGACGTGACTAGCTTACACTAAAATAATACATAATTAATCTCTTAGGTTGAAGAATAAAAGGGGTTTTCCTGGAAACTGTAACATGTTAGGACAAATTTGCACAAAATAATGTATAGCTTTTCAACACAATTTTCTTTTTTGTGTTTATTTATTTCGAAATTTCAACGCAAATGAATGTGACTATTTTAACAAGTGCCCTTACCGACGTAATACAGTCTTAAAGGTATATTTAATTGCAAATACAAGGCATATTTATAAATCAGAAAAGACCTATTCGTATATAATATCTAACCTTCCGTATTTTCACTCACTCCGCTGTCTTGGAAGCCTTCCCCTCTTGTCTTTATATTTAAATGGCCACATCTAAGCCATAATTTTATCAAGCAGAAACAAAGCTATCTTTCCAGATATGGCAATATCCTGCATTCTCCATAAATCTGGCTAACCTTGTCCTAAAGAGAAACACTCTATGCTTGAGTAAGATTTTGTGATAAACTTCTAAGCTACCTGAAGAAGTTTCATAATTTTATTACATTTTAAAATAATATTTAAAACCCCTCTATTAGAAAAGGATATGTGCAGTATAACAGAACTCCTTTTTAGATGAAAATGAGATTTTGAAGTTAATTTTGAGAGTGTTAAAAGTTTACTTACTTTTTCACCATCTTCTGTATTTTTTTATATTTTTTTTTAATCACGCCAAACTGAAATAACACATTGTGTCTATTCAGAAAAGATATAAGTATACGTCAAAGGAAGAAATATATTTTAAAGTTTTGTGTAGTAACTGATTCAAGCATAGAAATGCATTGAATGCAATGCCGTAGCAAACCAATGCCGTAGAATGTCGTATGGCATTGAATACGCAGAGTTAGTGTATACTCAATGGTTGTAGAACCCAATTTTTGTAGAACAGTAATATTGCAAGAGTAATATTTTTGTTAATTGGCAACAACTATATTAGTAAAACAACTATAAGTACAGGACCAATCTGTTAAGACACCTTAAAAGCCTTTTTATAAAAACAAGATTGACAGTCTTAACTCTTGTATACAGAATATAAAATTAAAAACTCTTCTATCAGTAGGTTTTTAGAGATTCCATCGTTAAAAAACGTTTAATATTTGAGTAAATCACAAACTTTTACCAAACTAAAGTAAATCACAACAAAACATTAGATTAATTCATAGCTTCCACTATCATTGTATTTGTCTATTAAACAGTGCAACTCCAAAGTACCCGAAATAAAACGTTTCTCTTCTTCATTTACAGATATAAACACTTGGTTCTGTTTCACTGACTAATTTCATTACGTTAAAATATACTTTAATACTTTACTGTAATTCTAATCTCTTGAATACAACTTGGACTTCGTTACCAGTGTGTATGGTATAAGCCACTTGTTGACGATGATATTAGATGATTCATTAATTACTGTAGTGTACAAGGTTCTCTTTACGTTATGAGGTGTACTTGGATGCGTACCAAAAGTACAGAAGCCACGATCATGAGTTTATAATTGATTACGAATTTATTCAAATAAGTCATTACACGTATTGTATGGTTAAAGACAAATAAGTAAACTAATACAAGATCAGGTTCAAGGGTGGATCAGACCGGGGTATGATGGTTTGGCCGCTTGGTAAGCCGGAACGTAAGTCGGTCAACCATCCTAATACGCCTGTCCTTTCCTCTAGTCCCAAATTTAATAAGATTCTGTATTATGAGCTCAGGTATTTGTACTAGCGATATATTTGTTGGGTGGGTATGTTGCTTTCAACATTACCGCACTAATATCCATAATGTACTGGTTAAGAACTATGTAAAAGTAAGGTATTTATTACTCCAGTGTGTATTTGAAAACTACGTAATTATTGTTTTATACTGTATAATTGTAATGCTTACTGTATTTTACATTTATGGAAATAAAAAATGTATTTATTTATTTATTTATTTTATACCAAGATATCTTCATTTTATAAACCAGTAATTGATATACTGGTTTTGTTTATATTTTTTGTTATAAAGTACCGTACTTTGATTCATCGTAAGAAAACCTCCTATTTCAGCTCAAATATTTTAGAAAATTTGTTTACTATGGTAAAATCAATATTAGATTAAATATTTTTCATTTAAATACAAATTATAATTAATTAGTATGTATGCAAATTTAATATTACTATACAAACGTTTAAAGAGCTGTAGCAATGTTTTTACAACAGTAACCGAAAATTTTAAGAATTGTTAAAAAGTAAATATTTACTGAACAAAATAAGTAGATATAAAACATTAAAAGCTAAACTTATATTAGTAATAAATTGTATTTTGTTCAGAATCATTAAAACAATAACATGTTTAACAAACATATGTTTAACAATAATTAATTATGTAATAATATGTTTAACGATAATTAATTAATATATTCATAAAATTGTTTCTCGACTATGCACATACGAATTATGCACATTTTTATATTTCAGCGAATTTCTCCTATAGGGAAGAAGCTATTACCGTAGTCGGCATGGTAAGACCTAGGCCAGGGACCATGATTACTTTTCGTTTTGAGGTCCCCAGATGCCAAAAACACCATTTGTTCAAAACTGTATATATATACATATGTGTGTGTGTGTCCATGAGCACGATAACTCTCGTAAAAATAGTCCGATTTTGACAAAATTTGGTATAAACGTGTAAAGCAGCATTTTTCCTATCCGAAGGGGTATTTTGAAGGGGTTTTTGTACACCAAAAATGGGTTTTTTGAGTTTTTTACATATAATTTTTGAAAAAGTCAAATTTTTTCCATTGGAATCAGCTTAAAAATACGCACAATTTGGTGGTTTGATAATTGCTCTACGTCAAATGGTTACAGAGATATTGAAAGTGCCAAACACAGTACGTTGTCCAATGTTATTCTCATGGAGAATAAGAACAATTGTATATCTCGCTTATTTATCAACTTATCCTGATGAAACTTGCTATATTGCTTCATATCGTTGTGGTCTATTGATATTTGCACTAAAAACATTTTTGGCCGATAGTTCCCGTAGCAGCAAACCTGCGTACTCAGCTCCCATGTTGTTCTTATGAAGAATAAGTAACGTGTTATCTCCCTTAATTATGAACAAAAATTTATAAAATATGATATGTGGCTTTACTTTCTTGAGTTATATTGATATTTGTATAAAACCCCATTTTTTGTGTTCCTTGCTTCAGCAATCCTGCATACTCAGCCGTTATGTTATTCTTATGGAGAATAATTAAAATGTCAGAAATCGTTTATTTATGAATTGATGAAACTTGGTATGTGGCTTTATGTGGTGTTAAGATACATATATATGCTTTGGAAATTCACTGAGTTTGCAGGTTTGCTGCGGGGGTATTTTACTGTAATTTCTTTCTTAATTATTTCGTGATGCATTACAAAATGGTTATAATGACTACGAAGCCAGATACAAATTAGCTTATTTGTTCAGTAATTCCATAACAGACGACTTAAACAATTACGGGGCCGTACTTCAAGGCAATATTTTTTCCAGTAACTGTCAGAGAAATTAAAACTGCCATCTGGAACCCCACAAGTTGTCGGTTCATGCTGCCACCACGTCAAAACTAATTGGGAACTCCTGCATTGACAAATCTATTTAAATACTTCTTAATTGACTTTTTTGTGATTATTGTTCTCTCCTGGGTTATTTCGCTACTCTCTTAATCAAAGTAAGATATAAATTACCTCTCAAAGTATTTTATAACTCGTAAAAATTATGTAAAAGATTATAATTTCCCCATGGCCAAGAATCTGATTAAACATTATGGGTAAAAGCACATTCACAATTAATTGTGAAAGTAAAAGAAAATATAGGGAAAATCAAATATCCTAATTTAAACAGTAATTGGGGTACTGTATCCACGGAGTTGTGCTGTGTTGAAGTAATTTACTTATATCAGTCTGTCCTCACACTATAGCAAACTAGTAAATCTACTATAACCATTTACTTTCTTCTTAGATTGTTTACTTATTTACAGTTTATGTCTTAGAAAATCATCAGCCAACATAAAATTAACCATTTATTTCAAAACATACAACCACAAGACGACATAAAAGCCACGAAACAAACGGTGTTTTTGTATGTTTTTGTCACACGTATGTGAAGTTGCAGCGAGAAGCGGGTGGGGAGGGGTCACTAGCCCCAGTTTTGGAAGACTCCTTTCCTCTGACACCGGCAGTTGGCGCCCCAAAGGTTGCAGCGGCAGGAGGTGGAGGGGCAGCAGTCGTTGGGGCTGTGGTCGCAGTTGCCCCCTCTCGCGACGCACCCCCTCCTGCGGGAAGGAAAAGTACCAGACTTTTAAATATTCACTGATATTATGATTGTTTATCGGAAGTAGAAGTAAGTGTTAAACTTCAAAAAGCTAACAAATGATTTAAGAGGGAGGTCCTATCCGTTGCTTCTATAAGACCAATGGTAAATTTCATATCCCATCCCTCGTCAAAAGATTATCCACAATTTTTGATTTTTGGCACATTCTATGGAGCAAAAATACCAAGGGATTTCAGTGAGCGGAATTTAGATACCACAAATAGTCAACCCATAACACTAATAGCATATATTGAATATTTTGGAATTATGTTGAACGACTACTATTTGTGATATAAAACTTACTGAAATCAGCTGCAGGTATTTTCTGCTCATTACAATTAGCCGTGAATTGGAATGGATTTCAAATAATCCATTGAGGATGGGCGGGATTTGAAAGTGAACATTAGCCGTTTGTGAAAAGCAGTTTGAAACACGAAATGACACGTGACTGGAGCCCCATCTTCATTTTGTTTTTTGAAAGCTGGTTTTAACACTTTATTTGTAACTGGATAGTTAGAGGGTAAGAAGGATTTAGTAATAGGTTTGTACAAAATACAATCAGTGGGCTGATAAGGGGATTTGAATCCATTATTGACTCTTACAAAACATATCCATATTGTCCATGCTAATGATAAAGAAATAATATATATCGTAATTGGTTTGCTATACCAATCTTATATCAACACATAAGTTACAGTCATTATATCAGAGGACAATTAAGTTGCCAGTTGAGGGCGTGGTTAGCCAGGTTATCAACCAATATCAGCCACTTAATAGTAGACGGGAATCATTGCCAAACCTCCACACCAGCTGTTCTGTATAACATTCGAGTTTGTTTTTCTATAGCAAAATGGCAACAATGACAGCGTACAACTATTATATTGGCTACAGCCCAACTGCCAACTTAGTTGTCCGATATTATAGGTTGGTTTTAACTTCATGGTAAGCGTTATGGTAAAATGTCTTGATTAGGTGTCAGGCTAAAATCTCTGCAAATGAAAATAGGTAAAACCGGAATTGGAAATAGTAATGGTAATGGCAATGGTATTGGTTATACAAAATCCTCATAATTCTTTACAATTTTAAATATTGCAATTGTAACTGTGTTTTCCTCGGAGGTTTTAAACTCATTAACACTGTACCATTGGCGGGATTTAAAAGTGTTTTATGACTATAGGAGCTGTAAAATACCAAAACTGTTAGATCATAAGATGAGTATAATTTGATTATATTTTTTATGAGTATAGTTTTCATCGAGTCTAAAAGATGCAAAGGATTAAATGATTAATTTCGTACATTTGGTCACATTCACCGTGATGATATAGCTTTATTTTAAACATCCCTTAGCCGTGTAAAATATGTATTTGCGATCTTTAGCCTAATTCTCTTTTTCAAAATTTATAAAGTAAAGAAAATTTCTCTTACATTGTGGTTGGAAATGACTATATACTAAATTAATACAAAGTAGCTTGAATCAAAGAATTATTCATTTATGAGGCTGTATAACATTTATTAAAAAATGGCTCGCAGTGATATTAGCTTATTGCAAACGCCGTACTTACTTTGCTACTCCGCCGTAAAAAAGCCTTATTTCTGCGTCACTGTTGTCTACGTCAGTGTTTACGTCATCTGAAACAAGCATACATAATTTGATGAATAACAAAAATAGTGAAATAAGTTTTAATATTCTAGCGTCATATAATATTTAAGTAATAAATAATATTTATTAATTTAGCTTTTGTGTTTATATTTCCAGGTTTTATGTGTATGTTATTTTTCATCTCATATAATAATAGACATCTTCGTTGTTATTAAATTAAAAACCTATGACTATTTAACATCAAAATGAAAATACTAGGCATGGTTTACAAGTAGAACTGTAATGATGATGTTGGGTTCCTAAAAAAACCAAGTGAACAATAATTGCCCTATAAATAATGTAAACTTAAAACACTTAAAAACTTATGTTAAATTTTCATATCAGACACAAGATTTTATTTTATATTACTAAATATTAACTAATTTTTTAGTTTAATATTACTAAATATTAATTTAACATTAATAAATACTTTAATTATACTACTCCATCATATCGTTTTCTATTTGCTATTATAACTTTTGCGACATTTTTCAGTTGATGATTTATGTTTTCAACTGACAATATATGAGGTTTTAATTGTATGTGATTAAGTTTCTTTGTTTTACTTTAAATTTTTAATATTTTAAGTGCTTAATATTTTAAATTATTTTAAATATTTTAAATTATTAATATTTTATTTTAAATCCGCTCTTTTTCAAATAGTCCACTTCAAATTTGCGTAACCGAATTTCAAATGTTTCCATTGGTTACATCTTCATTACCTTATAAACATTTAGTCTTATTTTACGTTTCAATAACGTAAATTGATATACTATAACAGAAATAGCTTTATTTTAATTACAGTACTTTATTTAAAACCACCAATACTCGCCGATCCCATTAAAACTGTTTTAAATTTGTTTGTTTTAGTACTGCAATTTATAAATTTAAAATAATTTTGTTTGAATATAGTTTAAACTTACATTAATAAAAGCAACACCATTAAACCTCACAGTTAATAGTTCTGGGAAAATGTCAGCAACAATTTGTTCATCGATGCAAATATGAAAAACAATTCGATTGAGTGAAACTAGTAGTTCGAACACTGAGTTCGTAAATGGTCGAGTTAATTCATGTACATTAAACAGAAATCATTGGAACAGTAACAATTAAAATCGCAATCACGTTTGATTGGACCGAACTGGCCTTCATAGGTGCTTGTAATTGTCAGATTAGCGTTTTCTAGCCATTCTACGTTTAATGGTACTCTTCCGCTCTTGACACAATTAAACTGTAAAAAGCTTAGTATTAAACAGTTCTTAACTGTAATTTTTTTCCGTTAGCGTAAAGCAAAGCTAATTAATCAATTTCATAATTTACATAATAATGCATAATCTGCATAATATCTATAGGTACGTATTTACTCATGTACATATATTTATGGGGCAAGATATTACCTACAGAGTTAAAGGTGTGATACCATTATGTAGATTTTAATTTCAGTTATTTAATAATAATATGTTATAGTAATTTTTGAACGGGTTCCATGAAGTTGATTGCTAGTAAATGGAGCAGTTCATAAATACCCCTCCTTTAGCAGTATAAGAACCGTACTGGATCTACTGTTCCTCTTTAAATTGCTCTATCGATTGCCCTCAGATGGTCAGCATGATTAATCTTCATGTTCCTCGCCATGTACGTCATCCTCAGTTGTTCTCCAGGGATCAACACTCAACGAATTACCTTTTTCACAGCCCAATCCCAAGACTGATGAGGAATGGGAATGTCGTCTGTGCTGAACTAGAGTTCTTTGGAGGGAACATGAACACGTTCAAGAAAAAATATCTGCTCTTGTCTTAAGTAGGCTTAGTTTAATGCAAGCATTTTCTTGTCAATCCAATTGTAATAATGTTGCTGTAGTCTGGATAGTATTATTGTTGTAGTTGTATAACATTAGCACAATAATTTTTATCCCTAGAATTATTTATTAACTTTACAACTCAGTATAATTGATGTTTCTTCTGATGAATAGTATTTGCACTTCACTACTTTATGACTGTTGTGATAATCTCGTTAGTAGTTATTGTATGTTCACTATTATTGCAGTATGTTGGCTCAATTACATGTTTAGACAGGATGTGATTCATATATGAATTATATCATTAAAATGTATTTTATTTTATAATATTGCTGAAATTTATTATTTTATAAGCAATGTTAATCATACCGCATATTTATTCTAGAAAATGTAATAGTTTTATCAACTTTGTTCTTTATTTTTGTGTAATGGTGTATTTTCATGCATGTTAAATTAATTCCTATATTATACGAGTGAAATTTGGTTGAAACTGATTATATGAGGTTTCATACAGGCATTATTTGAAAGTTCACGAATAATTGCATTAACACTTTTATTATTGATTGATTTGGACTTAACCTATCGCCTCTAGTGTTAAATTGCGTCACATTCAATATCAATATCTTATTTAGAATAATAATAAATTAAAATCCATGCCTATTATGAGTTTTGAAAAATCAGTTCATTAGTTATATTTAACTGATGATTTTAATTTATAAACTACTTATCAGAATATACAAGCTTAGAGAAGTTAATAAAGGTCTCATGTTTATTCAAATAAATTATAAGGTAGCTTAGGAAATTGGCTAACACCAACCAACAAACAACAACAAGCGAAGGAATAGGGCTGATGTATTGATAATTCATTAGGTTATTGCGAATCATTAGATTTTGTAACAGTTGGAAACGACGATAATCGATTGTACCTACTCGATTATATTGACGATGGACTTTTAATAGCTCACTCTGGCTTCCGCTCACAATGCAACATGACTAGGGTTTGGAGGGGTTCCCTACATAACGTCAAACAAATCCATCGGCATTGCAACACACGCAAATTAAAAAATATAAAAAGTAGGATATGCTTATTATTTTAATTAAGTAAGTTTTAACTTTAATGTATTTAATGTAAATATTTTTGCTTCTAACTTCATACTTGGTGCACGAATCGCTTGAAATAATAACGAGTTCGCACGCAGCACGCTGACGTGAGGGAAGTGAATTTCCACATAAAAACTTTTAAAATCAGTTTAAAAACATGCAATTGTCCAATTTTTACTGAAATCTGCAAACATTGATTTTTTGGCTGTTCTGATACCCCTGGTTTCATTTACTTGCAAAGCTGGGAACACAATTTTGCCCATTATAAGGTTAGGAGGAGGTCCAGACAGGCTTGAAATTAGGCGTGAGGTTGCTGGGGATGATAAAAGTACTCTAACAAAGGAATAACAGGCTTTTCTAGTGTAAAACCCTCATAAGACAACGTACTGTGTTTAGTCGATACACATTTTCTTTAATAACTCGGTAAATATTTATGCTAGAATGACGATAGAGGGCTTAAAACTTTCGCCTCTCTAATTCCCAACTTTTTACATGCATTAATTTTACATCTGGGTCTTTTATGACCATTTTTGGGCCCAAAAACTCAAAATTTGAAAGACTAATCCCCCAAAAAAGGGGTGTAGAGTTTTCCGATTGTTTTGCCCAACGAACTTGTCCAACTGATTACAAAAAGGAACGTCCCCACCAAATTTGAAGAAAATCGGACAAAAATCGCGACCGCTAGAGTGCAAACACACATATATATATATATGTTTTTAAAAATAATATATATATATGTCTATATATATACGTATATATATATATATATACATATATATATATAGACATATATATATATATATATATATATATATATATATATGTGTGTGTGTGTGTTTGCACTCTAGCGGTCTAGCGTTTAACGTGTTCAGGGGGTCACGTTAGGAACTTCTATGGTGGTCCCGGGCTTAAGTTTCACCGTGCGGGTCATGCTAATAGTTCACTTTCCAAAGGAAATTCACTAATAATCAACAGGTCAACCGTATTGATTCTGAACTGCTTGTCTCTAACATCACAGATGTATTTAATTTTAAAATTGTCAGGCTGTGACAGCAACTGATGGGGACTTGTTGAATAATCAACTGTTACCAACATTGACTCTAATTGTGGTGCTGACAGCAAATACTGGTCGCTGATTGGTCGATTCATTTCACCGCCGAGTCGAAAATGGACGGGTGTAATTTAATTCGTGTCTTCTTTATGATTTAAAATTCGACGCCACTTGTTAACCAATCGTTGGCACCATCTCTTCATCAGGTTTGATAATAATTTACTGTGAAATCACAGCAATTTATGTGTGACATAAACATTTTTTTTTATAACCAGATGCATAATTAGCAAACGTATACTTTAGCGTCATCAATTATGCGAGCTCTTATTTAACAGAACAAATGTTATTGTTGTAGTGGATTCAGGAACGATTTTGCCAAATTAAAAATATTATTGCGCTAGCTTGCTGTTAATTATTTTTGTACAAAGGTTCTGAATTGAATTATCACGGTTATATTCAGAGTGAAGATTCAAACTAAGCAGTGAAAGTAATTTTACATTTGTAAGTTTTACATATAGTTTAAGTATTTGTCGAGCTTGTAAATGAACCCTTGACATTTTTCAATGCAGATATTTGGATAAGGTACAAAATTACATGTACTTATTATTCCCACACACCTCAGTTCTACTCGCTAGCCTTTTGAAACCCCCATTATGGGAGGTCAAACGGAGCCAGGTGCATAAGTTCAGCCAAAATGTTGATATTCCTTAGGACTTAAGATACTATCAATAACGTCAGAAAGTAAGTTAATTGTTAGATAACTAGGTTTTGACCTCTCTGCTAACTTTCTTGAACAGAGGATGGAAGACAAGAACATGTAATGAAGAATGAGAAGACCGAAGAAAGAATATTAGGGAGATGTCAGCACTCCTTTAAATTAAAATGCACACAAATATTTTAAAAAATTGGGTTGGCATTCGTGATTTTGCAGTCACAATATTTGGAACCAATTTTTGCTTATTATTTTGTAAATCCCAAGTGCCAAAAATTTACTGATATGAGTTGTAATTGCGCAGATATTTAAGTTTGGATTAAATTCATTTACAAGTATGAGTTTAAACATACAGTATCCATAATCATGTAAACCCTGTGTATTCTGTAACACATATCTCGGGTGTGCAACAGCTTATAACCATGGTAGAAACTGTATGACGACTTTCATTAAAGTTTCTATTTATGTCTAAATTATAATTTAGTACTGAAATGGATAAATTAGCCGAAGAGTTTTGAGTAACATAATTTATATGAATAAATAATACATGTTTAGTTTTAGTTTTCCGTATCTTTTATGTCGTTTGCATTTTTCCCCTGAACTTTCTTATTTTACGTATCTTTATAAGCTATAAACTTCTGATGTTTTATTAGTATTTGCAAGGGTAATTGCTATTAGGACTAAGATAGTGAATTTTCATTTAAATAATTTTACTAAAAGACCTATCATTTAGTTGACAGACTTGTAAATAAACTTTGAATATTTATAGCTTTTGATTGATTTTTAAAAATAACACGTCAAACTACAGAAATAGAACATAACCTCAATAACTTTCCATAAAAAATGCGTATTTGCGATGGCACTTAACTTAAGTACCTTTAACCTGGAAACGTTTTAAAGTGACCAATAAGCAATAAACCCTCGATAAAGGCAAGGTCATTACTGCGTGGACGCTTCTGTCGGCAATGGCGGTCAAATGTTACGCCCTTTGTTCACCTACTCGACAAAAGCTATTATATATTTTCATTTCCATCACATAATTTTAAGTATACAGTGACTGATTATACTCTAAAAGAGTAAAAATATTGTATTTTTGAAACTCATAATAGCGATGGATTTGAATTTATTTTTTGATTGATTTGGACTTTACCTATCGCTTCTAGTGTTTAAAACTAAACACTAGTGTTTAAAAGTGTTTTAACACTAGAAGCGATAGGTAAAGTCCAAATAAATACAAAAATAAAAATATTGTTTTAGATCAAAAGGTACGTATTTTACCTACACAATATTGTTGCTTCTAATATATTGGTTTAAAACTCCAAATGTAATACAAAAGAAGTATACAAACACATAAAATGTCTATGGAACCTACAGAAGTCTTAAATATCCCTACTTCAGACTAATTACTCTTTATTCTCTTTCCTCCCTCTACTCGCTGACTCCAAGACTCACCGTCGTCGTCGGGCACGGATATGACGGTGGCGTCGGACAGGGCGTGCAGACAGTATAGCAGGCCGGCGGCCAGGAGGACGACGTGAGGGCGCATCTTGACACGGACAGACAGACGGGGCGGCGCCGCGACACCGGGTCTTATACGTGCTGTGGGGCAGGGGCGTCCCGGCGTCGGGTTACAATTAGGGGGATGGGGCCCTGGAGATACGGGGTCAGCGGTCGTGGAACGTCATGAGGAGTGTAAAGCGTGGGGGTTAAGGGAAAACCGTGTGAAGATAATTATACAGTATAATTAATTAAATTTAAAATGTTTCTATTTTTTACGTGTAGGCCTACATAAAGTATTTACTTATGGCAATGTATATATTTTTCGTATGCAATTATATGTTAAATTATATTTAATATCCTGGACACGTCAAAATGAATTTGTTAATTATAACGATCTAATGAGTTAAGGTTCGTATAGATTACTAGAAATCAAATTAATATAGATTAGTGGAGGCAATGAATTATACTGATAGATGGCTAAAAAGATGTGAGGTTCAGGCAGATAAATATAATATATAAAGCTCCCTACAGTTTGAAACGAAAATGTGTATACACCTTTGTATTTATAACTTACTTCTATTTTGTAGGTAGTTTTTAATTAATTAAATATTTAATAATTTATATCAAGCTCTTTTTAACTCCATGTAAAACGTATTGAATATAATTGTAGGTGTAGAACCCACCTCGTTAATAATAAATAATATTTCAAATTATGTAATATTTAATTTGATCCCTGGGCTTGTTCTTTCTGTCACCCCTTACATAAGAGGATAGGTTATCGTTGAGAAATTCCATACATCTAAGCACTTATTCCATATGAAATGAGCATATCTTTAAATAATCAGGCATCTTGAATTACAATCAGAAATTTATCTTTTTATTTTTCTAAATATATCACTATGTTTTTCTCTACAACAAAAATATTGCCTGGGTAAACTGACCAAAAAGTTAAATTTGAACAGTTAAACTAGAACTAAATATACGCTGCTAATAAGGCCAACTTAGGTAGACTAATTTATAAGAATGATGTGCAGTTGTTGTAAGAGACAATATCTTACGATGAATGTGGATTATTCGTTAAGATGTAGATTTTCTTCTGACTGTATAAATAAAAGAATACAAACTTTATGATTTAAGAAAAAATCTCAATAAATTAAATCAGAGTAAGAGAATGATAAATAGATTTAAAATGAGACCAGATAGAGTTTATTAGTTGCAATGCAGTGGTGCTGTGTCGCGGATAAGTAGGTCGCGGCAATACAGCGGTACGTGTTCCGAACCACATAACTTCACGCTTTATCGTTTTCGATTTACTTTATATATATCAGTGCATGTAGACTTTCTATACAGTGAATCTTTAAGACCTTTGGTGGTTCAAGGACGTATAACCTTATATTCAATATTTAAATGATACTCAAAAGTTGCATAACGATAGTGTCCAGAACCTGGTTATAAAATATGAAATCTACCTTTGACGGCTAGCTTTGAGTTTTAATGCAAATAGTTCGCTTTTCACAAGGGAATTTCTCAGTAGCTAACTATGTTAAGAAATATTCAATTTATATATTTTTATTGGAATTCAAGCTATACCAGTTTACGTACTTTGTTTTAATATTTCTTTTATGAAATCAAGTAATAGTTATTAACTGTTATTTATTCACTTTTCTACAGGCAAAGAGTCGTCAGGAAATGCTCCCATTAGGAGTGTCGTTTCGTTCCGAAAAAATATACAATAACCTGAAACGTAATATTGGAAATAATCAAGATGTTATAAACTACGCCATATAATGGAGCCCCTCATTCGAATTAAGAGTGGTCCAGCGAGACTGGCCGATATCGACTGCCCCCTTACCGTCTTATATTGCATTTCAGTGTAATCGTGATGTATTTTTGTGAGACGTAACTAAATATATCGTGTATATTACCATTAAATTCCGTGTAGTCCTAAAGCATGTTTTTGTAAGTGTAAATGTCCTCTCACATGCAAGTTTCAATTTTTAAACTTTTATCCAACCAAACATTTCAAAAGGCATTTTAATTACTACGTAATACTTTAGGTAAGACTTTTAAACGATGAAAGAAAACCTTAATGTTTTACATTACATTTCTTTAATAGTTTCTATAAGCAATTCTTTTATTTTACAACGCAATCTGTGTTTATTTTTTATAAAGTGACCAAGGATGATTTTTATCTTATAAATGTTTAAAAATCCCAAAGTTTATTAGAATTCTGAAGTAACTCCAAAAAATATAATGTATGATTTTTTGTACGTAAACTGTGTTAAATTCCAATAGAAATATTTCCTCTCACGTTTCTAAACAAGCATACAAAGTAATAAATTTGTACAATCAACTTAAAATAGTTACTATATTAATTTTCAATTTGTAATTAATTTAACCGGATAAATATTTATCCTGTTAATTGTAAAAACACGAATTATCCTACTCAAGAAGTTATTAATTTAACTATATTAAACACTTTATTATATTCAAACTTAAATTATTTTATGGACCTATTATTTTTGCAGTTTAATAATTGAATTCTTTTAAATTTGTATTGTTAAGGGTTAAAATCGATTCAAAGCAGGTGAATTAAATTAAACACAATATCAGTTAGTAACATATTAGATTGTTCATGATATACTGTTCTGAATTCAAATTTATTCTACTATTAGTTCACCGGATTGAAGATTAAGCTTCAATTTTTCAGGAATTTTGCATCAAAGCACACAATCGCTGATAGATAAATTTGAAAAATGAATCGTCAAGCGTATCAAGGAGCGTCAAATGTATCCGGTGAGGGTATTTTTAGAAACATCAATTTCGCCACCTGACAGACTTCATTTCCGAGATAGCGTTCGACATCTGATGACATCTTGACAACTAACTGCTATTGGTTCAGTGGAGTCATCAGTAATCACGGTTTCGACCATCTAAACTTGTCCAATGTAAAGTATAATGTGACATCATATCAATATTTGTCATCATAGTTTATAACACGCTGGTCTCTCTGAATAATCCACAGTATAACTTGCAGTGCCACAGTCAAGAAATAACTATAGATATAGTCAATTTTAAATAAACACACACACATTAA